>OY390723.1:25390246-26620937 GCA_959613375.1 Heteropelma amictum
GAACCGTCGCTGAAAATAACAAACGGTCCGTTTGCACGAAATTTCGAGGACAAATGAAAAGAAAATTGCATCACGAGGGTCGACACGCGTTTCCCCAACGACGAAAGAGACTTCCGCTACGAATATACGCATCCATCCGGCAAAGCGATTTATCGGCAACGATTTTTCGGCTTTCCCAGCTTTTGCAAAGTGTCTCGGAGAATTACGAAAAAAAAAATCTTTCCCGGCTAATCGAGCGAAGCGACGACACTCTTGTACAGGTTTTATACTCGAACCGGCGAAAAAGTAACTTGGCTGCACGAATGAAAACAACTTTAAACATTTCTCGTTGCAATTGACTTTTCACCAGACGGTAGAAAAATAGAAATAAAAAGACGAGTCGCGGCATACACAAGTAGTTTTCTCGCAATTTGAATACTAACCCGGAATTAAGAGGGACGCGAGGAACGGCAACGGAACGAGGAACGACGATGGCGGAAAGTACTCGAGGCGAGAAAAATTGTTTTTCATCACTTTAACTTTGCTCAAGTCCATAGCATCGAATTAACCCCCCGCGGGGTCGGTCCACCGTTAAAATGAAAAGAGGGCGGTTTTTTTTCTTCTGCGTTTCTCTTTTTCGTCTTAATGTTCTTCGCGTTCTTCGCGACTTTTCCATCTCCGTTTTTTCCCCGGTTTCTTTCTCTCTCTCTCTCTCTCTCGTTCACCCCTTTCCCCTCTCCCTTTCTCTTGGGATCATCCCTCTGTATCTTTCTCCTTCCGCTCGCAGTTGCACAGCCAATATGTCTTGTTCTTTCCTCGTTCCCCGGCTTCTCCACTCTCCGTGTGAGAAACGAGGTAGCCAGCATCGCAGTCTCATACGGAAGTGGGTTATCTCCCGCTCTTCCTCAATCCCGCGTATATCTGTACGTCTCCCGGGCACTTACCATTAAGAGCACTGTCCGCGACAACGGCACATCCAATTATAAGTGCGAAATTCATTGTTCGCTGAAACGTCCACGGGTCCTTTTCCATTTCGCTCTCCGTTCTTGCGCCGCATATTCCTGTGTGCGATGATCATTCACACGAGAGATTGAACGTCTGCCAAGTCGCGCCCGCGGAAACGCTACGTTTCGGTAGGGAGAATCACTCGCGGCGCCGAAAATCTCAAAGCAGGATTGAGTCTCAAGACCGAAATGCCAAAATCTTGCAAAGACTTTGGCGATAGGTTATTGGAAATTTTTCTCAAAATTCGCCGAAAATATCCGCGCGAAGGTTCGCCAGATGATCTCTGTCGTTCAGAATGCCAAATTAACGAAAAAACGATGTTTAATTTTTTTAAAAAACATCACATCCAACGCTGATATTACGGAGTACATTTTCGACGTACGGTCATTGAGTATCGCGTCTGTAAAAATAAATCTTATCGGGTGTAAGAGGCGATTTTTTACTCAAAGAGCCGTGAAAGTTTTATTCCGCGTATCTCAAAGTTGAACCGAGATTATCCGCTATTGTTACCTCGAACCGTCGAGGCCTCCACCGTTAAATACAAACCGCGAATCAGGCTCTTTCATTTGTTTCATGAATTCCGTGTCGAAACATCTTCGTACAAGCTGCTGGCGATAAAAGCCAGTTTTACATTATTCCTCAGAGGCGTTGTACGATGAAATTTCGGTAAAAATATTCGGCATGAATACACTTGATATCGCGTATCCGTAAAATTGAATCTCATCGAGAAGAACGGGTAATTGTTATTCAAAGAAGCGTGAAAAATTTCACTCTGCGTATCGCAAAAGTTGAACGACAGTTATCTGCTATTGTACTCGGAGCTCTTTGGGTCTGCGGTGTTGATACACGAGCCCGTGCTGGGATCTTTCATTCCAACGGTGTTTTTCCTCTTTTATTTATGGTTTATCTCGTATTCTTTTCTCTCGCTCACTTCGGATGAATAATTCAACCTGCGGGGCAACGGTGCGCCTTGTTCGAGACAAGCGTGTTACGATCGTCGAACCCACCAAGAGCCGCCCGGAATACGGCTGGAAATCAGCCGTTACTTTCCGAGAAAATTCTGGCTCGCCTTACCGAACATGTACCAACTCCTCCGCAGATGTTTCCCCGCTTACGTCATTCATTTCCTTTTTATTGCACGTTTCCAAGATGTTGAATCCACTATATCGAGCGTTGTTGTTAGATCCCGTGCGTTTCTAATCGTAAAACCAAACGTCCGCCTGCCAGAGTGGCTGAATTCGCGGAGAATCGTGCGCGTAAATTTTGGGTACGTTCGAATTTTTTCCTGGTTCGACGCCTCGAATTATGGCGGATACCAGTGGGTTACGATAATTCGGATGATCGAATTATTCGATTGGAATCAAATACCGTTTCCACTGGATTCGATCACCGGGCGTTCATCCCTCATATTCGTCAAATTATATACGATAAAATACAACGAAAATTGCAACCCTTGTTACATCGACGTAGACAGCTTTGCCCATCAAAGAGTTCCATCGAAATGTACCTGCCTTTGATACAATGTAATATAAAATCATGAACGTACACGCAGCACCGAAACTTTTTTACGTACAGAGAAAATGACCAATATATTTATTCAAATTGCTCTCTCGTACGCTTCGTGCAGTTTTATCGTTCAATACATCCTGGAGTGAAGCTACTTTCCGTGCAATCCCTCGCTACAAACGTCAATTTCAAAATCCTACTAGAACGTACGGGAAACGAGACGAAAAAAGGTACAGTCTTGCCGTAATGAAGCAGGGAATCCGTGCAGACGTCTGCAAAAAACAGCAGGGATATATTCATAACTCTGAACTTATCCCGGTAAATACCCAGTGGATTTGCTCGCAGGGAAAAAAAGTACGAGAAGTGAGAAAAACACGGTGTGCGAAATATTGTTGTAATTGAAGGAAATCGGTACGCGCGAGGACCAAAAACAGCATCTACACAATGGTACACACGCTGCATGAGGAAAAAGCGACTGAAATCGACTGAAAAATTACTCTGCTCGCAAACGATAATCGACGCCTTTTTTTGTCGACTTGTTTCCTTGAAATCAATCTCACCCGATGCTCTCCAAAAGACATACAGGGTGTCTCAGAACTGAGTTTCCACAATCTACACTCTAACGGGGCACACAAAGTAGCTTTCTTCCAACCAACAAAGTCTCATTGAGTTATCGATATAGTTGGTACTCAAAAACAATTTTTGCACTGAAAATTTCATCGCGAATCTAACATTAATTACTGGCATCAAACTCCGGGTCTTCCGGTGCGGGTAGTCCAATTGGCAGAGCTGTACAGTCCAGTTCGCGTACATGATTGGTTCGGTTGGTCAGGTTTGCATTCCATTTATGGGTACGCGCGTGCTCTTGCCCACTTGGAACGTGCATAGACCCAGATGCACCCGGCCCAAGGAAATCCAAATGCAGGGTAGTTCACGTAACACGACACAGAGCCATTTATGGCGGACAAACCATAGTTCTTCTGCACCACCGGTGGAGGAGTCGGCATTATGTGATATTTATCTCGTACAGAGATGCCTGCGCGTATCCATGTGTGTGTTTGTGTCTATATTCGTACCTGCGTATGCAAGATCTGCAAACCACAAGGTATACCCCGCGATGTAGCGGAGAGTCCGCACGCGCTTTTCCTCCCGAACCGCGCTCTCCATTCTCGCGATGACCATTACGGCAAAACCACAGGCGCATTCCTCTCTAGTGCGGTGAGCCTTTTGCGAGCGTCAAGATTAGCAGAAACACCAGCAGCTTCATGCTACCTGCGGTACATTCAGTTGTAGCCCCGTGCCGTGGTTCGGCACCACGGAATTTCATACCAACACCAACGTGTAAATTGGGTTTTTGGTGACGCTGACATTCTAGCTGCGATTAGTTGCTCCAGAATTTCCTGGCAATTCCAGCCGGCCACGCCATTCTTTCATCTTGATTGGAAACTCGCGATACACACGTGTATCTTTGATGCATATATGCATAAACCTATCCGACACCAGGGAGAATCCCGGAAAGAGAGAAAGAAGTCTCGCTCGGGTTTGGTCGGCGTAGCACATTGAATATCCTGTAAGCGAAACGAGGCTTTCCCCCTATCTACTCGCTGAAACAATTCGAGCTCGAGCCACGATTCACCGTGGCGAGTGGAGCACAGCAAAAGAGAGCCAGAGTCCCGACAAGAGGTACAAGGAATATAGAACCGTATGTACATGCTGTACACTGTGTAATGTATACATGCTGGAACCACTATATCTGCCATAGATTCGCGTATATCTGTGTCTGGTGTATGCAGCTGGTATCGGTATTAGTGCAGCAGCTGTATGGTATAATGAGCAACCGGTCGACCACCGACGCACAGTGGATTTTCTACCATAAGGAAGAATATAAAGCCTGTGCACGTATCCAAGGAGAAACCACTTGCCGAAGCCGGGCCCGCGATATCACGATGGTGAATCGCGCCACAGTTGCATCTCCCCATGGACTCTCCGAATGGTGAGGCCCAATCGCAGACTCGTGGTCAATTTTGGGAGCGATTTTGATGCACATTGACCCATCGTCGTACCTATCCGAGGAGAAACGAGTCGCCTAGGCTGGACCCGCAATGTCACGACGGTCGACAGTTGGCTCTTAGACTCTGTAAATGGCAAGGCCCGGGTTGTGAAAGTCTCTACATTGCCAAGGCGTGCTTCAGCGATCAGCGAAATGTTACGCCAGAGAAATGAACGGCGCAACGCCCCAGCCGGTGGCGCATTAGTTCCGACGTCCGGTCCGGGTCGAATCGCGATCAAGGGCTTAACGGTAATTCGAAGGCCGAGATCTCCTAGTGGTACCGCAGTACACGTGACTGGTTTCCCGATGCCTGCGTTCATCTTTGCGTGCGTGTGTTTCGGGGTGACTGTATTTTCATGAATTCGCATCGAGCAACTTCCACGACTCCAGCGTCGATTTGGAGCACTCTGATGATACTGATATTATGTGTATTATGTATATAGCCATTGTCAGTGCATAATATTCGATCGCGCTTTGATTATATAGCAAATCTTTAGGGCCCCTGCATATCCTCCGCGAGAGAAAGAGATCTAGTTTTATAGTTTGCTACGGGCACGAAAGCAGTGGGTATGTTTTCGAAGTAATGGCATTGCTTCTCTCCTGGCTCGAACCGCAAAAATCTATCGACGGAATCAAGGCTATCCCGACATTACGTGTACTTTAATACATTATCAAAGTCATGAGGAATTCGATTGATGTATCGATAAAATCCTCAGTAATATGGTGTTGGATAACGTGCGAGAATACGGAAATATCGACTGCGATGCTGAGATGAAAACTTTGAAACAAATACGTTATCCATTGGAGGTAAATTGATGAATTCTGACATAAAAAACATCCACTGCTCAAACACATTGTGAATTCTCGACGAGCCGCGAGCAAAACGTCATTTTGCAAATTGACATGAAAGTCCAGAGAATTTCACTCGATTTTTGATGGATGAACATGAATTCAAACGCGTGTGATTATGGAATGCCACATCGGAGAAATTGGTCAGCACTCATGGCGATGGAGACCTGTCGAAGCGGAGCACCGGAAGTTTCACGTCGGATATTATTAACGGCATATTCCGCAAGTTGCATTCGATTAGAGGAGGCCTTCGAGGAATGGTGTTCTCCGATACAATACGTGCCGTGGTACGAAGCAAAAGAGCCGTAAGCGTGCGGCCTCATCGCTTCCATAATCCGTAATACACGGAGGAGTAACGGAGAGCCGTAGGCTCTCACCCTGTGCCAGCGGCAATTAGCTCAGGAGCTCGCAGGAAGTACACGGACGAATGGGTATTCCGTGAGGGTAATGAGCGCCAGTGGTCTTGGTACTCATTGTGCTCATGCCGGTGTTTCCAGAGCTCGAGTGGGAGCCAGAAAGAAAGGGAGAAACCGAGAGAAAGAGAGAGAGAGCGGATAAAATAACTAAGACCAAGTTAGAGCTGGGGATTTGATATTCACGTATATGTATATTGAACCGAACGTGCAATTACACATATGCAGCGTATGAAACAGAGAACTATTACGCCGGCGGAGAACACAGAGCCTCGAGAGAGCTTATAAATTCACTAGTGAAACTATTAGGAAACGCCAAGTTTCACACGACTTTTACGTGCAAATTCAACGTTTCCCAAGTAGACGAAATTCCTGCTCTCGACTGGAGCAAGTTGGAACATGCAGGGTACATCCCGCCTCTGTGTCTCGTACATATTTTGTCGTTCGTACATTTCTTCAAGGCGTGAATCTCTACGATGTCTAGATGTCTATCCACTGAACGGAAATCCAATTTGTAGGATATTTTTCCTGGCATTCCAGAGATGCGGGAAAGTCGAGAGGCGATGATAATTTGCGAGATTCTATGATTTTTAGGTCTGCCTTTTGCATATCGTTACTGGGAAACTCGATCGTTTGAGTGAAAGGAATTTAATTTTAGTCGGACGTGGATTGCTGAGCTGGGACCGAATGCAATCCCAGCTTCCGTTACTCGATCGATAGCTGCTGTCTGTGTACAGTGTCGGCAACGGCAGTCGTCGAAGAAGGGGATAGGACGAGTAGCTGGAACACCGGATACCATAAACACACGGGATGCAGAGTGCGAATAGCTGAAAGCAGCGATTTCCTAGTTGCTAACAGTAATCCGGCTCTATCAGTTATCTCCGTTCATTCTCACTTCACCGTATATGCATGTAACGATTCTATCCAACACGTCCATGTGCTTCCTCTATCCTCGTACGAGAGAGCCCTGAAATGCATACACGAAAGCGAATCGGAAGTTTTCGCGTTGAAGTTGACAGAGACAACGACTAGGTGGCATTCTATATCGCAATGAACGCGATAGGCTCGTCCAGATATGCGGAAAGCCCCACGATTCTCAGCCCCTAATCGAAGCCATAAAGTATACACAATTATACATCGGCTGTTGACAAATTCGGCAAATTGACTGGCTCCGTCAATCGTCCAATTCCATTAGAACTTTAAGCCTACACAGCAGGCTTTATTCCAGCTGCAACAACTCCGGAGCCTCCCGAAACTGGATAATTCAATGTTACATTGGGGATAAATTTCCAAGTCGAAATGTCTTCAAACTCTTCTGGATTTGGAAACCCGACTCCCCGTTGAGTTATTGATTCATATAGTTGGAGCAATTCCAAGAGGCGGACCTTTTCAGGTTAACAAAATACACTTTTTGACTCGAATTTAATCCTGAATCAATTTTATATTCACTTGTTCCCAGTTCTGTATCGATGCAATCGTAAATGTAACTGTCGTATCGCGCAGCCGCGAGTCTCGTACTCTGCATCTGGGACTACGATCGGAAGGCGACCTTATAAATCCATACGGTAGATTATTAATCATCACCGCGTTGCCTTCTTGTATTCACGTTTGAGTTCTCGTTATGTCAATTAAAAACGAGCGGTACAGAGGCAGCGGAGAGCGATGTTGAAGAGTGAGTGAGACGACGCGTAATAAATAGGTAATGAATTGCGAAGGAAAAAATCATTTTAACGGTTTACTCGCGGTGAAAATCCCATCGTCCTCATCCACCAGTTCAATAAACCGATATTCTACATGCCAACGCCAGTATCCTCCGTTTTCCATCCCTCTGTTTCATGCTTTTAACTCCTGTTTCCGTATTGCTCCGACGTACGCATCACCCTCTTTTTTTGCTCCTTTTCCGATCTTCTTCAGGTTCTCGTGCTAGATACGAGCCTGGCATATTGAAAGCTACCGAGTTCAAAGCGTGGCTGGTTGCTCATGTGCCTGAATAAATTATGATTCCCGACGTATCACGTAACCAGTGTTACTTCCACCAAAAAAGAGCAGCAAAATCGATCATATTCGAAGCGTGACACGTGTGTCATTGCTGTATATATTTATGTTCAATTGATGACAGTTCCTCCGTTATAAAAGCTGTTGGGAATTGAAAAAAAAAACAACCGCGGAAATAACGTCAAAATTGCGCGGTCGCAAAGTTCGCTAGCTACTCTGAATGACCCTGTACATTCGCTCCCACACGAAAGCACTATCGTTGCTTCCAGACGTATTTAATTCTTGGTGTTCCCTGCTGCAGTTGTTTTCTGTTTTTCATCCGCGCATTGCGGCGTCTCTTCATCGACCGCAACATTGGATCTCGCCGCCGTCGCGATTGTCGCTACGTGCGACAAGCTAGTAGGTTAGCGTGGGTCCAGACTGAATGAGAGAATGTTCGGAAATCGCGTCGCTTGATCGTCCAAGAAGCGACGACGTGACGCTGAGATGCAGAAGAGTTAAGAAGAAAGAAAGGAGGAAAAGAAGACGAAGAGCGCTAATACGAAACGATCCGAGAACGGAGAACTCGACGCGCTTCTTCGGCGAGCGTTCACGTGGACCGATTCGAAACGACAGCTCTCATTGTTTACCTCGAGGAACTCGACGTATCCACTGATTCTAGCTGGCTTCTCTGATTTTCTCGTTCTTTCACTAACGTGGGGAGTCGCCGACTGCTGCAAGCGGCGTACATACAGAGACTCTTTTGCTAGCAACGACGAGAGGTACATAGTGATTGCAGAGAGGGAGCAAGAGCGTTTGAATGCTTTGCCGTCTTTAGCGTTGGTGCTCCTTCGGATTAACTCTGCAGATTCCAGCGTTGATTCTTTTGTCCGATGCGGGCTCTTCCGCGGAGTCTTTTTTCAATCTAATTCCATTCGGACGACGTTTCGACGACTGTTGGGTGTGTTTCCAACGTCAAACCATGAGCAATATTTCGAGTGTGTACGTCTTCTTGGGATGACCGACATTCTTTATGCTGTTTTCTCAGGCTACCAGGCGATATTCTTCCAGTTGAAAAAAGTACCAATTCCTCGCGCTAGATTTCCTTGAATATATGTATACATATGCAGGAACAATGAGAGCCGTCAGTGGAGTGCAAGGAACTGAGGATAACACCGGGATCCCGATTATGCAATTCCACCGAGCGGAAAGTGAGAATTAATCATATACGTAGGTTGGAATGTAATTGCAGCCGTAAAGGATTGATGAAATTGGCCGGGAATGATCTGCATTGCTCGCGCCGAGGTAAATTTATAATGAAACGTATCGAGACATAATGGCAGCCATGGATACCGAATCTGGCATGATGTGTCGAGGGATGAACGACAAGAATAGCGCAGAGTGAGACCGAGCAAAAGAGAGAATAGCGAGGATCCGACGAAGCGATTTATCACGAACGCGATGTGATCAGGCTTGCCTCCAGCATCGGACGTTAATAACGCTTCGTGGATCACTGAAAGTTCCTATCGTTATGGTTTCTTTGCTTCTTTCCTTCGTTTCACATTCTCCATTTCTCTTCTTCACTCTCAAGCACCAAAGTCTATATATTATTTATCTACAGATATATTTTCTCATACTATTTTGCCTACAGCCTCATTTCACATATATATATATATATATATATATGTATATATGTGTGTGGATACAGTATATATGTATAGAGTACATGGATGTACCGCCTCGCTTCTCTTTACCGGTGTACCTGCTTGCTCGATCCTCGCGTTCTTGCCTCACCCTCTTGCCAAGCTGCATACCTAATAAAGCGAACGCACGGCAACTGCCTCGTGCAGGCGCCCTGCCCGAGCTCGATTTTTCCCTCTTTTTTTTTTTTTACTCAATTTCTTTCAATCAACCATGGGAGGCCGCGAGTACGAAAAACAAAAAAAAACGATCGCGTAACTCCGCGAGGAAGGAGGACGCGGCCTTTCGAGGGAAAACCGACAAGGTCGATCGCCCCGTGACTCGGTAACGAGGCTTGACGTCCGTCCGTAATCCAGATGGGGGATGCTGCGACGCGGCGTTCGATACACGCTGCTGCGATCTCGATTCCACTCGATTCATTCGAAATTACGCGTCGTTGAACATCGTTGAACGAAATCGATCACAGTCCTTTGCAACATTATTTCGCGAACGCTGGATTATTAAATTGTGCCAAGCGTCCAAGGGTTTCGTCATGAGTAGCTCGTGTCACAGAGTGTATCGTTTTGTTGCATGGAAAGTAGGGAGCAGGATTTTTACAGCGACAGATGAGTAATGGCGGGTCGAAGATGTAACGCAGAGAAAGAAGAGGGGGGGATGCATATCGACGTTTTGCCTTCGCTGTTAAGGGGATAAATAAAGTTGCGAAAGTTGCGCGGTGAATGTAGAGAGAAATGCCGCGTTGTTCGAGCTGAAAGACGCGGGTATCCTTATTTCTTTCTGTACGACTGCGGATGTTTCTCTTCATCGTTGCCCTTCTTGATTAATGTTGTATCTTATCAGTACGTATATCTCTCTGCTCCATCCACCCATATCTCACGTTCTCTCGTTCCATGATGGACGGGCGATGTCCGACCATCATTGGGTGATACAAAGTGGCGGAGCGAAACTTCCTTCGGTTTAGTTCCCACCGGTTACATTAGTGCACCTACGAGTGCGAGAGTCATGTTTTTGAAGCGCGCAGCATCCATTTTTTCCAGTCTATAAACTTCGGTTTTGAACGAACTCGCCAAACTCGTGCGTCAAGTCGATTTCGTTCGTACAGGAATAAGAGGACCAGCGTATGTGTATATTAGAGTGGGTCAAAAAAATGATTATACTCTTCTTTTTGAGGGTCTTGTAAAATTACAATGAAAAAATGAAAACTGTTTTATGTATACTTGAAGTAGAGGAAGAGAAAATGCTTGAAAAGATTGGTGTTTCGTACACGGAAAAAAATGATTCGTGAAAAGTAATGACTGATGTTCAAAAATCAGTGGGGAATAGATAAGCATATGCAGTTTCACACTGTAAACTAATCACATTACTGAACCTTCACTAAAAAATAATGGATCAGGCGTGCTTTTTTACCATTTGAACTCGAAGAAATGCAGTTGTAAACTGTAAAAAAACCCTAATGATCACCGTTAAAAAGTAAATAGTAGAAGTTACATATTAAATATAAAATATCGCTGTACTTCAGACGTAAAACATGCAGATTACCGAAGAAAAATTGAAAAATATATTTGAAAAAATAACAGTGAGATTCAACTGGTATTCACCGATTTAAACCATAAAATACTTCAACGAGTGAATGTCAAAATAGAGATTAAATTTCATTAAAATGTGGTATTATCTGCTGAAAAATTCAATACGTACAAATTTAATTTTTACAGTGCCGAATGTTATTTTCTAATGAATCGTGCGAAACAAATTTTAATAGCGGATTGTTGGTAAATACTAATACGAATATTTTGCACATATTAACGTGTTACCTTTACAAAATTTCAATGCGCTTACTTAAAATTACAACAGGCACTGGACATTTCACCGCGTATCCCCGAATTTTTACAATGTACACTGTAAACGCGTGGACGCGTCAGCTTGGCCACGCATTCATGCGTTGGCCGCAGCGCGGCGCATGGCCACAATCTTGCTCACAAACGACCATGAGCCAGGGAGAACATATAATAGCAGCAACGATGATTATTGTCCTCGACGTTATGGGGATTATTGCTATACCTGGATTGGTTAATTGGAATTGAATTTACTTCATGTATCGCAATCACAGATACAAATTTTAAGCATTCCTCAATGCAGTACTTGTGTTTGTGATTGTAATACTACATACATGTGAGAAATTACAATTTTTCAAAATGTCATAAACAATTTTTAAAGTTATAGCCATTTTGTGTATTTCACAGTATAAAAAATTGTCAATCAAGTCGTTCATTTTATAACATTTTTAAATGTAAGAAATGTGGGTTGGTTCGTCTACTTCTTGCAGGTTCACATTGTAAAAACTCGTGGGTCGATTCGTCTACTGTTCACAGTTTCACATTAAACAAAGTTGTGCGTCGCTTCATTTACTGTTTACAGGTCCACATTGTAAAAAGTCGCGAGTCGTTCATCTACTATTTTCAGTTTCACATTGCGAAAATTTATCAATCGCTTAGCATAAATTCAGTAGTCATACAGTTCTTTGTGTGAAACGTGGCGTGTACTTTTTACAGTTTTACGTAGCAAATATCGATGGTTTCGTACCGAGAGGCGCTAGTAATGTAAAACACAGTACATTTTGATGGGATTTCCATCAAAATTTACGGGATTTTTTTTTCCGTGTAAGCTTCCGGCGAGCGGGCAATTGAGAAGTATTTTGGGAAGAAAAAAGTAGTCGTTCTTTTTGCCCACCCTAATATACATGTGCAATATGTCGATGTTGAGAAAACAGATGGGGAATGTGTTCATAGTGAACAATGTACTCTTGTAATACGTTGTCGTTTGCCTCCTGGCAAACTCCGCCAAGTTTGCAAGCACAGGTGGATTTCTTTTTTTTTCTCTCTCGTCCTACTCGCTACTATTTATCTATACCATCGATACAGTCCACCCTCGAGGCTCGTGTATCTGTCGGTTCGATCTCTCTCTCTCTCTCTCTCTCTCTCTCTCTCTCTGTCTCTCTCTCTCTCTTCTTCGTATGCAAAAAAGATCAAGTCCAGCCGGACACTGGTGGAACGTCCGTATAGCCAAGTGTGGCTGATGCATACAACGAATAGATGGCGCATAAGAATCCAGCATCCAAGCACACGCGGATTCACCAGCGATCCAGCGGGGCTCCAAGTATGCCCGGTGCAGGCGGAGAATGGAGAACCCCCAGATCGGTGGCTTGTGTCTTCCTTCGAGACCAGCTATGCGAAGGCGCTATGTATAACAATCTTACAGCGCGATTGCCGTATTGGCCATACCTGGGTAAGACACTGCCGGGTTCGACGCTCGACTGCCTCCGAGGGATAAGGCCTGAGATACACCGGTTGATATGCACCGTGCCAGGGCAGTCTCATGAAGTACGGGTTTTGAAACACTGGCCTGTTGGATGTAGATACCTAGAGGACTTTGCTGCAGCAACCGACACGAGAGATTCTTGAATCATCGTTTCCATATCTGAAGCACTTTATCTGTTCCCGTCGCGTCATAATTATAGGAGAAAAGCGTTGACCAATACACGTGGGTGATAACTCGAAGCGACGTTTCATTCGCGAGATTATCAACGGAACGGATCGTCAGTCGGACGAATTGCAATAACGAAACTCCGGGAATATGCCGGACAATGTCGAGACGGGAATTCCAGTGGCTTATATTCCAATCAACGGGAGCCAGAAAGAAAATGAATCGACTTTGGGTCAAATGAGATTGCTGATGTTGGTATATGAGAATCGAGCGGGGGAATGCGGAGAGTCGGGGATGCTGGTTTTCGTCATGGGTCCGCACGCCCAAACGAGAAACGGACCGACGAGCAAACTGGATCAAGAGAGAAAACGAAGAGCGGGAGCGAATTCATGAGAGAGTCGAATACGACGTAATACAAGCTATAGAATCTACCATCGAGTTTGAGACTCGCTCTCAACGAGTTGGCAAACTGTTCCCTCACGCGAGTTAGCCAGCAGGATCGCAATAAGGGAAAATTCACTTTCCCGATGACCTCGCTTCTTCTCCTCCCATATTCCACCTACACTTCCTCATCCTCGCGCAGCCTGCGAACGTATAAACTCTTCTTTTACGTAGATAGGGGAGATGTATGGGTCCTCGAGAGGAAGCTGGGCGGTGAATTTGCCAGTCTCGTCCGATGTAACTTTTATGACGGCTCGTTCAACAGCGCTGATATACATGCGCTACCTTAAATTTTCCATCAGCCCACCTTTTTTCTTCTCTTTTACCATGTGGTATCAAGGCTTTTTTTTCTCGCGAATGGAAAACTGGCAGCAACTAACGCAAAAAGCTTCGTTTCGGTTGCTCCGGCCGTGGAACTTTGCAGCAATAACCTGCTCTTGAATTGTTCATCGACGGAACTAACTCGAATTCATAAATGTTTGGTCCTAATTACGATTTCGAGAATTGACGAGCACGATATACAATTGTACGCGTTTTTGCCAAGATTCGACGTCCTTTCGCAGTCTACGAACGTATAAACTCTGTCACGTGGACATGAGATACGCAGCTTCCCCGAGAAAAAGTCCGAGCAGCCAATTTTCCGGCATCATCCATCGTGAATTTTATGAAAGCTCGCTGAAATTTTTCATCAGCCTACCGTTTTTTTTTTTTTTACAAGAACCTGTTTTTTGAATTATTCATGGTCCATCTCTTTGCGTCGTAATTGGATGCTGTCACGCACTATTACATCCATAAACTTCACTCGTAATTATAATTCTGCGGGATAACGATTACGCAATATCTTCTTCCTTTATCGTTATTTTTCAACCCTACGAAAGCATTAATAAGTATTTTTTGCACATGTGAGACACGTAACTACTCGAGAAGGGTCTGAACGGCGAATTTTCCGGCCTCATCGAATGTAAGTTTTACGACGGCTCGCTCAAGAGCCCTGAAGTACACGTGCTACCTTCGATATTTCATCCATCCTACCGTCTGTTTTTACCATAAGGTACCAAAGCTTTTTCCTCACAAAGAGAGATTGTTAACAACACAAAAAAAGTCTGGTCACGGAAATTTGTACCGATAACCTGCTCCTGAATTATTCATCATCAAAACTCGACGTCGTATCGTAATTCGATGATGTCGGACGTCATTAAATTCATAAATTCATCCGTCAGTTACAGTTCTGAGATTCGACGATCGTGCGATGTTGTACGATCCTACAACATGTCCTGCTTTTTTATAATCTCTCGATTACGGAGGCTGTAATCGACTACAAATGCGCGGACTGTTTCGAACATGGCGTGCCAGATTTTTCTCTTCTTCTTTCTCATTCCGGTGTGGTTTCCCGTAAGGGGAAATCGGAAATGAGATTTTCCTCATTGCTCTCTTGCCAGAAGGGAGTATAAAGACGATTTTGAACGGAACGGGACACAGTTGTGTAGCGGAAAAGTCACAGATTGAACTTGGATCGATTTTCTTGGGACCATTTTCCAGCGGGGTATAGAAGCGATTTGCTCGTTTATTACGTGCACATTCTTCAACTTACGCTCAATGAAACATGAATTTATAACACACATGAGCCACGAAATTTTCGCTATTCACAAGTCGTTTCGATCTTTCGCTCCAGAGCCAAAACGACAAGTCAATTTCCAACGGGGTGAGATCGATAGCGTCTAAAGTCGTTTCTGATTGATTTTGTATCGGATGCTTTCAGAATTTGAAGGAAACTCGTAAAATAAGGAAATGCGAGGTTCTCTATGATCGACATGAATTCTCGTACCATTGACTCCAGGCTTACCACCAATTGAAGGATTTAAAAAAGTTACGAATTATCGCATTACCTTTTACCTTTCCGAAGACGCGGATCACCCGTCCATTTTTGAAAATATCTCTTCCGGCTTTTTTCCTCAACCCCCTCGCTCCTGGACGATTATTCCAGTAATTTATTCAAATTCATACGAAACGAAAATCTGGCGCCACAGATTTTTGAAAAAAATGAAATAAATGAGCCACAATGGTCAGGAGCGAAGTGGCGTATATAAGATTTTTCTGTCACCTGAATATTCCATTGACTTACCTGAAACATAAATGGGGAAAAAAAAAATTTAGTCGCGGTACGGAAAATACGCTCCTCGGTGAAAATAATCGATCAATTTTAATTTCGAAACGTTCAATTAGACGTTTTCTGAGATAACATACACGCAAAGTATTCTGCATAATTTCTTGGGCGTGGATGGAGAATTTTGACGCCCCTAATCGGAGATAATCGGACGAAAGGGATCGATTAAAAATATCCCAAATGGTGAGGCTGCTGCGATCTCTCACGAACCTTACAGTATCTCCAGTCGGTGGCGAGCCGATACTTTTGCACTACGTGCCTAACGTTTCTTTGTTAATACTGCTCGAGACTGAATTCGGTCCGGGACCCTAAATTATCGTTAATTCGAGGGTTGTGTTTCTCGTCGATACACAAGGGCGTAGACGCCCCTAGTGTGTATACAATATTTATACGATAACATAAACTCTGAGGCTACATAATTGCAGTGCCAGCAACGTATCTCCCGATCGTTGTACTTATTTTTTTAACTTTTATTGCTCAGAGACTGAACACAGGGGCGAAACGTTCTCCAGAGAAACGCGAGGGTTTTTCCTCTCCAGATATCGTTGGTCACAGTTACATCACTGGTCCAAGACCTCGCTCGACGCCGAGCGAACTTGAGAACGCTCGAAAAAAAGTCGAGAGAAGCATCTCTGATTTTTTCAAACGACGAAAATCTGCAGCAACGAGGAATGCGAGAATAATTCCGTCTCTTAAAATCCGTAATATGCTGGATAAAAAAAAGCAGCGTGTAATTTTTAAATCTCGAAGGCTCGAGTGACGTCCACATTTCCTTCGCGCACCAAGACCACCCACGGAGGGCCCTAAGATAATAGCAGCCCGACCACCTTAATTACCGGTTTCAGCGGAAGAACACTCAAAGACTTGCCTTACAATGTGTGGTTTTTCGCAACGAAAAAAACAAGGACTCTAAGCACTGTGAGATATTGTTATCTCCGAATGTTAATAACAAACGTGCGGACCGATGAAAACGGTATATTTTTCTCTAAAAATTCGTAGATTTATTTTTGGTCTTTTCCGACCACCGCAAAACTGGGAATCCCGATATTTTTAGTTTTTTTTTCGCATCCAGGTTTCTCGATCATCGCGTATCGCGTGAAATGTCCGTTGGTAATAAACGCGTGTTACTTTATTCCCTTTGTGCGCTGTATAATAGACGATATAAAGGGATGGTTGCCAAAAGTCCGTGCTGTACACGCAGTGTCGTTAAATCTCAGCGTCGACTCGGTGTGTCGAAAAAGTGGCCAGGGTGCAGGGAAGCTGAAAAACGTTGAAGAAAAAAAAGGACCAACTGCAGCAGAACCGGTAACAGCAGCCTCGGTAGAGCGGCGTTTCCGCGCACGTGACGCACCAACCGGGTAGTCTCCGCAAATTCGCGAACGGCTACCGCGGCCAATAAAGTTTAGCTCACCGCAAACGGCCTCTTCGGTACACTGCAATGCTGTAATATACATGTACATATATATATTTATCCGTTTTTCACCCTTTGCCCACGACGATCGCACGTCCGAGCGCGGATTTGACGGAAATACGCGACAGATACGCCGGCCGAGACCACAGCGGAAACGACGCTGCGATCCTCGCGAGCTCCGATATTTCAAACCGCGCAGCATCGTTCGGCCGTCAGATTGGCAACGTGATTAATTCGCAATGGAGAGAAACGCAGTTGATTGCACGAGCGAGTCTCGTTCCGCGGTACGGAAAATTCACGGCTTTGCAGACGTCAAAATTGCACGATTTAAATGTACGGATATACGGTATACGTGCATGTTTTCCGTTGGGGGCAGCATAGGGTGAAAAAAATTACACGATCGGAAAGATCGGGCTGGATACACGTTACACAGATATAATACGTTCTCTTCATTTGCTGACGCTTCTGCTGCCTTTCGTATCTTTCGCGTGTTCGTTCCGTGGCTTTGACACGGTTCCACGTGATGCGGAATGAAAAAAAACTGAAATTGAATGCGTTACACGAAAGGGAGAACACTGGTGTGCGCGCTTTCGCGTCAAGCGCGTCACGGGATGGACACCGCGGCGTTTTTTCTCCTGTTTTTATTCCCTCGACGTTTTTCCGGAATACCGTCGACGTTGATTCACACGCGATCCTTCATCTCAAACTCGGGGTGAAGTATAATTTCGCTGACGCGGACCACGTCCTGAATCGCCAATGAATCGTGTTGAATGGGATAATTTTTCTAGTTTTCTTGTTTTTTCCTTCCTTTTTTCAATTAAACATCGTTGCTAGAATGAATTTTAATTGGACTTGCCAATTCCACCCGGGGTGTATAATATCGCAGGGACGGTTGCTTGTACAACGTATAACAGAGTCGGATTCAAATTTTATGGGACAGACGTGTGGGAAGTTCACCGGCGTACGGCAGCTTGATTCCTCCTCCCAATTCAATTATTATTCCTTTTTATCTTCGCGGTGTTCCATCCCGTGCTACGTAAAGCCCTTGGAAACTGCGTTGCGACGTCTATGCGAAGAAGTAAATTGATATCAAGTTGACAGATTTATATGCGAGCGTAGGCCGCTCGGTGGAGCACGCAGAAATTACTATCGATCGCGAGCATCTCCCATTTCCGGCGAATGTACCAAGTCACGCGACTCTCGACGCCATTCCCTCTATCTCTCTCTCTTTTTCCATTCCATACCAGATTACCCACTGCGTTCCAAGTTTTTCTCCCATTTTCCGAATCAATGAACGACGAAGCCAAGAGGCTAAGGAACCCCAGGGGCATTTCCGTCGAGTCGGAAGCCGACGACCGGGTGCGTTGACAGGATTTTTACAGCGAATAAACGCTTCGCATCAAGGCAACGAGGTACATGCGTTAATCAAGTATAGCGCTGATTCTGCCAATTGTTTCGCAAAATATTGACTGACGGAATGTTCCCCCTTTTTTATAAAATACATTTCCGGCGTCAAGACAGTAACATGGATTTATTTCGAATCCTCGTCGGTGCAACGACTGATTTTTCATTCTGACCAATGAGGCAGCTGAATGATCCCTGGAGGCTAGTTTGAGAATTATACGGGGAGATTTGCTCGTGGATGGTCGATGGAAAAAGTACAACGACGGGAATGGATACGGCACGACCGAGGCGCAATTTTGAATCTTTCGATCAGTTGGAGCATTTGCGCCGGGTGATCGGGAGATCTGCATCGATGCTCGCCTTGTTTCCTCGCTAACGCATATGCAAATCCTTCTGCCGAAATAACAATCGGAATAATATGTATAGATGGGACGACTAAATTCTCCACGAGTTGGAGAATTTAGCGAGAAACTAGCGATAGATCGCGTTGCTGTTTGGTTGCCGCTGAATCGCCCAGCCATTACGGAGAACCATTAGACAGTCGACCTCGTTGAGATAACGAGCATTAGCCGACAAACGAGCTCGCAACTACCGGAGCTGAACACTTTTCCGCTAGGAATACGCTCGCAAAAGACATCCTCGACGGGGAAAAGCGCCAGGAAAATCCGCGCGCGTCGAAAATTCTTCCGGATGTCTGCGGGTGTAAATTATATAACACGCGAATATACGAAGCCAGCCTGACGTACAGAATTTCCATTTTCTCCGACAGTTTTCAACTCGAGACTCCGTTGCCTCCGATCGGCTTTCGTCAGCGTTAAGAGCCTCGTTAGAGAGAGAAAAGGCTCTGGAAACAAAGCTTGTTACCGATCGCGCATTGTACACGCGGTGGAGACATCAATAACGAAAAGTCTCCGTGATGATAATTCGAGAGAAAAACAGCTTCGGAAAACCTCTCGCGAATAATCACCGCAGCTTCCGAGGAAGAGTGAAAACTCTGTTGGCGATGAATGAGACAGCCATTTCCATTTCCGGCGGATTAAATACACCGCGAAAAAGACCCGGGGAGTTGCCATTTTTTTTCACGTTAATATACGACCGATTTACGGATATCTTTTTTCGTCTGATAGCCGAGAAATGTATGTCGAGAATCATCACCTTGCGACTGTACGATCTGGAGCAAAAGTTCAAATTACAATACACGTTCAACATCGAGAGGCTGGTGAGTCGTTGGTGGTGGGAATTTCTTGGATAGCTGAATAGATGCCGGTATGGCAGCGCAAATGTTCCCACCGATGTATCACGGAAGGTTCGTGTGAGATATACACGATGAAGAGAGAAAAGAGCTATGGGCAATTTCGAAAAGCGGAATAAGCTCAGGAGAGGATACGCAGCTGAGCGAGAGTAACTAGAATTCTCGTTAAATCCAAACCGTTTCGTTTCGAACCCTCCCCGGCAGGTTGCTACCCCCAAAAAGCTGGAGTAGTGTATATACCCTCCGTGTCTACACTACTCGTTGCCAGGTTTCATACCGACGTTATTCCGCGATACCTGAACGAAGAAGCCCCCCAATGGACCGACGGTCGAAATTCACACACATTGAAATTTCGTATATTCGAAACATTTCATTCATACGAAGCAGCTCGCGAATGAATTCCGCTTTACCCTGGATCCGACATTTCGCTCGTGCCATTATATGCAGAACCGTTGAAACATTCGCAGATTCCGAAATATCCGCAGACGGAATGAAAAACAATCACGAGAAACAAACCTCAAATCCTTTTCACTGCGCAAAAATATAGATCCGTCGAGGGAAATGCCTTGGGAGCGGGAAAAACGCGAAAGACTTTTGACGTATGCTGCGCAGAGTCGGTGGAATATTCATCGCTCGTGCTGGATTATTCATGGAAAATTTACGCGCTAAATGCGTCAGGTCGTGTTAAAACGATTATGAATAAATTAAAGATTATCATAAATGACCGCGCTCGGACGAAGCATCGAAATAACTCGCATTGATCGTGATGTCCTTATAAATTTATACATGTTCCTAGTCGCCTTGGTACGTTGCTAAATCGATGCAAAATAGAAGGAAGATGCTCGAGAGACCACACGCTCCATTAGAATGTAAATTGACCAACGATAGTTTGACTAAACAGTCAATGGGGACCTTAGTGTGAATGGGAATGGACATATAAGCGATATCCAACGCACCTGTGCCGGCGAATCTACTCGGTATTACCGGACGTATGTTTATACCTATGCGTCTCGAATGCGACAGCTCTGCAGACGGAGTTTGCCTAATGGTTCATTCCCTTTGAGAGGAAAATGTATAGTCGAATCCCAGAAGACCTCCAGGCGAGGTAGTCGATCAGGTGAGACGCTCCGCACCAAAGGTACTTTTATTCGAGTCAATGATTCACGCATCCCACTGAATTCGTACAAAAGCTACGGGGATTCGGGGTTTTTTCCACCGCATTTCCCAGTCGACGAAACTCTGCCGTATCAAAGCGATAGCCGCAAATTAGTTTTTGAATACTTTTCTCCTTTTGTTCGCCGCACGGAAAATTATTGCGCGACCGGACGGTTTATTTTTACGCTCCGACTGGATTCAGCCAAACGTGTTTTTGACTGTTACACACTCTACTATATAAAAATGTTGTTGAAAATATCGTTCGGTTTCTTCCACAATTGCTTTGTTCCACATGTTATTTAGAGACAAGTTCGATCTTTCACATGGTTTTGTAGGTTTGGGCGCAAGCGTCGGGCACTCTTTTATAACTCTCAAATTGGACCGTTTCTCACTGAAATTAAAAATACAAGCGATTGTTACGCTTGACGACAGCAAGATTGAAAATTTCTCATGAATCAAGTTCTTCCCCAAATTACGAAGTTTTTTCGTAAATTGGCTGACAAATCGACGCGACATCGCTGCACCGGCGTCCTACGAGACGCCTCTGGAAAAGGGAAAAACTTTCCGCTCGTGACTTTTTTCAAACTTTTGCCGTTAATAACTCAATGGAACATTCGAAAAACCCTGAATTCTCGCCGATATGTACTCTTATACTTTATTGTAAATAAAAGTCCGTTCATCATAAAATATTTGGCATCGTGAAAGAAATACTTGAAGCAAAACAGGATACTTGGAAATTCGATTGGTTCCATCAATTTTTCGTGTACCCTCCGAAATTGTAGCAAGGAAAGTAGTGTTTATTATATATACAGGAGATAAAATCCTCGAGAAATTCAATGAGACAAGGGTCGAAAGACCCTTCTCGTGTCTCGTCCCCGCGTGAATCATCATTCACGCCCATTACGTATGCAAGACATCGTTAGTAAAACGAACTGTTGAAACAAAATCGGTGAAAAATGAACATATCGTGGGTGGAGGCCTCTCATCACGGTGTTTCTATCCGTTGTCGTCTTTACGCTTGGATTTTCTCGTTCGCCAATGAGACCTTCCGGCCTAATAAATTCATAGGGTTTGCGCTCGCTTATGACTGCTTCGTTATCGCCCGGGGGGGCTTCTCTATCCAAGGATTTTCCATCAGTCGAGGGTGTATAATAATGATGAAAAATAGGAGAGTGGTCGAAGAGGTTACGGCAACGATGAAGAATGGTTGGATGACAGCCTCGTAAAATGAGCGCCCAAGGCGGAAGTAGGGAAAGCAGCGGTTGTAAAGTGAGACACATGGAAGTAACAGTGACACACAAAAGCCTTGAGAACTTTGTTCGATACGGTGGTAAAAAAAAAGGAGGAACGAAAAGCGAGGGAGCCAACGTGGAGGTTCGTTGGATCGTAATAACGAAAGTTTAAGGGTGGCCACTCGGCGACTCTGCACGTTTTTCCTCAACGCGAGAGCAGCAACGTCGCGAGGTGAGACTGTTTGTTTATTCGGAAAAACGTTAATTGCTTTTCGCGCATAAATGAAACGGGGTGAGCCATCCGCGGTGAAATCAATTTTTCCTTCACTCGTTGGCTCGTCATACGTTCGAAAAAAAACAGCACATCCCGAAGCATCGAAGCTTTCGAACAAAAAATCAAACACAACGTATCCAGCTCATTGTCGAGACCGCTCTTGAATTTTTCCTTCCTTTCACACGTTCATCTCGTTAACGGCAATTTGTTGCGCAATCAATCGTGAAACAGGAACATTTCCCGCGTCTTCGCTCGAAGATTACGTCTCTATGCAAATACCGCTTGGGTGCAGACTTTCTTTGCAACAAACGTCTCGCGTGTTTTTTTTTTTCCTCTTTGCGCTCACGTCATTATTGCAAAATTGCTCTCTACCTCAGGTGTACGTCTGTTCTCCGGTTTATCTTCACAGCTTTATGGATTATTAACTTCAGGTGCATTGAGTGAATGATTCATACGCTCCGAGGTAAAAGCGATTCGATCCTCTGACGTTTATTTGCATATACGAAAGGGTGTATACAAGAAAGGTAGAGCCGAGTGTCCATATCTGTAATACCGGTATATTGTTCATGTACCATGGCGTGGAAGTTGCTGCGCGTTGCCATGGTGACGCAAACACAGAAGCTGGAGCATTTTGAGAGTGGATTGCTAGGTCGGGAGAGCAGCCAGTGGCTGAGGAATGTGACCGCGTGGAAGAAACTATCGCCTGATATGAGAGTAAACGACTTTCATGCCGAGATGTTTGAGCCTGGATCGGCGCGAATGGGTGGAGCTAGGGAGAAAAATGAGAGTCAAAGAGTTAACGAGTGAAGGAAACAGGTGTAAGGATGTAGATGCGCGATCTTGTCGGAGAGAATTCCTACCTGGAAAATGCAAGGATGTACAGTGGGTTCTCCTTAGATGGCTCGGAAGAGCCGCAAGAAGAAGAAACTAGATGACTGTAAGAAAGTACCAGAAAAGTGTGCTGCTGACGACTACACTTGGTGCAAGTGGCTTTTTTTATGGACAACGTTGATCCTCCAACTTTTCTTCGTGTATATCATTATCTTGGCGCATCCGGGCGAGAGTCAACACCCTCTCTCTTTATTTTCTACCTTTTTTGTCAGTTTTTCGACAAACGCTCGTCTTTATTGGCCAGCATTGGCAGTTTTGCAAATTGCCAGACCACTAATGTGTTCTTTCGCCGTTGCTAATTGAACTCGCACGGTTGAGGTTTTTACGTGTGTTCGCTCGTATAACCCGAAACGCCAATTTCGAACAAATGATTTTCTTCAAAGTGGAGTTCGAAGCAAATGTGTATTTTTTTTTGCATACGGTCTTTTTCCTCGTCGCGAAATGTTTATTTGGAGGAAAAGAAATGGACCAATTCGGATGTTGAATTTATTTTTTCATCTCCAGTATTCTCACTCGTCACTCGTCAAGCTGTCACTCTGAATTACGATGCATCGTTGACAGGACAATTTTACGAGATTACAGGACCCTTCAGTAGCACACGAAGGCTGCCGTTGATGAAACAGCCTCGAGCGGCAGCAGGCAGCATCACAGCGTAGTTTTCACAACATTTTTCGACGAAACTTTGATAAAATATTAACGTAATCTTAAAGTTTTTATCAAGTCGGTTCTTTTGACGTGTAACGAAGGACGTGAGCTATCCAGGTATCATGATAAAATAATATTAAATACCACGAAGGAGGTACGAAATGGGGAATTTCGATCCTAAAATTTGGTTCTCGAAGATCAACGTTTATAACGAGGATCATAGAAACGCCAGAGACGAAATATACAGCACGACAGGCTGTAAAAATCATACAGCAAATATGAATGGAAGAACGATAGACTGGTAATAATTTATATCTTCAACGTATAAAAACTGTGTTTTCAAAGATCCTTTCACCTAAAAACGAATGAAAAACCGCGTAAAATTGCAATCCACAAAAGGCGAAAGCTCCCTAACGCGTGTTGCGTTTTCAAGTGAGAAAAGCCAGTATGACAAAGATTCCCACGCAGGGTGTCCCAAAACCGAATGCCGATAATTCAATGCTAAATTGGGGGTAAAAAGTTCCAAGTCGAAGAGTCTCGAAGCACTTTTTGATCGGACGCATCCGCGTCGAGTTATCAACTGCCACAGTTGGACCAAGAGGAAGGGAGATCGCTCGTCCGATTGGCTCAAATTTGGACGACCGATGTGATTCGTTAGGTTTTGGCCGTACGACTTCAGATTCGAACGATCGACATCTCGATTTTGGGTCACCCTGTACGACGGAAACGCGGAGAAAACATCGGGCGTAGAGAGAGCAAATGCGTGCGCGAAACTCAACGATGTGGTACGAAGAGAAGATGCGAAATACGCGGATAAATCGTATCATTAAAATATATATACTGCCGGTATTGTATAAACATACACGCACATGGGAAAGCTGACCATTTCATTCTCGCTTGGAGAACCTTTGGTGTGGCGTACTACGCGACATGGAAGAAATACGGCGAGGATAGCAATAAGATAGATACGAGTTTATCATCCTGAACGACACCGTATAGCTACCGTATTTGCCGTAAGCAACGCAGTGTGCACTCCAGACTCCGAGAGTCACAGTGCACCGTTGCTATCTCGTTTCCTTTGCACGGTGCGCGTCTTCTCACAGCGTTTCGCCGTATACATTTCTCACCACACACGGCAAACCCTTGGTGCTCGAACACAATTATGCAGCATGTGTGCTCGAGAAGGAGGATAAATTTATATATGTGGATTATTTCGATCGATAGCCGACAACGCTCTCGCGGGCTCTCGCAGGCTCTCCCGGCGAAGATTCATCTCGCACTTATTTTTTTGCGCATCAAGGAAAGTAGCAATAAATATTCCGTCGAAGCTGAGAAAGATCGATCAAGGATTCTTCCTTCTTATCTTTCGATAAATTTTATCATTCACAGATCGTTGAATCGATAACTTCTTCTTCTTCGTAGAATTCTTAGCTCGGTGTGTAATTAATCCAACGATGCATAAACACGTCAATGTTGCAGTAGAGAGTGAATCGACGATATTATCGATGGGAGAGGAGGCGATAACTAGGTACGCGCGATAAATTTTACAAAGCTGATGGAAATTTAACTCGTCGGCTTTGCTGCGCTCTACATTACCGTCCGTATCTCGCGTTACCTGTGTGCTGATAAGAAAGCGCGTATATTCTGATAAATTGTCGGGTTCGGAGGCAAGGACGAAGGACTGGGTAAATTACATGTACGTATGTGTACATATGCAAATATACATACGTACATATAAGGGGGTAGTAATAGTTCCTATCTGAATGTCTGGCTTGCAACTTTTCTCCTCTATCTTGCTTGTGCTCTTGCGTTCCACGATCCCACCTCAATTACCCATTTCTCCGAGAGTTCTGTACTCTGTATGGGACTCGCTGAATCCCCAACTATACATGTCTATATTTATATATTATATGTATTATAATGTATATATATAAATATATATATGTATATATTATGTATATAGAAAGAGGGAGAGAGTTACGGTACCACTCTGTTGCGCCACGCGCACGGATCGACTCTTCACCGCTTGTGCTCGATTTGCATATGCAAATCCGTACGATATAAGTAATTAATTCGCAATCAGGCAACGTAATACCGTTGGGTTATAAGCGACAGATACAATTCATTAGCGGCTCTGATATTTATTAATTAGAACGAAGATCCCGCGGTTTGTCCTGCTGCGATATATCACGCGTTCGTATAATTCGTACGACCTCCGTGTACACCGTCGCAATCCGCTGCATTGTGTACACGTTGAATGGAAAATTCTTCAAATTTTATTAATTACAGGCACTGTTAACGAGCCACTTTACTTGAAATTTTATCGTAGCGCGACTAATTCCTCGTGAATTTATCGACGGAATGCCGCGTCTCGTACAGGTCGTTCGTCTTGGTTTTGATTATAAGAGCAGGATAAATCGCCGAATTCGTTCGAGAAAAAATCGTCAAAAACCTTCTCGCGTATTTATCGATATTCACAGGTGATATTTTTTTTATTGACAATTGTTTCTTTTTTCAATTGATCAGTGGCACCAATCGATCTTATCCGCGGAATGAAATTGTGGCTGTGACGAAAATCTCGCCACTCGCGTTCACCCTTTCAGTTTGGAGTACGCTCGACGTAATTTCGAACCAACCAACGATCCTCGGACATTCTGAGAGGACAAAATCCATTCTTATCGAGACAAAGCTGGCGAGGAGCAAGATACCAACAGGGCCAAGACGAGTACCAAAGTTCGGAGCACCTGTTACTCTCGCCCGCCCCGCGTGTGTACTTTGCCTCGACCACCGAGCCAGCTGGTTCCCTGACACTCGTACATTAAGTTTATCGTAATTACATCGGAACACGTACACGAGCGAACTTGCTGCTCTTGGGCAGGGTCTTACAAGCTCGCACGTATGCTAAAACACCAATTTACACGACTAATTTATAGCTCTGCATATACGGGATGTTCCACGTCGAATTTGTCGTCACTTGATCTTCGGATATCTCGGGATTTTCCTTTCCCATTTCATGGAAAAAGAAACGCGCAACTTTTTCAATTTTGTCACGCCATAAGAGAATTTTCTCTCGGAATTTACGAAATCTTCCACGTGATGTTCAATGGACAAGTTTTGATGTTTATTTTGTTGTAATTTGCAAATATCTTTTTGCCGAATTGGAACATATCGTTCGCATCGAAATCCTCGATTTACGATGTGATGGGTATATTTATCATTGGTTCTCCATTTTCTCTGCGGGGTTGAGGAACTCTGGACACGCCGCGGAAGATCGTCGAGTCGATTGATTGCCGGGGATGTACGGAAACAACCCGTGGACAGAATGAGTGAGGGTCGCCGTCGTCGTAAACGTCGATTCCCGTAGTGGAGAAAACGTCGCGCGCGACGAGAGTTTGTGAATTTTTCTCCCGTCCTCATGTACACGGGCAGGAACATTGGAGGAACAAAGATGGAAAAAGAGAAGGAGAGCGGAGTAAAGTATCGTACTCGAACGGTAAAACTGGAGAATGGTGTACTTCGCTACTGGTCGGATGTTATTGGTGAGGCGCGTCGGCATGGAGACAAGAAAGGTTGGAATACCGGTGAATATAGCTGGGATATATATTGGCAACGTGTACGTAATTGTGGCCATTTGTCGACCACCAGTGGGATCGGTTGTGAAACAAAGGAGGGAAGATATCGAGAAAAAGCAACGAGAGACACACCGAGAAACAAGAGAAAGCCCAGAGAGGAGTCGGGGAGGAGAACGGAAAGAACGGAAACTGGCGCGGTGAAAATGCTCCTGTAACCGGTAGTTCAGACTTGCGCTCGAAGCTTGTGAAAACTCGAGAAAGTATATAAGGAGAGAGAGACGGAGAGAAAATGGCAGAGAAAACGAAATGTCGAGGTGTCGAGGACTCGCGAATCTTACAGAGTGTGGTAGTGCGCGAGAATTCGCAATGCATCACCGGATTGCGTGCAGGACATATATTCTCCGCGGAGCTAATAGCAGAAGAACATTGCTCGCTAAGAGCACGAGAGAGAGAGTGGTGTAACGTCTGTCGTCTGAATCCTATATAGTCGCCTGGTGGCTGGTGGCTATACCGAAATCGCCTCGGCACTTAGAACCCTTGCCACAGCTATACCTACTTCCGGTGTCAAGTTGATCTATGTACTTCGTGTAAGCGCGGTAATTCCGCATGGTACACCCACTTCTACTACTACCGCTACTGCTCCTAAGACTGCTACTCTAGGCACTACCCTGGACTTGCCATTACCAGGCTCGGTACAACCATTGGACGTCTCTTTCGACCTCCACGTCCTTGATTTCATAAAGCTCTGGACGCAGAACCTCACCAACCCTTCCGCCAAAGTCTTTCCCGGAATTGATGACGTCATCAGATCACATCATTGCCCGGATGTGTCCTAACGGATCACGAGTTGACCCTCCGAAGTAGGCAAAGTGGAAGCCACTTTCCGGAAAGTGGGTGTTGCACCAACGTGCCAGAATTACTTTTACCGCGACAATGGAAGGAACATTGCGCCCTGACATGGACAAGAATAAACCAGTTGTGAATTCCACTCGGTACACTCGGGTTTCTCGTCTTTCCTCGCTTTTTTTGTCTTTTTCAAGGGATTGCCTCGAACGCTCCGATTTTATATTGGCAGACGTTACCAGGGGTTGCCGCGGTAGAATCGAGATGGAAAAAGCATGGAGTGGAAATTCCCCTTCTCTTTGTCGTCGATGAATAATTTTAAATTCATCGGGATTCAACGAAGCAGCTTGTAATTCTTTTCGAGAGTTACATCGGCTTACGTTTAGCCAATCTACTTTGCCGTTTTTTCTTCAGACTCTTTTCACTTCTTCTCTTACTTTCTCGATGGTTCTACCATTTGTTGCGGAATTACATTCCAGAGGAAACAAATAGATTCAGAACGAAAATTATGAAACGTTCGCTATGGGATCCGAATCGCACGATTGAAATTTGCGTAATTTGATCATCAAGACGTTATTGCTCAATCCCAAAGTGATAAGATACCAAGATCCAATCTCGACCCCTGACAGAGCTATTATAGCCGAGCAGCAAGAAACGAGGTTCGCAGCAAAGTCGATGATTAAATATTTCATTTGAACTACAGGTCGAAAATCGCTGGAGAAAATGATTACATATCGAAGCGAGGGTATAGTCATGATGCGCTGCTACCTGATACCATCAATAATCAACCTTTCCTACTTCCAAGGCAACCAAATTCAATACGATTGCGAGAGCTAGTTTATTCGCTCCATCCTAAGCTCCCTCTTCCATTCCCGATAATTCGCCTTCAACGCAGGTTTTTCTTTCAGCATTTTTCTCCTTATTTTTTCTTCCCCCATCAGATTGAACTTCGCCCAAAGCCTTCGGGGCTGGGCGTCGATTGCCTAAAAATCATACGACCATAACCCTTTAGTTACGAATTTTTCGGATTATCGGAGTGATTTATTTTGCCCTGATCGTCGAGCATCTTCATTCTCACTGGGATCACGTACGGATACACCGTTTATTCGGCGAATCTTCCGAGTTTTCAAAGTTTCCCGTAGCTGTATATCCACCAAGCGCCATCTGCGGTTATCTCCTATAACCACGAGTAGGGTCTGGTTTATGCTTAATTCACGAGGCAAGGGACGTTAAGTCTGTTGTAGTGCGGGTGGGTTCTCTGCTCGCGTAGGACAGCCCCACGTTGAAGAAATGCCTCGCGGTACTGACGCCTCCGATAATTTTCATTCCGATTATAATTCTAAATTTGCCATGAGAACTGCCACAGTTCCCGCAAGAATTATCGCGACGAAACCTCGGTGTTTTCATAAAGTTTTTCGGATTAAAGCCGATCGGACGGCGAACATTAATTTTCCGGACATTTGTCGTATTTTGTTCCAATTCGATTTACGCGTAAGCGCCACAGATTCGGTGTTCAGGCTCTCCGAATCGCTTTCTTTTCTGAGATTAATGGAATTTTATCGGCCTCTGTTATCCCCGAGGTCTCGCCTCGTCCATCAACCCTGTCTCTGCGCCCACAAAGAAATAAGAACTCAATTCGCGACTACAAAGAGTGATGAAAAAATGGACATCGAGTGTGATGAAATAAGATGCGATAATGAATGGCACAGGTGTCGATCAAAGATAAATCTGTATGTTGAATAAAGAGAAATATAATAACCATATATTTCACAGCGAGTATGGAAATGGGGAAAGGATTGAGATGGGATATCCTCCGTGATTCTGGCTCATTGAAAATCGCTGCTCCTCTCTGTTGTGACAAGAAAATTCTCCAAGGGAAAAAGGACCTCTGGAGCTTATCCATCATTTCTCGATTATGCGATTCAGATTCTTTTCGCTATCGTCGGCGATCAATGTACAGGGTGTCCCGAAATTTGACGTTAATGCCGGAAATGGTTTTCGGTATTTTTAATTCGATCAAAACCTGTTGAGTTATTAATTGCTCAACAAAGATTCATCGGATCAAAGGGCGTTTAAAGAATTTTTGACTTGGAATATTATCCCTAATGGAGCGCGAAATTGTTGGCATGCAATTTTGAGACATCCTGTATGTACATATGTACATTTATGTACTTTTGATGGCATATACTCGATTGCCAATGAGATGAAGTTCCGAGGGGGCAGAAGGGGCAATGATTTTTCCATGGAACGTGTTTTGTCGTGATTTGAGAGGAGGAGGATGGAAATCGCGATTTCATAGAGCAACCGTATAGGCTAGGCTGTCGAGGCTCGATTCATGAATATTATTGAGATCGCGAATGTCAATATAATCCCAAACCGATGAAATGAATTTGCTGATGGCATAAAGACGAGGCATTGAATATAACCGGAATGAGAGCAAAAAAACTCTAGTCGTCATTTCAGAAGCGCAAGTGCAAATTTTTATGATGAAAAAGAGGGTTGATAAGAAGAGAAAGAGGGAGCGTGGAGAGAAAAAAAATCGACAATCGTACAAAGAAAGTCTATCGCCGCCGGAAACGTCCTCAATATTATCCAGAAGCACGTGCGCAAATTTCATTCAAATAACGCCCTGAATAACTTTTTCCACTTCACGAAACAGATATCTTTATTATGAACATCTGAGTGCGTGGAAAAGAATTCAGATGGTATTGAATCTCTCGAGGACAGGAGTTTGCATTTGATTAACAAATTGCAAAAAATGTCGAAATGTTAAAATGCTAAAAGGTTTCGTCGAATCGCGTATTAAAAAAAAAACCGACGAACTGCAATATTGAAAAAAATAGAGGCATGAGAAAAAAAAATGGAGGATATATCGCAGTCGTATTTGATGAAAATTTCGTCTTTATTTTAATCATCAACGCATCTTGCGAACCAATTTCTTTTACGAAAAGCAGGTGGTACAAAATCTTCGCGATCCTTCGTGATTAAAAGTTTGCCTCTTCATTCAATCTTATTCCACCGAGTCATACGCTAATCGAATATTTTCTCTTGCGCCCTCGGGATCACAATGTGATTTTTTTCCCGACAGTTCTCCAGTGGAAATAATGAACTTGAAACAAGCATTTTATATATGTATATACATCTCATTAACCTTTCAATGTAATCTTCTCGTCATGGACCAATCGTCGATTTTACTGCAAGACCTCGCGTAATGCCTCCCTCGTTCTTTTATTCTCTTCAACTTCGCTCTCTCCGCAAATTAGCATTCCCATCGATTGTTCCTCGATTGGTTCCATTCGGCGTTCTTAAGACCGCGTTATTACGCTGCAATGAAACGTACTTTTTTCTCCACGGAGCCAGCAATCTTCCGGGAGTTTCAATCGACGTTATTTTTTTTAAATTCCCCCTGATATCGACGCGATCACGTAATAAAGGTCTAAACGTTATGACATTACAATCTCGCACATCCACGCGGCCGTTGCTGCCGACAGCCCCATCTTGGGACCAAGATTTGAACGCCCTTCCGTTGAAAATGAGATCGAAAAGATGGCACTCTCGCTTTGTATCGATTTAAAAATTATTGATAAACATCGGAGAGTGCAGACTCCAATGAAATGTTGGGTCGAGATCAAAGTTTCAGCGAATCGGTTCTTCTCTCATCGGATCATCCATTGCACAACGTTTTACGGTCCATAGCGATCTTTCCGGCGTCATTTTCCGGTCAAAAAAGTTGTAGAAAAAAAAAAGGATTTCCCGTATCGACTTTGCGGTAAAACAGAATGATGAGGAACTACAGTTGTTACAACCGTAAGTTTCCTGCCAGATATTTAACGCTACGCCAATGAGGCTGGTCGAAACGACCGCTCGCGGTATATTCCTTCATTTTTATTCTTATTTTCTCATCGCACACGCGAGAAATAACGCGCGAGTTGTGCATATAGCAGCGACACGATGCCGAACACGCGATCTACGGCTTTACGCTCTTGTCCCACACTTGTGCATCTCGCTTCGCGCCTCTCTCTGTTCTTCGAGACGTATTTATAGATTGTACTTAGAATGTTACTTCGTACGCGAGTATAAGCCATAAACCGCTTAACCCGTACTAGCAGATACGTGTACGAATAACGAACGAACCGCATTTGCATTACAACAGTTCCTAGAACGAATGTGACAGTTTATGGTCGACCACGCCTCTGCCACTCGCGATTAGCAAATGAGATAATCAAGAAATTCCATTGACCGCTGTGGCTGTGTCTGCATCTGTATCTCTCCTTTTTTTGCTCCTCTGCAATCTCTCTACCAATCGGCCAAGTTATAATTACCCTCGACCGTGAAAATTAGCTGTGGAATAACCCGTTTCGCGGAAAGTATCGCAACGATAATGAATTGTCAACCATATATAGAATTTCAGCGATGGTATATAATATAAAGATCGAAAACGAAATTCCAAGGCGAAAAGTAAGACAAATCGCCGAGCAAGTTGGGCCTAATTGTCCAATTTAGTTGGACTCTAATTGTCCAATTTAGTTGGACAATTTTGATGTCGAATTTGGCAACATTGCGTCTATGAGAAATTACCCTCGACCGTGAAAATCAGCTGTGGAATAACCCGTTTCGCGGAGAGTATCGCAACGATAATGAACAACCCAGCAACCCAAATATAGAATTCCGGCGATGGTGTATAATAAAGAAAAGATCGAAAACGAAATTCCAAGGCGAAAAGTAAGACAAATTGCCGACTAAGTTGGGCCTAATTGTCCAATTTAGTTGGACTCTAATTGTCCAATTTAGTTGGACAATTTTGATGTCGAATTTGGCAACATTGCGTCTATGAGAAATTACCCTCGACCGTGAAAATCAGCTGTGAAATAACCCGTTTCGCGGAGAGTATCGCAACGATAATGAACAACCCAGCAACCCAAATATAGAATTCCGGCGATGGTGTATAATAAAGAAAAGATCGAAAACGAAATTCCAAGTCAAAAAGTAAGACAAATCGCCGACCAAGTTGGGTCTAGTGTCCAATTTAGTTGGACAATTTTGACTTTGAATTTGGCAACATTGCGTCTATGAGAAATTACCCTCGACCGTGAAAATCAGCTGTGGAATAACCCGTTGCGCGGAAAATATCGCAACGATAATGAACAACCCAGCAACCCAAATATAGAATTCCGGCGATGGTGTATAATAAAGAAAAGATCGAAAACGAAATTCCAAGTCGAAAAGTAAGACAAATAGCCGACCAAGTTGGGCCTAATTGTCCAATTTAGTTGGACAATTTTGACGTTGAATTTGGCAGCATTGCGTCTGTGAACTACACGCGCACTTTCTACAAATTTGAATACACACGCGGTACATCTTCTCGCGTAATATAATAATGCTGCGCAAAGTGAAAAAAAAATAAGCAAACCCGAATGATTTATTTATTTACTCATTTTTTTCCTGTACCATTGCCTGATTGCAGATCTGCCAATTACGCAAACTCAACGAAGGAGTGCGAGCTCTCTGACATGGATAGATTGACCATTGCCGGTTCGAGCGCCTTCCAAACATCCAAGGGCTTCGACTACCTTGAGAATCATTGCGTCGACGAGCCCGTGAAGCTTTGCGAGTTCAAGAAACTCACCGGCCGCATACTGAAGACGGTCGACTCGGTTTATCAGGACGTCGGTACATCCGAGGAGTGCCGCGAGCTCTGTCTCAACTCTCCTTTCCGCTGTCACTCTTACGATTACGGCGATACCGGTGACATGGTATGCCGTCTCAGCCATCACGCCAGAGCCACTCTTTCCGATATTCAGGCAAGTTTTCAATGCTCCTTGCGATTTATCGAAATAAAGGCAATGAAGTATTTATGACGGTATTCATGGGAAAACGAATAAAATTCAATGTTTCGCCGTTTGCCAAGCTTTGGCACTACCGATCGATGCCTTATCGAGCTGTGAAACGATCAATGCAGCTTCTTTCTCAAGGGGCCTTTTCATGGGGAATTAGCGAATTGAGAAAAACTTGGAATCTCGTTTGATTGGATTAACAATAATAATACGGATCTACCAGCGATGATAGAGCTTAGAAAAAGGGTGGAAAATTGAATTGAAAATCGAGTTTTCATCGGGTGCTTTCCAGTTCACCGTTCCGTCGAGAGTCAAGCTCCGCTCGTTCGACCTTACGTATAACACACCTTTTGTGATCTAGCTGGTATATCGCACAGGCGTGCCGTGGTTAGGTCATGGATCGTTGAATATACGAAGCTTAAACGAGTAAACGTGATGAGGAAAAGTGCATGTGTATAGCTTGAATTCTTATACATCGAGAGATCGATAGACGTTGGAGAAAGGTTCGCGAGGTGTTGCACGCTCAGGATATACGCGAGCAGGGATATTGAGATACGCGAGAAGTCTGGAATATCGCGGTGAAAGGAAAATTGAAAAAAAAATCGGGAAAAAATCTCATTCTTGATAACCTGTTGAAACTCTGGGGTGCAGCGCCGTCGCTCTGGCTTTCGCCTCGTTGCACGATGCATTCGTTTCTCTCCTGAACATCGTAAAAGACGGGAACAATCGCGGATAGACGCTTTTCTGCGGAACAAGGTCGAGATTTTTGAGATGAGCGCGAGACGAGACTGCGATCATATTTTTTTGAAACAATCAAGCGTTCGTAAAGTTCCACGTCCAATTCCCACCGTCAACCGACTTCTCTCGATGAATCTTGGAATGTTTCATTAAATTCGTGCGTTTTTTCATTTTCGTTTTGCTCCGAATGCATCCCAAGCAACTCGAAAGATGCTGGGATGCAACGAGATCGATGTTACAGCATTAACAAACTCGATTAATTAACCGATGTCGAGGTGGAATTAACGATCAAGGGTTGATTGCAGGAACCTTATCTGGACGTGCCCGAAGCGTCGACGTACGAGCTGAGCTCGTGCTACAACGTTACGATCGATTGTCGGGGCGGTGACATGGTCGCCAGAATTCAGACGAGCAAACTCTTCAACGGCAAGGTATACGCCAAGGGGTCGCCAAACTCGTGTGTACAAGACATAAAGGGTGCTCTGGAATTTGAATTGCGCATGGCGTACGATGATCTCGAGTGTAACGTCAGGCAGCAGGGACTCGGACGTTACCTCAACGATGTTGTTATTCAACATCACGACACGATAGTGACGAGCTCCGATCTCGGACTGGCCGTCACTTGTCAGTACGATTTGACCAACAAAACCGTCTCGAACGAGGTTGACCTTGGTGTTCACGGTGATATCACACCGGCCTTGTCCGAGGAAGTCATCGTCGACTCGCCGAACGTAGCCATGAAGATAACCGACAGAAACGGAAACGACGGCGTTCCATCGGCCGAAGTTGGCGATCCCCTCGCCCTCAAATTCGAAATTCTCGATCCTAACAGCCCTTACGAAATCTTCGTTCGCGAACTCGTTGCTATGGACGGCGTTGACTCGAGCGAAATCGTCCTCATCGATTCCGACGGCTGCCCTACCGACCACGTCATCATGGGACCTCTCTACAAGACCGCATCTTCTCGCAAGGTTGGTATCACTTGATTTTTTCTACCTACATGCCTAGATTTCTAATTATCAGGCTCCTCGAATATCATTATCTCAGAAAAAAATGGGTTTGCGCAGCCATTGACATTACAGAAAGAAAAACTTTGAAGTATATTCATTTCGGTGCGCACTTTGGTGCTTCGGACGCCCTTGAACGGTTGAATAAAAACCGACGATTTTAATCGGTTGATGGAACACGAGTTTGTACTCGATAGGCAATGCGGGAAAATGAGGAGGGATGATTTCAGTGGACTTTGTACCAACCGGAGATTTTGGTTGACCCTGAAATCTGTAAAAGTCGCAGGAAACCCTCTTTTTCGTCCGAGATACGATTTATATCGACGCGCGAGCGAAGGGTTCTGAAAAAGGGTGTGAAACGAACGATGTGGGCACAATGTTTTTTTTTGTTTCTTTTTTCCTTAATGAAATTCCTAAATGACACTGAGATCCGTCTCTGGCTGAGGCATCGTTTTATTCAAGCAAAGTGCTCCTCCGGTATCACTTAAGGCCGCGAGAGTACGGTGAACTGCTGCCGTAAAAGTCGATATCGAGCCAGGTGTCGCGCGTTCGATCCCGTCGAGTCGCGTACCTGGATAACTTCAATTGCCACGACATAGCTGTGACGCAAGTACATGTAGCTGGCACTGGCGTCGCTCGACGTAACAGAGGAGCACTCTTTGAAATTGATTTCCCAGGAGGAAGCGTTTGTTGCGAACACCCGGTTGAAACTCAACGTTTTTTTTTCTCATTCGTGGTCCCGCACCTCTATTATCGCATTATCGTTAGAGATAATGGAAACTGGGTGGCAATGAGCTCATGATTGGAGGATAATGACCTTTCCTCGCTGGTGCATGTCTGATACGTGACCACACTGTCATCTTTGCGCTTAGGTGCTTACAAAAAACTGGCAAACAACCCCCTAGAAATGCGAAATGAAAAAAGTAGAACTTTTTTGAAAAAAAAAAAAAAACCGCGACCCAAGTTTCGTCGTCGTGAGTGTGCACGAATGGGCGGCAAAACTGCGCCAATCGAATTACAACCGAGTCCGATTTGCGGGTGTAACCGACACGTGTGAAAGTAGAGCTGTATATCGTAAATATCGTACAAAATTTTAGCGCGATTTTTTGGACATTCAAAACGTTTTATCACAGCCTTATTCAGAACCGCAAAGAGCTGTCCTCCATTCGGCTAGCGTTGCATCGATCCTCCTTGAGTTTCTACTTCATTTCGAGAGACACAGCTGTTGGGTATCAATTTAACAGGTTGGATCATGAGTAATGATGCGGGAGAGCATCGAAGCTCCTACCGTTGAAAAGCCGAAATCTCCGGATGTTCAAATTGATTGAGAGTGCGACGATGAAATATTGAGAGAAACACAAAAGTAAACACAGTTGTATGCACAGCAGGTGAAAAGGGTGTACGCGCGCGAGCTCGTCCGACGTTAATCAATCACGCGGGTTGACGGTGTGCCGCGAGATGGAGTGGCTGTAACTAATCGACGGCTCTCGTATGATATTCCATAGCGAGTCAATGAAGCGCGCAACTCATCTTGATAATGCGGGTGGTCTCTTATTCTCTTTGGAGTAGAATACAATGTTAACATCTCACGTGCAGGGGCAAATGATTCGATGTTAATTCCTGGCAAAGCACGAATACGCGAGCATGTGGAAAACATGGGGTATCCCCTGATCATCTCCTGATCTACTCGATGAAAACAGCTGAGACTATCGATGTTTTCATTGATTCTTTCGAGCTCGCCTACGTCATACTCCTCTCCCTGTTTCATCTTTCCTTTCACGTCGACAAACGAGTATAAACTTGCTCTCAAGTGGCCTAGCATCATTATTAATCGAAGGGTTCGCGTTGTGGGTAATCATGTGCAGCAGATACACCGTCGATGCACCGAAAAAAAAATGGAACGAAGAAATAGGCGTAGAGGAAAAGACAGAGAGAACAAGAGTTTAGGACCCAAGACTCCTCATGATCGTAGGATACTAATACGTAACGTCATCTAGTAAATAGCAACTATTTCTTATGCACATATCGTTTAGGTGTGAGGAATGTAGGAAAAGATGGTTAGGTCGGTAATTACGTGGGGTATATATGCACGTGTCTGTCAATCACGTTTTCCTGCCGTTCAATGATTGAACCGTTTCATCTTTGGTTTCGAAAGTCTTTTCCAAATAACAGTTTTTTTGTTACGGGTAAATATATGAAACGGCCTAAAAAATGAACAACAAACAACTTTTTCATGAACAAGTCGTCACAATATTGTTAAAAAATCGTTGAAGGAGTCGGAAAGAGGGTGAAATGCCATTTTCCCGGAATCGAATGCGGGAGAATTTCTTGTTAGACAATTTCTTCCATTTTCGAGCAAGTTCGATCAGCCTTATTCTACCTAATGATATTTAAAGAAAATGGCGTATCGAAGTCTTACCGTTGAGAAGATACGTGACACGATTCATAAAGCGAAAGACTCAAGAATTGCTAGACGAAGAGAATGGAGCAGAACAAGACGAGGGAGGAGACCAAAAAAAAGTGTACGTTCCCGGAACATCCTCTGGAGTATTGGACAGGCGAAGATGGGGGGACAAAAGCGAGAGATCAGATGGTGTCAGCTGCAGCAAGTTTCTAGGCTACACGCTTCGCGGAAAAGTAATTTACTTGGCTCGCGTTCTCGAAGAGGACGCTGAGTGACTAGGCGGATCGGCGAGGACGATCTTAACGCGAAAGAAAAACCGAGCCACACTCGCGATCTTCATTGGTAGCAAAAAAAAATGAGCGCGTTGAGTAAAAGAACAATGAATTGATGAAAAACCTCGCAGTTTCATTTTGGCAAGATTAGACCCACCGAATCAATACGAGATCGAGCGGGAGCAATAAAAAAAAGAGGGAAATAACGAATTTAAAAGCAGCCGATATATCGATATATTTACACTGTAAATCCTCATATTTTCGTGCAAACTTTTCTCCCCTTTCAACTTCAATACCTATATGAGTAAACAATTTTTTCCACGTTCGATGACGTTAATTATTGTGATGAACGATAATTAACGCCTGAAGTTTCATGCTGAAGCATTTCGATGCTTAAATTTTTGCACCATCGGATCGAAATTCAATAATACTTGGACCAACGATACGGGCTTCAAGGGCGGTTTTAAAGGGGTAAAAAAGGTTTATCGACAGACTTTGACGAATTTCTCGATCGAAATATCGATCGGGGAAGCAATTGCTTGAAATTTTTATTGTTGGTAGTGTAACTACTCACTGCTAGCCTATATCAGGTATAGCTGATGCAATTATAGTTTATTGTTGGATGGACCAAAAACGTTGGCATGGCAGAGTTGTTTCGAATCGGCTCGTTCCAAGTTTCCGACAAACTCGTTACGAAATATCAAAGTTTCGCGAAGTTAAATAAAAGTGCCAAATCAAGTGTACGATCTTTCGTAACGAGCTTCAATTTCTTCTGGATAATTACGACCCTTGAATATTTCATCCCCATAATTGAAAGATAAAAGGATTCTGGAAGAAATTCTTGAAAGTTTCGTTTGATTTACCCACACTAGCGAACGGTTTTCGAGAATACTCCGAATCGATTATCGATCGAGACGCCTCGATAGAACACGATTTTGCGAAATATCGTCATCCAACAATGATTAAAAATATTTTCCAAACTCGACGAATTTAAAATGAAAATCACCGTAACTTTGCACGATAACGATACTCGGTTGCAACGAAAGATTCTCGGATCACGAATTGAGCAAGTCATTATGCATGAAAATATAAAGAAAAGCCCACCCGTGTCCGAGAGACGAAGAGTGTTTCAAAGTAAACGTCTTGAATATCGCAAATCGCATGAAAAAATGCAGCGTTGAGCAGCAGGTAAAACGTTGAATCGTGACGATTTTATCGTTCCGTTTAATCTTCCGGAGTCTTCCTCTCGCAAGCATCTCTCGAACGCATCCTCCGCGATCGTGAAATAAAATACAAAAGAATTCAGCGAATAAAATTATTCAAAGTTTGCCTCTTGTTTCGAGTATCGTCTGAGGATCTGCGAAGGCGTTGGTAATTTCTCGCGGACGGGGGAGCAAAAGCTGATGAATACGTGTTTACACGGTTATACTTTGTGCGCCCGTAAATATATCGCGCAAAACTTGGCGTCCCGATATTAATCCAGGTGAAAGAGACGGGCTTGCAGGTCCAGATATTACCGGGATGGTCTCGAATATGTTGGAAATTATTCTCGCTTATCTATAGCTGGTATTAGGTACGAGTATGTGTGTATATGTTCGCGAGGCAGCACATAAACCAGCTCTTGGATTATCAGATGAAACGAAACTGCTCTATCCTCTTGAAAGCGCTTACGGGAGGCGGAGACCTCTAATTTCTGCGAGATTGCAAGGATCAATATTTGCATTCTCTATCTCTATCCGTCCAGCCTCACCCGGTATGACTTCACAAGCTGTGTGCATCCCCGCTTCGTATAGAAGCTAAACTATCGTGCGTGGCTTTGACTTTCAGGCTTTACCGAGGAAAATATATATCGCGCCAAGTTTTACTCCGTCGAGTTGCGACGTGATTATTTGTTGTTAAATTACGAGTTGGTTGTCCAGATAAAATTGCGATCCAGCGTGAGGTCGGACGTGGAGTCTGCAAGGGATGTTTGTTCGCGCGAAGGGATAACCGCCTGAGAATGGGTTTGACGGAACGATGATTAAATTAACAAGGTCCTGTTCCTTCAATCTCAATCAAGGAATAATAAGCCTCTTTCATACAGAATACATTACGAAAGTACGTAATTTTCGTAATCAAAGATTCGAATCCGTTGGAAAATGCTTGTCAAACTCACGGGAGGAGAATAATAGCCAAGGTCAGAACACTCGGGTGTTCAGAGTGCCAGGTCGAGAGAGCTAGTGGAGTGCAATAAAAGGTATCCTCGACGCTATTAGTCGTACGTTATATACACTCAAAGTATTCTTTCAAGAGTCGCGTTACTCCGGGGTGACTCTCAGGAACAACGATAAAACATTCGGTGGTTCGAGCGTGTTATGCGGCAATAGAAAAAAGGAGCCAAGGGTAGAAGGCGAGTGGGGTACAGAGAGGCCAGGGAACTTGGTTACCAGAGCTAACTGGATAGCTACATCACCGGCTTAGGAAAAACGAGATGGTGTAATAGTGGGCGCCTGCGCGAGCCGATGAAATACGCGCAAGCGGGGCCGTAGGAAACATAAATTCGCTGGTGCGGGCGTTTACCGGAGGTTCACGAGGAACTCCCGGTACCGCTGGTGATGGCGAGGGTGATGGTGGTAGCGGCGGTGGCGCACCAAACTCTTCGCTTTTATGCCTCCTCCCCTTTTCGCGAAGTTGCTCTTCGCTCCTGGGGTAGCTATATACCAGGACCATCATACCCCACCGAGTTCTCTACCCTTTTTAGTTTCTCACGGAGGGTGGAGAGGGTAGCAGCTCGGGAAGTTGATTTTATTAGCTGACTGGGAAGAGAAACGAGTCCACTCGGGCCCAGGGGCGAAACGACGAAGAGAGAAGAGACTCCAACTTCCATACACACCCTCTTCTATTACCGGACTTTGCGCAGAGAGCGTTGGTTGCATGCTCATGCAGACCAGCATTATCCATCGAGTCGTTCCATTTCTTTCTTCTCCTTCTGCTGCCTCCTGTTCTTCCCCTTCTCCCTCCTCTTTCCCGCGTATTTTATTTCCTATACTTTCCGCCTTTTCTCGTTTTCCTTCCACCCCCATCCTCCGGATTCATTCTTTCTGCTTCCCGACTGCCGAATTTCTAACGGTTAAAGTTTTCGCGGTGAAACGCGCCGCGCTGTATGTCCGTCACGTAACTCGGAGAAAAAAAAAGGCAGACGAGAAAGTCCAAGGAGAAGGAAAGAAAGGCCGAAAAGAATGGGCGGTTGAGCTGGCTGGCATTGGGAGGCAACGAGGGTGGATGTTATCTTCCGTGCGGGACATCGTCGACGCTTTGAACGAAATTGGAAACGTTTTCTCCCGTCTCCGCATAGCACCGTGGAAAAACTATGTTCTCTTGAAAAACTACCCCCCAACCACGCTCTCTGATGTTGCTTTTTCTCGAACGCATGCGTGAAGAGAAACGGGCGATTCGGGCGCTCAAAGAGACAGCTGATATCCATAGATATTGGCGCGGTTTCGGTTCTTCGGACGGACAAGCATATCGTTCATTTAGCGCAGACAATTCGCATCGGAGGCTCGCGCTTGCTTCGCACGTGTGAAGATCCAACCAGACGTACCTTAAAATCACCTAGACCCTAGCGCTATAAACTGTGAATATCGCCCGCTGATCGCACAGAGAATGTAGATCGTATATCGTCGATGATTCAACGCGGAGATCGGTACTCCAACACGAGAGGCAACGGCAAGACCGGTAGAGAGCTGCGAGACTCCCGCGGGGCTTACTCTCATCAGGTCTATAAGCTAGCCGTAAAGACGGGCGAAAGAAACGAACAAAGTCACGTGTGTTCCTTCGTGTTTCGCAGACTAGTGTTTATAGTGGCAGTTTAAAGAGACTCGCCATCTTCGTCGTTGTCATAAAACACACTGTCCGTTACATCACGTACTGCGATAATGATTTAGCCAAGTAGCAAACGCGTTTTCTCCCTCTGACCTATGCGAGTCGATCAACACGATGGTTGCAAGGCTGGAAAACTGCTGGTAGCGCCGGGTTCCGGTTGTAGGATATCGCAAATACGGCACGTACGGTCGACAATTTTTATTCCCGCCGACATGCAGATTTTACGGAAATGCCTCGCAGCATCCGCTTGGAATCTTGGATTGTTGGAATAATATTGTAAAGGGCAGTAAAAGGGATGATGACGCGACGATTGGATATAATCCGATTGGATTTCGCCCTTTCACTATCGATCGTCTTCGATCACTGCGGTATTTCGGGTTTCTGAAAAAAACCATGGCGCAAGTTGATCTCAACTTTATAGCGCTTTGAGATGATCAGTGATTCGGTAAAAACGGCAATCTTGGTAGAAGCTTTCGAAAGTTTGATCACAAAGACAGGGAGCTACCGAGAATTCTACCCTTAAGCCAGTGTGTAAAAGATGATTGATCGCTCATCTCTCTCTCTCTCTTTCTGCTCTTCGTATCCGTACAGGATCATGTTAAAATGACGATCCTTCATCGTCACCGCGTACGCCTTTCCGAAACGATAATTTGCTCGTCAAGCGACGTCGGGAAATCTTGCCTAGCAAATTTCCGCGCTTGTTCCTTCACTCGTACGATAATTCCCAAATGGTTTTCCGCGACAGACATGCGGAAGTATAGATGCGCAACTCCATCAAAGTCGCGTTCCAAAAAACATGCGGATATCGAATTCCGCGATATCCGCGATATATTTTTCTCTTCTCGCAATAAAAAACAACCTTATTGTCGATCCGAAACAAAGGTGATCACCAATGTTTTTATTCACGCGAGTCAAGCAATAAAAAACAATGAAAAAACAACCTTATTGTGGATCCGAAACAAGGGTAATCACCAATGTTTTTATTCACGCGAGTCAAGCAATAAAAAACAATAAAAAACAACCTTATTGTCGATCCGAAACAAAGGTGATCACCAATGTTTTTATTCACGCGAGTCAAGCAATAAAAAACAATGAAAAAACAACCTTATTGTGGATCCGAAACAAGGGTAATCACCAATGTTTTTATTCACGCGAGTCAAGCAATAAAAAACAATAAAAAAACAACCTTATTATGGATCGGAAACAAGGGTAATCACCAATGTTTTTATTCACGCGAGTTAAGCAATAAAAAACAATAAAAAAACAACCTTATTGTGGATCCGAAACAAGGGTAATCACCAATGTTTTTATTCACGCGAGTCAAGCAATAAAAAACAATGAAAAAACAACCTTATTGTGGATCCGAAACAAGGGTAATCACCAATGTTTTTATTCACGCGAGTCAAGCAATAAAAAACAATAAAAAAACAACCTTATTATGGATCGGAAACAAGGGTAATCACCAATGTTTTTATTCACGCGAGTCAAGCAATAAAAAACAATAAAAAATAACCTTATTGTGGATCCGAAACAAGGGTAATCACCAATGTTTTTATTCACGCGAGTCAAGCAATAAAAAACAATAAAAAACAACCTTATTGTCGATCCGAAACAAAGGTGATCACCAATGTTTTTATTCACGCGAGTCAAGCAATAAAAAACAATAAAAAATAACCTTATTGTGGATCCGAAACAAGGGTAATCACCAATGTTTTTATTCACGCGAGTCAAGCAATAAAAAACAATAAAAAAACAACCTTATTGTGGATCCGAAACAAGGGTAATCACCAATGTTTTTATTCACGCGAGTCAAGTAATAAAAAACAATAAAAAACAACCTTATTGTCGATCCGAAACAAGGGTAATCACCAATGTTTTTATTCACGCGAGTCAAGCAATAAAAAACAATAAAAAACAACCTTATTGCCGATCCGAAACAAGGGTAATCACCAGTGTTTTTATTCACGCGAGTCAAGCACGTTGGGCTTTAGGAGTTTATTTTATTTCACCGTTGTTTCGAATGAAAAGTATACGTTTGGAATATACCGTGCAAATTGAAAGTTCGCATATCGCCTTCTCGTTATTTGAGCTTACGATTACGAATTTGCACAATCTTCCTCCTCATGTACCGAGCTTTGTAAGCCCGATCAAACAGCGAATGAGCAACACGCGAGTATGCAATTTGCAAGGCTTTCGGGAACTCTTAGCTCTTATCGCTGACGTCCAATTAGCAAAATCCCGACTGTATGAAGGAAAAACAGTAAACAGCGTTGTGCAAGTACCGCGGTTGTATAAGCGGCATTACGAGTGTTTCGACTTGTTTTTTTGTTTTTTTTTTGGTTTTTCGCCTTGCTTATTTATCCGCAACTTTGTAAAGTTGCAGATTTCTCTCGAACCCGCCTGTGGGAGCTTCGCGACCGTTTCGATGCGGCATAAAAATGCTTCTGCATTTTATAAACTTACTAGCTGACCTGACAAACGTTGTTTTGCCATATACATTATTTCTAGGAAAATTTATCGCACTACAATTACTATATTCGATTGCCATCTTGCAACCCTATTGCGGATCTGTGGATGGAACAGAATAATATAAAAATCGCGATGAAAAAACAGGGGTTGATCGTAGAAGGGTAAAAATTTGAAGTTGTATAAAATAAAAATAAAAAATGTTGTCGAAAAAAAATAAAAAATATTTAGGGGTGCGTCACCCTTATCATTTAGGGGTATGAAAAATAGATGTTGACCGATTCTCAGACCTACCCGATATGCACACAAAATTTCATACAAATCGGTCCAGCCGTTTCGGAGGAGTTTGGTAACAAACATAGCGACACGAGAATTTTATATATTAGATTATCGTGATTGTGATCCTCGTTACTAAAATATCTGTTTTTCGTTCTTTTCTCTCCCTCAGATTCTCCTGTCGCACTTTGACGCCTTCAAATTCCCAAGTTCGGAGGTCGTGCAATTCCGCGCTCTGGTGACCCCGTGCATGCCGTCCTGCGAACCGGTGCAATGCGACCAGGAAGAGTCGACCGGCGAGCTGCGCTCGGTGATCAGTTACGGACGCAGAAAACGTCGCTCGACCTCGCAGACCCGGGAGGATCTCCTTCTCGTGCAGTCGATTCAGATAACGGACAAGTTTGGATTCGAGCGCGATGGAAAAATGAGCAATCGTACGGCGATCGGCAAGGACGTGAGCTTCGTCGAAAACGAGGATTTAACCGCCGCGGTTTCCGGCATATGCGTCAACATGGGTGAGGCAATCATCGCTGGTACACTGTTTCTCGTTGCGCAAATAATTATAATCGCCGCGTGGACTTTCACCTGGCAGCGTCGTAAACAGATATTGAAGCATCAAGAAGCTCTGTCGGTTTCGGTCTCGGTACCGGGTATGCACAACGCGAGCGGTATGGCTTCTTCGCGCGCCGACAGTCTGTGCAAATTGTACGACACCGGATACTCGCGTCGCTTTTAACAAGCCTCCCCGCGAATAACCTATACGGAACAAGCGAGGAGAGACGAAAAAAAAAACAAAAAAAAACACGACAGAGAAAAGAAAAAGTAGCACAAACCGACGGGGACGTGCGCCTTGATTCTCGCGTTTGATCCGCTCTCCACCGTTTTCATTGTAATTCTTTTCTACTTTTCATAATCTCGTGTCGACGCGCGCTTATTATTTTACGCCACCATCCACCACGCACTCTCTCTTTTCGCGTCTTCTTCATCCTCTCATTCTCTCGAATCTGTACTCGCTTCTGCATCGTATCACGTGTCATGATGGTCTTGACCGATATTACACGTCCGTCGCGTGGACTCTGCACGCGACATATCGAACAATTACGCTACTTATGTACGTTTTAAAAACGATAAAGCGCACTCGCGTTACCTCTTTTGCTCCTCCTCATCCCCCCCCGCCCCGCCAAGTTAAAAGTATACGCGTATTAGCGATAAATCGAGAAACGGATGGACGGTGGTGACCCAGTACACTCGAGATGTGATCAGGGAGCCACGAAACTCGGAATCTCCAATCGATGGTTTCCACTTTTTTGTTATAATTATTATAAATAATACTTTTTTTTTTAATGAAAATCCTATATTATCGCGAGCTGACAGTAGTGCCCTGCCAGCTGCTCCGATCGATCGTTCGACATCGACTCAAGTTTGCACTCGGTCGAGTGAGCTCGATTCACTTTCGATCGGAGCTTTGGAAGATTCTTTTGACACTTACGATTATCCGTTTTTTTTTCAATTTTTTTTTTTTTAATAGATTTTCATAAAAGTGCAATTATATTAGTGACTCTCTTCATTAAATCGTGAGTGATCGGATTACGAAAAAGGTGTCGTTGTCGCGTTCATTAGGTTTTTTTTGGATCCCTGCGCCCTCGAGCGCGATCGAACGCCCGAATGATACCCCGGTGATCCGGCAACAAGTTCGATACAATTAAAAACGTTCGACGGTGCGAGAATAACGCGAGGCGGCGAAAAGAAACGAGTGGCAATGAAGCGCGTCGGTTTTAGTATGCTAATTTTCCAGCGCATGGATCTTTGTGCGATATCGTTGGTTTTTCGGCATTTTTTTCTCGAGAGAAACGAGCGACTCTCCTGTCGTGTGGATTGATTTTTCATCAGCGAAATTCGGCGCGTTATCGAATCGTTCGGCAACTTCCGAGGTGACGTGGAAACACGCGCGCGTGGAGAACGAGTGAAATTTGAGGAATTTCCAACGTGGAGGAATGGGAGAAAATTCATGAAACTTTTCGGATGAGGAATTTCGGCTGATAAATCAGACGCGATCGGGCAAAAATGGAGAACGTTCGGGATAAACGGTCGAGAAAATACGGATAAATCGCGAACGATATGATGATACGTAAAATGAAATACATTCGCGTTTATACAGGGGTGGATACGTGATAAACATGAGAATTCATCTCCTGGTGGTGAAGGGATGATTCCTACGGGAGATTCGCGAGAGATCGAGAGATAAATTCTTTCATCTCTTCCAGCCGTTATCTACACCCTTTTTTCCCTCCCTGCGTTCCCGAAATGGTCCATTACGCGGGAGCTTTCGCCGGCTTTTTGTCATGCCTCGCGAAAAATCGTTCCAAAGCCGTATTTCGCCTCTTTGGCCTCCGGTGCGTTCGCGCAGCGAAAGAATATGAAAAAAAGGAGAAATAATCGACGGCGATTCCACAACGAAGTTATCGAAATTACGAACGCGCGTTTGCAAATTCCCTACAATTTATTATCCGCCACTGACATCCCCGAGTTGCTCGGGGATTTTGAAATCGTTAGTCGGGCACGAGTACAGTCGCGTTCGAATCCGCACCGGGATTCACTCGATGTATCGTCAGTGAAAACCCAGACGCGATCGCGATAAAATGACGGAACGATCGAGACTGTGCACACCCTCGAAAAGAGGGCGAGAAATGTCTGAGATTGACGGATACTCGCTGCGTACCACGGATTCTAATTAGCATTGGGAATCGAGCGTGATTATGCAGATGCTTCGCGGAGCAAGATATCAGTCAGTTTCGGGGGAGGAAGGGGGTAGCGGGTAGGGGTAGGAGAGGGTGAAAGGGGACACGCTTGCGAAACCGCGATTCCAACAGTCAACAGCGTTGCTGCGAGGGTAACAAGGGTGAATGGCTTGTACCTTAAGGGTAGGGAGAGCAAGCGAGATGATGAGGGCGTTTGCAGCCCCGTAAAGGGGTTGGCGGTAGGTTAATTGCCTCTTGTGGCGCGTCGCGTACGCCCTAGAGGATGAGAAGGATGGATACTGAGCGAGTTAAGCAACGAAGGGATGGTGGGAATGTTACTCTCCGCGGCGTTCACCTTCGACTCAACCTCGAGTTTGCGTCGATACAGAGACCAAGGAGATTCCTCACTGTTGCTCCTTCACCTGTTCTACGTTGATACTCCGTACTCCTAACTATACGCAAACATTTATTCGAATATATACATGCATACATCACACGAGAAACCCACATCTTCATCCAGCATCCGTTCGATATCTAATCCTCGAATCAAATCTTAATCCTCGCCTTGGGCTCATCCCTGATCTCTACGCGGCCATCATGGCTAATTTGCATCGTGAAAATGTCCCACAGCGTTTCTGCACCTGCTACAAAATCTTCATCTCCTTTACCACTTCGGTTCAGTGACAAAGATGCATCATCGTTACTCAATTACCGATACCATTCTCGTTGCAATTGAATGTACGCGATCGATATAAAAGTTCGAAAAATGGCCAAAAAAAGTAAAACAACAAACGTCACTAAAGAAATTTGCAAACTCGTCTATCGCAAAGACCAGCATCCGTTACCATTCGCTCGAAGTCGTATCTTTCAATACCAACGACGTTGAACGAATTAATTTTTTTTCTCAGTCCTCAAAACGCGCAATTCATTTTTTCGACCTTGAAATTGAACCGTCTAGTCCCGAAAAACCATCGTTTGATCTTACGAAAGTATTTACCGAAATTGTTTCGAATTCAAAATGCCCTTTCGGTTCGTCGAAGAAGTATGAATTATGCGGAAAGTCGGTCATGCCAACGACAAGACTGGAGGAATCTCCGATGGTTATCCTTTTTCCCGTGAATATATTTGTGTGTATTCCCTCTAGCGAATTCACAATTGAGCTCCCTTAGTTTCTCGTCGGAAAGCCCTCATTGACTGGAAAACTAAGAGGCAATCAAATTAATAGCGATGTACGAAGGGTACGGTATAAACGAGCATAAAGATAGGGGGAGAATCGGTCCAGGATTATTCGCACAACTCGAGAGTTTCCTGCAGGCGCGCGTTGTAATTTACCACCCCGTTAGATTTATCTCGTTCGAGCCGCGCGGCGTTCCTGCTCGCACCCCTTGTTTATCCCCGGAAGTTGCCACGATAATCACTCAAAATCCACCTCGAGATAATCGATCAATATTTGCCGATCAACGCAGATGAACAAATAACAAAACGCGAGAAACAGTAGGCAATATCGTATGAATATTTCGCCGACGCGCTTTCATTCGCGTAATCGCGTTTAAAAATATCATTTGGTGCTCATCAGCGTATAATTTATACCTCGAGCGATCCTCGATGAATAATTAACTCTACGCTTAAATATCATTAAGGACGATAATCTAATCTCCGATATTACGATTAACACTGAGATATGCTGCAAAATAAAAATAAAAAAGGAAAAAAATAATGACAAATAAATGCTTAATGGTGCGTGGGTAGAAAATTCAGTTATACACAAGTTCGACATTAACGCGGTTACAAAGGCTGCGCGCACGAACAGTGCGACGAAAAATACTCGCCGTTATTTTTTTTTTGCTTTTGCTTTTACGGCTCGTGCGCGAATGTACGGTGAGAACGAAATAGACACGATTTTTGTACCCTTAGCGTTTGTAAAACGTTATCGCTGATACGTCTGTGTGTGCGTGTGTGTGTGTGTGCGTCTGTGAATGTTTTTTTATCGTGTACGTTCGATGAGAAACGCGCGGTTACATTAAATAGAAAATTCAGGGTGGCGCGATAAGACTCGGATAGAGCAAACAAAAAATGCAAAATATTTCATTACTTTCGCAAAATGAACGTGCGATTTAACGGATCAAGCGTCGAAATAACTCCAGGTCGGATCACGTGCGAGCCACGAAACGTTCGTTCTTGAAAAATTGAGGAAGTTATGGTCACTGGGCGAAGATTGCCCTCGGGCGGAAAGCTCGCGAGAAAAAAGTCGGGAAATATGACAAGCTGTTCGGCCACGTGAGCAAGATTCATCGTACACGGGTCGAGATTTTCGTACAGCTTCCAGCTCGCGAAATCCGACACGGAGTTATCTCTCGTCTTGAAAAACGAAAAAAAGAAAGCACGAAAAATTTTCGTCTCCGTTTTCTCCGTTGCTCCCTTGATCCTACGGATTTCGTATTTCCGGTTGCCACTCTTCAACGTCCTCGTTGTATCGTCATCAATTTTCGCAATCACGATCGAATTCCAATCGGGGAGGAAAAAGAATACGTTAAAGGAGGAATCGACGAAAGATACGATAAACGTGTGAAATAAGAGGCCGATTGAAGATGGCACAGTTTTTCGCTAATCAATCCTGAAAGTTTGTTCGCGCTGCCCTGACGATGCAATGCACTTTTCATCGAGTTGCAAGAATCACCGTTCGTGCTCGTATTCCTGCTGACCTCGATTTCCCCCCGTATCGCGTACAAGTGTCAGCATACGGATCAATAAAATACGAAGAGAGCGCGGAGAGGACGAACGGTTCAGCATTCATCCAACTCAATGGAAACTGCCGATAGGGAGGTATCATAAATAAATTTAAAAAAATAATTCACAAACGAATAAAATGTTTAGAGCATTAAGAATATCAAGGTAATCTCCGTACAGTACACGCCAATATTACGTCGAAATAATCGTCGACCCTCGTCAAACTCAATGTCCCTCCCCTCCTCATCGTCCTCTCCCGAATTTTTCAATGAAACTTTATTAATTAGAATAAGTCGATACGTAATCTGTCAGACTATCGTGGAGGACATGAAATTCGCTGTTAACGACGATGCTCCGAGAAGACCACGTCGAACATTGCGATGTTATATTGGACTCGAGGTCGACCGTACCGAGCCAAGACTCGTACAGGCGAAAAAGGACATGCCGAAAACGTCGCATTTTCCAAAATGCAGTCGCGAAATTTCCTTTTTCTTTCTCGCCCGTGCGAAAAAAATAGGCCGTCGCGCTCATAACCTCGTTTGCACGCTCAGCTCGACTCCGTTCTTCCTTCGTTAACGAGCTTTACACTTTTTTACCTCATTCTACATGCTCACATTTTTTTTTAACTCCTCGTTTTTTACGACGAGTCACTGTACGTGCATTAGAGATGCGTGCGACGGCGATGCTGCGCTTGTCCTCGAGCCCGAGGTGCGGGCCTGCAAGCGTCACAAATTCGGATCTGCTCTGTACGCTTTGCCATTTCGCATTTCTCTTTGGCGCGAAAACGCATCGCTTCTCCGCGATTCTGTCACCTGTAACGTCACGCGCCTCGATCTACACTTTCTCAACACTCTCGTGTCTCTTCTGCTTTCGGCAGAAGCGCGTTTTCGAAATATCCAGCGTAAAAAAAAACAAAAAAAAAAACATCAAAAGAGCATCGCGAAAGTGGTATTCCCGCTGCTTTACGTGCAGTCTCTGGAAATCTGCACCGAAAGCCGGCGGGTACAGAGCTTATCCGACGAGTGACGAGCTCTCAGCTCAGCCGCACCAAAACAGTATCGTTTATTTATTTTTTATTTGCGTTAATTATCACGAACATAATCAACACCAACCGTATTATAACATTATCCGACTTTGTACGGAAATTATTATTATTATTATTATTACTACTCGTATTTCCGTTAATCGACAGATACGCGATTGAAAATCGTGCGGGAACGTCACTGAAACTCGCCTAGTGTGCAATAGCAGTCCAATATAAATCCACCGCCGTCCGTTTCCTCACATAAATCGGTCCATCTTCGTACTCACATAAAGTATTCCATACATTTTTTTCTCGTAGTTGTAATTCACCTTAAGGGGAGATAAGTGCATCATCTTTTTTTTTTGCGTTACTCGCGGATCAATGTGGAGATCCGACAAGCGTCTGTGCTCAACGATTCTCAGCTGTTCCCATGCCCGCCCCTCATTTTTTTTCATTTTTTTTTTGCAAACCTTGAATCAAACTGTACTCCATTTTTTTTTATACCTTACTGAGTTCTATGTCTCTGGTGCCGAACATCGTACTCGTCAGTACCGTAACGTTGTACATAAATCATCTGGTACGGAGAAATAAACTCATTTTTTTTCAACGAAATGCGTTTGCAAAAGTGTGCCTCGTGCGTTTTGCGTGTTTTTCTTCATTTATTTATCTTTTTCCTGCTCCTCCATATCCATATTACCTTACAGTACGATCAGCAGTTAGGTTTATTTAAAAGCCTGGCAACTCTCGCGCGCCGTAGCGCAGCTTCCAGACGTTCGTCGGCCGAACATGGCCATGCGAGATACGAATCTCCGACTACGGCGAACGCCGCTGCGAAACTCTGCGCAAATGCGATTATCATCGTACACTCGTAATTGCGATTTACAGCGGCATTGTATATCTTTGGTAAGTGATTATAATGTGACGCAAAGCGATTGCATCGCTCCTGCTACCGTATTTAACAGGTTTGTTCAACGCAGTGTCGATGAACCGTGAATCCTTTTAATAAAAAGTTGACGGGGCCCGGATCCTCGATCGAATAAATATCACGCGATTGTCGTCGTTTTTGCTTGAATTTCACTGTTTTTTTGCGTTTTCTTTCTGAAGTTTCGAGTTTTGGCGGAAAAGTCAATGAATTTTGTAATCGGCGGAAAATTTTTCATGAAACAGGCTGTTTAACTATCGAAAATTCGAAAAAAACATTTTTTTTATCATTTTTGCCTACTTTTCCGGAATCGTCGAAAAATCGAAATTTCAAGTGGCCATAACTACGTTTCGAAAAACGCTATATACATTTATCAGAGGAGTTTTGGATAGCCCTCGATTAGACTCGAAAGGTGGTGAAAGTTAAATGTCGATAGCTTGATTCCTTCCCTCTCGAAATCGATGTTGAAAATCAGCGGAAAAAACGCAAAGGGGTAAGTATGGGAAAATTGGCGAAAATCGATGGTCGGACTTAAAAAATCTGTCAAAAATCGAAAAATAAAGATATCTTGATAAACCAAACGGCATTTTGAAGCCTCGGCAATTGCGAAGAGAATAAGCGCAAGTAGGGGTGTCTCTCAAACGGGAAAAAAATAACAAAATAGCAAGAATCCTCGCTTTCCATCGACGAATCACCGACATCTACCTTCGTCGCTCTGATAACATTCAAAGGGAGAAATATCGTTGTTCTTTTTCAGAGGAAAAGTCTTTGACCCAGGGATTCGCGTTAAACGCGGTTGACGATCGGAAACAAACGAGTAGAAAAGGTTAAACAGGAAATGGTCGAGCGTGGTGGTTCCATCTTCGGTCGCGATGACGCCAACGGCACAGCTCCTTCAATGTTGATACAGAAGCGAGCAGAGACCGAGGAGTCGAGAGTTTTCCTCGTCAATTCAACATGCGCGCGCCTGTACCTTATTATCAGAAAGAGTCGCTCTCGGTTTCTCGCTCGTTGGATAAACGAGAAGAAGAAAGATAAAGGAGGTTCTTATCGTCGTTGGGACCATAAAGCCGACATTAAGGACGCCGGTATAGGCTGCTCTGCCTTCTCGGCGGCGACGTGCCTGCGATTCAACGACAACGACAACTTTTTTTTTCTCATTCCTTTTTTTTACGACTCCCGCTCTTTCTTCGACCGCTCGGTAATGACAAATATAAAGAAAACCAAGCAACTGAGAGAAACAAACCGTTCGTTTCTTTGCCGGGTCTTCTCGACGTAAGAGTTATTATTCTGTATTTCTTCGCTGGTTTCCCTCATCTCGACCATCAACCTGAAGACCCAAGTGCAAGTGAAAAGGATGAAAAACCCCTCGGTGATCATTTGGCGCGCGTAGTCGGGCGTACAGCGCGCTATCGCAGCTTCATAAATGACTCTACGGATTTATCCCGCGGTATATTATTTTTCTCGTAGCATTACGGCATTACGACTACTCCGATAGCTGAGATCGTCGCTTGAATTCCAATATTTCAATGCGGCAAATGATGGTTTGCCCGTTGCCAATTTTTCGCGACCTTGATCGGTAGTTCAAGAATAACCGTCCGGGAATGAGATGCAGAAATTACACTGCCGGATCCTCGCGATCTTTCGAATCCGAAATCCTTTTTTCTGACGAGGAAACGAGTGCTTTCCAAAGGACCAAAGCCGCAGGTTTGCAGCTCTGTATTGATGCCCTTGATGCGGGCAGATACGGAAATAAAAATAATGTCAATTTTCTAACCCGCAAGATAAGGAGACCGCAGAATCTGCATAGCCAATTAGCTGAAAGTACGGGGAGATCAGAGGTAGGCCAAAGATCAGGGATATTCCATCCGGTTCTACATTCAGTAGCCTCCGAATATCACAGTCATGATAAGTTTCCCGGATTTCTGGAGTTGACGGGTTAAAATCGTTTCCAACGACAACGAATGATGCGGCGGTTTACAAAGTCATGGTATGATAAAGAAAACGCTTCGGAGTCGTTTCCATTCGACCTCAAATCCGCAGAGATCACGAAGGAGATTGCCGAAGAGCTCGGAAGATGAATCGGTATGAGCGACATCGCTGTACAGGACGATGGGTGTATTAGAAAGGAAAGCAATGGAAAAGGAGGAACATCGTGAGGTCGCACACAAAGAGCACAGAAGAGGCATGCAAATAAGTCTACCGAAGGATCTGAGACCTGAGACATCGTGGCTTCGTTCTCAAAGTAATCGGAAAATCCATCCACCGTCACTGGACACAATTTCAGAGCTGTAAACCGCCAGATATATCGAAAAAGGTTCGCCAAAACGATTCGGTCGGGACCTTTCGTAAGATCGAATTAAAAGTTGGATATTCCTTGCCTCTGAACGTTCTTGCAACGTTTTATCGTGTTTTTTACGATAAAAATTGTTTTAGAGAGGAATCAAACGTAAAAGAATCTATGCTAAAATACCCAAGGTCAACGAAGCGCCACTTGAATATTCGTGACACCGGAAATGTAGCACTTTCTCCGTATCAATTACAGCTTAGGCTCGCAAAGTCGCATCCGCTGCCTGATAACAATTTTTCCCTCGGGGATTCATAAAGTTCGTATGGCAACCTTTTGCTTCTTTTGCTTCAAGATATAGACTCTCGATCATTTTCTGGGCATGAAATCGGGGTCTAGAGAGGCGCCCTTATTAGAAGATTATTATTTGACGAGTCCGCCACACGAGCTCGTGGTCATCATTCACGACACGCCTTCACCAAGTCACTTCATCGAACGGATGAGCGGACCATCGAAGATGCGGAAAAAAAGAGATGAAAGCGAACGTGGGCTTTCACGACGGTCGATCAATGGGGGATTGACGATCTTGACCATTTGTCAAAGGCGAATCGTCTTTGAGTTCCATCAACGAATCTGTCGTACGTGCTTTTCACACAGCTTTTCGAATCTAATCTACTTTGTACCTTTTTTCTCGTTGCCCGCTTTTTCGAGCTTCTGCGCTTTGTCACTACCGCTCGTTGTCAGCCTCACGTCCTACCTTTAATATCTTAGATTCGTCCCATTTTTTTTTGCAATGAAAGCAAAAACCGAAACTGTTCCAAGTTTATTTTAACTTGTATATGACCTTGAGCTTTTTTGGACCAATGAAGCAAAAACTCTAGAATGGAGTGGGTCATAGGCGAATAATGAAATGCAAAAAAATACACGATTCTGGTTCATCGAAGTATTTTTTATTATGCGCCATACATGTCGATCTTATATCATACAATAACGGCAATCGACGATGGACATAAATTAGAGTCGTCGCTGAAGCTGCATTAAAAATAATAATTCGTTACTTCTTTGTCATGTTAAACCTCTTCTGGTACTAAGATGCTGTTCAGACGAAATCGGAGTATCGATTTTCTGCTTCGATACTACAAATGAGAGTGCCACAAAGTGAGGGGACACGAGGAACATGATATGGTTTCATTGGAGAAGAGAGGCGAGTTTGCGGAGTCGAAATATTCCAAGATAAGCCAGCAGACAAATCTGCGGCATTCTCGAAAGATTTCTGATGCTAGAAATATTTTTCACTGAGCAATTGTTTTATTATTTTTATCGCGCGTTGAATAATACTTGCCAGTCATTTTTTCACAAGATTACAAGACTTACAAGTAGGGTTGTGGTGACCTGTACATATGCGTGTGTTTTTCCGTGTGTATAAAAAAAAACAGATAATGCTGTTAGTGCAGGTCAGGCGGTTTTTCAACCACCGAAACCCTTGAGAAGCGACCTCGACGTATTACAAGCGTACTTTAGCGAGGGCTTTGGCGGAGTTACGTGACTCTCTTGGGTAGGGTAATTACGTTGGATCATGGATGGTAACCAGGGTGTACCTCTTGCATTTCCGTCTCTGCCGCTTGCTCCACTGCCTTCCCTCTTTTTGTTCCGTACAATTTCTGTAGCTCTACCCTCGTAAATGTACTTTCACCGAGCCTAGTCTTAGCTGGCTTATTGTGTCCCCTTGGAACGTATCAGCAACGATATTTTCTACCAATTCCAACCGAGTGTTCCTCAGCGAGAAGCTGAAGCAAGAATTTTACTTTTGAAACAGGCGGTACTGTAGTAATCTCATTAATGTTCAGTTACTCTTCAATTATTGCACCATTTTTTACTGTCACGATTTTCACTCCAGTGCAGATTCGACGCGGACTAAAGAACTCGGTATATCGTAAAACTGACTGAATTTCATTCTTTTTGCAACAGGCGCATATGTCGAAGGAAAACTTTCGACGGATCTCTTATACAAAGAACGAATATCGAACCACGATAATCCAGCCTTGATAATTTTCTCGAAAATGTTCATCGTAGCAAAATTGCTGTACATTCGGTTCGTTCCTTTGACCAGCGAACCAAGCATACGTTAAAGTACCGCATGTAATTTACGGAGCTCGTGTTATATCATGGTATATATCCAACAGCCCAAGCCCTTAATTTTGCTCTTGTACGTTCTAAAACGCACGAACACTCGCACCCCCAAGCGCACGCAGCGAATTATGCTAATGGGCTACCGGGCTGACGGTGAAACTTGAGAAACGAAATCGACTCCGGACCAGCAGCCAATTCCAACTTGTCGACTTCTGAGGGTATTTCCAAGTGGTTCAGCTATGATCTCGTATTTCGCGTGACCGCTCAGCACGAGAGAAGCAGGTAGACGAGAACGGTATTTAAAGCACTAATTTCGAAATTGTGTTAAGTGTAGGGCACGAGAAAATCACGGTTGTGCTTTGTGCTACGAGTTGTTACACCGTACGAGCCCTACCGGTCGTCTAATTCGAAAGTACCTTGCGGGTATGTAAGTTTCAGAGCTCGAGATAAAAGCGCTTCATCAGAATTTTTTTCAGCTTGTGTTTGTATCTTCGAAAAAGAAAAAAAACGTTTTGTACGTGAAAGAACATTTTCATGGAAAAATATTGATATTAATTCTTTTACGGATGATCTTTTAAAAAAAAACTTCCGATCAAAAGCGACGTAATTTGATTGAAGAAAACAGTGAGTATTCCGATTGATTGCAAATGGATTTTTTGTCAAAATTCGAAATTTGAATAAAAAATATTCGGTCTTGGACAAAGTATCAGGAATTTATTTTTTAGATATTTGGTCGTTGTTGCGTCACTAGCTAGGGATGATTTAAAACTATAGTTTTAACGCAAAGTCATTTTGGGCCTCAAATGGAAACCACTGTTATGAAAGAATCTTTGTATAAGGGCAAAAAGTTTTACGATGATTTTGTTTCGACACGAACCCACCGTCGTAAAAAACAGAAGCATTTGGAATCGATACATCGAGTTCAGACACCGATAGTCTGACACGAGTATCGTAGAAACTGGGATGAAAGAAATGCTCGTAATTCTGGTCGGCCCAAGAGAGCAACAATTAGTGTCTCGAGTTTTTATCGAAGGTTCGAGAACAATATCTTGCGAAAAGTAGCAACATTGCATTTGATTTCTCGTGGGATTTGGATCCCAGCTGGGCAGACAATGTGGAATTCTTCGCTGGCACTCGTTACATCTTTTAGCTACTTTGTTCTTTTCTGCTTTACGAGCGACACTCGTTTCGCCATATCGTTAAACCAACGAAAGTAATAGTAGTTGCAAGTACCACCGGTACTTGCTCTTACCAAGAATGTTTCGTACAGGAAAAAAAAATTAGATCTTCAGGGTCAAAGTTTCCGATTATTAGCGCCACGATAAACAAGATTGGAGGATCAAGATTGGAGCAATTTTATCCTCCATTTTCCTACGTCACTGAAGATATTTCATTTTCAAGACGAAAAGGACGAAACGGTTAAGACACCTGTTTTGTGGTAAACACGAATTTAATTTACTCTCTTGATGTTTAGTTTGTAGCTGATACTCAAATTTCCAGCCACGATGTGACGATTACAGAACTATAACGGTCCTCCATTCGGCAACATAATTATAGTCATTAGTGCCGTTGGGTTTGGTTCCTGATTCGAATAACTGACGAGTTGGCATGAATCGGCGACTGGAATTGGCAATGCAAAACTATACGGAACAGCAGCAGTGCCTGACAGACCTCGTGATACAGCCTAGCTCAGACTCTTTAACGTGCCAAGATTCCTTACCGGAATGCAACTCTAGCTTGTGCCCAGAGTGGGCCCTCTTTTCGCGCAGCCTCGTGTCCCGGCGTTGCATAGTTCGTTCGTCTGGTGGAATTAACGGTGTTCGAAATTATGATCGTTTGGAGTTTTCACGCGCTTCGACACCCGCTTCCCTCGGCCCCGTAAATTTGCCCAACGAATTATGCCAACTCGAGGAGAGGTTTTCGCGCTCTAAGTGCAGTAATGTGCATCCAGCGCACCTGAGCAAAAAATTTATAGGATCACCCACGTTGTCGACCGATAAAATGTCATTTCGCTTTATTCAGAGGAGACTCGGTGACACACTTTAACCGTCCTCTAACCATGCACGTCAAAAAACGGTGTTGGAGCAAAGTTATTCACTTCGAAACTATCACCCTCTGTTTTCCCCAGCTGAAACTTCCACATCCTCACGCGAAGTGGAACAAAATTTATTTGCCAATTTTCGGGGAGACTTTTTTATACCTAGGAACTCCATTTTTTTTGTTTATTATTTAAGAGTGAACACTTTCGAACTATCGGATTTTTCTCCACAACGATGCTCGTGAATCAAAACTATCGTGTGGATTTACTTGCTCTTGTTCTCCAGTAAATGTAGAAAAAAGAAAATGGTTTCTTCCAAAGTTTGAAATGTACAGATTCCTTCAAGTCCTATGGCTTCTGCTCCGAGGAATACAGTTTCGGCGGGGCAAGCTGAATCCCTCGGAATTTCGGGCCTATGGAAAATGGATTCAAACAGTTCCGTCAACACCTTAATCGGGTGAATGTCAGATAAACGAGATTATTCGGGTGCCACCTGGAAATTCTTGGATCTTTCGATGTTGGGTAAAGCAGTGATTGAGCCCCTTAAAACGTTGCGGTATGAAAAATTGTCGGGGCAGCTCGAGCGACGAACAAAAACATAGCAATAAGTTTGCGCTTAAATCGTTACTGCAATTCTGCGCTTAGCTGGAACAGAGCCGGCCGTGGAACCTTCAAACGATATACCGAACAATCGGCTGGCCGAGTGCGCGCCTTGCCGTGGCGAAATTCCCACGAAGATGGAGCAAATCGCTTCCTGGAAGGCAAGAGAATAAGGCTCGGGGGCCCCGAAGCATCACCGCGCATCACCAAGGACGTAGGAAGCACTTGCCGGTGCTCAAACATCAGCCAATTCCGTCGGTGTCTACGTCTCTGAATGTACCGACGATGTTCGCCACAAGCTGTGTGTAGACCGGACGGTGTGCACGTTCGGACCCTTTGCGTTGCCAGCCCGGTCTCTGTGGCTTGCCGGGAGCCATTTTCAGCATCAGGCTGGCATAAAAAAAGACCAGTTGCCGCGTGGTTTGCCGGTGATGGACGCACCCGCTGATAGTCAACGATAACGCGAGGCCGACTGACTGTACGGAATCGAGCGAGCGCGGGTAACCAAGCTCGGATCAACCGCACGTGTATCGCGCAAGTTAGCCGATCGTCCGCTCTTGCTCACTGGCTAACTTGTTGGTTGACGTATACATTCACCCAGTGGAGTTTCCACGAAAGATACGATCCGGGGGTTGGTCGTTCGGAAGGTCGTTTAACGTGTGGGTGCAGTTTACCAAAGCGCGCCGTTCGAGATTCATCCGCAGAGTCGCGGTAGTTATGACGGCGCAGTGATCGTGCTGACGCGTTAAACGCGATGTTCCTCCGAGTGTCCCGTCGGTGTTCATATCAACGAATTCCCTCGCATCAACCCCGGATAACGAGGGTTCATGGTGACGAGTTATGTATCCAGCAACGATCCCGTTATCGTTAACGGAATTTCTCGTGACGCAACAACCTACCCATCAAATAAACCTCCAGCTAGGCATCGCTCGCGGAGCTTCGGGAATTTGCGCGATCTTTGGCTTTTCGTTGGTGGCTCTTCAACGGTCTTGGCACAACGGTATCCAGCAAATTGGGTGTTATACATTGTTGTTGAGCACGTATCCCTGTCGGTTGAAGCAAGAACCCCGCGCATGGTGCGTCTGCAATTAAACGACACCTTTACGGCTACGAGTATCCTCTTTCTGATGGCACAGTGTTGTGTTGGGTGCATTCACCGAGGTTCCACCGTTTGAGTTCGCGAATTATGTATGGCCAATTTCGTATCTCTGAACTGTCGGTAAGGACGTTATTACGATTTTACAGCTGGGTTGCACGACGCGACCGGTCTAGTTTAATCATTCGGCTGAATTTAAGCACCGTGTTCCTGCGTAACCACGATGGGTTCTCGCCAACCGCCCGGGTTAGTGCTGTTATGCACATATTAAATCATGGCTCGAACGTGGACGTAATGTTTATGTTCTGTCGTCGATAAAGACCCGGTTCATAGCATCCGAGGATGTCTTTCGTGTCGTAATGGATCGCGTGCACATTCCCGCTTTTACTCCCATCGCAATTACGCGTTATTGAAGCAACGACACAAAGAGAGGCGGAACGACGAATAAGGACAAGATTCGAAAGCTGCGCTGACGAAAATCGTGTTATTGCGACGCCGGGACAAAACGGCTCGTACCACGACCGATAATGACGTTATGTTTCATTGGACTGCACACAGAGTACATTGATTGGAGGTGGAGTGCGTTATTGGGGCTGATACGTCTCTGACTGTCGAATGACTTCAATGGGTCGTCCACTACACGTCGAATCGTCAATCATCGGTGCTGGACGGTCGATGATTGCAACAATTGCCCTATGGGACCTGGATAATAATCACGGAGAGACATATGCCATGACATATGCGGGTCAAACGAAGAATCTTCATTAGTACCGCAGAATTAAGTGGGGAATTCGTCAAACTGTCCCTCACGACTCGCCTGATATCCGTACTCGTGCAATCGTCATACAATTACCCATTCGCATTACCCATGTACCCAGACGCAGCGTCATTCGTACGTAAATACTTATACCCTGGTTAAATAATTATCGAAATTGGCGAGGGTGCAATTCTCGCATCAGTGCTTTAATTGTTGATTAAAGATTTTTCTCCTCGACATTCTTCGTAAGTTCGAGAATTATAACTTTTTAAACCCGTTGAACAAGACGCCACGTTTCGAACGTTTTTATCCCTAATCGTCAATGGTATTTTGTCGATCTTCGAATGTACTACGACTCGTGTGGAAGCAGTTTTATTAAGACACCTTAAATCGAGGGAGCAGAGAAATAAAATGAAGATTATGAGAAAGAGATGCAACGGGGAGAAAAGTGTAAAAAAAGCCAGCTAACCACGAGTCGCAGATTTGACAGAGAGCCTCGTGAGAAGGGCCTCGATGTTGGGCGATGTTAACGCCCGATAAACGTCAACGCTTTCCAAGCCAGTCACGCTCGGGGCAGCAGCGAAAGCTCTTGAATCTTCCAACACAATATTAATGATGCTCTACCTTAATTATATCGATGTAATGGTGGTTGACTGTACTTGACGAGATATCGAGCTGAGTAGACGTAATTGTACGTGCATTAAAACATTAATCAGTATAATCACTGTGCGTCTTGTGTCAGAACGTCTGGCTGACTTATCGCAACTTGTTTATAGCAGTTCAACTCTCGCTCTGTATTTAAACAATATACATATATCCATATGCACGACACGCTGCAATCTCATTTCTTCGCACGAGATTCAACTGGGAAAATGACGATTCTTTATTCATTTTCTCATACGGTCAACGTCCGACTCGACGGAGTCAATGAGCAATATATACATTTGCAGAGAGGCAGGATACGCGTAGGAAGATAAGTATTATGAAAACTAATGAAGATAAATACCCGGGAATAACAGGGAAAACGTCGAATAATAAAGGATCTTTCGTATTACAGAAAAATTCAATAAAAGTGCAACGCTGAAGAGTACACGCTGATTCTTCACGCAGGAAGTCAATTGATGAATGAACGGAATTATTCAATACGACGTGTACGAATGGTTATCCTCGCCCAACGAACTAATAACGAGAGTTATTTTAAATACAGGATAATAATTGTATGCTAAACTCGTGCGTTATTCCGCGCTAAGATTGATCACGGAATTGTCGGTAATTTTACTCCCATGTGCGCTTGCATGTGAAATAAAAAAATGTATGGACGCGGTAAAAGCATAATTTATCTTCGCGTATTAATCAGCGCTAGCTAATATGTGAAAGGTTAACTTCGCGAACGGGTGTGACGGTCTAATCAGTGCGTAATTAGAAAAGTGATGTTTCGCAACAGGTAAAACGATCGCGAAACACGCGACGCGGTCGATTAGCCGTGAATGCAGGTGTCGTGTTACCTGCATCGTGTGTGTTATGAAATTAAACTTAATTGAAGATTAGAAAATCGGCGAAGCGAGAAGTTTCTTGCCTCTCCTGTCATTTATCAACGAGGAAAATCACACGAATTTTCATTCACGCGAAAATTCAATAATCCATCAAAATTAAACGCCATGGCAATCATTGTGATTATAAACACCGGTTATTAATGACGATTTTTCAATCAAATCGACAAATGGGACGCGAGATTTTTTTTTATCCGCCATCTATACTATAATTGATATCGAGCGGTAAACATAATTACGCAATTTCCATTTATCATGCGTCTATATACGTAATTTCTTCACCCTTCGTAATTCACCAAGATCTCCAGGCAGAATGGTTAATTGTGAAACATGCACGTTTCATTATCGTAATCGAGGAAGTTCCATAAAGAAAATTAAGATTGCCCGAGCTTATATCGCTTTTTATTCGATGATCTTTGAATTTGTTTGCCAGAATCTCTACCGCAATTTTCAAGGCGGCGCGAACGAGGGTACAACATTATCTACAATTTTATGCATGCGTTTGTAATATCGAACACGCGTTGCAAGCAATTATAAGTGATAAGGAAGAGGGAAACGATTGGAATCGGAGAGAATCTAAACAAACGTCGTGGCGAGGGTAAAAAAGGCGTCGAACGCGAGTGAGATAAAGCGAGGAGAGAAGAATCCATACAGGCGTGGAGAAAAGCTGGCGATTCTCCGGCGAGACCGGATTCTGGACGCGAGCGAACTCCTCTCGCGTCTTACACATCGGCTAATGCGATTGTTATTGCGGACATTATCTCCGCGGCGAATAATCATGTTTCGCATTACCGATTCCACGTTGGGTCTTTCTCTTTCACCGTACTCTCATCTCCACCCTCGACTCGATTAACTCGAGCTATGATTTTGCAACGTCGAAGCAAATTGTTGAACATAAATATGCTCACCGTCGAGGAATAAGGATGGAACGAGATGTTTGGAGGGAACCAAGTGGGCTGTTATCGTGAATGTATACATATTTTATATATATATATACATTTCCATGCGATATATATTCCATATTGCCGTTTATATGCGAATGAACGCGATGATTACGCTGAAGATGCTGAACAAGAGACGCCCCGGGCATTTGGGGAACGCTACGATATTGTGTACCATCTCGAGCGTTCTCCTTCGACTCTCGTCTCTAAATCTTACGCAACGGCAACGAGCTAAACAATCGAGAGAGATAGGAAAACTTTTGTTCGATATTTTATCGTCGTGTATTTCATTACATAAGTAAAAAATCATTACTTATGTTCCAGCGTTCGCCATTTTGTCATAAATCGGTATTTTCAAAATCGGCTATGACAACTACTAGATTATAGTATCTAGTTTAATAGTCTTTTTGGTATTTTTTTTTCAGATGATTTTTGAAGAAACGCCAGTGGGTACCGTGTATGAAGATTTTTTTACGGAGCTTCAAGGAACATGCGATGTCTCTAAATATTTTCGATATTTTTTTATAAAAAAAATTAAATATATTCTTGAATGTGTATACTTTTAGTTGGTTCAAACTCCAAGCTGAAATTTTTAATAGTTTTCCTACAAAAAATTCGCAAAAATGACCTTTTTTTTTGGCCTCCTGGGTGTATATCTCCCCTTAAACCATCGGGCAAACGGGGATGGATCGAGCAAAGGACGGAGCGTGTTAGCACGCGCGGTATCGCTTGATTCCGGCTTTTCCACGGCCTCGTTCGACGAGGTTGAGAAAAGGGTCGATATTCATTATTTACTCAGAACTTAATTCCAAAAAATGCAACAACGGAAAATTCCAAATCGATTTTTATCAAGATTCCTTATGCAAACCACGTACTTGTAATTGTTGGTAAGGCGGAGAGAAATTGATATCTCGAGAGACAAAGGAATGTGGAATTTCGAAAAATTGAGATCGTCGTTGGAATTATCATCGTTGTACGTTGCTTCTTTTTTGTCCAATTTTTATTGAGGTTCCATACCCTTTTGCGCCGCGAAGAACGAGAAAGTGGCGTACCTGCGGGATGCTGCTGGGTCGATCGTGTCGCAGATAGCAATAATGCTACGATTTAAACTCTCGTCACGAACGAGCGTTCGAACAAAGTTTTCGCGGGAGAGGAAAAAGCGTTTGGCTGAGGGAACACAGAGGTGGGATGGTACAGCACACCGCAGCTGTATCGGTTCGATCAAGGGAAAACCGAGACTGATTTCTATGCCAAGTGGGTACCCACACTCGCGATTCCCATGAGACTCGGTTGCAGTGCAACTCGCATGCGGACAGGATACTTTTAACGTCTCAGTTTGCGTCGATCATAGTTTTCTCATACGTTAAATTCGAATTTAACCCTCGAAGGTATCAGAAAAGTTTGCCACAATACCGGTTATACAAATTGAGATTCTCAAGTTTCTCAGAGGTGCTTCAATAACCATCAACATGCTTCATTATTCGCAAGCTTATGAAAATTCACGATTAGCTCGTTAGGATCAAATTCAAGCAATTATTCAAAATCTCCGAACCCGCGTAATAAGCAACAATATATATTCGTACGGTCCGTAAATCGAAAATCCACTAACTAATTCGTGACAGGTAATGAGATCTTATCTAGGAACGCACTTTTACTACAGTCATCTCGTCGTCAAGCATCTGTACGCCAGAGTCATTTTTCCTCTTGTTTTCCGTTGCTTCCTCGTGTGAGTACGCGGGGTAAAATCGTGGCTGTGCATAATGAGATTTTCGAACGTTGATGCGGATCGGATTCCGCGGGAGCCGTACGGGCTTCGCAATCTTTGCATACGACGTATCCCGGACCAGGGATGAGAGAACGAACACCATCGGTATCCAAAGCAGCGCCACGTCGAGCTCCAGCGTACCACGAGCTCGACTTGCCGAACGGACTTGTTAGTTAATACTCGCCAGGTAATTAAGCCGAAACTTCTAATTATGAAAGTCTTTCATTAGTGCGCCGCTCACGTAGAAGCAGCGTTGAATGTTGAATATTCCCCACGAAGGCTTGTATACACCCGCGATTTCTCGCGTGTCCGTGTGTGCGCGTATGAACGCAGAAGCAACCTCAAATTGTTCGAACCAGCTAAGGCTGCTCTCGCAGCGATCGCGCTATCCGACTATAATGAAATTTTCCACATGTACAATTTGAATCGCGACATGCAAAAGCGTTTTACTCTCCTGATTCTGCGATTCGCAAAACCACGACCGTGTGCTTTCTGTTTTTTTTTCGGTAATTTGAATAAAACGGTATCAGGCTGGAGAATCGTTGATGATCCTTGAGAGCGGGAGGAAAAAAGATGCGAAAGGCGTTCACTGGCTTCTTCGACCCTCTCAGGGATGATTTTTTTTCTGATGAACACATTTCGGCAATCACGGTTGGTACAAGGTTTGTCAGGATTGCACATCACGATCCTGCTGTCGGAATTGCAAAATTCAAAATGGCAAATCCAGTATGGCGGTTTTGTTCCGGCGAAATTCGCGATTCTAGCAAACTGCCAGCTGTTTGAACGATAAACTGTGAGATTTGCTAGAAACAATTTTGAAAGATGTTATCTCATCTTGTAGCTAATTGTAGCAGTTCCAATCCAAGCAATTCGAAATCCAAAATATTCGTCATATCGATCGTGGTGACTTGTTTTTCGAAAAGGTCGACGCGGGAGACCGAAATCTCTTCTCTGCCGTACATGCTGTGGAAACTGTGGTGCTGCAGTCTTCAAACGATTTCATTTTGCCGCGGTGTACATCGAAGCGGGAGAGTAAACAAGGAAACGGTGGGTTATTTCGAAGACGTCTCGAAGACACACTTTGCCCCGACGTCCGGTAATTGACCCTCGCTGAGAACTTTTGGCCCTTGGAAAGACTCGTGACGGTACAGAAAGCACGAGTTGAAAGTTTCAAGATGTTATTTCGTGTTGGATCATAACGTATATATATGTGTGTGTGTGTGTGTGTGTCTACGTCCCTTTGCCCGCAGTTTCACCAAGCTGTGGTCCAAGCTCGAGACCGCAAGATTGCACGACTTTGTCGACTCGTCATTCAAGCACGTTCGGCGTTTTACATGAGCTGTTGCAGCTTAGTTCGTTAGAAACTCCGAGGCGAATCAATACGGAGGCTCGATTAAATTTCATATTTTTCCACCCAAAAGTTACCGGGAAGACGTAGCAAAACATACTGTCACCTCCAAATCTCACTTGAAAATATTGAAAAATATTGCAAAAGTTATGATTTTTGTCTTTCAAGTGTCACATTCCCGATACGTGTTCTCCCTTCGACTTTGACAGTCGCCAGCATCCCTAGCTCCGTCTTTCGTCGAACGAAAAGAAAAAGTGAAAAAACTTGTAATTTTTTCGTTAAAAATACAACTACGTTCCTAATTTCGAATTGAATCAACGAGGCATTGGATGAAAAACGAGAAGGTAACTGAGGGAACGCGGGCGGAGGAAAACTGCCGAAACGATAAAGTAGTCGAGAAAGTGGAGATTAAAAAAGGAACGGCAGGGGAAAATTAAACGGGACACCGACGGTTGAACAAAACGCGTCGAGAGAAAATTCGAAGGCGTTGCAAAAGCGATTAGTACACAATTGCCGGGAATTCACGGAATTTCTTTTGTTTCGCATCACGAGGCGTTTCGTGACTAAAGCTCCGGTGTTCCGCGATGAAATTATCACGAACTCTGAAATGAAATTCGCATTTGCGAATAAAACTATCTCGCGAAAGCTTTGACCCCTTCCACATTCCTCGAGAACGCGAGGTATATGCACCCTCGTGCGCAAGCGGAAATGCCTTCAAACTTTTTTGCACCAACGTGAAATTGAGAATTCTCGAAAACCGTGGTGAACAATTGTTCAAACGTCTTATCGTTGGAAATGTCAGATACACAAACAGGGTAGTTAGGCACCCTTCGTAACTGCAGATTTTGAACGACTTTTGGAACGAAATCGCTTGGCTGTTTTTCTTTTCTTCAATTTTCATTAGCTCTCAAACGAAAGCGACATGAATTTCGGAATACCAGGTCAATCGAGCCTCCCATTCTGACAATTTGAGAAATATACTCCAATTCGTTAATCCGGTATAAATTATCAAAAATCCAAGTTTGCAAATGTTTGAATGAACATATTTTTTTTGAATGAAAGAACCGCGCGTCATGGGGTGATTGATTGACGGCAAAAATGACAAACGCCGATCATTCGCTGATCGAGAAGGACGACAAACTTTGGTTGGAACTCGAAATTTCGAAATCCAGTCTCTCCTCCTACAGAAAGCTGTTCGGAATTGAAAAGGACGGGCGGGTAGTTTTGTCGGGAATACCTGGATGATTGGAACAACGAATGGACCGCGACATCGGACAAGTGAAAATAAAATATCCGACAAAATGAGTGGAAATGGTCGTGGGGAAATGACAGAAAACAAACAGCAGGAACGTAATGGACGCAAAAATCTTTCCTTCCAGCAATTAACGGGTGAAACGACACAAAGTATCCGTGATTATTAGTCCGTTTGAGTGGAGACGTACGACTCTGGAATGAAAAACAGGAAAAAAGATGGATCCTCCTCGTCCGTTCGTGCCTCGTTTCGTATCTTATTCCTCCGCCGTCTGAATTGATTCGTTCCCGCAGTCGAAGCCTATAAACCCACCGAGGGATGATAAATGTCACTTATAAATAACCTTGCCCACAGTCGTATCCTTTATTCGAAACTTAGTCACGGGTGTGCATTGCGCGAGTTACAGCCTCGGTGCATAATTTATATGACTGCAGAAACGATAATTTATTGGTTTACCGCCGGGTTGCTGTCTCGGTGAAGACTCGTGCGCGCGGAAAATGTGCGAGCGTCGATTCCAAGTGTCTCTCCTTCTCTCTCTCTTTCGTCTTTCTCTTCTTAATTTCTTTTTCCTGTTTCACCCTCTTCCTCAATCCCGGGCAAAGTTTATGACGTGGGTTTCGTGACGAATGGCAAGGCGTTTGTTCAACGTTTACGTTGCGAATACTTCACTGGGGAGCCTTTCGACTTCTCGCGCGGAGTCGTGTGTGCAACCGCGCACTCGTATCCGCCGAGCACGTGGAGCATCGCACGCTCAAAAGTTCGTCCTTTGCTAACCACTCGAGAGACACGCCGACGCTGCTTGCGCGAAAAAAACAGAATGACGAAACTTTTCAGGACGTATTGTTCACGCGCTGAAACCGTTTGTATTTCTATTTTTTTTTTTTTTTTTGGTAAATTGGAGCAAAGAAAAACGGTGCTTTCAATTTCACGCGGTGGTGACATTCTTTGCGGATTATTGGAGTGTTTCCGGTTGCGGGATTCGTACGCCGGAGGCAGTCGGTAAACTGCCGCGTGAAATATTATTCCCACTGCGAATCACCGTGGGGAGGGATATTATTTTGTAATCGAAGAATTTACGTAACGAGTGTAGCATTTTTGCAGTTTTGTTTTTTTTTTTCAATTCAATCAATCGCAGCGAGAATTGCTGCGTCATGCGCGGTGAGAGGTTTATTAAAAATGCTTTTACCTTTGTAATCCTTCGAGCGGCGATGAATGTACGTTATCATCAGCACGTTTTAATTGATTAATTCATCGGCGAGTATCCGAATCGCGTATACGTCTATGGAAATGTTTCATTAATTTGCCAGCGCTGCGAAGCGTGTTCGTCGATTTTCATAAATTCATTTTGATTTATTCAGCGATGTATAATACGGAAAGATAATTAATAATAACAATACGAGCAATAAAGAGGAAGGAAAATGAAGAAAATTCATAAATACAGAAGAACAATGAATCCGCGTATAATCTCCGGTAAATTCCGCAATCGCCTTATCTCTTTTACGATTTTACGTTTTTACGTACGTTTGCTGCAACTCGCGGTGTATACGGTGTCCCAAAAATGAAGCAGCAGGAACATTCCTAACATTTTTACGTAATTTTCAAATTATTCGCAGAAAAAACGTCGAGCTTTCGAATGCCGCGAGATTTCCAGATTTTTTCGAAAATTCTTTGAAACGAAAAACGCACTAGATTCGTACTATCTTCATTTATTTTAACGACTCTTAAAAAAAGTTTGAACATGTGGGATATCGGCCGGAGAGTCTGTTTTTGAAAGTCATTGTTCGGAAAATGGAGCTTTTCTCGTGCAACAATACCAGCGATGGCGGAGATCAAATGACTCTGAAATCACGAATGGACCGTGAATCTCTTGGGGATTAAGAGGGCGCTACCGCGTCTATCCGCGATTGAGTCCGGTGGCGCTGGGGTCTACGACAATGTGAATCAGACGAGAAATGAAAAGGAGCACGTGAAAAGGTAGAGAGAGCTTCGACGAAGATCGATTTTGATGAAAGCAAAACAAGCGAGCCAAAGGTACTGAATTACTCTTGAAACGCCCTTCGGGAAATGGGGGTACACTCCGTTAAATTGCAATCGTCGCGTATTTTTCACGACTCGTTCAACCCTCCTTACCCGCCGGCGTACACAGTTTTTATCAAAAGAGGATGAATCTCCCACGTCACATCTCGTAATATGTTTTTATCGTGTTGAAATAGGTTTCTCGGTGTTTTCCTTCAAATATCTTTCTTTGAGAAAAAAAAATCTCAAAGCTCGGCTGTACGTTGAGTAAGCGATGAAATATAATTAAATAAGCGATACACAATAGTTTACGACGCCTATTCGGTTGTATTAGTGCGCAATCAGAATCAATAAAAGAGATTGACGATAAAACGTTATTACAGATTTTTATTTGTAATATCAATTTCCGTTCGGAAGGGCGTCACTGGAAGCCGTCTGCCGCATATTTCCCCGAGGCGTTTCTTTGAAGTTTCGCACTCGACATTCGTCGGCGACTGTTCTGCGATGATAAATTCCAGTTTTTTTTTTTTTTTTTCAGAAAACAGAGTTTTCTCTTCTCTAGCAATATCTCGGCAGCCAGCAGCAACGCGAGAAAAGTTGAGCATCTGCCTTGATTATTAACCCAACTTTGACGGTCGGTTTTTCCACTCGACGTTGTTATTGTCGTGATTTTTTCAATGTTTTATTAGATCGACCTTTGGCGGAGTGTTAATTGCGTCACTCGGAGCACCAGAGCCAGCGAAGAAAGTGAGACCACCATCATTGGCTTCGCTTTATTCGCAGGCTCGTTCGTTGAAACCGAGATTTTTCACGGCCTTTGGCTCCTCCGCGGTTGCTTCCAACCAAGAGGCTGTAAAAAGTTTTCGTGTACCTTGTCGTCGGGTCGAGCGGCGATCCGCGTAATTGACGAGGGTGGCCAGGCCATACAGGAAGCGGGACAAGGGGCAGGAAGGAACGGAAGAGTCGAAGGAAACGATAAAGGAGCTCGTCATGGCGAATTGGTGAGCTCAATTGGCCATCTCATCGTTGGTCCTTTTTAGCATCTCCAGTCGCTGGATGCTGGCGCGAGAACTCATCGCCGTCCGGCGAATACGATCGTATCCGCGAATGAAGCAAACCGACTCGAGAAAAAGGACGAGTCTCGCGAGACCTCGAAGGTGACTGCCCGTCTTGGGTTCATTCGTCCTATTCCACCACGTGGCTTTGCACAAAAAGAGCGCCAATAAAGATCTAAGTCGTCTTGACAAGTTTTTTTCCTCTTTAATTACCGTCCACTCGTTTTCTTTCTCGTCTCTTCAAATGTTACTCTCAGTGGCAAACTCGTTTTGCCTCTCGCCACATAAACATCGAAGGTAGTCGAACGCGGACGGGCGAAATAAAATGGAAAAGCCGATTTACCCCGAGGATAAGCTAGTTCGTCTTGATCCGCGATTGGAAACTTTGGCAAGGGTGGTAATCCCTTGTTGGCTTAAAAGCTACGACGCGCGGAATTGGTTAATATTTCACTGTAAAATCAAATGTTCCCCCGAATCTGAGCAACGTATTTCAAAGTTATACATCGATTCCTGAAAGAAATTTATGTTCATCCATGACAAATAGGCCGTCACACGTACTGATGACGGTCAAATCAATCGATCAACAGATACGGCGATCGATTGCCTGTTTTTAAATATTAGGACATAAAATACTCACCGGCGATGCATTACGGTATTTTTTTTCTAATTAATGAACGCGGGACATTCATCCTGCCCAGGAAGATAATAATCGAATCGTCTGCTCCTTTTACTCACCTGAAACAAAAAAAAAAGACACGAACTTCGATCAGAAACATTCGACACTCGCCGCGAGTTTGTATGATATTTTTACAATTTTCGTTTTCGAACGAGACGCCATTATTTCAGCTTTGCCTTTCGGGGACGAGGGTAATTGAATGGAAAATTGTACCAACGATAATTTTACTCAGGAACGCACTTAAAATCTACCCGCTACTTTCACGAGCTTTCGTCAATAATTTCCTCTCGTTTTTTCCACTTGTGTCAATTCGCCTGCACCCTCGGCGATATAAGATGAGTCGCTGCCCCGAACGAATAATCGAATACCACATGAATCGAGCGTGTATTGAGTCCGCATAGCGTTCTGTCAATTACGAAGATCGAAGATCGGCGTGGTATGTCGATGCGATATCCTTCGAAATAGCAACAAATAGCACGAGGCTCTCGAAATAGCAACAAATAAATGAACTTTCGAGGTACTTAGGTACTTCATAGAACATTCCAACGGTGGAAGACTGCGATCTGATCGACGATCCGCGCTCCAACCCGCCGCGGAGTTCTGCACGCCAAGTTTCTCCTCTTCGCTATCACGCGCAATTCTGCACAGTCCTCCGTCCACACACACACACACACACGCACACACGCACACAAAAACAAATAGAGGAATGGACGAGATATGTATATATATAAATGTTTGAAGATGCAGTCTCGGTTATAAGAGTGAGGGAACGATCGTGACGTAGCTGATTAGCACCGTCTCGTTTTCTCAACCTTATATATACCGTTCGAGACGATCGAACGATTCGTTACGATAAGCGCGAGCTTATATGAGCCGGGGGTCCACCGTGGATAATAGATTAGCGAGGGCCGTAGAGTCGAGCTACTGCCAGACGAAGGCGCATTACTGATGGTACTGCTGGTAAAACAGACAGTGTGTATAGCGGTATAATGGTTATAGCGAGGCTGTGATATCGTCCAACTCGGGTGGCAAGCGGGGAAGATCGGAGAAGGGGACGAGCGGTAAACAATGATGGTCAGACCCATGAGGCCGGCAAACCTATCCGCGAACAAACATGGGAGCTCATTACGAAATGCTTCCCTTGCCCTCGCGTGAGAGTGCATCTCCACGCGCACTTATGCACTTGATTGCATTATAACATTACCCACATATATATGTAGTATATGGTAAATATTCGTGCTCCAGCTGAGCTCATATATGAGTCGTGCGGTTGGCTTTTCATAGTTTGATTGCGCATTCGTACTTAATATCCTGTGGGCAGATTGATCCCGATGGCGGATCTTGATTATTACAACATATACCGGGATAATTGACTTGGCGGTGATTAATTTATTGGCTCGCCGCCGGGTATTCTATTTTACATTACGAGACTCGTCATCGATCCCCTCGCGGTGTCATTGATTAATCAGTATCGCAGCGTTACTTTGATTCACTCGCGGATCGTCGAAATTTCGCTCAACGACCATGGGAATCATTATTCATGATCATTTTGATGGAAATTTTGCGCAAATTGTCGGTGCACTCAACGTCGAGGACTCATAGAGTATTATCGTTCGAAGCGCAATGTACGACAAGGTGCGAACGAGGATCGTCTATTTTTCGTCGCGTATGTTTGTCCGCTTTTAGCGCAGACGGGGCTAATCAGAGCTACAGGTGCCAAGTTTCTTGACGAGGACGGCGGTTACGAGAAGAGACGGAGGAGGGTGGGGAAATTGAACTTTATCGCTTTGTTAATTATTGACACGATCTGTTATAGCTGGTATGCTAGTACGTGACCGGAAAGTCGAAGATCTCGAAGAAGTCGACGACGAAGAAGCTCGAAGGAGGCACCAGTGACAGTCAACGATAATTCATAAGTGATATATGAGAATTTACACAAAAATAAACCAATGAACTTGAATAAAAAAACGTTTCTCACCCAAAGAATCATTCATTTTTCAATTTGGGCAAAATAAAGAAGAATCACGTCTCAAAATGAATCGTCCTGAAAAAAAATATCCCGCAGAAATTGTCTCACGTCGGTTGTTTCGAGAGATTCCGATTTTTCCGCCCGCGCGTGTCGGACTCTGAACTGCAACCGCGAGAATATCGTGTCAGCCAGCTCTTGTCTCGAAGAGGGACTTTTTCCTTCTCTCATTTTCACGACGAAAGGCAATTTAACTTGGCTGCTACTGCCGCGCACTCTCGCTCGCTGTTTCTCCGCTTCTCGTACAGCCGTTTCGACCCACCTCTCCATATCTTAACACCGAGGGAGATAATAATTAAGAAATAATTACGAATGGCTCGAGAGTGGCGTGAGGAATTTATAATTCGTCGGAGAATTACGGTCGCCGTGGCGTACGGCGCCCCTCGACTCGTTTCGGTGCGGCTGCCGCCGCGTTGGCTCTCGAGGCGTGTCGAACGTTCGACATGGATAAGAACAAAAAAAAAGAAGGAAATTAAAATTTAAAAAAATTCAAATAATTCACCGTAATACACACAAGGTTTCGTGGCACGGCACTAACTCCATTCGTGTTTCGTACTTTATTATCCATCTTTCGACCCTTCGAAAGCAACGCGACTTCTTGGCGCATCTTGTTCGAAAGAAAAAGGAACTTGAAAAATAATACGCCGCATGCACGTTTATAAAAAGAAAAAACGAAGAAAAAAGGGAAAAAAATACACCGACGCTTCTTTACAATGTGAAATAACAATCAGACCGTATTATCCTCAAGTATTTCCTTTCCTGGAATCCGTGGAGGAAAATGAAATAATTTCATGTCATTAAAGCTTCAACGTCAACTCCAGATGCGCGCGAGTCTCGTACACTCTCGTGTGTATACACCCACCGACCGTAACTTACGTGCAATTTTGTATATTTTGCAAATACCAGATATTTTCATCTCGGACTTTATTCGTCACGGCAATGTGATTGCATAACGCGTATACCGCGCAGCGTTACGCGCGTGATATCGCACCGTATGATTTGCACTCCTCGCTCTGTCTTTCTCGCTCCTTGCAACCCCTATTGTTGGCTACACTTTCGTTTAAAATACGAGACAGAACTATGCGATTCCGTGTTGCAAAAGGCGAGCCGAGGCTCTCATAGATATCCACCGGTAACTATATGTGAATAAATAGCCGTACTATACGCGTGGCTGATGAGTGAAACGAGCGAGCATAATACGATAATAAACTCTAGCACAAAATGAAAAAACATAGAGAGAAGTCGGATCAGCGACCTCAATGGCTTATTACACAGGAAGTATTTCGGTCGCCTTCCTTCCCCGCGCACATTTGTCAATTCCTCCTTGGTTTCGTATCAGGGAGGATTATCAGAAGGCATCAACGCGGAGGGTGCAAAGTACCGCAGACTCTGAACATTCGCAACGAAACTACTCGGTCGTCCTTGAAAATCTCACTAGCTTTTACATACAAGAGGAGAATTTTCCAATTCTGGGCCAATCGGAGCAGCTGGTCCAGTCATTTTCTGATTTGGAAAATCAGAATTGGAATTTGAATTTGAAAAACATTTCGATGAAAAAACAAAAAACCAGCCTGTATTTTAGAATAAGAGTAAATGCCTCGCTGAGATCTGAATAACGAGGACCGTTAACCCGATACGCTTATATATTTGTTGGACTATTCATGTTTACATAAACAGAGATTTATGTCTCGGGATGGGTCCATATCTCGTCCAACTTGGGATGTCAATTTTCCCCACGCTTCTGAGCAGATCCCCCCCTGGCAAACTCTTCCTCTCACCCTGGTCTCATCCTCCAACGTAAACGACCAAAGACTCAAAGTCTCGACGGCCGCGCTGCATCCAGCGTCCGGCAGTTCATCTCGTTGCACTTCATGCCGAGGAAGGTTTGTTACACCGCGTGCAGACCTTGGTAACGGTCCAACATCGCGAGACACAGCTGAAGTTTGCGCACGAAGGGTCGAAGATATCCGCAAGCACGACTAGAAGGGAACCCCCGCAGAAGGGGACCCAAGTTATACATCATATACATCTGTGTATAAATGTATGTATTTATGTGCGGGTGGAAGAAGAAGCGAGACAGAAAGGAGAGAAGAGAGAGCGAGATAAGATCTTGTTCATGAGTATCACAGAGCTCTAAGGGCAAAACGAGTAGAGACTTGCGAGGGAAATCATTCCGTAATTAGCGGACCTCTTTGCTCTGGGTCGAACATAGCGGTATAAAGGTTCCTCGTGTAGAATCTTTACGTACAACTATGTACAACATACTCCGTCATATGGTATTGTGGAAGACACCGCGTGCTCCAGGGCTGTGAGAATCAAAACTCTGAATATACAAATAAAATTTTACCCGTCGAACGTGTATGAGCTATATAATTCGACGTGATTATATTATCCCTCCTACGGGCTTGAAAATATATATGAACTATTTTAATTCACCGCTATTAACCGAACACGCTATTCGTGAGTACTCGTTACAGGTAATCTTCTATTTTCTCTCTCCTTTTTTTTTTTATTATTTTTGCTTTCTTTCCACACGTTGCTGCAGCGGTTCAACACTTTTTCATCGTTTTTCTCGATTTTTTCACAGCTTTATATTCGCTTTCTTTCGAGATTCTGCGGAACTCGAGTAACGTCGTAGGTTGTACGTAATGGAGATGAAAAATAAGAGTATTAAAGTCCCGGAATGTGGAGCACGGAACGCCTTATACATTTGTCGATTTTTGTACTCGTCCATCGCAACGATCGAAAATTCGACTTCTTTCGGATTGGTCGGTGAAAAAAGAATGGATTTCGTGGCAAAATTCCGTTTGCTTTCTGATTTGCTTGCTTGAATCTGACAATTTTTGACGGATTTTGACAGATCAATTACATAAAAAAAGTAAGGGTAAAAAGTGGGTAAAAAAGTAAGTAATTGCGCTGTAGCGCAATCGTGTGATCGAGGACGCGTACCCTAGAAATTCTGTAAAATTATTTCCTCAGAGAAATTCCCCAAAATTGTGCGATCTCTTCTCGCTCACTCGCATACGTCGCTTCGACGTTTTTATTATCGAAATTGACGTGATCATCAACACGAATAACGATCGGAAAAAAAACAGAGTCGAAGATAAGAATTTGCATCGCCAAATTATCAGGATGATTGTGAACCGCGCACGGATGCCAAAGTTTGGATGAAAACGTAGTGTGAATCTTCATAGATCACTTCCTGAAACTGGCGATCATTAGAATCGCAGAAAGTTAAAGGTAAAACAAAACGAAATTACTTGCAGGCCGTAAACTTTTTAGAAACGCGCGCCTTTTTTGCTCGCTCGTTTCATACAACACGAAGGTAATTACGACTGAGTGATTGATTACAGAGGCACATTGCTTCCAGTATTCATCAACTCACATGGCATTATCATCAAAAAAAGAAGCGAACCTCGCGAAAACAGTTAATCTTCGTCTCGAACGTACGGGAGAATGAAAAACATGTTTATAAAATGAAAAACTCTCCGAGAAATGATACGAGAGAGTATCCCGAGTACTCGATACGGAAAGTGTCTTCTCGAATCCAATTAGTCACAGACAGATACGCATGTACACTTCTCTTCAACGTCTCTCGTTGTCTAGTCCGCTCGTGGAATTTTGCCGCCGATAGGCGAGTTATCCAGAGGTAGAACCAAAGTTGAACAGTCTCCGGAGATTCTCCGGAGAGGAATCTTCAAAATGAATAAAGAAAGAAGACGACGATCGAATTGTGAAGAATTCGACATTGCGAGCATGGATTTCACAGCACGGAATTGCCAATTCGCCGGTACATCGGGGACTCGATGAAGTCGTGGTATTTATAGATAGCTGCAGTTTGTGATTGTACAGAGGATAGCGAGCCGAGCGAAGAGCGGACCCGCGATGATGATAGTTCGGAGCGGATGTTTGGTCGCGAAGTGGTTGGAGAGAGGAGATAATATATAGGAGATGAAACATTGAGGGAGGTTACCAGATGGATACAGGCGAGAGACCGTCGGGGGAAGAGAAATGGTAAAAACATGCATCTATTTCCATATAACAGGTTTATATATATTACGCCGTCACCGGCAGCGCGTAGTTACATTTGAATACGATGTTCCGTACGGCTGCGGCAGAACTGAAAACACAGCCTCAACTCTGCACGAATCCAGCACGCGATCAGCGAATTAGAGACATCTAGTATCTAGTGGGTGGTGTGTCCGAAGCTTTTCAACCGTCTTGCGCGTATAATCGGCTCGGTATACAGAACCGATGTAGCATAAACGACGTCTGGAACAGCCTTGAAGATCGTCAAATGGCCATTATCCGCAGATCAGATTAAAAAAATGATATTCCCACATCTTTTCCCATCGTTACACCCTCTGGAACGTTTCACGATCGTATCGTCCCCGGATCGTCATCTTTAGACTCGAAAAACATTATTGGAACGAATTGATCATCCGTTACGGTCCTTTGAGAGCCAAAAAGGACGAGAAATCAACCTCGTTTTTCACACAGTCACCGTATTTCTTTAATTTCATTTTTTTTTTACGGTTTTGCCTTTGATACCCCGAGGAATGACCTCCTCGTTGCGCAAAAACTGTTTTCCATCTCCGTTCCAAGTCGACTTTCCATTCCGTTCCATTCCTCTGGACTTTGTCCAGAGGCTGGTGTTTTTTTCCGGATATTTGTGATCTTTACGCAAATTTCTGTGTACCATTTCGAAACAGCAATAGAAAATAGTCATAAAACGGAGGATATAATTTGTTTTTTTTTCTCATCGGGCTTGGAAAAGAGGCCGAACTTGAAGCTTCCAGATTGGAGCAGAGCCTTGAATCGTGCGTTTGCAATATTCACGATCAGAGCCGAATAGCACGTGGATTAATTTCCACGATTATTAACTGATCCAATATGCAGTCACGAGTCTGCGAGACACCGCATTTGAGGCTGATGCAGGTGGATAAAGGTCGTCGTAAAAGCGCGATATCACACCATGCTCGTACGATATACTTTATGCAAGACCTTCACGTACTCGACTGTGGTTGAGACAGAGGAATAAGATAATGTCAGAAGGTTAAAACTCTTTCATCGTGGTACACCAGATACGCATGATAATCAGTGCCTCCGAGGAATGGAGCTTCGTACGCAACCCTCTCAAATTACCCGGGTCGTTTTCCAATGGTCCATTCATTAAAAATTTCATGGAAACTCGAGATTCCTTGCTTAAGGACGCGTTGAATATTGCACCATTGCATCAATAATAAAAGCCGCATGGAGTTCCGAGGTTTTGCCATCAGCAATTAATGTTCGCCATTCGCTTGTACTATACGAGGATGCTGGCTATATCCAGAATACAGCCAGAGGCGGAGGAGAGTGAGAGCGCGCCGTTTGAGGCAGAATATCACATGCTCATTTCCCAAACTCATTAATACTCAAAGTTCGAGTGTTCCTCGCTGCTTTGCCAGCGTAGCCTGACTAGTTTTCTCGGTTAAGACTTTTTTTTTCATTCGCGAACGCTTCGTTCGGAAACAAATTGGTTCATAGCAATATCCAGATTGTTGTCGACGTCAATGTCGAAGATGTAATCAGCCTCGTTGAAGAGAGAAAGAAAAGAGTAGAGAGCATGTACTCTGCGGGAGAGTGCGATGTTGCTGAAAGTGACGGTGTGGATCAACGCAGCCTCCCCTGGTCTTGTCTCATCGTTGTCCAATCGCCTCTCTCTTCAATCCCCCGGCTGTCCTGTATTCCACGGTAATATCGATTGTGCTCTCGATAAATTCTCGAACGGAGTACAAGGGAGAGTCGATGAAAGAGAAACAGAGTGGCATGCGGTATAATTGGGCAAGAAGAAAAAAAACAATGATCGAAATGAAAAAAGTAAGAAAAGTCAGCGATGGATGCTGGAGGAACAAAGATGCGAAGCGAGGAGCGGACAACAGCGGGGCTTTCGAACGGAAGGAGTATCGAACGTTGAGCGGGGAAAAAAGCGACCGCGAGGCTGGGCAACAACGGGCACGTTCCATCAGGGATAGATGCGCGTGCGACGTACCCACGGACCACGGCGGATCGTTACGTCCAATTACGAACAATGGAGAATCGACCTGTGTACTTATCTATCGTATAATAAAGGTAGATCGTGTGCGAACTTGAGTACACCTCGAAGGCAATAAGAAAGAAATTCAGCGGTTTATCCTGGGCGATGTAACAGGGAATACATACAGATGTACAACGAAGAATCCAGTCGGTGCTAATAAATAATGCAGTAAAATGACAAAACGTCGGAAAAAGATGACGAAAGATCTCTCTGGCATATCGTTCAGCATCCGATGTTGAAAAGTCATCGGGCTCTTCGTGAAACGTGTCCAACCTAGATATTCGCGAACACACGCGCGTCTATGACACGGAAAATACAGGTACGAGTGTTCTCCGTGATTTATCAACCATTCGTTGCGGATCTGAATGGATCAGAGAGGCTGACGGCGATACAGGTGCTCGACGTTAGCCCAACGGGTTGCGCGGGCTTCTATTAGTGCTGAAACAAACGGCCGCAACATAATTATCAGGCGTGGTACCAGCGTCCTTCTGTTTTGTCCCGCTAACCCTCCAACGATTTCCACACTCGTTGTATCCAAATCGAATCGATGTATACCGCCTGATGCGTTCGGGGCTTGCGATAAAGCCCGAGGATAACCGTGACCGAACAACGACGCGAATGTCCATGTGTGTGTGTGTGTGTACGAAAAAAACCTCGATCGAAGCATGTCCACCCTTCAAAGCCTCTTTTTCCAACGACAAATCGTTGTAGCTCGACCGAATCACGAGATTGCTGGTCTTTACAGGATACACGAAACAATTACATCAAATTCACCAACTGCCAATCGTTACCCACGCGGTGATCCTTTAACGGCTCTCTTATACCGGGTTATTTCCGTTCTCACAAATTTAGCATTATTGTTTTTGGTTGTATCGGAGTATTGAGAATATGAAACAATGCGATGTGCATCGTGAAGTGCGGATCGGTTTTTTTCCATCCCTCGAAGGAACAAAGTCATTAAACCTGATGTTCAGTTAGAAAAAGTCTTCAACGAGCTGCATCCGTTTATTTTCGAAGGAAATGTTTTTTCCCTCGTGTTGTTCGACGTATTGTTGGAATCGGGGTTGCATAAAAGTTGACTCCAAAGGGTATAATTTTCTATTGCCGGTGGATTTTGTAACGTAAATGACTATCGTAATGTTTAATGACCTCTCAAAGACTTTTTTATCCACCGCGAAAAGTGTCCTCCATCACGAGGAAGGCAGAACCACGTGATAATATGCCTCCGAGAGAGCTACTTTTCGTTTTCTTCGATAAATCGATCAGGCTGATGGCCGCGCTTTTTATGGCTAAGCTCGACCGGTGACTCGATTACTGCAGCGAAACGCGACCGTGTCCATAGCTTGTATCCTGTAGACGACGCGCATTAAACTGGTTCTGCCGCTGAGGCAACCAGGAAATTTCTAACGCCATGGTAATATATGTAGGAGATCATGTATTTCACATTCAATTCAATATTAGATCGCTTCTGCATGTTCCTCACAGTCGGCTATTGCACCAGAGCTGTTTCAGCACAAACTTGTACAAATTGGTTATACAGGAGACGGAACGAACTAATTAATTTCGGAAAAAGAATGTGCAACGATGAGTGTCTTCGGTAAATTCAATAACCATTTGTCTAACTTGATAATTGGGATCCCTAGAGTTGGAACGAAGGAAACTCGATGTTTTTATGGAATCGAATAACGCGGGGTATAATCGCATGCAAGTCGCCATAAATTACACCGCTGATGCAACCCACAGTTAGCCTTAATCGATGTACCATTAATACGCTTGTGGTTAGAAATTTAACGAAGTCTAATCAACTTTTGTTCGTCACAAATGTGGTCTGGAAGAATTCAGCTTGTCCGAAGCTCGCACGTTGGCTTCTCGGTATGTTTATTTCAGAAATAAATGTTCGTTAGTCCAGACACAGAGTGGAGTATTTATATCCACTCGTCGCAGATGTTGGTCCCGATAGAGGCCATCCGTAGCGTCTTGTACCTGATGAGCCAAGTCTTATGGTTACTACTCGTCCTGACATTACGAAGACCTGTTATCGATGCCATACGACTCGGTCTGGTTAACCAAACCATTTGGTAGACGAGGTAAAAAAGAAGCAATCGCAATCGGGTAGTCAATGAACAAGTGACACACGGGATCGAGCACAGGTTACTTTCATTTCCCCTCTGCCTTCCTTCCCTGTTCTCTCTTTCTCTTTATTTTTCGTTTCTCTCGCACGGTCGTCCGATACAGGGTCTTCCGCGGACGCTCGCTTACGAGCCATGACCAACGGTTAGCCATAATTTCCAGACGCTTCTGTGGTACCAAGAAATACTTGACCAACGCAGCAACAGGACAATCGAGAAGTATGGGAATCCAGAATTCCATTTCCATTTACGTAACATTAAAGACAGGCCAACATTAGTGACCTCAAAGTATCTTATTAGCTTCGCTTCATCAATGTACTTTGAGGATGTAGGGAAGAGAACCATCGCGTGACGGAACAATGAATTTGGCATCGACATTACCCGCAGTTTGAGTTCTTTGCGGCTCGTACGTGGGGAATGCGATGGGTTGGACGTAAATCCCGAGAGCTTCGAAAAACTTTGGTATTTCTAACCAAATTAGTAGACCACGTGCTGGTGACGACGCATCTGCGCAATTCGGAGAACCTCAAGAATCTCAAACGAGTCACCCCTATTGATTTTTTTCATTAAACGACCTTGTTGGCAGGTTTAATTTACACGCTCGTACGTAAAACCCCCTGTAATTCTGTTCTTCTCATTCCTCATCCTTTTTCTCATAATTCCTCTCTCTTTCCGCAGCTCTCATGACCTCCTCGTTCATTCATTGCACACTCCCTTCCAATCACACTTTCTCTTCTTCTCGAGAGAACACGGCAGGTGCGTCAGAGCCTAGCAATGACACCGCGGTCCACGACTGATGACTCCCTGCCTGCAGTTTAACTCTGATGCCATCATCGAGCATCCTCAGCCTCAGTGCCTTCCAAGGACAAATGGGCTTTATTGAAATTTGCAACATTGAACCTACCGCGGTAAAACTGTCAATCTTGGTGGGCAATTGAGGAGGAAGATCGTGTCGATGAGTGAACCAAGTTGGTGTTCAGGTTTTTAATGAACTTTTTATTTTCTCTCGGCAGATTCAATCGTTGCGGTTCCGTAAGAATGAACAGCCGAATGAAGAGGCATCGGTGAACGTGAACTTTGTAAGAAGTTGATTGGCATAATGATAAAATGGTCCATACTTTTATCGGAACGAATGATGCGTTGTTAAAGTACAACGCAATCGCCGGGTCTTTACTGACGTTCTCGGTACGCCGTACACTTCTTGCATGCCCGTATTCCCTCTTACCTAGTACGTTGTAATAGTTGCAGCGGGAATAGAAGCAGTAGTGGTAGCAAGAATGCTCGAGGACGAGACATTGGCTTGCCATGGTCGACCTTGCCAGTTCGTTACTCTTTCTCCCGGCTGCTGCCATTGCTCTTATGCATTACACGCGGTATTCTTCGTACTCTCTTTTTTTTTCATTCCCTCTCCGTCTTCTCCATCCCATACTTTTTTTTCATCTCCATCAGCAACCCTTTCTTATTTCTGTCTCTCCCTCTCGTTTTGCTTATCTACGCCATACGTGCTGCTGGCCGCTCTTCCATGTTTTATACTTTTATCTAACCCCGTATATAAAGGTCCATACCCGCGGGGTGATTATATCGCAATAATCTCGCGAGTGGCACACGCACTTGTACCACCAACACGCGGTAAACGTCATAGTCGCGCAGAAGTGTTGCTAATCCCGCAGCGCGCACGTCGTTGCGGAATTTCAATGCGATTTTTTGCTTCCACACATCAGGATCGATGTCGGGTTTCATTCCATTCGTTCGAATGGTTTTTAAACGAAATAGTCGACGAAACGAGATGATAAATCGTGAATAAGGCGAAATGCCGGATTTCGCGAGATGCTGAGGGGGCTAACACAGATTTTAAATGGAACGAGACGAGTGGCGTTTATCGCATTGTTGCGGATGCACGAGTAGCTTAATGCGAATGGTGTGCCACACGATGAACGGACGGCTGTTCGCTCAACAACGAGCTCGGAGATTGAAACGTACGAGGAAATTTTCAAGAGGAATGATTATAAGCAACTTTGTAATTAATTCACTCTCTCCCCTTCTCGTCACACACGTATGCCTATTTTCTCTCGCTCGAACGTTATAACGTAGGTATTATATTCCCGTCTCGTCGTAATCTTGCACGGCATCGCGGGTCCCGCTGGATAAGAGCTCATTAGTTCGTCTCGTTAAATTACCGCAACATGCTAGTTTATTATCTCTTCGAGTTAACTATTTTTCTGCCATCTACATTTTTCCGGTTGTGCAATTATGACGCGTTTGACCGTGCCAAATCGAACAAAACTGCCACCGCGTTTTGCACCAAAGTCTCGCGTGTTTTGCCGCTTTATCGAGAGCCTCGGCAGAATTTCTCTCAAACTTTGGGTTTCATCGACAGTCCCATAGAATCTCGGAAAAGAGAAAATGAGAATATCAAGAAGAAGACACTCGCGAATAAAATATTTTAATCTCCCTGTGAAATCTCATTGGAGAACGGAGCTCTTTGAATGTTTATTCCATTGTTGATTCGAAAACTGTGATGACGCCCGTTGGATACATCTTTGTACTCGTCGAGGGATCGAAAAAAATGGCTTTCCGGCTTTCTCCGTGTATTCCCGTCATCGTGCGCCATCTTTTTCATCCACGGATCGTATATCCTCGAACGGCGAAGATACGAGCGATCCTGCGGTTTTTTCCGTGTTATATTTCACTGTTCTACGGAATATTTGATCTCGCCGATGGACCACATCCTCCATACGGAACTATGTGCTTGTTGGTCTCGCGTATTTGACATATTGGACAAGCGATTCAAGAGAAATGGAATTCGATGTAGGCAGCGGTAGGCACACGAGATATATTTATACGCGAGGATCGCTGGAGCATTTCTATATCTGTTCAGAATTCAGAGAATGGAAGAATCGTGCGATATTGGTCGCTGCGGGCTAGCCGTATACGACGACTGCTGCGACAAAATCGTTTTCCGGATACCAGCAATCGTCGGCTGGATAATACAGAGAAAAATCGTGCTCTTTACGATTTCGCGAACGTCAAGGAGGCTTTCGATATCATCGAGATCGACGATAAAATTCAACGCATTCAACGATTCCATTGTCATCATTGCGACAAATTAATCGACTCTTCGGTGTACTGTACTACTTTTTTTTTTCGTCAACGCCGATGTCACGCGCAAAATAAAAGCCTTGGTTCGAACACGCTTGTAGCTGACGTTCAACAGGACCGAATTATTCCAGGTTATCGCAAGATTGAACGTGTGCATCGTTCTATTTGAGGGAAAATTAATTCAATACGTGATACACGCGGACCCGGATCACTCTGATCCCATTGACTCGTGTATCATTACTTACCTCTGCATTTAATCCCAATGGATTTCAATGACACAGCTGACCTGCCAATAATATCGATGGAATATTGCAATGACGTGCACATGCGAATTCACGATTATGAGAAACTACGCTACGCATTTCACAGCATCGCAAGTATACCTCCATGACAGGACCATGTTCCATACTCGTGAAAAAAAAGAAAGAAAGTATTTTTATTGATCCTCTGGTGAAGGTATCTTGTTTTTTTCAAGCTGAAAAAAACGTCATGGCGGATCGTCTTTCCGATATTCTTTCCGGCTTGGTAATTGTCGATAGCTCTGGAAATCGAAGACAGAAAGACACCGATGGGGAAGAATCGTGTAGCGCGAGACGGGAAACTTTTTCTGTCCTTCTTTCGTTGATCTCTAGAGACTCTAAAAGTCGTCTAAAAAGCTAGTGAAAAACAAGAATAATTGGTGTTAACGGGGTCCACCGAGTGTAAAAAAAAATTGTTTGAAAGATGGATGCAAGCGACTCGTATCTTTGTTCAACCGGAAGGCAAAAAATGATGGAATATCGGTAAATTGCGACTATTATCGCAATGTCGGTAATAAAAACTCTCGCTCACGCTCATTACCGTTTTCAAGGAGCGTTAAAACTTAATCCGGCGTTAAATCGAACCACCGTGGCCTTCGTAACGGCGAAGCATATGGGCAAAGGGTGTGAACGATATTGTGGCGATGAAGTCGAGAATCCGATCACGTGGATGATCTTTTACGGTTTTTTGTTGGCCTCAATGAGACGGCACGGGCTACACGCTGTAAGTAGCTGATTGCATTTAACGCGAGAGCAGGTCGGGGAAAAGAAAGATGCGTTATGTAAAATACGAGGCGGCAAGATCTCGCGGCGCTCTGCCGATATCGATCTCCGAGATCGAATCTTCGTACCGCGTTGAAGATGCGCGACTAAAGAAACTGCCTTTACTCTTGTCTGATACACCTCCGAGGGTCGTTCATTGAGGCTGTGTCGGCAGCGGTGCAGAAGAAGCAGGAGAGGAAGAACAAGAAAAAGAAGAAAAGGACGAACAAGAGAAAGGGGAAACAAAAAGATTCAGCGAGTGAGATGACCAACAGTAGCGCTGTGTATCGATATGTTGCATCCTACAGAGTCCATACATACATGCAGCTCCTCAAGGGAATTGAAGCCCCTTTGCGATATAACCTCGCGAGTCTTTCCATGTGGTCGCCTCTCTTGCAACGGATATGCCCCGTTGAAAAGCTTTCGTTATTGCTCGTATACCGATTGCTGGTGGTACCACCACTGAACGAGGGTTTTCCAACCTAGTAGCCTTCTCTGTATCGCGAGACTATAGATCTCACCCGGTGTTTATACTTATGGCATTAATACGACACGCGATCGAGTGTGGGGAGAAAAAACCGTAGAAAAATGGTAGCTGATGCAGCCAGACTCGTTCTTTCCTTCCCTCTCCCTCTCTCTCTCTCTCTGTTCAACGATAAACCCTCGATTAAACTTTCGTATCGATTTCAAATTGCCTGGGTATATAAAATAATAACGAATGACGGGTAAGATACGTTGATACTGTAGCCGGGTTTGTTATCTCATTGTGTCCGGGCGATGTACAGCATCAAAGCGCCTCTATACTTCATCATCCATGCACCTACCACCGTATCGGAAGAAGGTGGATAAACGCTTTCATACCTCATACACATGGGCAATTTCCACAACGCCAGAAGGAGAGAGAATTGTACCTTGTGGCCGCAGTTCTTGAGCAGTCTGCAACGAATGAACATTCCTTACAAATGTTGCAGATGCTGGATCTGCAAACTATTCCAATTGAATCATGCCTCTGTTCAAAGATACCCTCATTGCGGCCTTCGTGCTGTTGCTTTCCATTCGAACCGACTGTTCGTGGATAGAATTTAAGAAATCAGTCCGAGTGACCAGCATCGCCTCGTTATCGGACTCCCATTAGCGTTATTGCCCAAAAACTTGGGGTTTTTCGAAAAACTACCCTCGAGTCCTATTAGAATGGCTAATAAAGCGTATCTCGTCGGACTTCAACGACACGTCACGGTGGTTCGATCGTGCCCGAGTGCCTATACCACATTCGAAAACAATTTAACAGCGCGTGATGGACCCTACTCTCGGGGGCATTCAATGGCGCGTGAAGGTTGGTTTAGAAACAGCATCGACACGCATCCCCGCTCCTGCACCCCATGGGGTGTACTTTCGTACCGGAATATACATAGAGAACACAATAATGGTACGAGATTGGTGGCGTCATTACCGATCTCAGTGGTACATCGTCATATCCTTCTATACGATTTTTTTTCTTTTTTTTTTCACGTTCCCTCGCTGGGTATGAATACCGGTGTGCGTGCCGCGAGTACTCGAAGCTTTTGCTCCTCGACCATGGTCGTGCGACGCAATGTCTTCACCAGGCTAAAACTGTATAGAGTTTCGTGTCGGATGCTGTATATTTTACGAGTGCCTGGGATAGTACGAGATACAGAGGGGAGATGAGAAAAGAAGGAAGATACAGAGGAAGAGATCGAAGGGAAAACAGCGAGGTGCCGCTCCGGGCGGACCAGCGAACCACCTCATCTTCTTCTTCATTCTCTGGTCTTTTGATAGCACGAATGCAGCATCTTTTCCGATCCCCTCGTTCCTCTCTGAATCCCTTTATCCGCCGTCTCTAGTTCCCCCTATCCTTTCTTCGCGTTCGTTCGATATACTTTGGATCAGCCGGCTCTTCTTCACGCCCGATGCTCCATTGGCCAAGTTCAAACGTATCGAAGCAAAGTTCTCCATTTTGTTGAAGCTGGACCAGTTCATTACGATACCACCTAACGTGCGGCAAAACCAGCCAGCTTCTCGACAAGATCCTAACTACCGAATTCCGAGCTATCCCCGTAGCTGCTCTACGTGCTACGAGCATGCAAGTTCCGCCCGTCATTTCGGCTTGTATAGGATCGCGTATAGGCCAAGCTGGTGCAAATTACCTTGCCGTAAAATCACGATAAGATGATACGAGCATCGCAAGGCGCAGTCACGATTAACAATCTAAACGCGAAATTCATTGGATTCGCTCCTGCCTCCGCCGTCTCACGATCTAACATTAGACGCGCAATTAGACAGTCGGGCCTAGTAGAAACGGAAGTGCGCGCTCACGTGGCTCCTCGCACGTTTAAACAATATCGAGCACAGTCAACTGATTCTTTGGCTTTTTTCTTTCTCATGCCAGCGCTGCCAGTCGATCGACAGATGGAAGAGAGAACCAAATGAATTTTTTCGATTTTTTTTAACTGCCTCACAATAATTAATACGACTATGAAGATTTTCCTAAATCGGTTACGAGTCTTTACACGTGAATTCGACTGGTAGTGTCTCTAGGTATGTTATAATATGAATTTTTCAATTTCTGTCATGTTCTCGGTCCATGTCATCGCGTAGAGAGTTCCCTCGGTAAACCTTCGGAATTGATTCCAGCCGGGAAACTAGGTAGAAAAGCCAGGCCGAGATGAAACTCGCTTGTGAAGGAAAAAGGCCAATGATGGAGAAGCCAGAGAAAGAAATGGTGTCTTATTTCGCCGACCGTAGCACAGAAGAAACAAGGGATTGCGTTTACATTCAACGGTCGAGGGAATTCGTGGCGGTTAAAATGAAAACGATACTATAGATAATGTATAGAAAACCGCTCGCACTGTACAAGATACATACAGTCGGAGAAGAAAAAGAAACACCGAGCCAGAAGAAAAAGTGAGAGGACGCTTTGAACTTTCAAATTCCATACAAGAGGGCGTCATTTCATGTGCGAGAGTCTGGCAAACTCTGGAAATATATTTCTTGGCGCTATCCATTCTTCCTTCTTCGCACATTTTTTTTTCTGTTTCTCTTACGCTTTGACCCTTCCAGACACTTTTCCACTTTCCCGAATGTCGAGTAAAACCACCATCTTGAAATTCCTCTCATATTTGAGGCTGTACGAAAAGCGCCAGCAGTGTTTTTTTCTTTTTGTTGGATAGCTTTATTGCATAAAAATTTCCGCAAATAAATTTAATGCTCAGCCCCTGCTCTACATTTACTCAAAGTCCAGAGCAAAGAAATTTGAAAAAAAAAAAAAAAACGAAACGTCGAAAGACAGAGTCGTGCCCTTTGACGAAGAGTCAAAGACGAAAATAACGTGTCGATCTTTGGCGACTGACGATAACGATGATTTTTGTTATTTTTACATAGTTCACACAAGCGTTCGTTCGTACCTTTTCGAAGTTTAATTCTGGCTCTGGAGTTTAAGAAATTCTCGTAAAAGAGGCGATCTTTGAAAATCCTGACAATTGTTTTCCACGTTACTGGCAGGCGGCTGATTACAGACTTTTTTTTCAACGATCCGGACAACGTAAATCAGAGTTTTCCGATGAATACCCTGCGAAAACGGGATGGATTGCGCGGTCGATGAAAGTCGCGAATAAAGCAAAGTGTTTCCGTGTTTTACATCGTTGACTGAGAGATTTCTCGGAACAAAACGACTGATTTTACAGCGATCGTTTCATCCACGGTTGATTCGGAATAATGTCCCTCAATTGATCCGCGTTCCTCTCCACGTCCTTCCACCTTTCCTCTTTCTCATTAGATACCACGATTACTGCAATTTACTGCTTTTCATTTTATTCCATTCGTTTTTCTTCTCTCTGTATGTAACGAGAGAGTTAAAAGACTCGTGACTGGGATATATTAAGCGCCGAGTCTTTCGTATTTCTTAAAATATTGCGCTATAGTATATCTACGACTCCTTAGATAGTAGGGTTTATTCACCATTGCATATACATATATACGTCAAGTAACCACTCTAAGTGGAAAGATCCTACGCCACGCTGTAGTCGCTGAGAATTCTCACGCGTCTGCTTTCTTCCTTGTGGTCCTTATCCTCGTGTCTGTTCCCTCAGCGGTGATTCACTTCTACCTACGTCTGCGGTTATGCAAAGAGTCGGAGCTTCGCGAGGGCAGCCGAGAAGCACGGAACGATGCTGAATAGAGGCAAAACGATAGGGCTGGAGGTCTCAACGTTAAACGCTATGTACATCCTTTTGCTCGCGATTAGGGCAGCCAAGTTGGCCACTCTGGCGTTGGTGATGTAATTTCTTACTTGGCACACCCCGGTATACTCCGAGTAATATGGCGAAACGGCCGAGAGTAATAAATCTCAACGAGCTAGGTCTAACGTGTCCGCACTATCCGGAGGTTACCTCGTGATAGCGTTTCTCGTAGAAGTCGTCGTCACGATGCGTTTCCCTTCGTCTTGGAAGTACACTCAGCCATGTATACTCTGAACGCATCAGGACTCGTAGATTTTCGATATAACCGCGTGATCTTCTCACGTAATCGATGGATGCTGCGTCGAAAAAGGACCTCTTCTTCAATCTTCGATCACAAACTTCCTCGACACTTTGTCGCTGCACCGAATGACAATTTTTATCGTGACCATGAGCGCGCGAAAGCTGCTAAAATTCCCCACTGGCAAATGATTCATTCGATGAACGAGCTGATAGAATAAAAAAAAGGGGAAATTGAATCGCCTCGATCGTTTTCCGTCCGGCCGATAATAGCCGATAAAACGATCGATCAACAAGCGTACGGCTAATGCTAGACCGTGTGCCCCGCGCATATATACCCGCTGTATATTTATGAATATATCAGTAATATTCCGGCGGTGTATACGAAGCATTTAAAAACTCGGTGGTCCGGAATCGCCGTTCGGACGATTCAGGCTGGAATAAATAGCGGAGGTGAAAATAATGTAGCTGGCTGATATATGTCCCGTTGGCCTTGAATTAATGTATCGCCGATATTACGGCGATGCATCAAAACCGCCCGAAAATTGCGGCGTTGATGTATGAGGACGAGGGGTGCACAGGGGGTTGAGAGAACGAGAGCGCGAGAGAGTCAGAGAAGGAAAAAGGTAGTCGAAGGGATGGAAAAGTACGAGAGTCGAAGTCGGCCAGCGGGGACGATAAAATGTATCGCCGGAACGCAGCACGACACCGGTTCGCGGTAGCTCGCGGGTTTTGTTGGTCGCCCGCGATTCTGGATTCCGTACGTGTTCGTTGTTGGTTCGTGAGTTGTGGTAAATACGTTATACACGGTGCCATATACGAATAATACCGGTTACCACTACCATCGGTGAATATGTGCAGCGGTGCGAAAGCTTTCGTTTCTGTGGCTTTTCCACAGCAGCAGCAGCAGCAGCAGCAGCAGCAGTGGTGCTACTCGCCATAACTATGTCTACGTGGTGGTATATACACTCGCACCACTTTCGGTCGAGATTTTTATAATTAATTTCCACAACAACCGTGCGCATCGCTGCACCCTCCACCGGACAGCCATAAGCTATTTCGCCCGCGCCCGAACTATAATGTATCATATTACGAATTCATCGCATCCATGCAGTGGATATTTATACGCAGGATCTCTATACAATGAACGCGTTGTACATAAAAGAACGTGTGTTTGTGCCTGGGTTGGTTATTGTTTGCTACAATACGATTTGCGCAGACTCTCGCTGCTGCAATTAAGGTATAAAACGCGATTGAGGAAATGTGTTATTTAATCAGGGAGGGATGGTATAAAAGTGGCGGAAAAAAAATGGAAAAGAGAGGAGGATCGGAATCCGAAAACAATGACGAGGACGATGGCGACGGTGTGAAAACGAAAGAGCAACGAGATAAAAGAGGCAACTACCGATTCCTCGAGTTTTTCTCTGGCAATTAAAGGAATACCCATCGTAAATCGTGTAAATGTATGGGCGCCCAACGTGGAGCTAGCTCGAGAGAGTGGTCGTTGCTGTTTTCCTATTTTCTAACTGGTATATACTCTGCACCGCCAGTACCAAACGCAGTTACTCTTCCCCCTCGGCGTTCTTTTTATTTCCTGCCCCATTGCATATTTATCAGGTTCGTCGGAGAAGAATGAAAAAAAAGGTAGGAATTAAAGATAGAGAAGAAGCAGGAGCGGACGAGTCATTGAAAAAAAGAAACAGCTGCAACTCATTCGCGGACATCTTCTTGGATATGCTTGTATATTGTACAAATCGCCTTTTTTTACATCTTTTTTCACTCGCCTCGCTGTACTTCATCAGACACGCGGGAGAAAGTAGGCAACTTGAATTCCACCCTCAGGGCGTCACCGAACGAACGCTTTGCAAAGATTTACGGTACTACTTTTATACGATCTACTTAAGAAAACTTGGCGCGCAAGCGTATTTTTTCTTTCCCCGTTTGAACCCTCCGAACTTTGGTAGCTGAATCTACGCGAACAAACGTCGCTGTGATGTATACATGACGCGCGAGGACCAATCGCACGCGGTACCAAAGATGGCGAACGAGCAATTGGAATTCGAACGATCAAACGGCAAAACGATGACGCGCTCTCTGCGACTAATGCCGACATGGGAATGGAAACGGTTCCGATTTATTTATCACCTCGACGAATCACTCGAAACTTTAATTTACTTTGTTCGAAGAGTAAATCTTGACAGGTGGATAAACACGATCGTTATTGATCTGTCAAATGAATTTTCGTTTTCAGGTTAATCGGAAACATTTCATGTGTTATCAATATCAGAGGGTTTCGGTTGGGTTTGCGTTGTTAACGTGGAACATAATTAGAGCATGTAGAACCAGAATTCTAATGGTCGTGAGAGCTTTGGCAACACGCGACCACCGAATTTCGTACATTCCCTGAAAATCTAGAGTGGCCAATGGTGTCCACGGTACACCATGGGGCTCGATCGATCAACCGCTTGTCTAAATTATTATTCGTGTCCCGCACGTCAATGTTCACCACAAACGGGTTAGAGGCACGAACTGCCGTTGGTATTCCTCATGGTTTTGAAACACTCTCACTCTCTCTCTCTCTCTCTTTCTGACGCACGCGTACCATCACCGTCTCCCACTGTCCATGCACTTTTCGCTTCGAAACCCGCCTCCTCTTCCATCTGGTCACGTAGTGAGGCTGTTTACGCGATCATCGTCATTTTCGGATACCGAAAATGGTCATAGTTGGTATCGAGAGAAGGTATTACGCGCCGAGCATCAATGACCCGGGCAATCGTGATTGTGCCATTTCCAAATCGAAGCCCCGCCAACTATGTGGTTGGCAATATACAATACACGGAATACACCGCGAGCGCAGTTGGAATTCGCGTCCATATGAACGTTTCAACTTCATCTCCCTTCCCACATTTCAACTTGGAAAAACTGAATAAACGCTTGGCCAAGTTCGGAAATATTACCAACAGATTTTCCACTCTTTTTCATTTCAATATGCATCTCGTGGCGACAGGCCAAACGGTCAGAAAAGTGACGCTTTCGATAAACGTGGATACCAGATGTACCGGCTTTTTTGTGTGCACGAAAAGTTCGATTGAAAGCTTCGAATACATCGGAGCTTATCCGAGACAGGACTCTTTTTCAGAAATTCTTCCTGCTCAGTCGTATCATCGATTTGAATTGCATTGAAAGTGGTGCCTATCGTGGGGAGGATCGTGGGTCGGGGCTGTTCGCGGACGTCCCTGGTGGATATCGGTAGACCAGGGATGCGATAGCTCAGGGATGGCCAACCTTCGGGGCTAATTCCTATTCACCGTCCGTTCGGTCGACCTCTTTAATCGTAACTTTGCCGGAATTTAAGTTTTCTCAAACTGCCGTTACGGCGTGGGACTCGAGGGTCCAGCGGAATGGAGCCCTTGGGCAATCTTCCGTCTTGATTCTCCGCCGCGTCCTTGAGACCACACGAATCGTTTTCACGTACGACTCCACCTATAGAACTACCGATCCGAAAATAAAGGGCGATGTCGAAATACCGCTTGTCGCGGAATGTCGATAAAGGAATGCTGTTGCGGCTACCAGCCTCGCGTTATTGGTCTTCATGCTTCGGAAAAATGATTCGATTAAATTCTGATAAAGCCGAAGTGATATGATCTTCGGGTAGGACAAGATGTACGGAAATGAAGTAAAATGTTGGCTCACATACGAGATTGTTCGAGCTTGAATGTCCAAGCTCGAAAAAAAAAAAACGTTGGACAAATTTGATGGTATCTGTGAAGCGTGATGCACGATTTACAATCGATTGTCCAAATCGAGAATCTTTCAATACCCAAACTGAACATTTTTCGCACGTGTCAGTTCGCGATATTACGAAAGCAACGTCATTCAATAAAGAAAATGGAAAAAGAAACAAATGTCTGTTCAACGACACTCTTATATTACGTCGTGAATGCGAAACCAGCGAAAAAAGATTGCGGAAAGAGATCCTACAGTTTATCCGAATTGACGAATCAAAAGTTGAGATTCCGATAAACGCAGCGCTTTGATCGTCAATATCGACCGCGATTCCATCCCGGATTCGAGTTTTCAATTTTTCAAGGACCATTGCCGCGTTCAAATCGATCGTCGAGGCGTCGAGAGAAACGCAGAGTCCGGATGATAACGATATTCTACCAAGACTTGAAAATCGCAGCGTGGACCAAAGAGCATAAATTATGGGACGAGGAACAATCGCTTATATCCACAAGGTGTCTCATTCTCGTATCGCAATTGCTCTCAAGGAGAATCGCCGAGTAGAGGATTCGCTCAAGGGGTCCATATACACCCTGAAAGAACCTATTATCGGCAGACCATAAAGGGAGTCTGCGAATTTCTACTGCGATTCGATATATACGCGTGGGTACCCGGGGGCTTATACTTGCAATCGAAATCTCGAACAATCGAGAGTGAACCGTATATAGAAGAGGAGATCCGAAAGGACCAACGTGGTCGAGGGAGCAATACCGCGGGATGCATTAATACCAAACGTCTAACGTTATAACCCATTGTTCCGGTGAGCAAGACCCACCTGTACCACACATCTTTCCTTCCTTCCTCACACTCTGACCCTACGTCCGGATGGTCACTCGCAATCCCACAGCGATTCCATGGTCGTCATGCATCTCGCGACTCGATTTCATGATCGCCTAACGTACACACTTGTACCGGCGTTTATTCCACTACAAAGATCACTTCGACACAAATTCACGGACGTGGCTCGATATGCCGTAGAGTCCCACGATCGAAAGCGTGACCGGACAATTGCCGTTGGAGGTTGCACGACAGTTTCGCGAGAGGTCTGTACGTAGCGTGTACTGTACGATCAACAGGAACTATTTACTAGTTGGCTGGTCAAGTATGGGAATGTTATATGCATAAATATGTGATTCGTACATAAACATACGATGCCGAGCTGCGCGGTTAAAGCGACAAGTTTTATAGGATCGAGGCCAAGTTCAACCGTAAGTATCGTTGATGAAAGAACCGCGCAGAAGTGAGGGAGCGCAAGAACGGGTGGTCCATTTCGCGACTCGATGCCGATGTTTCGCTGGTCTTTCGATTCGCGGGTACTCTTTTGAAAATAACCGTGGAACACGGTGATTTTATCGATCGTCGAAGTTTACGATGGAACACGACGCGAGACTCCGGCAAAGTATGGTGAAGCCCACAGCTCGCTGATGCCTGCTCGAACTTCCTGGCGTTTCCATGAATACCGCGGGGTATCTTTTGTTGCCTTTACGCATGTTGAAACGAGTGCTGCGCTGTGCTCTTAACATCACTGACTAGGATTACTATGGCATTCACTTTACCCTCTCTGGAAGAGCAGCATTAGCAGAGTCGCGATGTGGAGAACGGAAGAGGGCGAGAGAGAGAGAGAGTGAGAGAAAGTGGGATTGCACTGATGGAGCGGAACGAACACTGGAGTCTGACGGAACGCGACGGAAACGAGAAACAGGCCATGATAATGGAAGAGCTAGTGGATCAGTGAGGCGAAGAATAGATTTATACAAATACACGTGTGTGTACCCTGTTTCTATGTGAATGGAGAAGAGAACTGGAAGAGAACGCGCGGAAGCAAATGAGACGTAACCGCGAATATCCAGCCAGGTCTCGCCATGTTCCAAACGAATCCTCTCGAATCAACCCCTTAAATCTTCGCGTTGGGTGTCCCACAGCAGGAAAGAATCAGTTGAACGTGACACGACTGACACCTCGGGTTACTGGAATCCTTGATACATTGCCAACTTGCATAAGAATCGCACGTACCGTTGATCCACGAGGATTAGGAAGGACAGAAAGGGACTTTGAAAGGCATTGAGCGAACGGGAAGATACGGCAGCAAGTTGAAAATAAAAATAGAGCCTCTTCTTTCTCATCTCGCGTATTATCACGTGGACTCGTGCTCCTGACGAAAAATCGGTATCACGCTTTCACTGTAGCCGCTTCCACGATCATAAAGTACTCTAAATCGATATGGTAACTTCCGGTTTACCGTACTTGCACACACACACACACACACACATCCATGGTTCGTCCAAATCCGTCGTCGACGCTACCCAGCTCTAAAATGTTCGATGGAAGCTGCAAGAAAAGCCTCGACATGGCTTGGATATTGAATGCTAGTTGCTACCACGCCGCATAGACTGGATACCGCATGTGGACATTTATGTATTCATAAACAGGATCTTATTGCATCGCATTGAATACAGATATGGGCTCCCTAAGGGGAAAGCACAGACGAGTGTCAACGTTATACAATTTTTATCGCTTCCGTCTCGTGTTATGATGCTCCATTTTGCATAGACCCGTAACACACCCTGCAGCTATTGTGTCGATTTCGTTGCACAAGCTTTAGTCATGAAAGCTCAGTCTCCATTGTATGTACACCATAAACTTATTGACAATGCAACGTTGGGGCAGAAAAAAAACGTCTTTGAATCGATCTAGACTCAACGGTGCAATATTCAATCAAACATTAGGATGGATTTTTATCGTTTGATAATAACGTTGCAGCACTGCGTAATGCGATCTTATCTAAACTGCTGTGCCATCAGGCGTTAACAGGCAGAGCTGAGCGCGGAAAAGCGTAAAGCCGTGCGATAAGCGCTGATGGATCGCAAATGCGTGCTCTCGTCGTATTAATTCGCAGGTCCTGTTATAATACTGTCGTTAAAAATGGTGGATGCAAGTTGGACGACAAGAGTGGGTACCAATGCATTACCACCGTCGTCGAGCGCTTGTTTGCAGTAACTTATTTCTTCTTCCATGTATAATGTTTCCGCTTGTTTCTATATAATAGAAACCTCGGCAGGCCATGGGTCGAGTCTGAACTTCCAGAGGGTCAAAAGGTTTTCAAGTCTAGAGTTTCGAGCGATCTTTTATAAACGCCTATGGATATCGAAGCTTGCAATAATCCAAGCATATACTCGTCCATATACGGGGCGCTCCATGCCAAACCATTTTGAAACCTTTTTTTTCAATTTTGTACCAATTATTCCACCTTCGATAAGCGGAGAGTCCTTGATTTTTCGCGAATTTTTCCTCCGAATCGTAAGCGAGTGGTGATTTTTTGGCAAATCGGTCATCTTCCATGCTACCTCAAGCCTATTGGGATTCAATGTCACTCCTATTTTTCTCGAGTTTTTCGAACAGAAAAATGAGAACCTTCCGGTGTTTGCTGTTTCTTTTTCCCCTTCGTTTTCGTAAAAAGCTTTCGGATTTTCTGTTCTTTCGTAAAATCGACGACAGCATCAAACGCCCCATATATATACGCTGGATTCTATTCAAACGTATATATCCGTGATCGGACCGGCTATAGGATATCTTCGGAGCTCTCGCTGAGGTCCTATAAGGTTTTTCCGGCAGCAAGACTAATTACCTCAAGATACTCGTAACCTCGAGTCACACTCGGAACAACGATCCGATGTATACGGCACGAGGGTTCCGCTATGGCAAATCCGTTGAGGAAAAATTACTTCTTCGCGTTCACCGTGTGCCAATTTCGAGCATATGAAATCGATCCTTTGGGATATTTACGGGTTGCGTAACGGCAAGGTAATGGAAAAAAAAAATACATAAGTAAATACGACGTAGCTGAAGTGAATGCTTTTGAACGGACATGTGAATGGAAAACTTTTGTACCGGAAGGTATTGTTTGCAGAAAAAATAAGCATTTTTATCGAAACGTCAACGAATTTGTTTAGTAAAAAATTTCAGCTTGATCAATGTGGCTGAATTTTTTTGTTTGAATCAGCAAACAATGTACGGGTGATGGGGTTGGAAATACACGTATATGGTGTTATAGCGAATTTTTCGAAAAAGTTATAAAACTCGCTCACTACGGAATAAAGCGTCATTCCGCACCCAGCGCGTTTTGTGCAACAGTGCACAATCGTTATTGCCATTATTTGTTTTTCAATTCAATATACCCGATGAACGATGTAGGAGAAACAAGGAAGCAGCGCGGATATAGAGAAAAAGAGCAAAAAAAAAGCAAAAAAACTGATGAGGGTATTTGGAGAAATCCAAGCTCCCGTGTGAAACACGTCCACACGAATTTTGAAAGGTTATTTGAATCGGGCGGCAAATCGAGGCTCGTTACAAAAATTGGTCAAAATTGAAACGTGCAGCTCGCATTAATTAATAAAACAACATTTGAAAAATGGACATCGGAGCCGCATGAATACGAGCGTGTACATTGATAGTAAAGGAATTTCGTACGAAAAAATGGTGAACCTCGAGTGAAATTTGTTCCCAATAATCAGAGATTTCGCGGTGAATATTTGTTCGTGAGAAGTTGGCGATTAATCGATCTACAAGAGCGGGACGTGTATGAAATTTCCAAACAACTTTATTACACGGAGAGGAGCAATATTATTTAACAACCCTCGTATCATCGATGATACATAAATATATATATACTTTTTCGTTGGAAAGTTACGCCCTCATCTATAAATTTTTCACCATCTCTGATATAAGGATCAGGTTAAATGAAAGGTTCGAAAGAAAATTGTTACTTCAAAGCTACTGTAATATGTATCCCATCCAATAGGGCGAGCCCTGTATGTGCATATATCAATATATATATCCGGTGGTGTGTCGACTCGGAGCATATGTATTACGGCAATAACTCGAGCACTTGCTTTACTCGTATCTTATTTAATTCGCGTTCATCCGAGCGTTATACTACTGGCCTCTCTTCGGTAAGTATCGACCAGTGATAAAGGGTCGAGATCTCCGTCTGAATTACTATCTTATTATATCCAACGCTTGTGGTACTTCATTAATAACACACGGAGTGTTTCATTGGTCGCCGCTCGTCGGCGGGGGTTAATGGGATAACTCATTCTTCCTCGCCGCCGGCCTAAAATCGCGCCGAGCCCCTGAACGCGGGCCCTCAATTTGCGATCTCGTAATGCTCCTCCTCTCCGCATGCACTCTCATACCCATCGCCTGTGTAATTACATATATCGATTGGAGAAACTTGTATCATGCGTTTCTTCATCTTGCTCGTTTTCATCGGCCCGCGCACTTGGATTTGCTACCACGTATACATCCTTTTACTTTCCAGATTCGATATATTGCCCAACGCCCAATGTAAATATGAACATGCGTGCCCTAACGTACATGCTCGTTTCGGTTTCAGTTCGAATCCTGCGATTGCATTCCCATACAGGCCTATGTGTTGTGTGAAGGTTAGGGTGTCTCATTTTTAGGCAATCTTTTCTCTCTTTTTCCGCTCCGAGTTGGAAAAATCACGGTGTTGGAGACACTTTCGAGTGGAAAAATTCAAATGCAGGCTCTTTGGCAGATTCAGTTTCCCGTCGAAACAACGCGAGATCTTTTTTTTCTTTTCGACATCGTTTTTTTTAAGAGAAACGAATTTCACGACACCGGCTCTTGCAGCTTATGAACGATAAATGTGTTTAAAAAAGAAGAATTTTTTGTAGAATTTGTTTTCATGATTAAAAAAAACGATTGATAATTTATTGATCAGAAAACAGGGTGGTTATAATCAACTTATTTAAATGTCACGTCGTATTTGCATGAATCAGCAATTTTTCAGCTTTGACAAGACACAAAAAAGAAGTGTTGCCTAAAAATAAATAAAACACCCTAATGTGTACTTGCGTTATTACATGATTCGTTGACTCACTCGTCCAATAATCTTCGTCCATCGACATCCCCTCGACGAGCTTTAATTACAACAGTCTGCTCGTAAGAAATTTATGCAGCGCCCTGCAGAACGATGGAATTTTCTTTGCCATTCATTTTCAAATAATTCATTCCACACTGCTTTTTTTCATGTTTATTATCCTTCTCTTTGCAGGCCATCAATTTTTCATTTTTCTCACATGGTAGGTGGTGAACTTCAGATTTCCAAGGTTGAAGGCAATTCGCGCGCACACCGAAGCGAATGTAGCTCGCGAAGCTGCTCTCATCGGGTGCTAAATTTTCCATGCAGGATTACGCGTTCTCCCATTCAATGCCTCCTTCAGTCTGGCCCCGATCTCTTATTCTCGTCTTTTCCATCTCACTTTGTTGCACTTGGAGTAAAAGAAAAAATAAACGATGGCCAGACTCTTCGTAGTAAGAGAGAGTGAGAGAGAGAGAGAGAGATGAACATTTTTCAGGCCCTTTTCGTAGTACTCAGCTTCTCGCACTGAATACCAAACATTCCGCGGAATTACCTATGCATCAACGCCAAGGAAATTTAGTATTCTCCCGAGGCTCGTTCTCTTTGCTCGTCTCCTTTTTTTCCCTCCTTCGTTTTTTCCTTCCTCTCTTTTTCATTATCACGAAGATCGGGATGCTGACGAAATTCAGGACTCTCGGGTTATGAAAAGCATGCATCATTTTTTACATACGCTTCGGAACAGCGAATTTCGCGACCGGAAGTTGTGCACGAAATTATACAGCGAAAGCTTTCACGAAACTTGGCTGCTCACCTGCCATAACCGCACTGCACCAACGAGATGTCCACCATTATGCACTTTTTCATGGAAAAAGAAAAGATTTACGGGAATTCCTTTTTCGTCAAATTGTCAAACTGGTAAAGTGCAATTTTCATTTAAAAAAAAAATTAAATCGAAGCGAGTGAAAAAAGTGGAGCGTTATTCAGCTACATCGATTTTTGAAACTCTGCAAATGTACCCCATCCTTGGAATCGAGATCAAACTAAAATTAAATCCATTTTATACGTGCATACATTCGTTAAATTCTTCCGAGTTTCCCGACCAATCGTGAAAAGCGAATCTATCACTGGCCTCTCCTGGCGCGTATAACATCCTTAATTCATCTCATGTTCCTCTTAGCACGGTCCATTTATTCCCAGCGGCCCGAATAAAGGGTCTCTATGACGCCATACGGTCCACAGATTTTAACACCTTGCCAGTGAAAACTCATTCGCGCCTTTCCTGACATACGTTCGAACAGCCGGGGTATACCATAAGGAAGAAGAAAAACCAGCGAAAGAGATGGGCAGTAAAAAAACTTTTTAATTCTCCCCCGCAAGAGCCGAGAAAAGTTGAGGAAGATGAGACGCGAGCGGAAAGATTTTCCGCGCGTTCCACGCGAAATTGTTTCCCGGCCTCGTAGTTCGCAGCCTCATACGTCACAGGAAAAATATATCCCCGTTCGTATACGACTCATCCCTTAAAAATGGCCAGGAATATCTCAGCTCTCGCATCGTCGTATCCTGCTGATACTCCGCCTCACGCTCTCAAAGCCGCCGCGCGTTGTTGATGGTAAATGGTCGCGAGGGCTTTTCACTTTTTCATCGTTTTACCATTCAGGGCGATCTTTTATTACACACTAAAACTTACAGAAGCAACGAAAGGGGGCGCGCAATGGTAAGTGAGCCATACCGCTCGCCCACTATGGAAAACCCGCCGCTGAGCATTCGCTCGGATCTGCAGGGTCCGCGAAACTTATATAAATGTCAGCCGGAGACGTTATTCGTAACCGCGATGACGTGAAATTTCCATAGAAACACTTTAGCTGCGATTTTTTTCCTCCTTTTCGGCAACTTTTTCTTCATTTTTTTCGCGCTATTTATTCACGCGCTTCGCAAACTCGTTAATGAAGGGACAAACTTTGGAGGAAGATGTGGCGCTGGGATCGCAAAAACGACATTTTTATCTGACCTATATCGGTGGGAACTCGGCGAATTTTAAATTTTCTCGATATCACTTAGCGCGTGGGTAATTTTTTTTTTTTTATGTTTAACGAATCTTCGGTGTTTATAAATGGTATAATAAATTAATTAAAAGCAGTAATAACACGAGACACAAATAGTTTCAAGGACTCAATAACGCTAGAAAATTCTCTAAAAAATTCATCAGACGCCGCGTGTGGCCATTCTAAAAAGTTGTTGACAAATTCTTGAACGAAAAAGTTCGGAAATTATCCGAAAAAGTTATTTTCTCTTCGTGATCAACTAATACGTTTATTCTTTTAAATACCCTTGATTTTTTTGCACTCGTCTCGACGGTTCGAAGCTTTTTTTTTCATTTTTTGAAAAATGACAGAAAACGGGATTTCGATGCAGAAGAATCGTCGAAAAAAACTCGAGCGTGTGAGATAAATAAAGGGGCCAATTTGAAGGAAACAAGCATCTTTGCATTTTCAGATTTTTACGCAATTTCCAAGTTTTTGAAATTCTCAATAGAATGAAATTCATTTCATTCAGAAAAAATGCATTTCAGAATGAAAAATATCATAAAGTACAGAAATTATCGCCTGGAAGAATGAGTTTTTTCGTTCGACGTGCAGAAATAAATTAAGCAATATCGATGAACGATTAAACGAAAAATTTGTGTTTCCTCAACGATTCCAAAATTCGGCCATCATTTTCACCTATAAAATTTTATTCCCCGCAATTCCATGATTCACGAGTGTATCGATCGAGGACTCCAATCCGAACGCGTTATATGTAGAACTCGATAAAACATTTTACGACATCTGTATTATTCCGGGGGTTCAATTACGTCAAAGTGAATATGGCGATCCAATTCCCACTTGTAAGCAGCAGTTGCCATCAAATGAATTTCATTGCCATTCACTTGCCACGACGATACGCGCGTAATTTATTCGGGTCCTCTCCAACTCGGTCCATGAGATCCTCGCGACCAAGAAGTACCCTTCGCTTCAATTCCTCAAAAACACTCTGTTTTTTCTGTTCCTTTTTTTTGTCACCGAATATATTTTCATCTCGACTCAATCATTCAGCGTTTTCGCTAAGAGATATACTCACGTAATATAAAATCTGTAACGTATCAGCACTCGTCATGTAACACAGAAAGGTCTGTAGAATAAGAACTCGAGAGTAGGCAGACAACCACGGTCTCAGGGTACGTGGTGAGATTTGAGATCCGCATTCGAACCAATATCTAATTCAGTACTCGGTTTGGGCTTTTTTGTGAAAATACGCGGGATTTCTGTTGCTTTCGTCTTCGCACGAACACTCGTATCTTGTCTCCCACGTATCACCTACGTAAATGTATATATATATATCCACATTTGCCGAGGGTTCTCAAGTTTACGAGCTGCAGACTATCGAGTGGTTGAATGGAACAGTCTACCTCTGGCTCTCGTACATTCGACTTACCCCCAAAGCGGATTTAATGCAAGTCAAATTTTTCTCCCTACGCGCTCATCTTATATCTCTGTCTCTCTCTCTTTCTTCGCGGAGGGAAATTCCATTTTCATTCGACCTTCCACTATCGAATGCGACTATTTCCTCGCGACTGTATGTACCTCATTGCGATTCATGCTTATACCTCTTTATACCCTTGTAAACTAATGTAAAGCATTTACCCGATGTACTCTCGAAATTTCAGCAGGGTGGTTTCGGTTGACTTGTCCCTGTCGAGTAAAGTGTTATTGCATCTGTTGCGAAACCCACGATAAGAATGGAATCGTTTGCACCGATATATAGCTGCTGAAATGAACAGTGAATTCGCAGAGCGGAAATACAGTTTGGATGAAAATTGAACGTAACTTATTGAACGTCATTTTTATTTTATTCGAAAGACAATTTTAAACATCGAATAGTACAAGCTCGAGACTAAAAATATTTCAGCTCATTCTATTGATCGGAAAGAGAAATTTTTTTATTTTATTTCGGGAATGAACATTTTTATAAAGCTGTCATTTTTAGACAACATTATAGACGAAAGTATGTATGTTCGTGACAATTTTTAGGATAATTTGACGAGTTAATGAGTTCGATCAAAGTTTCGTATAAAGCTTTCGAATAAAAGTATATTTTTCCGGTGAATTCAACGTTCGCGTTATTATTTTATAAATTGAAAAATATCAAAAGCGATGTTGAAATTCATATATTCCGCCGGGCAAAAATAAAAGTGCGAAGGTATTCAAAATTGCTTTTACCAGACTGCATCATGCGAGAAAATTCACTGGTGATTTTTTTATCTATTCCTCGCATTTGTGTATTTTTATCGAAAAAGAGATTTTATTTGTGACAGTTGGAAAAAACATCTTTTCACATTTTGCAAGAGACTCGAAGTTGGATTGGAGTCGATGCAGTGACGAATGATCATTTTAAACATTCTTCTTTGAGACTATAAAGCTCGATATTATTCGGGATTTGGACGTTCCACGTTGAAGTGGAGAGCGTGATATTCTCAAAGTTTCATTTTCGTAAGTCTATCAGACTCGGGAATTAGTTGGAAATTTGTATGCTCATATGTGAGAATGGGGAACCGCATTTCGAACGAGGACTCGTCGAATCGCAAATGAACGAATTATTTCCCGTATAATTGAGGAGTGTTTCGAATGTTTTCGCAAGGGGCGCGATCATCGGAGCGCAGAAATCGTCGAAACTCGGCATAACTCTCTGGATAGACAAACTTTTTGAACAATTACAGTCAAACGAGGAAAATTCACCGTTTAATTTATTTATAGAACTGCTGCTTCATTGAATTTATTTATCGTGACTTTCCTAGCGCGTCAAATATGACGTGACTTTGTTGCCATCGCAAAATATGGAAAACTCGAAAAACACCGACGAGCGATCGATAATAAAATATTACACTTTCTTGCCTGCGTGAATGATTTCCGGAAGGTTATCCTTGGAAATTCTATTAAAAATTCTGCTCATAGAGCAGATGCTGTATTAAAAAATATTGAAACAAGATATCATTGCAAAATTTCGAATTTATTTCAGTGGAGAGCTTTTTTTAATTTTCTGCGGATTCGCAGCTTCGAAATAAGCTTCACCGCAGCATCTTGCAGCATGGAGACTCTGGAAATTACTGAAAACGTTTCCGAAATGCAGCTGTGAACGCGCAAATCGCAATTTGTACAAAAGTATATATGTTTCGACTGTATTAGTCGTCTGTACGGCTGGGACGTCCGGAAGTTGGTCGATACGGTCGTCAAGGGTCCAATTCTCGGGCACGCAATGGCGAATGAACCGGTGTATAACCGAATTGTCGATACTTTCCCACTCAACTTAAATGGAGGTCAATAAAACTGGTTATGAAACTGAAGCCATATTACGGAACACAGGGGCTGTAGCAGGAGCAAAAAAACACCCCCATAGGCAGCTTTTTATTCAATTGTACTCGCGTTATTACCACTTTGTACCATTCGCGATATCTTTGGTGCTGAAAGCCATATCCACCAAACTTTATCGACGAATCGACGACGTGGAAATCGAGAAATTGCTCGCGGGGAGAGAAAAGTGCTGGTGTGATCTCGGGTCACTGGAAAATCATAGTTAAATTTGAGTTTCCCGCGGGAACCAAATAAACCGGGGTATTAAACGTGTATATATCCAACGAATATGACGATGGACCTGCGGTAAGATAAAGTTGAGGGTATGCAGCAGCGACTCTGATCGGACCCGAGGGGAAGTAAAGCGAATGCGTTAGTTGAGTTTCCAGCAACGCCTGAAGGCCCGAATAGGAGCAGCAGCAGGCAAGCAGCAGGGTTCTTCAAATGCTTCTCGCTTTCGGGAAAAACAACAATTTCGCTTCACCGAGTTAATCAGTACTTTGAGCATGAGAGGCTGGCTCGTTAATGCGTTTGGAAAAGGAGAGGAGATTCGGTAAACATCGAGTTGTTTGGCAGGATGAAGAAGACAGAAGGAAAGAAACGAGATCACGGCGTATGATGAGACCCAGTTTTGCAAGATCCGCCATAGGACAAAAAAAACTTGGCGGATCCTTCAGTGCGGGTACTTTGTTCCCGCTGGTTACTTATTCGTCCTTGGCTATTCTAAAATGTGCTTGGAGCTTTCCTTTGCTTTTCCACTTCCGGTTTTTCTCTCTGGGTCTGTCAGTTTCGGAGATGCTCGACGCGAGATAAAACTTGGCTGATGCTGCGAGGCACTCAAAGTCGTTGAGAGTTCGTCGCAACGGGGTTTAAATTAACGGGATCGCCCTGGTAACACAGAGTAGTTCACTGACAGCTTACGCTCTCAGGTATGGCACAAATGATGGCAAACACAGTTATTTTCGAGTTTTCGCGCCACCATAGCGCATCCTCCATTTTTGGGTGGCCGTAAAAGCTTTGTTCGTTTTGATGCAAATTTGAAGGGCTGCATTTCGCGAGTCAATGAGCTGAGACGTTTTTACGCGTTTTACGACCCAGCTTACGGTACGTCAGTAAAATTCAAGCGCTATCCCGCTCAACCGTATAATCGGCAAAAAGTTCGCTTTCGAAAGTGAATTTCGCGAGGGTATTCCCGTCCGACTCGAGTGCCATTTCATTTTCTGCGTTCACGAGGGCATGTCTGTACGCGGTTGGGAACATCGTGGATGCAAGTAATTATCAGAGCCGTAGTACATCTATCTTCGAAGTAACTTTTGCTGTAGAATTATGACCGGAAGTAGCGTGTAACGAGACAGCTCATAGACCATGGAGTACATAACGTGAATATACATATATACGCACATACACGACGATCATGCCACGAAACTTAACCGAGAAACCTCGCTAAACCGCTGAAACTTCATTGCTATGAAAGAAAAATAAAGCAGAGAAGACCAAAGTCGGACTATCCAACTCGTACTTGCTCCACGAGCGAAGCGAACGGTTGAAATATTTTTTCCCACGCTTCAACCTTCCGCGAGTAGTTTCATTGAGTTTTTCACTTCCAATACAGCCAAACTTGGCACACGATGCCGAGAAATGTTAATCTGACGTTACCGGCAGAGCGCAGGAGATACAAACGACCCTGCTAATGAGCCATCTTGAGTACGAGAAACAGAATATTTTTTTTTTTATTATCGCCCGAGTGAGAAGTAGATCTTTTCTGGATGGAACCATCTGCGGGTTCCGCGGTGATATTTTTTCAACAATTGTGAATATAAAGCCCTATTCGTTATCCGCGCGAAGGTTGAGAATTATTTCGATACTTTATCGAACGCTGCGGGACCTTGAGAGGTCCAGAAGTGCCAGCCTGGCTATTTCCTTCGTCGAAATATCACATTGCAGACTCTTGCACGGTTCCAGCCTCGATTCTCATTGGATCGGACCCGGAGGACGCCATTACGTATATCTACTGTGCTTTGGCGATTTATATATACATTTGCTTGTATATGGAGCTGATACATCGGTATTATAGGTATATATGTATAACGCGAGATATACAAAATTCCGGTGAAACCAGTTGTACAGGCGTATGTAAGATCGATGGAGCTGCTTCTACAGCTGCGTCTACTATTCTTGAATGGTCAACGGAAGCGTGAAATTCCCAATTTCTTTTCCTTCACGGTGAGAATATCACCCGAACGTTTTCACCCGCACACGCCTCTACATCCTCTCGTGCTCTCCTCTCGGTCGAGGAGACACTCGAGCATCCCGAGCTAAGACGGTCCGGCGTGCGATAGGGCAACGTCACATATCTACGTTGAGCCCAGAGCATGAAAAAAGTACGGTTATATACGTCGGTTCGCGCACATAGAACGTGCGTCGTCCTCGGTTTCGGAGCATGAGGAGAAAACGAGCACCCATCTATGTCGCGATGTACAGGGTGTTTCGTCCAAAGTGACGATGTCAAACACTCGAAATTGCTCGTAAATTCTCATTACAATTTTAAACAGAGCCGAGTTACAATGAAAAAGTTTAGTTACACAGAAATACCCGAAAAACATCCTACGAAAAAAGATTTCCACGTTAATCAAACGGGAAAATCGATGGCTATCGCGCTTCAGGATTAAGCTGCAGCGAAATCCTCTCAGGATGATCCTGTTTGCTTCGAAAGATCAGAATTTTTAAAGCATTCAATCGAACTTTTGCAATTCTCGAAAGTTGGAATCAAACACCGAATCAAAATCGTTATTAAAACTCGATCGATTAAAGATCTATAAAAATAGATTTTATAGGCAAGCTTGTTTCATCATTTCTCAAAGTCAATTACGTTCCTCTGTGATTTTTTTTTATCTCCGCACTGTCAAACAGAGTTTACGGAAAAGTGGCTGTATGGACGTCGTTGTATCTTCTCGTTCTATCGTTTCTTCGGTTACTTTTCATCGTGTGATGTCTTGGAAAGTTTCGCTCCGTCGTTTCTTCGCTGCTGAAATCCCGCGATGAGACAAGTATTCCGCGGTTTTTTCAAAAGCTCCTACGGGTCACGTTATATCTTGGCTCGGATCACACACAAGAGCGATCGCAACATGCGACTCGCGGCGTCGAGACTGCAAAGACGATGAGGCGTTCGATTGAAACGTCTCCGCATGTTGCCCGCTAGTGCGCAGCCTTTCGATAAGCGGTAAACTTTAATGCAGCATTCTCTTTTCATCTCGTGCTCGTCCGTCGTGTGCTTGTCCACCGTGGAATTATCCGCCCGTCGATTTTCGCTTTAATGCAACAGTCACTTGCCGCGCGATCACCGCGACTTTTCACCACAAGAGAGAAACGCTTTTCCTTCTCTAGTCAGATCGATGGAGATAATACATTCGCGGGGTTTGATATAAAACCCAGGGGGATAACTTATTTGCTTCTCTTTTTCCATCGGTTGCGCGTTCTTTCGCTTTCCGGCCTCTTTCTTATCGCATGTTCAATCAACGTGTGTGTCACAACGCTCTCGGGGTGGCTGTACATTTTTCATCTCGTGATTCTCGATTTAATCTGCGCGGCTCCCGAAAGCATTTACCGTCATCTGCCATTAAGAACGTATACTCTAAAAAGAATCGCCAAGGCTCACCATATGGCCAACAAACGGCCAAACGGTTGCAAATCATCGAAAAATTATTAAGACGCTTCCAAGGTCGAGAACTATTCACCTATAGGGATGGAGGAAGATTTCCAAGATCATTCTCCCACTATTTTGACCCCAAGGAATTCTCTCTCTCTCTCTGCGGTACGGGGAAAGCTAACTTTGTTTTACAAAATCTGCAAATGCATGCAGAACCTCAAGTTCATTCACTTTTTGCTTTCGGAGTAATCAATCAATAAGTAATGCTAAAATATACCTTGTCACAGCATTTACAGCGCAAAGTCGCAGTACTTCAGTTCGCCTCATCTACTACCCCTACCCGATACTACCCCTTATATAAATATATAAGACCAGCTGCATGTGCGTGATCATGACGTCGAGAATCATAATTTAAAGCTGATGATAGTGATTGGCGTATTAAGATGTGCGGACCGAGTGAATCGCAACAGCCGAAACATCGTATATATTGATACCGATGTTACTCGGCGTCTGAATAATTCGATATTCTCCAGAACGTTGCCCGGGGCGAGATAAATCGCGCAACTATACACGTCGTTTGCCTCAGTCCTCTGGAGCACGACGCGCAAGCAAGACCAAGCGTTTAGGAATGCACAATTTATCGTTGGCATATACACACGGTGGTGTACGGCTTATATACATACATACATCGACGCAGAGTGGTTCGACTCCCTGGTCCGAAAATTTAACGCTATACCGCAAACTACCAAAGAGAAATAAGAAATCTCCGGCTTTACCGTTATTTTTCCCGAGGCTGAAAGATCTGGACCAAATTGACATAAATTTACCGTCGATCATTGTGCGATCGCGGGAATAATATCGAATTATTCGCAAGGAAACGCCCGTTCGAAAGACGCAGCAACCTTGGAGAAAAAGTGCACGATTTATCGTTATCGATAAATTGCTCATTCCTAAACGTTCGATCCTGTCCGTCGTACTCCGAAGCACCCCTGCGATAGATTACACGAAAACCGTGGAAATGTACAATATTTTCGTTTGCGACCGTAAGAGCCATGACGTGAAATCATTTTTTTTTAGTTTAAGAACGAGTAATCCAATCGGGGTTTTTCAAGATAGAGAAGCATGACGGGTGTTTCTCCGCTGGTATGGCTGTTAATTTTCATCCGCAGCTTACGAGTATTATCAATCGATTAATCGTAATGCAACTGGACACCATCGGATAGAGATATACGAGGTATATACATATCCGTGTGTCAGAGCTGTACTAAGCCTCGCCATGTCCATTGCAATATGCGAACGTGTAAATTATGGGGTGGAATATGTGCATGTATGTACGTCTCGTGTATTTACTACGTAAATCTGGCGATATGTGTCGGCTGCCCTGTCAACAAGAAGGTAATACTTCTGGCATTAGTCCGATTCATGCACTCTCCGAACATGTATCCTGCCTCGCCAAGAATAAACGACGAAGGCAGGATGAAAATTCGCGCGAATCTTCCTCACATGAAATTTTAATACAGAGTTACTCACTGGACGTCATTCTCGCAACGAGTATCGTAACTTTCTCATTTTGAGAGTCAAAACACGCGTATAAGATGCCTCGGGGAGGGAAAACGTCCCGAAGAATTCTCAACCCGATCGCTTAGTAAATGTTCGATCGACTTGATCAGGTATTTTTCGTCACCGATGATTCGATGCTCTAAAAATCCACGAACGTGAAAAATCACGACGAGACAAATATTCTTCAACAGATATTCGAATATGTTTTCTGCAAGATATTTCAATGATTTGCCGATCGTTTGGACGTTTTATTTCACCTACAAAATCTGTTGCGTTTCGACAAACTATTTCCAAGCACAGTGCGTACCGAATTGTCAAAATCGAGGAAACACAGCAGAATTACGGTTTCGACAGACGTGTAAGAGACGTTCAAGCTGTAACGGTTTGCCAGGACTCCCAAGCAGAGGATTCTCGATTGCATAAAACTCGCGATACACCAAACTCGTGTCAGCGGACATGTCACGATAACGCGTTTGATAAATGTACATCGGAATTCTCGTTACCGCGAACGCATGGACTATTCGTTACGCAAAAGTCAGTGCCATGTGCATGGTCTTCATGCAAGCGCAAGTATGTTGCACAACCCGAAAGCATCAAGATGCATACAAAATTTTGGATAAGATATATATAACTGTAAAACACGCTGCATCGTATACAAACGTAACGGAGATTAGAAATTTTCGCTTCCCTCTGATCTCGTCACCCGCAGTTGTAAGATACATCCGTGCTGGAGTCGATGTGTTCATTCGCTCTCTTCTGCTACTTTCGCTCGACTACTGCCTTGGTGTCATTTGCATATGAATCGCGATCAAAGTAACACGAGGATTTTCCAAACTAGCGTATGTATACGTGTACAACAAGTATACATGAAAGATAACGGTTTGCGAGTTTGCAATTTATATAAACATATACCTGCAATTCAGCTGATTCGCGTCAAGTATATCGAACGTAAAAACGGCGAATTCTCGACGATTTCACGTGCAAAAATAATTAGCAGCTGGTATTCTTTTTTCATAGCTCTCGAACGAGCAGCAATCCAGTTTTTCCAGCAGTGAAACTAAATTTCGAGGACTTTCGCTTCCCTTTTGGACACGACATGTTCACAGACTCCCACTGCAGTGAATGCCACGATAATAAAGTTTGCGAAATTGGAAAAACAAATGCCATTGTTTTTCTGCATGATTTTTTTTGTTCAATCTTTCCTCGATTCACAAGAGTATACGGTAAAACGGAAAATGATGAAATTTAAATTTATCTCCGCCGGATTTGAGAGACGCAAAGTTCGACGTCATTACACACACAGAGTGGAAGTCTGTTGTTGAATTTTCCAGACTTCTTTGATTTTAAGCTTCGATCTAATTTTTTCATCTGTATACGTTTATACATGATTTTTGTTTTGGTTTTATCTCCATCACTCGCTATTCACCCTCCTTCTACCCCCTGCTCTTCTTGATTCAGCACCAAGAGGAAAATAGAAGAGAAATGAGGAGCCCATCGAGAGTGCCAATCTCCGTTCCGATGGGGTTCACACACCCCGAGTAAAAAATCTACTTTCTGTCGCAGCAGGAGGTAGCCGGCAATAGTGGAGTGCGCCACCCGAGTCAGCCAACCAGTGAGCCAGCATGATTTGCATATGAATCTAAAACTGGTGAAAGAAGGGTAGAAAGGGGAGAAAGAGCCGGGAATAGGTGGACGGACGAACCTGTTTGCCAGTGTATGTACGTGGAATACACGGTGCAAGGGAGGAAAGCTCCGGATGCGTCGTAGCTCTGTATATGCAGAGTTTTTGGTCCAAGCTATATCCAGGACGTTATATACATACATATATGGAGAATGTGGGCATGGAGTGGGAAATTGCGACAAAAAGAAAAGGCTGAAATTAGTTAGCTGCCTGCAGTGAGGGTGGTAAGCATGCGAGGGTAGACCCAACCCTTAAAATATATAGTAGTGACAGTCGACCTCGTCGGTATAGGTAGGATGAGAAGAGACTCTCCCTCTCCCTCTCTCTCTCTCTTCTCTCACTGGAGCTCCAATGCGATCTGTAGCGCAAGAGCGTGAGTTTCGAGCGAGATGCATCGAGGTCGTAATATACATAGGTGTCTGTTACCAGGTCACTGTATTTCACGTATGCGGTGGATACGATTATATACAGGGTGGGGTGATAAAATTGGACCAACCGATTTTTGAGGGAAATCACGCGAGATATTTTGAAAAAACAAACAACGGTTTCCGGAACGATTGTTTCCAATGGAAGACTCCCACATGGAAATTTATATATGCAAAATATACGCAGAAAATATATGTGCCATATATTTATATCGTTTCCATATAAAGCGCCAAAAAGTTCTATACCGGCAATATAATACGTATATATGCACTCAGTATATAGCGCATACATGCCCAATGTACACATTAGAATGTCCCCATAGATGGTGCATGTATGGCGCTAAACATGCAGATACACCGCACAAACATGCACCATATATACACCATATATGCGCTATATATGTGGCGTATATGTGGCGTATATGTGGCGCATATATGGCGTGTACGTGATTGCCATGTATGGGATAATGTATGTCAAATACATGAGCCGTATATATCTCATACATGCATCATACATGTGCCATATATGTGCACCATATATGTGCCATATATGCATGATATATATTCCATATAATCGCGCCATATATGTGCCATATATAGCCCTATGCTACATATCGCATTTGAAAAATTTTTCACAAGTACTGAAACATATTTATGTTGGAAGACTGATGAATAATTTGTAATTGTTTATAATTTATTCAATGATAATTTTCCGTTAATAATTTTTCGAAATTGTTATTATCTTGGTTTTGTCGGAAATGTACCTCTGCAACATCGATACATTCAGTCACCCATGTTACTGCTGTACCATGTACTGCTGTACTACTGTAAATGTAAGTGTACTTTGTTACTGATATGTCCTTAAAATCTTAAGAAGTTGTGAAGTGATCGTTGGTCTAGTGGTTAAAGGCGCGGTTGTGTAGTTAGACTTGTAGACTAGCAGGTCGTGGGTTCAAGTCCCACTGTCGGCACAATTTATTCATTCGGTTTTTTCCGGTCAAATTGATTGGTGGACAGGTCATAATGAATAATACTTCGGCAATAATGCTCGCTTCCAATCAGGAAACTTTTTTTTAAAGGTTTTTGAGAGTTTTTGAAATTTATATTTATATGTGTTGAATATATGTTGCATACATGGCGCATATATCTTACATATATGACGCATGTATTGCGCATATATGTTGCATAGATGGCACAGTTATCCTACATGTACGATGCATGTATAGCACATATATGGCGCATATATTCTGCATATATGCCGCATATATGTTGCATACATGGCACAGTTATCCTACATATACGATGCATGTATAGCACATATATGGCGCATATATTCTGCATATACGGCACATGTATTACATTATATATTTTTCATATAAAAAAAAGCGCCAAAATCTTGAATATGCGCCATATATTTTCCATATATGGCATATACGGTGCATATAATGAAATTGCAAATGTAATATAATTATAAAATATGAAGTGCATATATAAATTTCCATGTGGGCTTTGAGGTCGAAAGAGGATAAGTTGAAATGTCAATTTCAATTTTTTTTTTTAAGAATGTACCAATTGATAATGATTATTATTATCATCGTGATTATTGGGCGATTCAGAGTACTCGTTCGGGTATCCTGAGAGGAGGAGGAGGAGGATTCTGTTTTGGGGTTTTGGAGCATGAGGTTTTGGTGTGAAAAGAAGCCATGGGTTTTATTGGGGGTAAGTAAGTACCGAAAGATTGAAATACTGTGCGAGATGATGTCAGAAATGGTGGAGAGATGCGCGCATTCATCGACCTATGCGCGAAGCAAACTGATACAACGTGCATATATGCACGATAATATATCCCTAACCATCTCACGATTACTAAATTTGCTTTTTTGATCTACCAACGTTGTTTCGCGTCAACGTCGAATCTGCTCTTTTTTTCGTTCTTCTACATTTTCAGCAGCGTCTCGCGCCTCGAAAATTGGTTCAACTTGGTACAATTTCGGAGAGAATATCGTGCTCTGCAAAGTCGTAGAGTTCATTTTGTACGGAAATATTTTCCGACGAGAAAATTGGTTTTCCCATATGTTTATTTAAATTAGTACATGGAATGTCCTAACGAGTCTGCGATTTGGTGAGAATCGCTCTACTTGGGTGACAATTTTTTTTTATCGTGTATTATATCAGTTTTCGACATGAGCAAAGCAAAAAATTCGCCTAAAAATGAAAATATTGACCATAGCTCGAAAACAGCTGTCGGAAATTAACCGTGCTCGCATTTACTTTTTAATTCCAAAACTCCTGTTTCTCGCTTGTGATTTTTACAGAACGTGTTGTGATTTTTTGCAGGCATAAAGAAAAGAACGTTGCAAAGCGAAAGTTCTGCTGCATTGGCATTTATGTTTTTCACGACTCGACAACTCGTAAAAATGGCAAGCACGGCTGTATCGATCATGGGTGCGGTGGGTTCAGCAAAGTTTACTGTCTATATGAGAAAAACGGTAATTATTCTTGTCACACCGGTGCGAAGCTCATAAAAATTACGCCGAGTCCTTCGAGCGAGTTATATCGATCGTAGGGGCAAAAGTAATTGTCTTTTTTTGACGAGTGTTGTACAGTTGGAAATTTGTTTTTTTGAAAAGGCACAAATCCAAAACTGTCCGACAGTTTTACATGTTTTTAATGATTAGAGAAAAAAAAATGGCAACTTCTCCAATTATAAATGTATATTGCCGTAATTGCAGAATTTGCAGGAAAAAAAAAACCTCAACGACCTGCGATCATTAAAAATTCTATCGGAAAAACAAATTCGCGAATCTGCGTTAATTTATTGGAAAATTTTGATGACAAATACGTTTGTGATGCGGAGCACAAATAAATGTTTTAAAAAACACAATGCTCTCGCTGAAAAACAGAATTTTCTATATCGGCTTGTCGATTGATCGTACATATTTTCACTGCGGGATGACATTTTTTTATTGGCCCTCGAGTTGCTACAAGCTTTTTTACCGCGGCCGGTCTCATCGATATTCCCCGACGGTAAGGAGCGACACGGTGATATTAATGAAATCACGAATTCATAACAAATTTGATAGAGCCACGGTGCAAGGGAAAACGAGATAAAAATGAGAGGAGGAAAGAGGCAGAGATGCGCCTCGACACAAAGTCACACGCATATCGGCTTTCTCGGTAATCGATATATCGGCGATTTTATCATTAAAAAATCCCGTTAACTTTGACAATTTTATCTCGGTCCATGCTGTGGACGACGAAAAATTGCTTCGCATCGATTATTGATTATTGAGCGCAGTGCCGAGTGGTAGAAAACACACACACACACACACACACACACACACACACACACACACACACACACACACACACACACACACACACACACACACACACAAATCGCAAGAAAATAAAAGATTTTATAAATTTTATTTATAATTTCATTCACAATTATAGTAACCTACTTTCTACTTCCTAGGGAAGACCATCCGGGTCTTCCATAAGCAACAAAAATATAAATTTTTGAATACATTTATATAATAAATACGAATAACGATTTCCACGAGTATGATAATTTAAAAAAAATCGTAATATTTCTTAGAAGATGATTTATACATCTCTCATTATCGTCGAAATAAATCCATCGATATTTCATAGCCAATAATGGAATTTAACGAACGTCAAAAGTTCTCTCACCCTCTTCCCTGCACTGTGCGTCGTTCCCTGCGCTCTCCCTTCGCTGTAACGATTGAATCAGACATCAGGCAGGATCGACGTCGTATCAACGATATGTCACAACGCACCGATCGACTGTCTCGTTATTTTGAGTGATTTGCGAACGGCAAATGATACAAACTATTTGTCTGCATAACGACAGCTGATCAGCGATGACTGTATGGTATATAGAGATGTATATACATATTATAGGCGGTACATGAACATATGCATACATGCACATCAGTCCTCGTTTCCCTTTGCAAGAGAAATCGAGCAGCTTCGCAAAATCCCCACTAGTTAGCGTGCACATACATGCATACCGAATACGAGCATCAAATGTAGGCAAATGTTATTCGCATATGCCAGCCGGACTTGAGATGCAGCCGAGATGAAAGGCTCTCGCCAAGCGATCCAAAAGCAGAGAGCTGTGTGCGGAGATAAAATGATTCGGATTTCATCACTGGCCCACTTGCGGGTGAATATCCAATTTATCGTCTCTCCACGCGACACATTACTATTTCGCCATCCGTTTGTCATCTTTTTTTTCACTCCCACTTTGTCTCTCTGCATTGTCGCACAAAGTGGAACGAGACATTTGGCGAAACCCCCCAGGCTGTGTGTCACATCGACGAATCGACGCAGACTCGCGAAATTCACTTTTTTTTTTCGGGTGGAACTTTCGACCAATATTTACGATTTTTTATCATCGATATTCGTCAAACAGCCTTTGACATCGAATCTTTTTCTCTCTTGAGCTTTTCAAGGCGAGAATAATGGGCGAAGGGAGGTCAGAGCGGGGTATCTCTGCAAAGAACGATATGGTCGTCGATCTTTTTTTTTTTCAACATTCAGAGAACCATTTGTGTTTGCTCTGCTCTGTCTGTGTGCTCGTGTGTGTGCTTTGACGTGTGCGTGTGTATGGAATACAGGGAATATACGAAAAGGAATTCGAACGCGGAATATGCAGGTCTTTTGTTTCATCATTTTTGATACCCTTTGTGCTTCTATTTCTATTTCGCATTTTACTTTGGTGGAAGAACGTTTGACGGAACATTTGTACCGAGTGAATGAAGGAGAAATATCGTAAAATATGCCAAACGAAATCGATGAAAACTACGAGAGTGGAAAGAGATAATGAATAATTATTAAAAATTAAATTTAAAAAAAAAAGCAGAATTAATCATCAGCCGATGTGAGATTCAACGTTCGAAGAACGAAGATCCAAATTCTCGGCTTTTTTCGCTTAAAAAAAAGCAAAAAAGCGTGAATCTCGTATGCGCAAGTAAATTAGTGGCATATTATTTTCAGCGGTACGCGACTCGCGACAAAGAAAAAAGAAGCGAGACGAGTGCGACACTCAAAACATCGCCCGGGGAACTCTACTCCAAAAGCGGGTAATCCACTGGGTAGATACGTACGCTTCTCCGCAGGAGACCATTTTTTTTCTCTCATAATTCACAGGGGGCTCGAGATAAATTACGCGAAAAGCACAACCGTGGAAAAGACGACGAGGAAAAAAAAAAGAAAATGCAACGCAGCCTCCCAATGCTCGGAGGCTTTTCCTATTTTCTTTATTTACTCTTTTCGTCTCGCGCACCGCTTTACTTTTACCTCTAATTCTATTCTTTCCGATTTTTTTTTAAACTTTTTTTTCGAGCGAACCATACATTTTTTCTCGCGCAGTGAAGCACGAGCTCTCGCGATAAGTTCCTCCTCCGCGTGATTTGCACTCGGTTCAAATTTGATTCGGCGATTATTCAATAACCGTGAGGAATAATTGTTTCATTTTACGAAATCCGACAGGTTTTCGAACGAAGACGAATCGTGCAACGAACGATACACATCGACGGTGATCGATAATTTTTTACATCAAAAAAGGAAATATTGACACAGGTATTGTTGATAAATCATGCATGAAATGAGCCTTGTACAGGCCTCGAAAGTCTCAAGTATCATCATGTTCGCGCTCGAGGGTGATTGATAGCGTGACCAGAAGAGATCTAAGAACGAATATAAGGAGTGTATAAACGACAACGGAAAGTGCGCATGAGAAAAAGATGATAGCGAGGAGCACTGAATGATTTGGACCGTGCAGAATCACTGTATTCACACGTGGGTTAGACTCCGTGTTATTTGATCCGCAAGTCCAAGAGCAGTACCCCGTTGGCTCCTAGGCACTCGTGCTATTATTTCTACAAATACAGGCTGATTCACGTCGAGTACCGAATCCGAAATCTACGGATGCTGGGTGATATTACCGAAACGTCCCTTGTTTTTCTTTTTCCAAATAATTTTTAAACGAAAACGCAATGGAACTTTGAAAATTCTAGGCAAATCAGAGGTCCCGATTCAGCCAAATCTCAGAGCCAGAAATCAGCCAAAAATCAGAAAGATGATAATAAAGGGCAAAGATGATTTTATTATCAGCTTTTAGCCCTTTTTCCCCTTCTTTTACCGATGGATCGAATCGGCGGATTTAGATCGAAATTATCGTCTTTTTGGTAATGATGCTCAAATTATCACGATCCAAAGTTTCTGGATTTGCGATACTCGGTGTGGATCATCCTATATACGAGTAGAAAAGGTACATGCCGTCGATACATCATAGTTGGTGCAACAGACATGTGTATGGAAGCTTTACCACGCCTATGCCACAACGCAACTTCGACGGGTCTTGAATTCTTTGAGTTTGGATCCCCGTTATAATTCACGAGCGAGTTTATTCATAGATACGATCGCCGTTTGAGATCGACAAGACAAAAGATGGCAGTACATCGCGTTGAGACCCGGTGATACGAGTACGAAGGTGGATTCATCGTGGAACGAGGCTTTGGATGTATTCTCCGTGCGTAGTTTATATAATATGGGATTTTAAAAACGCAGCCTCCGGTGGACGTGATGTATATTTGCGGATGAAACATGTGTGCACCAGTCGAGCGCCATTTTACAAAGGTTTTATGGATGCCGCGCTCGCTGCGAGCTCGGCATTATTATCGCGTGTTTCCCTTTTGAATTAAACCAGACGATGGTGCACGACGAAGGGGAGTCGCAAAGCTACAGAATGATAATGACGTTGGCTGATGGTGACTCTGAAAATCCAGCGCTAGGTTGGAATTCACCGGAGAAAAGTGAAAGCTGGATTAAAAGAGGAGAAAGGTCGTGGATAGTCGCTTTACCGGATGACGATCAGAGGACGAGAGAAAATGATGTTGAAACGAATCGGATGCTGAAAGGAACACTCGGGGATGAAACGGTGAAAAATGCAGCTGGATGAAAGGGAAATATCCGGGAGGGAAGATTTTTTAATGGCAAAAAGTCGGAGGATTCAGTGGCTTTGCGCGCGACTGGATTTTCTCTGTCACTTTTTTCTAGTTTTATTCAAGACAAAAGCGGACTTGATGACAACGTCGGAGTACATTCAAGCGGAATGTATATTTTTTCACCTCGCATCTATGGGCGTTTGAAAAATAGGTATGTCTTTCTTCTCGATGATCTTTGCCTCAACGAAATTTCAATGAGAAAACATCTCGATTCGTGATGATCACGAATCCACGATTTTTCGGCTCTCAAAATTTACCTTCTGGAATACGAGAGGCCGAAACTCGACGGTCTGTAGGCTAGAAATGAGAACGCCAAGTCGTTATTCTTGTATGGTTTAGGCGAAGACACCGACAGGACTTGCGATCTCTAGAAATGTGTATATTCATAAAAAAAAGTATGCGCTTGGGATCAGATATCGAAGAGCAAATTTTAATGAAAAAAGATCTCGATTCGTAAAGATCACGAATCCACGATTTTTCGGTTCTCAAAATTTACCTTCTGGAATACGAGAGGCCGAAACTCGACGGTCTGTAGGCTAGAAATGAGAACGCCAAGTCGTTATTCTTGTATGGTTTAGGCGAAGACACCGACAGGACTTGCGATCTCTAGAAATGTGTATATTCATAAAAAAAAGTATGCGCTTGGGATCGGATATCGAAGAGCAAATTTTAATGAAAAAAGATCTCGATTCGTAAAGATCACGAATCCACGATTTTTCGGTTCTCAAAATTTACCTTCTGGAATACGAGAGGCCGAAACTCGACGGTTTGTAGGCTAGAAATGAGAACACCAAGCCGTTATTCTTGTATGGTTTAGGCGAAGACACCGACAGGACTTGCGATCTCTAGAAATGTGTATATTCATAAAAAAAAGTATGCGCTTGGGATTAGATATCGAAGATGAAATTTTGATTGAGATTGCGATAATCGAGAAGAGACATGTCGGCATGACACTGTCCAACCCTCGAGTCTGGCAATCATTCAGGGACGATTATGATGAATGGAAAACTCGGTTAATTGAGTAGTGGCTGGATTTTGATAACGCGACAACGTGGATTATTGAGATAAGACGGAGCTGCTCCGAGGTCAGCATCTGTACATGCATCTACGCTATGTGGGGTCTAATATAGACTGGTCTATGTACCAAACCTGAGGAAGGTTTCTATGGACGGTACGGAGCGGTTGGAGGTCCGCCCAAAATTTATCGCTGGCTTCAGACCGCCGGACATGAGAGTCAGGTTGATGGACCGAGCAACGATAAGGTTGCGAAAGGGAAGTTTCTCTTGGAGAGAAACGAGACTTTGCTGATGGTCAAGTTATACATATATATATATATAAACGTATATATACTGGAAGCAATCGAGGCAGCGAGTATCTAAAACCAGTCAAGCCTGGCCGGAGTACCGAGTGGAATACGAATTCGTCCACGATGATTGATGCCATGAATTTTCCACTTCGTTTTCTCTACCTACATGTCCTCAATATCTACTTCTGCCTCGAAGAATCCTGTATTTCGTTCCGTCTTTTATTTTACTCCGTTCAGTGATCGGTTCATCACGAAAAGACTCGAAAAAATGTCGTGTTCGTTCGGCGATGACAAAAAGAAATTGTATGGGTATGCACGTATTTGTATTTGCAGATTTTTTCCATCAATGTGCCTCTCGAACGCCGTTGTATCGCATACACAGCGATTTCGAGAATAAGGACGAATGCAAAATGAAAATCAATAAATCTCAAGCGTAGCCTTACGGTGCTGGGAGATGGGAAAAGGGGGTTGTTTGTACGGCAGGCAAAAGCTCGCTTGGCACCAGATGCAGGCAAATCGACGGCACTGAAAATTCTTCTTTCTCTCTTATTCTATACGACTCCCAACCACTTTCCAGTTTTTTTCTACGCAGCTCGATGCGATACAATGGAAAATCGTGTGTGTGTGTGTGGGACATGGAAAAAAATATTGATTTCATAAGACTGCTTTTCCTCAACCGAGATTCTTCGAGTCTCTCCTCCTCTCGCCAGTGTTATTCTCTATTGTCGTCTAGGTATTTTTTTCATGCCGCAAAGCGAGACTCGAAGAAGCTCGAAACTTCTTCGAGTTTTCGTTATCAATAAGTTTGCGCGAATTGTGATGAATTTGCCTACAATTTCGATTTGAAAATTTGAAAAAATGTGAAACGTGCTGTTTATTTTTACGTTTGCTACGAATATGACATCAAATGGATACTTTTGCACAATTTTGAAAGATCGGAAAGATTTTTCAAAATATTGTACCAAAATATGCATAACACGAGAATGATCTCGATCCAATTTCATCGCGAAACAAATTATTCGATATTCTACAACTGTCCGCATTTTAGCGCAAAGTCAGCATTTATGGTACATTAATTTTTGATTTGAAAATTTCATTACTTGCAGTGTGCGGATTGCAATGCGGCGATCAATGTTCAACTCACCTGGAACATGTAAACAAAAAAAAACATTCGGATTAGCGATGTACGTGCATTTGCAAACAGCGAAGATCGTTGAAAACAAAGGATTTTCGTAATCCTCTCAAATATTTGAAATAAACATTGAACGAACAAAAAATCAGTTGCCATAATTCATTCGGCTGTATATCGCCAAATTTTCACGCCCCGCAGCAGTGAAACGCGACATTTCAGCCGTAAAAAACTTTTCGGAAAAGCGTCCATGCTGCGTCGACGAGGTCTTTCGAAAAATACTTTACGACCCGAGGAAAACATCTGAGCATGCCATTAAACTTGTATTTATGGCTATAAACGAGTAAGAAAACAGGCTATAAAAACATTTCCCCTCCGCCAAACATACGTCCCTTCGATAAATTTCACGACAAACTTGACCCAGTCTTCGCCTTCATTGGCATTCCATAAATCATTAAACGTCAGAAGCATCTTTCCCCCTGTAGTGAAACGTGACGTAATATACATCTATTTTCAATGAAACTCGGAATAATCGGTTGCTCGCTATCCGAATAAACACCGAAATTTGTTAGAATATGAATATACGTATTCTATCAAAGTCGATAAGGAAACTCCATTTTTCTCGACAATTATTTTATGGAAGCAGATTTGTGCGACAGGATTGAAAGTATTTTGTTCTGGCGTGGAAAATGTCGTGAAATAAGCAGTGAAATACAAGAAAGAAAATTAACGATCGAAGGAGGATTTTTCCTGATGGCAGCTGCGGTTTGGGGGACCGGAAGAGCTCATCGGGCACGACCGTGATTCGTCTCTGGTGCGTTAACGGTTACATTTAAACATACGAAATATTGCAGCGACTCGGGTGGACAATCTCGTACGTATTAAATCGTTTTCATGGCAACGGGTGAAGCTAAAATCTTCGATACACAGAGGGAGCTTTATTGCGCAAGTATCAGAGGGCTACTGCAAGTACCGATTTGGTCGACAGTGTGGGTATCGCGTAACTCTCCACGCACGACTCCAAAGTACTCTCGTCACTGCATGAAAACCGCCATTGGCGAGGCGTTACATCGTTGTCCGAACATTTCTCTCAGTGGCATTTGCCATTCGTGTCGATCGACCCTGGAAACACGTTCGTGAGTTTTCGGGCGCTTCGACCATCGTTGATGCTTCGTACGGTTAATAAAGGACCGGCCAGTGGATTTTCAATGAAAGAAACTTTGAACTTTTTTTGGCTCATTGTCACCGGATAATCTGTCAAAATATTCTCACTTTTTTCCATGTTCCAATGGAATCTATTTCTTTGGAAAAACATTTCTTGTTCCTTTTTCTGCAAGGTCTGTGCCACCTTTATTAGCTCAAAGTATGTGTGTCGAAAAACGCAGGAATGTCAAAAAGATTTTGAAACTCTACTGTTTAAAGTTCGGCACTAAAAAAGTAGAGTATTTTTATGCCGATAGAACGAAAATGCAATTGAACTTTTCGTCTTTCTTCATCTACCAATTCGTCGATGTATTTTAGCTTTTTCTCAGACTTACCAAAATTTCTTTGAAAATCATTTCTTCTTTCTTCCGAATTTCAAAATCTCACGAAGCAGTGTGCAGTCGAAAGTTACGGAGTTAAAGGGAGCGTTTTTCTGTGATGAAATTCAATCCATCGCTCTAATAAGAGGTAGAAAGGGGAAACAAGTGGAGCTCGTATCGGATGATGGAAAGATCGTTGGGAAATCGTATTAGAAGGACCCAACATTCTGGATAAGAGCGGCTGCGGAACGAGCGCAGTAAAACGCGTTCTATATTTTCAAACGTAGGAAGGGTGTACGGAAACGCGGAAAGAGACAATGTGAGAGTCCAGGAGAGACCAGCGGACGCTAATATCACTGCGGGTTAGCTTGATTCGACGGTGAATATTGGAAGTAGGAAAGTAACGAGCGAAGGGTGGACCGAAGAAGGAAATGCAATAAAAAACAAAGGGTCTCACCGTGATTGTCAGCGTTCCGTTCTGGGGATGCTGGGAATTTAGTGGACATGGATGTGTAAGTAACGGACGAGCCTCTACGAGCCTCTACGAGCAGTTGAAATCGATAGATAGAACGGAATTGAGCAGAGAAAAAGCACGGCGGGCGAGATACTCCGGCAGGGAAGAGTGCCGCAACGAGCAATGTGGCAGGCTATTAGCCAGGCATGTCCTACTGTCTACGGGTTTTCCTAACAATTCCCAAACGATTTACGGTCAGCACTATCCGTCTGAAATTTTCGCACTGTTACCAAGATCGTTTTTTCCCTCTCATTCCTTGCATATCCTCTTACCGGTCACCCGCCATTTCCGTTCGTTTTATTTGAAGACTTTGCCACTTTTTGTAATCGAATTACGTCTTTGCCGAGCCACGAATAATTCCGCGCATAAAAGGAACGAGAGTGCGAAACTTGGAAGCATTACAACGCGTGTTTCAGCAAAAAATACAGAGTACACAGAGCGGAAATATATTCGTTTATCGAGCAACTTCCGTTTGCGGAAAAATTGACGAAAAAACTTGATCATTCAGATTTTCACGAATGAAAATTGAATGCCAGTTTATCCGTGGAGGAAACGCGAAGGTCGTTGAAACGAATATTCGTTAAAGTTGCCGCAAAAGCGTAAGGTAGAAAAAAAAACGGGGAGTCTTTTGTGAATTTTGCGTTCAACGAAACTGGCGAGTGCCGGGTGCTGGAGGATTATGAAGTTTGCGTCCCCGGCGATGTTTATGCAAATTTTTTTCATGACATCGGGAGGCTCCACTCGAAAATATTTTCAATCTTGATGCTTCTCGAAATAAACTTGTTGTGAAATCCTATAAAAAAAGATAAGGTGACTTCCAGAGGTTACCAACTTCTCCGTCGTACGGAAAAAGCCCTAAAAAGCTCATCTCCCTAACCAGTGTATTCATCAGTTATCCCCTGGCCACTCGTTTCTAAACTTTTGTAATCTTTTTTATATTTTTAAATTGGCGTTATTTCCATTCTTGTTTCTGTAGTTTTCTTTATTTATATGGAGAAATAGCGATCATTCGTAATACCTAAAGCCACGAAACGTCTTTCGGAAATTGAAAAGCTTGTAAAACACTGGTTTCACCGCGATCTAGCGTCGCAGAAATTGAGAGAAAGCCGCAAATACGCATGCACACCCATTTTTCAATAAAAACAGCAACGTTAATAACCGGCTATTGGAACAAACCCCCCTTAGCCGAGTAGCACACCTCGAGCGGGTCATCGTTTGTGCGGAACGCCGAGCTTTTATATTTTCCAATAATATTGATTCCGCAGTAATCTCTGTCGCCAGATTCAGCAATCGATTTTAAGAGAAAACGAATGAGAAAGAGTGGAAAAATTCATTTAAAAAATCATTGATAACGTCCTGCTCCGGCCGTTTGATACTCCTACGATTTTCAGACCGACGATTGCGCACTGCAGAGACGAGGAGAATTATCTATAAATCATCGAAATTCTCGCGGAGATGCGTTCAAAATATTCCAACAGTGTGGAACATGCTTTTTTTTTTTGTAACCTGCTAATACCCTGTGCAGAAAAATCAATTTGGCGATCAATTAACGTCGAGTTTCCGTTTTCCAATTACAATGGCTGACAATGCAATATGTGATTAAAAAAAAAAGGGGGATCGGTATGCACAATCCTGATGCAGAAGGCAGAGCGAGAGGAAAACTTGAAATAGAATGGCCAACGACAGTGGATATTACAATATTTCACGGTTTACGACTCGTCCATCTCGTGTGTACGATTGAATCAGAGTTTAATTAAAAATGGCCGTATCGAACGAAAATCGAACAAGATTTATCGCCATGCACTACACTCGTGCGAACTATTCGCCGGGACGCCCTCCTTCGTTCTCGCTGATTCATCGTTTATTCTCAAAATTAACGTATTTCCTTCACCCTTATATAGATCGTAATCATAATATCGATAAACTCGGACTGTGCGCATGGTACTTGCTTCATTAATCCTTCAATCCAATCTGACAACTCAAAGTTCCCTCGATATCAACGGATTCGGGATCGCACAAGATTCCAAAATTCTTCCAAACAGGCGTGACTATCGACGATTAATATTCGATGAAACTTCACCAAAAAGCATGTGCCTCTGGAAAATCGTTCAGAAGCAAAAAAAAACACTGTTTTCTATGACTAGCGATGCAACCAACCTTGAAGAATTCTGTCGCAATCGGAAAGAGGTTGAGAAGAAATTCATTGTTCGGAGTAATTCAGAACGAATGATATTTCCCCAGCATCGCAGCACCTCAGCAGTTAAATCGTGGAAAAAATATTTCCCTCGCGCGAGGTGGTATCGAAGAGGCACGTTGGTTCGAAACGACGGACGACAGTGTGTACGCACGGGGTTGATGGCTTTTTTCCCCTTTTTCCCGCGGTGTTTTCTGTATCTGCTGGCAACCGCGAGGAGGATATCGATTCCTCTAGTGAAAGGATAAAGTGCGAGCATACGGGGATTCAACCACCTCGTATACTTGCATTCTTGTATGCCTGCTCGAGAGAGGGAACACAAGCTGCAGTAGAGGGTTGGTACTGGTATTGGAGAGGGTTGGTTTGACCGAGAGAGAACACGGTGATCGATTTCGTTACATTCGGGGCGTGGGTCTGCAAAACCGAATCGGTCGTTCACCGCCGCGCGAAACCGTTTATTGCTCTGCACAGTCTGATAACAATGCCCTTAAACGAACGTAGATATACGTTAAATGATCGATGTATATGATTGATATTGCGTTGGTATTTTACATCGAAATTGTCAGAATTTCAATGCAGCGTTTGACGTTTCATTCGGACGCCAATGTTTTTCCACATATCGTGTACCTAAATGATATTCGTTGTTGGTCCCGTTTGGTTGAGTTTATTCTCGGCGACCCAATAATGCAGAATTGCACATGGACACATGGGCGGACTCTTGTGGATCGGCGCTGCAGAGGATCGAAGAATCTCGACGACTGTCAAAGATTTTTATAAGGTAACGCTGGTAAAGTGTGTTTTATCGGGATATCAAGTTTTGCAGTTTGCTCAGCTTGATTCCAACAAGATTGCTCAATGTCGTTCAGCGGACAAAAAATGCCTAGTTATGGTCCAGCATACTGGACATCTTACGGGGAATGTCCCAAAAGTTGGCAGAATTTCAAGATGAAAGGCTTGTCATTGTTTATTATCGTAAAACCAAATCCCAATGTTCCATCGATTTATCAAAGTTTGAAGGGAACTACTTTAATTGATAACTCAGCAGGGTCTCGGGGGATCAAACAGTGCTCAAAGACCGTTCGAACTAGAGTTTCATCCCCTGTTCAAGGGTATAAATTATTGACATCCAATTCAGGGATTTCATGCGTATGGAGCCTGGCTGCGGAGGAGATCCTCTCGATGGATGAAGCAGCAGACACAACATGTAGGTACAAGATATAATGGAACAGGAGATTGCAGAGGTTGATGACAAGAGGCAGGGAAAAAGAGGGGCGGAATAGAAGCTCTGGAGATCATAGCCGCGGGGAAAGTAGTTGAACGGGCGACCCCTAACTGGCTGGTCTTGCCCTCAGCTTCCAGAATCTTCCGGAGCTCGCTGCGGAAAGATACTATCAGCTGTGGTCCATTGCTCATCATGATATAGCGTACTAAGCTCGAACAAAGCCCCGATGTGCAATGCTTTTCTTACCGTTCTAATCTGGCTTACACGGGAATACCTCTTACAGAACCAAGACGGTGAACCAGCGGAAAAGATCAAGGCAACAACGAGTATGGGAGGGAGGAAGCGAGAGGAAAGTCGGGCGACTGTTAACAAAAAGATCGAATTACGTCAACGAGTAAGCCGTATCGTTTGGATAATATGATGTCACTGTAATAAACCGGTGAACGATCGGTAAGCTGCCTTTCATTCGGCAAAGAGCGCGAGTTCCTCGCTGGGATCTAATTAACTCGAGTAACGGAAAAGCGAATGTCAAATGTAACTTTAATTTAATATTCCCCCTGTCGCTCAACGTGCTCGGATGATCAAAGAATTTCTTATCCCCGCGACTATCGGTGATACGTTGATTACAAAATTTATCGATGCTAATCAATTCCACAACCGATCTGCATAACGTTACGCGTCAAAAGTGTGAAAAAATCGTGGATTCCTGTGTTTTTTTGTTGGAAAATGTTCATTTATGTTTTCGTACGTGTTCCACGCGACCTCGATTCGTCAACTTCAACAAGCCCTCCGTTTTTCACATTTCGTTGTAGTCCGCGGGAATAGCTGATGAAATGTATCAACATATTCCACGGCAATATGTTATATAATCCGAATGAAATCCTCTCATCGAAGAATACCGTAAAATGAGCCGGTAATGGAAATGGAAAAATTCACCCTCCGGCTGAACGATCAACGCCATTACACGAGTCGTATAAGAGGATCAAACATCACGTATTTCCTTTCTGATCAAAATATCAACTATGAAATGAGTTGACATTAATTCCCGCGCGTAGAGCTTACGCGGACGTAATCTTTTTCCGATGGCCAAGAACGTGATTATTTTATTCATCGCCAAGCGAAACAAAACAAAACCGAATATCGTCGACTTTCTACGCTGAAATGGAATTTTATTTACAACATCGATGCGGCATCAAAGCTGACTGAATAACGTGGCAGACCGGTTAATCAGGATTCCACCGATCACCGATGGAACTTTTCGTTAAATATTATCGAAATTTTAATCCTCTCGGAAAATGATTTACAATTATGTGAAACAAACAGACTTCGCGCTTCGAGGAGGCTAACAAATATTCATCATTTATCATCTCACGTAGAGAACGTCGTTCAATATGGGCGTATACGGTACTTGAAAATTGACAAAATTTTCTGATAATTTCATCTAGAAGAATTTTTAGGGATATCGCGAAGCGGTGAAAGGTGACATCGATTATTGTCGTTAGGAACGTCAAACGGCATAATTTTCGTGAAACAGTCGTCGTCGACGACGCGTCCAACGGAAAAGCAAATTTCCAGCCATGTAGATCGCTCTTGTTTTTGTAATATTCTTTCCGTACTTTTTTCCGTTCTCTTCCATTCTCATTTTGCTTTTTGCTGCGCCAAGCTTTGGTAAAAACATGTCCATGCCATCAGCGTTATGACGGTACTGGGGGACCACTCTCGCAGCTTGCTCCCATTTTTTCCGCATTTTGCTCCCTTTCATCAGTGCCACCACCTTCGGGTGGTTCGGTGGCCTCAGACCGAGTTCTCACATGTCTGGCCGTTTCACTGGGAAGCGAGGGGATGTCCGCGTGTGTGTGTATACGTGGGAGAAACATATGAACGCGATATAAAAAAGGCGTCCGCCATATACACGCTGAGATCGTGAGGATTCGTTCCATTATACTCGAAAAAGGCACTTTACGCCCTGGCACAATAACTGGTCCATGGTTACGTGCTTGAAATAACGGACCACCCTAGCGCCGCGCGCGAGATACCCGCCGGCCAATCAAGTCCAGCCGCGAAAGGTATGGCCAGCCGCGAGAGATTCATTTCGATGTGATCTTTGGAAACGCGACCATTGTTCGTTCCTACGACGGAATAGGATCGATCGCTGCGAATCCTCAAGTTTTTCCAACCGAGTGTTATACCCACTTTTCTTGGGACGCGCGGATAGCGTATACGCCTTCTCGAAACCGAATGGCAGCGGTTATGAAACTCGTTGAAGTTCGCAGCGGTTTATATATTGTCGTTTGAATCTGGTGCTACAACGTTTGTTCCTCATCCACGTTCCATCAAAATTGGAAAACGGTTAAACCGCTGGATTTTGTCCGATGCTTTCGAGGGTGAAAGAATCGGCACTGGTATCGGTAACACTGCGAGTATTTGCATTTTGAGATATTTTATGGGAGGGGAACATTTTTCCAACCAGCGTATGGAATCGGTGGTGGTTAACCGCTGTGGTCTATCAGTTTTCAATGTAAAGTGGGCTCAACGCGTAGGAATGACTTTAAATGTCAAGCGGAGCGAAATAAACCCGAAAATGTCGCGTGGTTTCGTGAGATTTGTGTCGCTAATTCACGGGATCCGCATAAATATTACTTTGACAAAAAAAAATATGATAATTGATATCTGGTCCAGATTATCGATCGATTCAAAACCTGACACTATTTTGATAAGAATTGTCTTTGCCGCTCTTCCTCCAGGAATGTCTGAGAGATTGCGGGGATTTTACTGGAGAACGTATGTAAGGTCGCCTCCATGTACTTGAGAATCATGGGGTCGGTGATAAAACACATTTGGCCGTTTGCTAACTGCACACTAGCTCGATGTGTGTCTTCGGATGAGTGCCAGTGTTACCCCTAACGCGATTACAATGACGAGAAATCGATAAGGAACGAGCATGTTAGCAGACTCGTCGCACGAACGATTCGCAAATTGCCTTGGAACGAGATGATGAAGTATGATTGATAGATCCTACCTTGTCTGAATTAAGGGGTAGGTTTCGTGGGTGTACGTGCTTCGTTGTTTCCAAGCTCTCGAGCAGCCACGCTTTTTTCCCTCCTCAATTTCGTCAGTTTTACAGCCGTCAGTTTCATTCAGCAACAGTTATCAAATTGATAACTGTTGCACCATTTTTCGAGCAATTTAGAACCGAGAACTTTGTAGATCCAATTAATGAAATTTTTTTTCTACAATTATTAAACTTTTTTCGATAGTTTCTTTGGCAAAATTGTACATCGGTAGAAATATGCGATACTCTAACGAAAAACATTTTGCAAGTGAGTTTTGTCATGGATATCCCGTACTTTATCTCTTGAGAACAGAATAAACTTCAAGCATCCCTGTGTTTCAGAAATTAACGTCTTGATTCATTTTGAACGTCTTTACGGTACGCACCGAGTCTAATGAGTCTTGGAAAAATCCCTCCAACACTTTTCCCCTCGACCCTTACTTTTCAAATGGGCGAGAAAAGATTCTTGGTCGGGTTGTACTGCGAGAGAGTTTGAAAAAAATGGACAAAGAGAATTTATATCACTTGGTACAATGCTCGAATGAAATATCGTATGATGGAAATGCATATATTTTCTCGTCGGTTTTTCTTTCGTTTCTTCTCATTAATAGATGCTTCAGATTGTCTCGGGTTTCTCGAGTCAAGTGATTCCGAGAATGGAAAAAAGCTGAAGCATTGCTGAAACAGGAGGAAATAAATTCAATGGTTGGAAGCCATGGATTTCTTTCGCTTCTCATTAGTAGGGAATATCTCTTCAAAGTGCCATGCATTTATGAAGACGGAAAAAAATATGAAAAAATCTGACAACGTGTTAAAACAAGGGGCGTATCAATGTACAGGAAAATCGATCGGGAGGACTTGAAAAAAACTTGTAGGCACTTTCGGAAGAATGTATACCGTGGCGGGAACATTACACGAAAGCTCCCGAAGTGAAATAAAAGCAATGGGCGGTGAGAACATTATTCCTTTAAGCTCCGAGTGCTTCCAAGGCGGTACAGACTAAGCTTAGACTCTTTCGTTTCGTAGTTTTTAAACGAGAGTACGAGGATAAAAGAATTGGAAAGAAATAAGAAAGGGATGTAAGTGCAAAAGGGGAATGGCGCCCTTGCAAACGTTTTATCCGCGGACAATTTTGTCGAGGCTGCATGTTTGGCGAAATAAATATACGATAAATCGACACGTTCTCATTGCCGATTACTTCTCCCTACACCTACCCCTTGTATCTTTCTTCTTGCTGTATACGGTTTCATTCAAACAATTTTCATACAACCATCGAAAACACCAAGTTTCGGAGCCTTAAAATCGATGCAGTTTTTTTATTTTTCACACCAAGACGTCACAAGCAACATATTTAAGCACAAACTTGGCACTTTTGAGAGTTCGCGAGATAGCATTTTTTTAACCCTCCCAAAACGTACATTTTGACGTTTTCGAGATGTGCAACGGTCGAAAACACCAAGTTCTGGAACCTTAAAATCCAGCAAAAACAAAAAATACGCGCGCATCAGAAAGCAAACGGAATTTTGCCACAAAATTCGTTCTTTTTTCACCGACCAATCAGGGGGTAAAACGACAACAATCACACGATATTTTTTCGTAAAGGATTAACTTCCGGACCCCATCAACTTTTTATTAGAGGATTCTGGTCGTACACTTAAAACTTGTGCAAATTTCGGGGCAGGAGAGTGGCAAAATCAATATCAGCGGTCGTGAATAACATGCGCATTGCAAGCTTGCTAAAAAATGCATGCTAACTTGTATACGTTTAAGGTGTGATCCATTAGGAATTATCGATGCTAAACTTTTTCCTCGATCGATTCAACGTTCCCTAATCATTGCCTTCATTTCTAATGAGCGTCCAATTATTTTTACACAGTAAAATTTCACAAATTTTCACAAATTTCTTGTCGCGTACACGTTCTCCAGAAAGTCGTGCAGAGACAGCACGATGCCTCGATGTGCATGAATAAGGAAAAGAAAAAATGCAATACATTCCACACTAAAATTTGCGAACGTTCGGTATCGTTAGCGGCGAATATACGTGCTTTTTCAGATTACGTTGCGGGACGATCCGCGGTTATTTGTGCAGCACTATTATGCGGTACATAAAAGATTTTCTGCCGCCGTGCTTTGCTCCTCGCGCTTTGATGAAAAACCTCGTCGGGACTTCTCCAGCGACTGGCAGTCGAAGAGAATAAAAATGACGATTTTCCGAGTGTGTACGAGTGACAGTTTTCCGCGAAGCGTAAAATCTTCGCACAAAAGAATCCAACATTGTGCGGAGAACGCGCGCGAAGTTGCGTCACTATGAAGCGCAACCCGCAATCGCAAAAGTTGACGTTATCGGCGAAGGCGCGAGCTTGAGAAACGAATGAAAAGGTGCGAGAAGGAGGAAGAGAAAAAGACAATGTCCGCAAGAACGCACCAACGAAGGAGCTTCCGGTTCGTAAATCAATAAGAATGAATTCAAAAGGTTGAAAAAAAATGCCAGCTTTTATCATAAACTTTTCATAGACGATGTACGAAAAAATTCCTACAATGCCATGTACAATTTTTCCACCCTCAATGTGCATAAATAAAAGTATAGATTTGAAGCTTGTTTTTTTTTTCGTGCGGTATTTTTACCGGTACGAAATGTCACTGTGATTCTCATTTCCGGTGTATGAACCACGTGACTGAAATTTTTTTAAAAATTAGGTGATGCTGCTGCGCTCATACGTGAGTCTGGCAAAGTTGCAAAATCAATGCTGGCTCTGCAGAAGCAAGATAAACAGCATCCGTACGAAATCGGGAGCACACGCGGAGAAGACCGATATAACGTCACGTGTGAAGTGTCGTTGAGAATCTCGCGTATATACGTGCAGTTTCAGTTACCAATGCGGATCTGGGAGAACCGGAAGCAAGCCCGCTTTGGCTCAAATCGATTTTACTCTTTGCCCTCGAACCGTCGGAATCATCCACTGCGCGCGAACTTCACACCGCGGGATTATCATACAAAAGATTTTCCGCATTTACGTGATACGAATGCAAATCCCTCAACGTGTTTCCGCGGCGAGTCGCCATTTTTTTTTTTACTTGTATTTTTTATCCCCGGCTTTATCGTTACTGACGCCATCTGGAGATACTCCACGAGGTGCACCGCTGTTTTGGCACCGTCGAGTTTACTGACGTTCCATTCTGTCGCTTCAACGCTGTTTGGCGTTTTTGCTCACGATTGGGATTTTTTCTCACGAGTTTTGATGTGAATTTTGTCAATATTCAATGATTTTCAAGTTTATGATGTAATCGTCCTTGAGATAAGGCTGTTTTTACCATTTTAAGGCCATATTCTATAGTCGCACCAGCCTGAATTTCGGGCAAATTTTTCTATTATCATCAATGTCTCAAAGATGCACGAAACATCTTGAGTGAAAAAGATAACGGTTGAAGAAAGTTATGGGAAGATTGACGTTTTTTCAGATGGTCGCTTTTTTTTAATTTCGATTTTTCGTTTTTTCCTTTGGTGCCTTACGATAAAGACGTTTTTGTCGACAATCGAAATTCAGGGCTTTAGACTGGACCACGACATCAATACTAAGAAAAAAAAACATGAAAGCCAGACTGCTTTATGGAAAAGCAAATATCGTCAATTCATGCATCGGATTTCACGTGTGTTTTCTCCCTGAGGGACTGGAGATTGGATCGAGAAATTGCATTCATCCGTTTTTCTTCTTCGTCTTGTACATTCATTTTCTTCAGATATTCACGCCCTCGGGGCGGTTTTTTCGTGCGAATTCGTTCCTCTCCGTGTTCATATTTACAAGAAAACCATAGCGGGGGTGGAATGTATGCACGACAAAGTATGAAAAACGTGCATCCCGCGCACACGACCGAGCATCCACGCCAATCGTTACGAAAGGATCGAGGATACGTCTCCGGAGACCACTAAAACAGTCGATACTTTTCTCGAGTCTCTGCCCAATCGGGTACAATAAAATGCAAGGGCGAAGCTACGGCAGAAGTTTCAACCCCCAAGAGACTCCGAGCTACAGTTATCTCAGCTGTTATTGACGCAACGCCTCGACATAACTTTTCGCGAGATGCACAGCTGCGAATCGGCAAGGACGGGTTCGCTGTTTTACGCGAAATTTCTGCAGGCCTCATGGTAAAATTCAACGAAACAATAATAATGAATTAAAACACTTTAATATCGTCAACGTTCGATTACGACTGGGTTTTTCGCACCACCGAGGGTCACCTACACATTTTCATACAAATGAATGGCATTTGCCATGAAAAATGAGCAATGATCATCTATGAGAGGCTGTGATGAATCATTCGGTGCATAAACCACCTTAATATACGATTGAAAAAGCCACCAGTGGGATTGCTCGAAATATACTTTTGTCCACGTCGATTGTTTTTTGCCCTCCAGTGAGGTTCCACTGTACATTCAAACACACACGTCGAGTGGATTCCAACAAAGGTAGCCGCTCCATCAGTAGAAATATCTGTACCGGATACATCTTTTGAAAAGAAGTTGCTCGCGAAAAGGAGAAAACCGTACCGGACAAAAAATGACAACAACGAAACGCGAGAAACCTCGTCCGTGGAAAACTCTTTACTGCGGATAGAGTCAGCTGCATATCCCGCCAGTGTTCTTTTGTAAAGCCACGAAAGACCCGACGAATATTCCGGTGGATTTCTATATGTATGCAGATGTCTACGTACAACAAGCTCCGTGCAGCTTTATCCGAAAGTACCCCTTAAGGAATATCTATAGCGAATGTCTGTCGGTCCAAGCTATTAGGAAGATTAGCCGTGGACTTGGTTTTTCTTCCCTGTTTGCTCGCGCAGCCACACTTTGGGAATTTCCACCGGATGTTGAAGGTTTTTTTTTTTTCATCGAAACCACCGTAAGCCGCTCACACTGCGCAATTCGAGTCTTTGTGAGCTCCGTCTGAATGCGATTCGTACGACGATTCTACCTCATCAAAATGATGTTGAGAATCTTTGTCAAAGTTACTAGGATCAATGTCTGAATATTTCCAATTCAAAAATGACCCACATGCAGTTTTTTTCTCGTGACGCGTTCTCAACGTTCCGTAATGAACGAAAATTCGCGATACAAGCTGCGGGAGAAAAGAACCTCCGATTGGACAAATTCGATAAGCGAGGCAAGGTTGCCGCGAGATAACGTCTGCCACCTTTGTTTCGCTTGCGGGTATCACGGAATATCTTCAACGAAATTTATCTCAACGTTGAAACACCCTTGTCGCTGCGGTTTATTGTACAAATTAACCAGAAAATTTACGTGCAACGGTCTTTTGCCCACAATCTTTCATATCCGATGCGAATACGACCTCGAAGGCTCGACAATGCTCCTTATATATCTTGTCGTTCTAACCTTGCCGGTTTTGCATCCGCAGTCATCTACCGGGAATCTGCATCAAGTGAGCACATGTGTGTACATATATATCGCATATAAAAGGGGTTAAAACCGAGGACGGAACGAGTCAGAGGTGAAGGCAGACAGAGAGAGAGAGAAGCAGCGATGAGAGCGCCTAATTGCGGTTCGTCCGCGAGAAAGGTCTTCGTTGGGAAGAGAACCAACCCCCGGGTGGTGGTTGGGGCGACTTGCCGAGCAAACGAGACGGATTTTCACGAAGCACACCGTTCTACCGCTAATTCCTGCTACCACCGTATATTTCCTTTCCCTCCGTTCCTCGTTCATCCTCCCCGCCGACCTGCCCCTCCCTCAACCCCCTGATTTTGTCATTTGCTCACCCCGCGCTGTTTTAATGTCGTGGAACAATCTTCCGCATCCCCCGCCCCCCGTACCCAACAATTGTCCCCGCGCGTACTCTTTCGCAGAATCGTCGTCGCACTCGGTATGGCGGCTTCTCGACCTCACCACGAAACACCCTTGGCAAAAGCTTCAATTAGAGCAAGCGCCCTATATACCCATTGCTGTGCTTCGCGCTCTGTGCTCTACCGGCGATGCTCACGGTACTGGCGGTCGAGTATCAGGACGATCCAAAGTACGAAGCAGCAGCATGCAGAGTCTCCTCGGCTATCACCTTCAACGTTGCATCGCGCCGCGCTTTCAGGTCGGAGTTTCCGCAAGTATAACTAGGTGTGTGTGTGAGTGTGTGCATTACTCGTACTCTGTACATTACTTTACCAGCCATACGTTAGTTTTATCATTCCTGGCCATACCCACTCGGGTCTGATTCTTCAAACGTGCCTTGGACTTTTCCTTGAAACGTTTGACCGTCGTTATACCTTGTTACGCGACCTGAATTTCATGAAGCTTCCGGTCACCGGATTATGTTCGCAGTTTTGTATCCGCGCGAGTATTTCCATAAATTTCATGACAAATTGTAATGGAAAAATTGATCAATTTCATGTTTCTACCAATTACCGCGAATGAATGAAATTTCGTAAAGGATTTTCACGATTATCGACTTTTCAGCATTCGCTCGAAACAGGCTGGATTCATTCGTTCCGATCTGAAGAGCTAGTTACGCAAATTATCCTATATAGCCTCCTCCACAACCCTCCCTTCGCGGTAAAATACGAAGACCTGAAATTGCAATTTTGTTCGACGATGGAGCAACAGCAAAGACGCAGTACCGAGGAAAATTGAATAACGGAAACGCGGTTAATCTCGTGGAATAATTAACTCATTTCGATAGAATTACAATTTCAGTCACCGTGCAGTTGAAGCCATCTAAAAAGGCGCAATTGGAACAAAAAGGCGAAGCCGTTGCTTTACTCGCAATTGCATTTCAAAATTTATTTCACCGCGATGTTGAAAAATAAACATATTCGAAACCGACACATTGTATCGAAATGAAGAGCCTTCGGGATGGTCGTGATGCTTAAAATTTGCAACGAAAAAGAGGATGAAAGCGTCGTCTGTCGAAACTTTTCATTCGCTGAATTCCTACAATTTTTTTTGTCGTTTGTTTCGTCAGTGCCAACTTTTTTTTCTCTCCAGTGCTGGTTTTCGTTTGGAAATCGTCAACGGATAACCATCGTCGGTTATCGGTAGACGGACGATTCAATCGATGCGTCGATGGAAATGACGAATTCGCGGAAAAATTTTCAGCGGCGATGTTCCGTGAGAGCGTTGCGACGAGCAGAGAGGATTAAAGAATCCAATTTTCCTGAAACTTGGCTTTTTTATTCCGGCTGATACGAACGAATAGGTTCCCGTTGGAAGCGTCGCGTTCTGCATCGGTCAACAGCCAGCGCAATATCACCAGAAGAATTGGATTTACGGGTTGGCGATGATGCGTTTTTTTTCAAACTACGAACTTGTCGAGGCGATCGGTTTCATCGATAATCTTGTTCCCGATACTGGATGCTAGATTTTTCGGTAGTTACGCGGAGACCATGGACGCGATTGGGGTCTCCCGAAATAAGAATCATTGTCCAAACCGTGTATCGCGAATTTCTCGCAAATCGCGTTGAGGCATCAGAATGCCGAGCATGAGCGAGTGCGTAATTAGTCGGGTGGAAATCTGCCCCGAGTGAGCGAAGTGCGGATGCATAAATCGCTGTGGTTCAAACGTTGGGTTAACCACAGGGCAACGGATTAATTAAGCGACGAGCATCCGGTTGCTCTTCGATTTCGTGTCTGCCTGCCGGCAAGGTGCGCCTCTTTAGCATTGTTGAGTAAATTTCGTCGCAAACATCGGACTAAACACATCGATTCAACTAATAATTAACAGTCGCACGATTGATACCATCACTGACGAGTACACGATCAAGCGTTTATTTATCTATGACCTATAATAATGCTCGTACGATGATTGCTACATCCGCAATAAGACCTGCAATGTAATTATCCGTGAACAATATTTGCGGATGGCAACAGCGGGAAACATCCGTTTGTTGACGAAGTATTATATAATTTCGGAATGAGATATTCGTCATTTGGTTATCAGCGGTTTTCATTCTCCAATGATCAGTTTACTTCGATCTATTGGGTTATACAAACGGTAGTGTCGTTTTTATACACTTTTCAATTAATTCTGGTGGCGACGAGACACGGAGGCACCTCAAAAAAAATGAGGGAAAGCAAATTCCGCGGGGAACAATAATTTGTTCTAGGGTGATATGATGCAACGCCCGAATTTTCGAGAAAAATATTTCGTCAGTATTTTCTCGCTGTACGAAAAAGTACTTATTGTCCAGACTGCTGTGCCACTGTTTTCTTTCCGCTTTTGGTTAGAAGCTACCAGTTTCCTCGTCTTTGGTCGTGCCAACTGTCTACGTTTGTTCATTCTTAGCCTTTGCTCCGGTTCATGGTTGATATAAGAAGAAGCGATCTAGATCTATCTCGTTGGCACGTGTTCATATACTCGGCTGGAACACGTACAGACTCCCACACAAATATACGCGCTCTCGAATGAACCTCAAACACAGGCCATGCGGATGCTTCTCGCTGCTCGACTCACGAGAAAAGCAGCTTGCCAAATATCCACAGGTTGTTGATTCTGTGCTCTCGACCGGTGTGAATGTCGGTTCACGTGTGTCCGTGTGTTCTCGTGCAGCATCCCAGTACGTGTTGAGGATAGATATCGCATTGGCCAAGTACGTTCACCGAGACAATGCCTCAGCTAAGCGACAATGGCGACGTATCAGTAACAGAAGCGCCAACGCCTCGGTGCGATATATACACGAGAGAAGATGAAGGAGGAGACGGGAGATAACACCAGAATTTCGTTATCTAGCTGCATCATTCCCAGGGAGAGCACGAAGAGCCGGCAAAAGAATTTTTATATCGTAGAAACAGCGACCAAATAAGAATAACCAACGACACACTCAACGGCACTTTTCGATCGTGCCACTTTTATTGATAACTCGCCTGTATCTCACTCCAGACGATGGTTAATTCGCCTCTTCGGAATCTACCTCGCACGGTAATTGGGCAACCTTTTCCACTAATATTGGATTATACTGGATTGCAACATCGGAGAGACAGCGAATGTCGGATAACAGATGAAGGTGAAGTTTTACACATCTATGGATGCAACCAACGGATCGAAAGTTTCATGATAATTTGATTCGTGGTGGCACCAATGAAAGTCTCCACTTGAAGGAGCGCAAACGGAATTCCAAGCGGGCATTTTCGACAGATCGAAGCGTTATTCGCAAGAGTGCCGACTCGGGATGAAATATGCCCTTGAATTTGTTGAAGCTTCCACCTTGCCTGACCCCGCAAGGAAATGTCGCGAACGGATGCTACCTGGAAGAAGATTCTACGAAAAGAATCGGAATAAGGACTGATCTTCGTTTATCGGACACGATCCTAGGGCAGGGAGAGCCTAGGACTAGGCCTAACGAAGAAGACGTCCAAACGTCGTGAGCCTATTTTGGACAACTGGTACCCGATAGAAGCCTGTTCCACGGTTCAAATGTGCATGTCAGGATACTTTTGGATAGCGTTGTGGGTTCGCTGTATCGAGAGATAAAGTCAAAAGCGGGTTTCGCGGAGGAAGAGGATTTCAGACGGTTGAAGTACGTACTTGGATATGGAAATGGGGGCTGTATCCGCGAATGCAAACCTCGAATCTATCAATTTCATTCCGCCAGCGCGCTAGGACGGAGGGTGGTGGGTTATGGGAAGAGTATCACCGATCAAAGCTGGCGTATTCCATGCCGTACTCCATCCATCTGCTCCCACTCTGTTTAACAGGAGGTTTGGTAATCCGTTGATTCGATGGGTAAACAGAGCAAGCACGAGGAGAAGTGCAGGTTTAGGGAATATGGGAGTGAGGATGGTGAAGAGTCGGAGTTGTCGAGATGAGTAGCGCAGCAGGGATGAACTTGAGGCTGAATGAGAAACGGTTTGTGGAGAGAGGGATGAAGAGGAAAAGAGGATAAGTGAGTGTGATTTCCAGGGCAGGCGTATGCATGGAGGTTCGGCAATTTGAGGGAGAATCGAAGCCATCAGCAGCTCGTAGGGTACAGCGCGTATTATGCATTCGCACACAGCGGGTCTCCGTGCTTCAGCAGCTCTCATTTCTATCGCGACAATTTAACGCGCGAGCGTATAATTCGAAAACGAGGATGAAACAGTCCGACACGATGTTATACCTGATGGATCTCCGAGCACAGTGAAGCTGCGATGCTACCGCGACAACGGATTATCCGATTATTATACATCGTACGAGTAGTCACACGAGGAGACGCTGGGAACCCAAGGCATATGATACATTAGTGGAGTATCACGTGTAAACTCCACCGAAAATGGTTTTGAGTTACCACACGAGATGCCGTAACGTACTATGAGCAGCCTACCACCATAATTACGTCTTCCACCTCGGGAATTATCGCTCCTCCCGGGACGCAAAATCTTCGTCTCTCACATACATGAAGACAGACACCGGGGCGTCGGTATGAGGGTAGCTTCTTTCCCGATCCACTTTGCATCACGTCTTCGCCTCTCGGTGTATACCTACATAGTGCACAATGGCATAAGGAAACCCGGTAAAGCTGTCGGCCTCAAGTCCAAAGAGATCCACGCTGCTCCACGTGTGTAATTAGTGATGATTGATGCAGTCGTAACGTTGATGACTCACTCGAACGTTACGGTAATTCTGTTGCTTCGCAGACAGACAGGTCGGGGATTCTGCATGTGGAAGAGACGCAGCACGGGTGGGGTGGAGGGAGAGATACGGAATAATCGTAAAATCGATAACGCAACGGGCTTTCAAGTCCCGAGTAGCAGGTTGGTCAACTCGTATAACTGTGTCGGTTGCATGCATGCGGAATATACGTCAGAGAACTAGGACGCGGCACGCATACGCGCGACGTGCCGATATGGTATCACATGGGCGTTAACTTTTCGATCATGAATGAGAAAAGGAAGAAACACCTGACGTCATACTGTCAATCTGCCGTCAACACTTTTTCATGCTGGTCGAGCTACAATCCATATTCTTGCGTTTGATCAGAATACACATCGAGAGAATGTCATGCGAGGATTGAAAAAAAAGAACCAACACGCAAAAACTTGGTGGTCTCTGGCTGTTCCCGTCGATTGAGGGAAATCCCTCAACCGTCGCTCAGTCGTCCACTTTCCGATTGGACCAAACATACACATGGACCACGTTTCTTTTCTCACGCGACTTCAACGATACCAGCATCCAACCCCTGGACAATCTAAACTCAAAGGACGTAACATTGCCTCGTTAACGATCTTTGTGCTGGTTCGATGAATAACTGAGGGGGTTTTCTCCGAGTGAAAGTTTCGCGAAGCTTATGCGTGCTCTATTGAATATTCCAGGAACTATAATGCTGACTTACTGTTTGTGGAGACTGATTAAATGATATTTAATAGCATTGCAAATGAAGCCTTAAATCCTACGAAAGGGAGAAACAGGATATGCGGGTGATATTCAGTTTCAATGCGTATATGCTGACTGTAATATCCATTTAATTGCTCCACACTGGATGACGCTTGGAATCGTTAACGAGAACTCGTCGGAGGCGCTTTTGCAACAAGGGTGGAACTTGGTGCTCTCTCCTAAACAGCTCGACGAGGAGTGACTATTTTTCACCGTGAGAATTGATCGTGGCGTGATTAATTGTCACCAAGAATCGTCTTTCCCTTTCTCAATAACATTTTACGGGAGTATAAACATTTTCTAGCTCGAGTGAGCATTTTTTCGTCGATTCGAGAGAGAATTCGACATTCGGGCTAAAGGGATCACTTTCGTTTATTGCTCATGAAAAACCCAATTTTGAAAGACGGTGTAATTACACCGGTAAAAAGCCGACAACTTTTCCAAGTCAGCTGTGAAACTGAACTTTATACATCGAAGTGACTCCGTCATTTCTCAATTTTCACGCTTCCTCTGTGATGAAACAAGCCGAAAACGAAGAAATCGGTGATTCAATAAGTTTCCCTCTCGTGTGCTTTCAGCGCGGATCAGATTTCTCTCTGGTGCTCTTGCTCGGGGTAGTTCTCGCCTAATCTTGGCACACCCGCGTTTCGAGCTTTCTCTCGACTCGCTCCAGACTACGATTTGAAAGTTTCAACAGTAGTAGACGAAGTAATAGCAATAGTGCTCCTCGCATCAGCGGCAATGCAAACAGAGGACCGAGGAGCAACGCTCGCGATTCGGCTGTCTGTATAGTCGTGGGGGGAATTTGCTTTTGGTGCGATTACCTCCGGATGATGGCTCAGGTATTCACCAAAACGTGGGTTCAACTGGAGCAACGAGGTAAAATTGAGAATTTCAAAGACACCTCGCTTTCAAAGGTCTGCTGCTGGAAACACTTTGAAGAAATTTCACGAACGTAAAAGAGATCACCTTCCTTCGGGTAATCCTGCTCTCTGATTCGCCTAATCATCTTTAATTATACATCATCGAATAAATTAAAGGCACCGTAAAGTTTTCACGAATACAGATGCAGCATGAACGGAATATACCCTCGAGTTTAACACCGCGTAATGCGATATTCCACATAGAGTCGGGAATATAATTCGACGTCGAAAATACAACATTTTTCACACCCCTGGCGAAAAAAGTCCGCGTCAAAGTTTCCCGGCTGCCCTCATCGTCCGATCTCTCATCCGTTTTTCTTCTCGTTTTCCAGTTTTTTTAACTGCATATCGTATATTTCCCGAGACAGTTTTTGCTCGGGATAATCTTGGAACGAACGTTTACGCTCGGTAATAAAGCTCGGTAATAAAGAGTGGTTCTAGCCGAAGAAAACTTTTCAACGCTGATACTCGACTCGTGATATCACGAGGGCGCAGATTTTTTCAAATCTTCGTCATACAAGTCGGACGAGAGATTGCACGTGGTAATGAAGAATCGCTGATATCTCGCTAATCAAGACGTTGGAATCTTTACGGAACGCGAGGCAAATTATTTCTGCCGCGCACGAACGTTGAGGAGGAGAGACGGTAATGGAAAAAGTCAATTGCATTCGAACGATGTTGTTCCGAGGTTTTGTGGCCTACATCGTAATGATTTGACGAGCAAACGCGTCATTTCTTATCATCGCTGTTTAATTTTATAGGGTGCTATGTTTATTTTTTTACGAGCTTTAAAGTGCCTTCGCGTCTTCGAGGGAGATCTATTTATTGCAACGTCCAGGAGATAATTATGCTGGTGCTTTTTTGAATATCCTATGAGTAAAGATAAATCGAACGCGAGCGTACGTTACGTTATCACTCGTCCCGAGTTTTTAATGTCCCCGTTCGGAAAAATCTCGTGATATATTTTCGCGAGACTTGGAACGGTAAAATATGAAAATATCAACTAAAGCAGTATGCGTATAGTACAGATGGACGTTAAAATATCAGCGATGCGGAGGTCCGACTTGTTTGACGATGAAATAACGTTAATTCGCTATGATAAAAAAAAAACAAGAATCACTGAGAGTGAATCAACAGCATTGTAACTTGATATTTCCTGGGGACGACTTTTTCCGATAATGAAATCTCGCAGAGGTAAAGAATTCCAGGCCAAACGAACTCGCAACAGCAAAACCGGAAAATGATCGCGCGACGGTTCGATTAGGGCGGTAAATCATGCGGGAGAGTTCCTGGAAGAGATTAAAACGGAAAAATCAGTGAACTCTCGTCATATCGTACGACTCTTTTATCCAGCCTCGATCGAACGTGTTCGCCGATCGTCCGACATGGAAACCACGCCCGCTCCTCGTTATCCGCTCCCGTCACTGTTGCTTCTTATCTCGCGAATTACACAGCACAGCTGTTGTTCTTTTTTTCGAGGCAACTCATATAACGAATCGGTATTCTCGTTATGGAAATTAAATTCGATGGAAGATAGAACCCGCAACTGGTGCAAAGGTGACCTTGATAGTCGATATGAAAAACATAAAAAATTGTACAAGACATCAACGTGAATCGAATCAGGAAGTCTGCGTAATGATTTAGTTTCTCGTTGATCATTTCGTCGCTTTATCTCACTACGAAATAAAGCCATAAACGATAGGTCAATTTTTTGAGAGTTGAACAATTTTCTCGTATGGTCCAAAAATGCTATAATACGAATTTTTTCAATTAATTACCATTTTCTCATTGAAATATCGAGTTTGCGTTAAAAATCAGACGTGTTTCGTAATCAGCGGAAAATTTCCGATCGGATAAGCTATTGAAACATTGAAAATTGGAAGAAAAATACTTCGACCCATTTTGGGCCACTTTTCCAGAACCGTCGAAAAGTCGAAATTTCAAATGGTCATAACTGCGTTTCTATCTGTGCTATATACATTTATGGGGGGTGTTTTGAGACGCCCTCGAGTAGACTTGGAAAACGGTGCAAGTTAAACGTCGATAGCTAAACTGCTTCACCTTCAAAATCGATGTTGAAAATTCGCGAAAAAAAACCGCAAAGGGCAAATTGGTGAGAATTGATGGTCGTACTTTTCCAACCAGGATCTTGAAAAAGTGACCGGATTTCGACAGATTAAATGGGATGAAACGCATCCCTAGTAACTATCATTTTTCTCTGCAAGGCTCATTTTTATTATCGAAAACCAAAGGAAATGTGCGAAACAAAGTTTAATAATGAAAAAAACATGGAGGAGAATTTTTTGCATCGTTCATTATTCTGTTTGGTTAATATCTGACATGAGAAACAGAATCGCTGATATTGAGTTGCCCCAAAGTTTCGTGAGACTACCCTTATTGTCTCCGAAATTCTTTTGCTGGACCACCCGATCGCACGATTATATATACGTTGAAGAAGAAAGGAGTCCGCAGCTGCCCAACCGATAACCAGCACGTTTCATCTCGAGCTCTTTTTCTCGTTACGTTTATTTTCTTCCCAACCGACTTTTCCTCGTTTTCTCTGTTCGCCAGTGGAACAGCTGTTATCTCGTCGCGCGGAAGTGTCTATTTTTGTCGTCATCACAAAACCACCGAATTGTCGAGTGTATTTTATACAGTATTCGTGTGTTATGACTTGACTAGGGTATATGCGCAAACGTGTATGCTCTGCTACCCTCCACCTCGACTGTGATCCCTGAACTCGGAACTACCCAGATGGTTGCATAATTTAAATGTAGTTTCATTGTCATGGCAGGAGTTTCAACATGGAAGGAACAAACTAATCCAGCGCACTTTGTACGAACGTTGGAGAGCGACGTTCCGTGTACTCTTGTTCTCGACGCTCGACGATTCACGTATTTACAATAGAAACTCACACAGTTTATGACTTACTCGAAAGTTTTTCGAAAACTCTATCGTGCCTCTTTTTACACCGTGAAAAAAAGCTCCGCCAAAAGCAAATATTATATTCCGCTCTTAAACATCCATCGAGATATTTACCCTTTTCCGCAGCTTCCAGTGCAGCCACTTTTATCGATGCAGGCGTCCTTCGAAGAGCTTCAATTTGCTCTGTCATGATAGTTAAAAAATGTACAAATTCCCTCATCGAGTCATGGATCCGAGAGTACTTCGATAATTATTGAAAAAACAACATTTTTGAAGCGTGAAAGTCGGTATCCCGGAGGTTAAAAAAAAGTTAGCAAACACGAAGAATGCGCGCGTCATGAATTACCTCGCAGGATAGCTTCGTCGTCCGAGGTTTGATGGCGAATAAGCTCGGAAATACTTGGCACAATCGTCAAGTATTTTCTAGCTGGTTCAGCGAAAAAGCGATCCCCGGTATACTTTTACGCTCTCGTATTCTCGAGATAACGAAGTTCGGAAACAAAATGAGAGAGCGCGAGTCACGCCTATACTCTCCGAGATATACAAAAGTTGTTCGATGTACATCCTCGATGCGTAGGTTGGCTTGCGTACGGATATGAAGGAAAACGGTTTTTCATGGTTAAAAGTATAGTAGGGTAGTCACGTGCGAGTGCTCGGGATCTTGAGAGGCGGAGAACTTTATACGGGGTAGTTACGAGACTCTGGCTGGTCGACACTTCAATAGGCAAAGGCCAGAGTAGATTCAGGTCCAAGCGTATGGAGACGCCATCTAGAAGTGGGTATCAGAGATGTTATATAGCTTCGACGTTGGGGGTACATTTGTACGTGAACGTTTCGCTGGTTCAGGTAGCCAAGTGTGCGCGATCGTTTCGCGAAAACGATTTACTTCTCGAGTGCCATGAAACGTAAGCCTTGGTTCCTACGTTTTTTTTTCTTTCTCGACCTCTTTTTATCTTCACACACTCTCGTTTTCTTCTCGTATTTATACCCCCGACCTGAGATCGTGATATTGTTATATCCCGAACAACACGAGGCAGAGGACCAGCGCACGCGAGCTCCTCCGGCTGAGAAAGAGTCGGGTTTCAGTACCAGAAGCACCCGACCGCAGACTATCCAGCACGTGATAGCGGCCACGTAGTAGCGTTTATGGTCGATTTTCAACATCCTCGTCGGTGCTTTCTTATTAAACGAAAAGCCCTGAGACTCGACCGCCTGTTCGCTTTCTCTACTCGCTCGCTTCGCAATTTCCCACCTCCATATGTACCAATATTTATACTATATAGAGTACGTACAGCGAATACGGGTGTATATCGCTTCATACCCTTCTGCCCATATCCACGATTCACCTCTTAACCCGTTTCAACCCTCGAGCACACAAGCGCACTGCTCGCTTCCTCAACGAGCGTACCACTGGGCGTTAAAAATAATTGGCGAACGTGCGGAACGCTTATTTTTATAAATTCGTGTGCTCCTCGTACACGCGACGTTCACGCGTTTTGATTTGCGGTCAATTTCGTGTTCCCCGTTTATCAATCTGACGAGGCATTGATTAGCAGCAAGACCACCCTATCGAACGGAACAAAAATCGACAGTTTTCGGAACAAAGATCTACGGAAGATATGGTGGAAAAGTGAAGGAATTGAAGAAAAAAAAGTATCTTGTTTAGCAAGGTCAGATTGCATGTTACAGATATCGATGTTACTTTCGAACGAATGTACTTTGCCTCGCGATTTTTTTAATCGATTTTGACCCATTTCCGCTTGGTACTTTTGAAAAAACTTTCCTCAGTGGAAAGTTGCATTGGAAATGTTTTTGCCGATGGACGGTCAGGTGCGGAAATGACCGGGAAAAGGAAAAAATCTCGAGGGTTCCTGTAGCCGCAGACTCTGACGTGGAATTTTCAGAGACGTCGGGAGCGCAGTTTATATAGCAGGCCGGCGAATCTTGGATGAGAATATGATGGTACTTGCCACCCTTGCTACCCTCGACCGTCGCACCGTTCTCCTCGTGGAGAGTCCTCCAGGTCTTTGGGTACTTAGGTCGCCACGAGGAAGATTAGTTTCACGACTCGGTGGAAAAAGCTGCCATCTTTTGTGCAGACGACGATCGACTTCGAATGAAGATCACTTTACAATGGGTTGGGTGTCTGTTGCACACGTGCGCATTAAGAGCAAACTGCAACATCGTTGCATATCGAAATTGAAAGATGAAAGCTTCCTGTCGGATTGACCACCCCGAATCGTCTCCGAACGAAGAGCAAAAAACACCTCCGGAAAGTCGTTGAACCGATTGTAGTTTTTCGAATGACGAAGGAAATGCTGTTTTGACGCCTCGATGGTGATTTCGAAACACGAAACTTTTCAAACCTGATGTGTGGAGGAATCAACGGAGCTTCCCCGTCAGTCGTAAACCATGGCAATCGATAGAAGCTCTTGATGGATAAGTTTTCGAAGAAAACTAAAAAGCGGGTCTGCAGGTTGTTTTTTACAGGTGGGCGCATCGTCAGTGCGGGGTATCGCTGTTGCAAGGATGTAGGAGATATTTCTTGAGAGTGCCGTTGGGCACTCGGCTGCATTGCCTGTTTGTATAAAAGCATGTACAGCGATACATAAGGCACTGCCCTACCCGAAGCGAAGTGCGAGGCATCGATGCACCTCGCTTGATCCTTCTAGCGCGGCATCATGAATATTTACGCACCACTTTGCTCAGCAAAATCAATATATGGTGAATTGAGCTGTACCACTCTTGTATCGCGGGCTATACACGGGATTCTGTACAAGTTGTAGATACGGTAAACACCAAAGGCTCGTACATATACTTGGCCATGTAGGCAGTATTTATACGTATCCACTTTTGCCTGCGAGAAGTGCTGCTCTTTTAGCCTCTCGTTACCGAACCTACGTATCTCCTCTTTCATTCACTCGAGTACTGTACGCGTATTCAAGTTGATTCGTCAGAAGGATTTTTCGAAACACGATTTTTTCAAAACTCTTCGAAAACTCCGCAGACAGTTCCTCAATCGCGGTCGAATGACCACATGCGTTTTGTTCAGTCTTGACAATACACCTTTGATAATACTCGATGTAAATCCGAGATACTTTGAATCGTACACTTGGTGAATTAACATTCGAACGATGAAAAAAGTGCTGGTAAAGTTCAGTGGGTCTTCTTAACGTTAATGTATCAGTAACGTTTATTGAAGTTTTACGGGTAGAAGGAACACTTGCAGAAACGACGGATTCTTCTTGTCCTGAATGCACAACTCGTTTTTTTTTCTAGTGAGAAAGAAATTTTATGGAGATAACGTTAGTGACAGATGGAAAGTCCCCGAGCACATTTCCGATAATCTTGCCATTATTTTGCCCACGTTTTCCATCCACAAATCTCGCTCTTGCTAAAGCTGAAAGCATTGCCAATACTAAATGCGTGGCTCTCAATGCCATACATACCATATCCCTTATAAACCTTACAGCCCTTAATAATATATACATATTTTACGATGTACAGAAGTGGAACATGGAAGAAAGTACGGAAAATGAAGTCTTAAATATTTGATGATGGCAAACGGAGCTGGTTCCCAAGAAGAGAGTAACAGCGTAAGATCTGAATGATGTCATATAACGAAAGGAGAAAGTTCTGCGGGTTTAAACAGAGAGGTGCAACATGGAATGGAAGCTGTACTAGGCGACAAACCTTCCCGGGAAAAGGACCCGTAGCGGGTTTTCGAGGAACAAGGATGAGGGACAACAGAGAAACCCCGGGCAGACGGTAAGAGCTTGCAGCCCGGATATGTTGAATATGGGTAGTATGAGTAGGGAGCGAGCGTGGTGCGGCATATTATGCCGTTAATACAGTGCATATCGGGACGCTAGCAGCTGGCGAGAGAATCACAAGCGTTTGTCCCTCTCGCCATCTCATACTCCCAACAGCGTCCTCACTGTTCACCCTACCGATTCACCCTCCTGCCAAACCCCAAGTACCCAAGCTTTGCTAGAAACCATATGGATTGAAGCTGCTGCTAGGACCGCATAGTCGTAGCCCATTCCATCAACCAGTTGTACCCTTTACTCCTTAATCGAGAGAGCACTCTAATACCGCCGCGCTACGCCGGTGATGGGTAAGTTTGATGAACCATCACAGACGTCAGCCATTGGCACGATCTCCATCCTTTTTTGGCCAATTGAATTCGCATGTGGTTTGCCAAGGGGTGCCAAAAGCAAGCTTAGTTCCAATCGCTATAAACCTTATTTCCAGCAATTGGAACCCAGCTTCCTAACCCAATAATGGTCCATCGTCAATGTGTGCCAATGACGCGTTACCGTTGCGCACAATGCTGCAACGACGCTGCTGCAGCAAGACCTGTTCCTGGAGCACCGAAGCAAAAGTTACCGTTGTGAAAGCACGTATCTCAAATCCAACTTCACCAAAATCCCATTTCATCTACCGAATACGTAACGGGCCACGGCAAATCTGGCTACCCGATTAAATGTATCCGACCGAGGAGGGTAACTTGATTTTCAGATTCGGCGAGCCCCGAGAGTCGCTTTGTCGCGCTTCTTCCCGTTCTGCAGCTCCCAGAAATAATTTCCCCCACGTCACATTGTACATGGAGAGGGAATTATTCATCACGAGCAGTGAGAACGTAACAGCGCCTGCCTGCAATGGCTTGGCCACTGAGAATTCCGATGACAAAATTCGTAAGCACGTTCGCAGACGCTTCTCCAACTACGTAAATTGGAAATTGAACACTTGTCTCAAGTTTTTCCTCGCGAGGCAGGTTATTCATCGTTAATCAGGCCTTTTTCCCCATCGAAGAAAGTCACAGACTAGATATATTTTACTAGTATTAACTGGAACAAGCTGTCCATGAAAAGCGCAATATCCTAAGAAGGAAGAGAGAGAAGCAATGATGCGAAAGGGTCAAAGCCGCCAAGCTTCCGAGAGAACGGATATGTCCAATAATAAAGCGCCAACCGACAAAACCACGTTTTCCCATTATCCATTAACCTAATTAATTTGGATTTTGCGGTATGGGGAGCTCGGTCGTCGGTCTAGCCGGCTAAAACTTCGCGTACACTCTACGCTACCTGCTATATACCTTCGATCCTTCTACCCACCCTTGCCCTTTTGCGCTGTAAAGTTGGCATTCGAGTTATATGGCGGATACACGGCCATATATAATGGTATGGATAACGAACACGTCAAATAAGGCAGCCCGATTCCTGCTCTGCTCAGCTGCATGAGAATAAGCTTCCGCTGTTATTCCAGGGATCTGTGTTTTGGAATGATACGACGATGGAGTTTAAGCTTGGGAGAATGAATCTCCAGCGCGACGAAGTGCCATCATCTCATTGCATCAGGATAAACCAGTGGGAACAGCGTAACGTGATGAAACAATCAAGTATTCCGAAAACTTTGCAGACATGAAAACGAGGGAAAAATTTGCACACTTTGCAAGCCATTATGGCGCACCGGAAAACCGTATTATCCTATAGGGTTGCCCATACTCCTTAATTAATTTCTCACCTGGATTCTGGCTTTTACTGGTCTTACATTCTCCAACACGCTCACCGTTCGGTGATTCATTATTTTTCGTGAAAACGCTCCACGAAGGCACCGCTTGTTTCTCCAGACTATGGCTATATTCACGCTCGACAGGATTTAATCTAAAATTCAGGGATCTCTCAAACTGACAGGAACCAATGTGAAGTGAATGGAAAGACAGAGAGAAGGGAGGAACAACATACCCCTTGTGGCAGAGATCGCGCACGTAAGGGTTCACCGTTTTCTTCATTAAAAACTTGAACGAGAAGCGGTACGGGAACGAGGAAAATTGGAGAACGAGAAAAGGAGTTTCCGAGGTTGAGAATCGAGAAAGATAGCGAACAGCTGTTTCCCGTGCGGCGGATGAGGGACGCTCGCGCATCGTCGCGTCCAAGTGAATATTCTCGTTCTAGATGCGCTAATTAAATCCCACGAAGGACCTTTGCGTGACAGAAGTGTACGAGTACACATCATTGTGTATGTACATATATCACACGTATATATCGTTAGGAGTAGGTGGAGGAACGTCCGAGGCGGAAGAAACGACGACGAGCACGGAGAACGCACTCGTATACCAACAGAGACGGAAGACTCCTCCATCGGGGCAAGCGCGCACGGATGGTCGGGCACGCTTAAATGCAATCTGCATTTCATTAATTCAGCACTGTCGAGGTCCCAGATTTTCTTGCCTCCCCCGTCTACCTTTCCATATCATTCACCCACGCCTTTCTTACGACGAGAAAAAAACACGAGACTGATATGAAAACAATTTTTTTTGCACCGTTCAATAGAACCTGACACGTAACTCCCAGCTTGGTGCAAGATGTATTTATCGCGAAATGGACAAAAACAGTGATGGGGGCATCGTGAGAAAGATTGCAAAGTGATTCCGTCTTGCAATATCTTCGGCCTCAAAACGAAGAGAAAAATATAGTTGGAAAAAAATCAAGGTTGAGTAATAATTTTGTTATCAGCCCTATTAATGGAAATAACACATTGGTACATTGGTCGTTTAGACCGTGAAGCGCAAGTCCTGAAGGACGTGAGATTTCCGGGATTCTGAATTCTTTACCAGGCTCTCTTCCGCGGTATCGTCTCATGGAAAATCGTGAAGGACGGGGGAGAAGGAAAAGCACAAAAATGAAAAAAAGAAGATGGAAAGAAAAATGTGGAAAGAGAGGCGTGTCAGTGGGCGCCACCGAGGTAAAAGGTCCACATATCACCGGTCTCCTCCCTCTCTCCCTCTTTCTCGTGCACTCTTTCCCTCCTCGTTTCTCTTACGGTATCACGTCGTTTAGGGATGGCTTTTTGGTTTCCCGCTATAATCTTGCGCCCCTTGCCGCACCTTTCTCATTTCGCGGACTGCTCTTATCTTTCCTGTTCGCCATACTCTTCCTCCGCCTGTAAAATTTACTTCCCGCACCAACGTGACCTCCCTCCATGACGGTTTTTCACGAGAAAACTGTGTGCGCACACACACACGTCGCACGGGAGCTAGAAAACACTAGCAGTTCGCTAAAATCGTCTCGAGCTCGAAAAAAATAATCGCAAAGTCACGTAAACAATTTAGGGGTGCGCTGATTCAGGGGTAGGTCGTATCTTGGCATCGGGACCGACTGTGACTATCGTCGCCCAATTTGTAATTGTGAATTTGATTCCGATCTTTCCCAAATTGCGCTAGGATAATACCGAAACAAAGCCATCGTTGTGAAAATTGTTGCTAACAATTCCGTCCAGCGGAGAAACGGGAAATTGGTCGACGGAATCTTGCGTTCAAAGGAAATGGACCAATTTTTTTTTATTCGCGCATTCCCGCACAATCAATACGCTCCCTCCGGCATATGTTTCCCGTGTACAGAGTACAATGTGTTGGACGCAGGAGCTATTGGCGGACTGTCCAGCGCAAACTCTGTTTCAAATAGACAGGATTCATTCTTGCATTCGGACGATATCCGCGATATCATCCACATATCGACAGGATGTCCCGTGTTCAGCTGGTGTTTGGGGTAACACGGGAGCCGATCAGAAAAAGGACAGTGGGTATGATTCCAAATAAGAATCATTTTTCACCCTTTTTCGTAAATAATATACCTGAACAGCTGTGCTACCGGAAACCCGCTAAAATCGTTGAGTACAGCTGGATGATTATTTTTCGAACCACATTTGAGTTTTCGACATTTATTATTCTCCTCTCTTCGTCATGTTTGAGCTCTACCAACGTGACAAAAATGTCCGAACAGAGAGATGGTTAGCTTACTGAAAAATTGTTCGTTTTATGGAGATTCTAAAGCGATGCAACACGTGACGTCTCGAGAAAGAGAAAAAAATCGCCAACGGAAAAGGGGCTTTGTAAAACTCGTCGTAAATTCATTCACTTTTGTTTACAACTGAAAACGACGTCGCGCGATGTATCATCCCCCGCTAAATTCATATTCACCAAGTTGCATCAAACGGAATTAAAGTTAGAACGAAATGCGATGCTGAGCCCACCAAAGATTCATCTCTCATTGACGTCGAACGTGCGCGCTCATTAATCCACAGCATCATCGGAGAACAATGTGTTCCCCGAGTCCTTCAAGTGCGGCAACATTCGCGAGACTCCGGCACGGAATTCCCAAAACCTCCGGTAATCAAAAAGCGATGTTTTCAAAGTTGCCATAGTCATTCATACGCGGCAGACGTACAGAACGAGATGGGCAGTGAACGCAACACGCCAAAGTCCCTAGCCATTCCTGCAACATTACTTGGCGCGTAAATACACGAGCGCAAGATGAATGCGGACGGATAGATAGTCCGAGGCAGAGTGAGTGGGAATAAGGGTCGAATGTACGTTTCAAAATCGAGCAATGCTCCAGCAAAAGTTCGCGCATCCCCAGTTTCCATCCTGACCAACCATGAGTCTCAAAGTTTTGGCGTTTCTCCTTCGCGTCTCGTAACCATTCGTCCCTGAAGCTTTACCCGCTTCACTGACATGGTTGAACGGTACCAGGGTATTTAAATGGAGTCTCCCTCGTAGGGTAAAACCAGAGTCCGTAACTATGTAACATTTAAACCTGTACTCTCCTCTACGTATCCACACGTTAACTAATCCCCAAGTTCATGATGCGATACTACGGACCACCTGCTGGGGAATGTACTGTTTCGCCTAGACGCAAAGACACGAAGTCTGACCACATCCTGACGGTCGCGGAATTCTCGTGTCCATTGTACCATGAGTATATCCTGTATCCTACCTTTGATATATCACCCTCCAGCAGCCGGGGATCCTACGAGGAAATACATGTATCTTTGTACTGCATTCCTAATACCGCCAGAGGATACGACTTCCGGTAAAAATATCCGTTTGTTTCAAACGATCGAAAGGAGCTGATGAAGCCTTTGCCCACGAAAGTTTCGGTACTTTTCTGCGCTAACATCGATAGGTTTGTGTTCTAATTAGACGGGAAGTGTACCGACGCATGTACGTAATTCGACAGGAAACGTATCGATGCCCAACGTTTAGTCGCCGGTGGCGTTTTCCAACGTCAAACTCAATCTCCCTTTTCGGCTCTATTGTCGCCGTCGACGGGGCGCTGCAGGGCTCAAGATCAATGATTGAGCGTAAGCGAACAGCTTCCGGGTCCATCAATTTTTATACCTACACCCATGTACAGGTAACCTTGCTTTGTGTTCCATTGATAAACCGAGGGGGGGAATCTCGTAAAAAAAGATGAATAAAGTAGTAAAGTAACCTCACGAATACGACAAGATACCAAAGTCGTAGTGGAGGGAATGAAAAAAAAAGTTTAAAAAAAACGAGATCGTGAAACACTCGTGGAAGGTTTATGTACGGATTCGGATGAAACTCCTCGGAAATAGTCGGGGTGGCGGTTGCCATAGAATTTTAAAGAAAAAAAAAACATTCGCTCGAGGTTTTTCACGTGCAAATAGAAGCCAGGACGCTTTTCTATTTTCCTGCACAGACGAATGCAGCTACAGAGAGGTGACGTTGAGTTTGCCGAGTGTGGCAAAAAAATGTACAGTATCGCATATCGCCCCAATCCCGGTGAAAGAAAAAATGTCAAGTCTTTTCTCGGATCCTCGTTGTGTTTGTACGGGGGCTCATGCAGCTCAAAGAACTGGAAAATATTGTTGGAAAAAAATGTGAAGGCGTCGGGCTCGATGTCGCAACTGTACAGTTTTAGGCGTTTGGATTCAAAAGTGATGTCTGGTGTGTGGGTCGATCCTCGTAACGTGAAGCCTATCGCAGTGTTAAATACATTGTGCGGGCGCTGCCACTTTTAAAATTCTCAAAATTTCTCCTCCTGGTAAAACCAAGTCGAAGAGAATCAATGAATCTCTCTGATTTTTTAATATCCGACGAACGGCAGCGACGTTAACAGAAACTTTCGGAGGGAGTAACGCGAATATGAAAGATTGTAAAATCGGTCCGTTTTCCAGCATCATAAATAATGAGAGGGTCATGGGATAAAATCTCGCACGGTAATAAATGCTCCGCTTTTATTTCCCCTCTCTGCTTCCCGCCCGGATAAAAGCGGCGGCACTTTGATTCACTTTTTCTCCATAATTAAAATCAGAGTCGAAATTTAATATTTTCATATTTCTTCCAGCGCTGTAGTCGCGCGTCACATCCCCAGACTCACTTTACATTCAGCCCTGCATCTATATTCCTCCGCAAACACGATCTCGACCAGCCCAGCTTCCAGTGAAAATCCGCAACCCTTGTTGAGATTGGAGACGACGCGACCTCCATATAAATTTAGGAGAACGTATAATTGCATAGAATGAAAAAAATCGCGCGTTTTAGCGCAGGGACTAAAGTCGAGTCGTTCGAGAGAGAGAACGGCGGGGGGGGGGGGGAAACTTGAAGAAAAAACAAAATGAAATAAAAGAAGAGCATGAAAAAGTACCACGAGTAAAATTATTTGCAGCAATTTCTCTCACGTTTTCCAGGCTGCTCGCCGGTCGTGGTTCGGAATTCTCGAATTTTTGAGTCTTCTCGAGAGTGGAGAATGATAAACGGAGATTCGTTAAATCGTAGGCCTGATTTTCCTCTCAAAAAGACGTAAGATCCAACAATTTCGTACGAGAGAAATATCCGCGCGATTGTTGATGATTTTTTTATCGAAATATCATCACAATCGCGTTCGATCGAATTCCGCATATCCGTGTTTAATCTACGCCAGGATGGAAGGCAGCCAGCAGCAAGTAATTAATGGGAGAGCAAAAGAGCGTCACGAACGGCCACTTTTTTTATTACTCCCCCGTTGGAGTATCGAGTGGTTGATGGAATAAAAACTCGGCGACCACCGCGTTATCCACGCAACGTCTATACGAATGGAGAACCGACTGAGCTTTTGAAGCGCGAAATTCCGTGATGAGTTTGGTGGATCGACCGAAAGACGGGATGGACGATTCGGAGATGATGGGAACAAAAAAGAAACGAACAAAAAGAGGGGGCGAAATAATAAAAAAAAGTAAAACCGCGATTGCATGTCGCGGAACAATGTTCGATTGCGATTGTTTTGTTCTCACCCGACTCGGCGCACACGGTCACACGCAAGCCGAGTGTGCATTCCGCGTCATCATCACGTTGCCACCAGCGCGGGCGCAAGAACTCTGAGATTCCCAGAGATCGCGGAAACTTCAATTGGTTCTTGGTGAAACACGAGAAGGAACGCGTGGCGAGAAAAAGGAGAGCTTTTTTTTGCCACGGCGAAATCGCGATTCTGCTGAATTCCTCTTTCGAGATTTCACGGGGTAAATACTCGGGATTCATCATGGCGGTACCAACCTGGATGAAGAGCGACTCTCCAGCAGGGTCTGCGCAATGTTTTCCCTTCTCGTACTTCAAGTTCGACTTCTCGGTCTTTTTGCAACGATGGCGAGCACGAGAATAGCTTTATTCATCGTTAGTTTTTCTTTAATTATAATTACTCGGATTGTCGCGGTGGGAGAACAAACGAGAAGCTGAAAGGCAGCATGGCGATTCGGTGTTTCTCGAACATGGCGACGTAGCTTCGCCAGACGAGATCGCAAAGGGGGTAAGAAAATGCGAGAGGGTTTAAACGATGTTATACACTTTCCGAAGGAATTGGAGGGAATTTTAAAAGACTCGGATACACCGGAGTTGTCGAATCGAATAAAGAAGTGTAAAGACTCGGAAGAGAGAATCTGGTTCCAAATGTAGAGCTTGTAAAATGGTTCGCCAACGAGAGCCAAGCAAAATGTACCGGCGAGGAGAGTCGGGGGAAATGTTAATGCACTTTGGGAATTACGGAACTGTATACAGGTTCAACCTCTGCCGGGGGTTTTGTAAAACTCGAATAAACTCCCTCGGTGACACGAGCAATTTATACCACGGTTGAATGAAAACTTTATCGCCTAACATTTTGGATTCATCGAGTGGATTAAGGCCTTTGGAAACAGAATATCGGACGTTATTTCGCGGCTAAAATTATGCCGTGTTAAATTGAAAAAAAAAAAAAAAACACAGTGGAAAACTATTTTTCAAGGGTAATATTTGAAAAATAGGAAAGAAATGTGGTAAAAACCCTCGACGATGTCATCGATTTTCCGTCGGATTGTTCATAAAATATTGTCGCAAGAAACGCTAATTTTACGAACATTTACGGATCGGAGCGTGCTCGTGTTGCTTTTACAAATGATTTCGCGATTTATCAGTGAATGGGGGAATTGAAAAATACATGTATATTCGAGAAATTAAGCAAAATAACCACAAGCCGTTTGAAATAATTTGTCCATTTCGTAATTCCATCTGATCATCGATTCAATCAGCATTATCTCGTTGTTCTTGCATTAGCGAATGTATTAATTGTGTACGAAAAATACCGGGGGAGAAAGGACAATGCTTTCTCGCAGCTGTCATTGTAGTAATTAAACGGCAATTAATCTAGCGTTTCAACAAACACAGCGCGGTTCAAATTGAACCCAGTGGGATGCGTCACGTCGCTTTGACGACGCATTTATCGGTTCCACAGTTGCAATACACGTCCAATAATTGCCTTCGGACATCGTCAGCTTCGGTCACCGGAATTTCACGGATAAATTGTACCGGTCAATTGCAATGCATTCTGGGGACGTAATGAGTCTCGATATAAACATCTGAAAGTCTGCTAGATTCAAGGGATACTACAGCCGCAGGGTTGACGGCCTTCATATCTCCTACTTCGATATAACGTCGTTTCTCAATCGTCCTTATCGCAAAACTATCGCAATATTTTTTAAAACTTTCGAGTGACTTCCTCCCGTGCGATTTCTTGTCTCCTTTATTTCGCGATAACGTAAAACCTCGACCAAGAAATGAAGGAACCTAACGTGGAGAGCCCTGTATGCAAATACAGTCAACGCTCTCTTTCGTTAACCGCTCGGCCTCCCCACCCGTTTCTCCCGATCGTCAAGCTCTCGTCTCATCCCTACCACTCGCGAACGCGCGAGCGTGCGCATGCGCGGAAGTCCGGAGACCGCGTGGAGGGGGAAAGTAGGCGGGAGTAGGGAGCGAGGCACATGACGCTCGGAAGGAAATTCCGCAACGGTTGACGCAAGAGAAGTTGACAAAAAGGAGCGTCGACTGTAGAGCCGGTAGAGTATTATACGTGCATACTTTGTGAATGTAGGGGCAAAAAAATTAAATAGTTCCGTGCGAGTTGTCGCCAGCGTGTAGACGCTACGCGGAGACACACGACTCTCGTGTTTATATGTATATAAAACTTCTCGACATTCCTTATCGGGCGCTGGTAACGCGACGTTTCATTTGTCACCCCGACCATACCATAAACGTCAGGGTTGTTGCACTGGTAGTACAAGAATAGCGGTCGGGTGTGGAAACTTGCGTCTTGCGTGAGAAAAGCGTGTGTATATACATACATACACACATACAGGGGTTGAAATCCCGAGTCGAAGCGAGAACCTTTGGGGTAAACTTTGTACCCTCACGCCTACGTCAACGACGAGACGGGAGCGTCTGTTCTAGGTTGTTGTTCATACGCTCTCTCCTTCTCGGCACCTTCCTACCCATTTTCCCTCCCCTTTCTCTCGTGCCTTATCACCCTCACAATATACATGCACGGGGAGTCTTAAACCGACGCAAGAACCTTAATGTACCTCGAGAATTTGCTCCTCCGAACTCGAGAATCTTCCTATACGGCTGGCGTCTCTCGCGAATTTTTCTCACGCCGTCGTGAATTTAACGCACCTCGGGTTTCTCCCCCCACCCCGGAGTTACTCGGTGTTAATAATACACCAACGGATACTTTCTCGCCTCGATAAATAATCTCATATCGTCAAGTTTTCTCATTCACGAGCTTTCGAATAATTTCCCTTCAACATCGATTATGAATTTTCAATATTTAACATCAAAATGGCGTCTCAGTAAAAAGCTCACGGTTAACAGTGGGGCTTTCGATCGCGATGGAATATATTTGCCAGAGTATGATTTTATTCAACGATGATTTTGTGCGATCGCTCGTTCGGAATGAAACGTTGGAAACAGCATGGCGAAAAAATTCCAATATTTCGCTGCTCGAAAATTTGCGGCTATTTCATCGTAAAACAGGGGTTTTTAGCCCCGAAGCAGTCTAATTAAAGCACACGGTAGAATTGTCAGCATCGACGCGTACGTCATGATTATAAAATCGCGAGTTGATCGTGTAATTTCATGCACAGCGCGAGAACATATCAGCCTTCTCGAAAATTGAACGATCAGCTGATCGCGACTGACGATTTTGATCTCTCGCTCCGTGGCTGATGGAGGGTATAAAGAAAAATGATAGTAATTAAAAACTCTCACAGCCGCCATTCACTCACCGAACACGTCGGTATTGCGAGGAATTGCCGGATTGCACTCATCGCAAAAGCCAGTAGCTGAGGTCAAAGGGCAACCTCGTATTACATCCTGAATATCAACGTCGTGAAAACGACGATGCAAGCTTTTTCTCGCTCCGTTTCTCTCACGTTCACAATCGCACACACACACGTACGGGCAAATCCGTGTGTATATAAACAGCACGTACCATAATTTTTCCATAACCCGGTTATTGCGACTGTGTGTACGCGAAACCCTCCTGCTGGTGCGTAAATTACGTCCTGCGCTCGAAGAGCTAATCCCCGCACTAACATTTCCAGCACCGTGCACATAAAACGTTGCTGATGCACGAGTACCGCTGGAGGGAACAATAATTTCATTTTCAAACTTCTCGTACACACACGCGAATATAATTTCCAAACTCGCTCTTTCGTCTATTTATTTTTCTCTTTTCTTCCGACCACCGTGTGGTCGTTAAATATTCATTCGAAAAATCCATCTACCGCATGGTCGATCGAGTTTATTCCGCCGCGTTGTAAAACCTGCGTTCAATCTTCTCGAATCGATATAAATTCCTACTTTCGAGTCAAATCGTCCGACCGAATCGCTTGGAAAATAATGTTGCTTTTCGCCCCGAGGGGGTTTCTTTCGCCCCTGATTGTCAGTGAAAAAGTGTGATTCCATTTATGATTATTTCGTGAAAACTCGAAAATGAAACGTCCAGCCGAGGACGAAATTCTCCAAAAGTACAGAGAACGAAGACTACCGTGATGTCTCGTTACGAAAAGTGTACTGTACTCCTAACGGCTTACTTTGCCAATAAACTTTTCAAACTGCATGTATATCCTGTCCGGAAGAGAGAAAAACCGCTCGGGCACCACCGCCATCACGACATCTTATAGGGGAGAAAAAAAGACGAAAAGACGACGAATTTCGTCATAATTCAGAGACGAGATATACCGGTAAAGAAAAATCATATCGTTCGTAGGACGTTAGTCGCAACGTTAAGGGGGTATGAATAATGAAAAATCGTCGGAGAAAGCTGCGGTAAAAAATTTACCAAGCAGCTTGAGTCTTGGATAATCATCCAAGTTTTATTCCTCCAGCATCCGTCAATTTCATAGAGAACGCAAGACTTTTATTTTTCCACGAAAGATCGATGCGCCTTAGAGTGTTATTCCGGTTCAAAGTTTTTAGGTGCGAATGAATAGAGATTTCAATAAATATTCGATTTTGTCGTGCTGACTTTATCGAAGAGTGACAATTTTCACCCCTGGGCTGAATCTCCAGCATCCAAAAATCTTCACCCTCGGTATCAATATTTATCGATGTTAAGATCGAAAGGGGCGCTGACCAACGACGGCGGCTGCTCGATCGCGTTGAAACGCTCATCGTGGGAAAAACTTTCGACCCGTCAGAATATTACAAAGCGTTTGGATTATGCCGCGTATTTTCATTTTTATTTTTTCATTTTCATGATGCGATGCTCCCTGAAGCTAACCGGTTGTTTCACTAATCCGTAAGCGTCCACAGAGAGAGAGAGAGAGAGAGAGAGAGAGGCAAAGGGAAAAATCGTAAATCCGACAGAGCCGTCGACTTCTCGTCACGCTGAAATCTTAACCGCGCCCTAACTCCTGGACAGCACCTTCGGCGTCGTAGAGAGTGGCAATAAAACGAACCATTTCTGTGGATATTCTACGACCTCGCGCACGAGCATATATACAATTTACGTCATCGCTAGATGCAAAGATCCGCCCGAACGGGCTAATAAACTGCCGCGGATCTTTATAACGCCACCGAGAAAACATCTCCGAGGGTCCAAACTGTTGCACAAAACGTCAATGTGGCAATTATCATTTATTTCGTGTGCCGTCTTTTCAGTCAGATTCTACCGCGGGAGACGCGGCTTTCAGCGACGATTCTGTCTTTTTTTCGGTCCCCGCACCCTCGGCATCCTCGGCAGAGAGTTTTTACGTTCGGAATGCCGAGAGTGTATAACCGCGCGCCGGAAAGGGTGAATCCGTCTTACGACGCTTTGAATTCAGCCTTGCGGAACCGCGCGTGCGGCACCTTCGTTTTTCACAGCGCCTTCTCCTCTCGTCCGTCCGTTTCTCTCCGTGTGCGTTTTTTTTTTTTCAAACGCGTTTTCAGTCTTTGCAAAATTCAACGGCGTTTTTCTTTCTCGTCTTCCGCACGTGGACCCACCTGGCTTTTCTCGACTTTGCGAGCAGCGAGTTTATCGAGCTTTCAAGCCCTCCAAGACGCTCGGGAGCTCGTGCGGAAGGAAGCTTTTGAATCGGACACGTTCGTGGATGCTTCTGGGACCGCGTTTCTATCTGCTCTTTCTCGCGGATATGTTTTTATGTTTATACAGCGTGAATCGAGGGACGTTGTACGTTTTTGTGTTTACTGCTTTTCGTTTGAGGTTTTTGCGTTTGAAAAATTTGTTAGCGTTGCCAAGGTTTCGCAAAGCTGAAGCAGGGTCGAGTCGCGAAAGGAGAAAATCTAAAAAGCGTCGTTGGCCACGCAGGGACTTTTCAGTGCCATTTAGTTTAGCCTCACGCCGCTTACGCAAGCGCGGTTCATCAAAAAATTGCGTATAAAATATATCTCGCCTACCCACGTTGTCTATATATTACGCGCGATTTTCGTGTCAACTTTAAATTAAATTACGCCGATGTTTCGATTAAAAAAAAATTGTCGAGAAGATTTTTTACTTCGATCGATCTTTGAACGATCGTAACTCAAAAACGGTTCGTCCTACGGCACTACGACAGAGGACCTTTTTTGTAGACCGTCAAATTTCCCATCAAAAGTACGTGCCACGTTTTGTCGCGAGGCTCGTCGTTCTCACACAATAAAATCGTCAAAAAGCTCAGATTTTTCTTCGCGTTACCCTCGCGAAAAAAGAAAAAATCCAAAACGAGGCGCTTCTTCCTTTCAGAATCTAAAATTCCAACCAGCATCACACACCCTGATACTTTGTATTCCTCAAAACTAACCTTTACCGATTTGGTAATCCAGCCCTTAAAATACCGCTGATAATACTGGAATTAAAAATACGATCGTGCGCTTAAAAAATCGTAATCGATGTTGCGGACGTCGGAAATGCCGTTATTTACGGTGCGTTCGGATATTAAAAAGAGGAAAAAAAAAGGAAATACCCGTAACATTGATATTGACGAATGATTCGACGTGATTCGACCTCGGTTTGAAAAAAAAGGCAGGAAAAAAAGCGAGGAACATCAACCAACGCGCTTTCCTTGTACGCGAGCTTCAGCAACTGCTGGCAGCTCGTACATTTGACGATCGATGCTTGGGAAATAAGCGTGGAGCACGTACAACGACGTAGATTTAGAGGAACACTTGTCAGGGATGGAGAATGAAAACCGCAAACGTGAGCTCCTTGATGTATGAGGAGAGAATTAATAAGACACCGGTGGACGCATATGTATGTATATAGATTTATATACACATGTATGTATGTACAAGGAACGCCTCAAAAACGAAGTACAGAGTATACAGGATGCGGAGTTGATGTATGGTATTCTGTGCACGCCGAACTGACGGAGAGAAACAACCAAGGGAAAATTACCCGAAGGCAATCTCCAATTTTCTCGCCATCCAGCAGACGCGATTTAAACGGTCTTCCGCAGCTCGCGCGGAGCTGCAACATTGCTGCTGTATCTCCGACAAAATGTTTCGCGTGTGTGTGTGTGTGTGTGCGGGACGTAACGTACGTTCTGCGAAATTGATCGAAATTCACGAGAGAAGGGGGATATTTGTTTTTCTTTTTTCAAAAGAATCAATCGTCTTCCTTATTTCCCGATGGTTTCGCTGATTTTCATTCGAGATACGAACGAGACAACTTTTGGCTCTCGACTAACTCGACGATGGAAGAAAAATTGCAATAATCGGTAGGAGAATGTGAATTTTTAAGCAAATTCTAGAAATGCGGAAGACTTATTTTACGTACGGATTTCCGGCTAACTTTTTCCGAGCGTTTCATCGCGTTGGAATGCCGTTTATTCGAACTTTTGAGAGACTGTTGTCGGCGTTTATAACAGCGCGCAATCACGACGAAATTAGTGGTGAAAAAAACAGTGAAAAGAGACGAAAAAAAAGACTGAAAAAATACGAATGGGAAACAAATGCATCTCGAAATGGATGACGCGAGGACTGTAGGTGGCGCCATTGTGGAAACTTGGAAAAATATCGGAAACTCGTTGGGGGTTGGATTTATCCAGGCCTGGGATAATGTAAAATGGGAACTCGAGTGAGGGACGTTCGAGGGCACGAGGGTGGAATTGAGCGAGCGTTGGTGAAATTCCTTGGGGATTTGCAGATGCATCCCGCAGCATCCGAGCCACCGCGACGATCGAGCGGTAAATAACTTGCAACATTCAGGCTTTCCAAACTTATGGATAATGCGAGGCTACCATTTTTTTTTTTTTTTATCAAAAAGCCATGGACTTTACACGCTTATAATTTTTTTCCATCAACTTCTGACGGTACAGATGCGGAAAAGAGATGAAAAAATTGGCGACGAGCGACTTCATGTGCGATTTTTCGTGCCACTCGTGTCACAATCTTCATTACCGCAAAAGCCGAAGGGCTCGCGATTTAATTTCGCAACGAAGCAGAACAATAAATCGAGTTACAAAAATTGGACGGTATAAAACTTGTTAAATCACGCAATTTCCATCATACGTTCGCTGCGCACTCTGTGATTCCAGCGCAACGTTTTTTTTCCCCGCGTGACTCCGTTTCAAATGAATTCCCAGCAATAAAATCCGGTTATTACGCGAATACGATATTCGATGAACGCCGATGATGGACACTCGAAATACCTTTCGTCTCGGGTCCGTATGTACCGGATGTGGATAAATAATCGTTCAATGAAATGTATCACATCGAAAACGGGGCTGTATCGAGCGTTCTCTTTCGAGGACTCAAAACTCATCGATTAATGGAGATGAACATTGAAAGTCGATGAGAAAACCGTAAATTGATGAAACATCGATGAATATATCGATGATAACCATCGATACTCGATATTCATCGATTTATTCATCGATGATAACCAGAATGATTAACAACAAAAAAACAGGTCTTTCGGGGATGGAATTTCGTGCTGAGATGAAAAAATGGAATTTCCTGCCGAAAGTGCAATTATTGAACGAGGATTCGATCGATTATGTAGGAGAAGGCGAATATGAATAATTCAGCGTGTTTTCGAGACCATTTTCGTTTGTTTAGAAAGAACGAACGGATACGTTTGTTTTACGAATTTTACGAAAATGTCTGTTTTACGATGAACAGCCAAAGGCAACATTTCTCGAAGAGCGGAGCAGTCTCGTTACATCATCCCTGCGATGGATCCAGAAATGTACATGCTTAAAATACTGCACAGAAGGTGAACTCCCACTCGTAACGTCTCCACTTTGTCTATAAAACTTTTCAAACTACGAAAGTCCGCGATAACTCGAGTTAACGATACGCCGCTTTTCTTCTTGCATAAGCGCCCTCTCGCGTTTCTTTATTCCCCTGTAAATTGAAATTCCGCGGTAAGGGAATAGCGGAATCGTGTATGCGTACGTCCTCGGAGTTTGATAAAGAAACATTGCGATGAATCGATCAATATTTTATTCCAAAATAACGAGCTCGGTTTTCGTTACGAAGCTCCATCGATTTCACCTTTTCTTCCTTTCCCAGCCTCTTAATTCGCCTTTCGAGTATCTCAAAGAGCATAAAACGCGGGTTCAAGTAGCAATTTTCATTCTCGATGACTTTTTCGGGAATCGGACACGAATGCATGATTACTCGCAAAATTTTAATAAGCTTCACCCTCCAGATTGAGAAATATCGTTTATCAAACATTCTGCAAATTTTCACTTCGGATTCCCACGCGATAGGAAATTCAACATCTTTCGCGACAATTTTGCAACTATGTTCTCAAGAATTTTTGAAAAAAACCTCGATAATTTTGACCACCGCCGTTCCGGAGATGTAAATCCATTGTTCATTGTGACGCACGTGAATAAACAGTTTCGAAAATTTGCCTTTTTGGGTGAACATTTTTTTCAACTCGATAAACTGGCTCGTTTCATGATAAACATTATTTAAACAGCAAGGACGATTTTGTTTATAGAAAAAAGCTTTAATCTTCCAGCTCGTTTCGCGACCTACGGAATTTACAACGGAATTAATCGAGTTATCTCGAAAGCGGGTAAAAGCAGTTTAATGTCATCAAGCGGCGTCGAATCATGATCGCTGCAAGTTCGATGATTCGTTAGTTTTTAACGAAATTAGACCGATTTTACTCGATTAAACTTTATTAATCGTCAAAGAAACATCGAGTGCTCGTCGTTGCGGATGCAGCAGCGTTGCTTCTCCATCCCGTCGAATTTTCCAATTTTTCAAAAACTCAAACGCAACGAGAAAAGTCCTTGTGTTTTTCAATGGATTTACCGTTACAAAAAAATTTCGCCATTTTTCGCAACGTTTCCGCAACGGGGAAAAGGCGAAAATAAAAACGAGGATGCCGTCTGCGAAACAACAAACCAGACTGCTGCGTTCAATGACATTACCGCTTTGTGAATAGATTGAGCGCAATTAGTACATCGGTGCATCCGTTCGCGAACTTTATTGGCCTGATTGGCCTTTGTCCGTTGATTCTCGCAGAAAATTAAAGCGAATAATTCGATTCGCCGACAGCGAACAATGTTGCCGCACGAGTCTTGGATGTGTCTGCTCTCTCGCGCATGTACGTCGCTGATATATTTACACACATTTTCCATTCGTGATTGTTACACTCTGTAACACGATTACAGGGGAATCGCCGTAACAATTTGTTGGAAAAAATAAATAAATAGCGGCACAATCCGAGGCACATCCAAGCGGAGGCGCTTCATCAAACGTCCACGAAAGTATACTCGTACCGTTTGAAGCAATTATTCGAAATAAAGTATCGAATGTTTTTCAAAAAAGTGGGAAACTCGGTAATTCGCTCGGAGAGATTTATTCAAAAAACTTTCCGAAGCGATTTTTTGGTTTTTTTTTTCTAATCTTCGAATCGATGTAATTTTGAAAAAAAAGAACGTCCGACATCTTTTTCGAACGAAAAAACCACCGGAAGAGAGTGAAAAATTCAAACGAAGATCAGTCAAAGATGAAAGGTTATTAAAATAGAAATTTACCACCAGAAAACAATGTACGAAGACGGAAAATCTACGAAGATCCGTTGCCGAAGGACGATGGAAAAACCAAAATTGGAATCAAGTACGAGTGATAGCGAATAGCGCTCTTCGCGACGTGAGCAACTTGGAAAATCCTCGGATGCGGTATATCGGTGGATCTGACAAGTTGGAATCAGCTCGCGGATGAGATGGACCAAAAGTGCGGAAGCTGGAGGAGGTACGAGCGGGCGAAATGGTTATTTTATTCATCCAGGAAAAACCCTACCCCGTTCTATCTCTCTGGGGTCACCTGGCGAACATTCCTATCGGAATTTATAAGCTTCCCGGCGAAAATCCTCGCGAGCACTTTGCCAATTTATTCGAGCGAGCATGTGCAAAGTCGAGCGACCGTTTTGGCTCTCGCTGCCGCGGTAGCGATCGCAGCGACATTGGTTGGTCATAGCGGGAGCGGTAGACGTCAAGACCGTCTGCTGGGCTTCGTTTGGTTGTACGCTTTTCTTTTTTTTCTCTCTTTTTTTTCCATTTTTTTTGCTCATCCCATCGACACGGGAGAACGGGTGAGTGATAATCTAAAAGTTTGGTCGTTCTCGAACAACCGCCACCAGGTGGGATCACTCGGCGTCTCCGCTGTTCGCGGGAGTCACAGATTGATTAATCGTTCGTGGCTATACATTTCCGCATCGCCGCAGCATCTCCTCATCTTTCCCTCCTACGTCCCTTTTGCATTTCACGTCAGCGGTGGATCGTCCCTCTTTTTTTGGTTTTTCTCCCTTCGACTTTCATTCGAAGGTAAAAGCTACCGGCACGCGAGTTTATCGGCATGTCATGTCTCTTGATTACCAGGGTTCGTTATCACATAGCCTACCAGCGGAATCTACGAAAACATCCCCTTCGTCGTACCCTTCGTTGCGATCAGCTGGAATTGTATTCTCCGGCAGGATTCGTGCGGGGCCGAGAAATGCGTGATAAGTTTGGAAACTTTGGTGAAACAAAGTTTTTTTCAACCAGAGGCTGGCTTATCAAGTGAAAAGAGTGAATATTTGTCAGACATTGTTTGGAAATATTGATCGTTGCAGGGCACAGGTGAGTTCATAGCTAATTTTCGGAAAAGCGTAGTCGTTTTTTGTTTTACCCACCCTAATGAACATCTACACACAAATATGTCGCAAGGGAAGTCAGGAGGCAACGTCACTCGCCCGAAAAACGGAGAGCTCAGCGACGGAGTAATGAGCTAAGCCAGATTTAATTACCCCGAACAACCCTCCGCTTCCGCCCTGCAGAACGATGGGAGGACGCGAAAACGACGGATTCCATTGCAGCGGGAAAGTTCGCCGACACTTTTAATCTAAATTCGCTTCATATCTCAAACAGCAAGAGCAGTGGGGCAGGGTGAAAGGCGATAGTGATTAGGGGAGCCAGTCAAAAAGGGTGGATCTTTCGCGGAGTGAATAACGATAATTGGCGAACCTCATTAATGAAATTCCTAACCGATCGTTCGAGCATGATAAGCAGACGAGTACGATTGTCATCTCGAATGCAAGCGATTTCTCGATTCTTTCACGAAGAATTAAATTAACGAAAAACGTAGATATTCAATAAGATCGCTGCGACGATCGTCGCAAAGATTTCCTCGCGTTCTTCGACGAATTCCATCGCTGTCGATTCGATCTATCACCGATCGTCATTTTTATCTTTGTCTCGAATTGCCGCGATTCGATGAATGCGGTCTTGAAATGGTAATTTAATTATGATAATGGTTCATCGAAGGTACTGAGAACGTTGAGTTTTTCCTCTTTCAACTCGCTGATAAATGGCGGCTGCTTCAATGATTTATTGGCTCGCAATGACCCTGTCAATTTTTCACTTGGGAATATTGAGAAGAAGCCAAAGAGAGAGAGAGAGAGAGAGAGGAAAGGGTGGAACGCGGAAAAGATATGGCTGCAGTGTCGGTAAAACATAATCGACTGCTACAGTGGTACAATGCGAACGGAGAGCTTGCCCCGGAAACCTCTCTTGAGGTTCCGGCCAGCTCCAGCGTCGCGAAAGCAAATTGTCGGGGCATCCATCATTTCTCCTCTCGCCTTTCGTGCATGTACACAGAAATTGTCGAGAGCGTTAATAACGTCGTTAGTCGGGATCAATCTGTCGTCGTGAGGTGTTGCGCAAAACGGAGAAAAATCTGTTTTCCCACAGAGTATAGAACGTTGAACAAAATTTTATTTTTTTCATTTTTCATTTTTCAAAGTTTCATAACCGAATGCTCATTTCCAGTACAATAATCCGACCGACCTTTTCACCGACACGCAAAATGCCCTCTCGGAGATTCTGAATTTTTCAAAATCGAACTCAATTCTTTCGATTTTCGCGAATACCTCGAAGTTTCTTGACGAATCTTTGGTATTTCCGTTGAAATTGGCTGGGATTTCTCGACAAACGAGTCGATAAACAAATCGGCGAACGTCGACACTCTGATTTTTTTTTCTTTTTTTTTTAGGCAGATCGTTGCAGCGAGACAGTTTCCACTGTCTATTTTTTCCACTGCCATATCTGTTTTTTCAATGCCTGGAAAACTTTTTTCCTTTCTAAAGAAATATTTTTAGGTCTATCAGCAAGAGAAAGTAGCTCTCTCTCTCTGTTCTCGAGTGCGTTTTCGAAAGTGGATTTGGCCCGTTTTGATGAACGTTGGATCGAGGCATGATTCGATCGGATGGAGGCATGAGTCGCAATAGCATTAACATTAATCGAGACGGTAATGAAACGGTAAAGGGAGCACAAAGGGGTCGAATATACGCGGAGGATCCGTGTGGCGAATCACGATATTTCCCCATTAGCTGTGTTTCAAGACGCGTGCAGAGAACCAGTGCACGACGCATTAATTCCTAATTAGCGTCTAACCCGCCAGAGGAGGTGGATTGTCCGCGACGACCACCTATACGTGATTACAGTTCGTACAAATTCGCCGTAGATCGCTTTTGCCGGCAGCCTGTGTAATACACACGTACGACTCGGCTACTGGTGCGGACAGACGAGCAAAGGTACCATTACGATCGTGACGCGTTATTGGGACGTTACCAGGCACTTCCGGTAGCGCTGGGTTTGCGGAAACTTATATGGCAGCGTATATACGTGTTTCCGGTGACTCAAATTTCATCGCGCCAGCCGTTAATCGTGAATGAACATTACGAAAAAGAAGGCGAACTGCAAATTCGAACTTTTTGTTGAATTCCGTCGGAAAACGATAAAGTTGCGAAAAGACTTGCAAATTTTCGAAATGATGGAAAATCGTGCGAAATTCTATTCGGCGATAATTGCACGATTGTTTTATGCAATTTTATAGATATACGCTCGCGGTCGTCCTTGAAAAAAATCTTTCTGAATCTTTCGACTTTTTCGTTATTGTTCTCTCGTTGTTCGAGACTCGAATTGGATTTGCGGGGGTTGTATCATTATTGCAATGAGACGAGGGTACGTTTGATTCGATTCAAGAGAGGCAGAGGGATGGAGAGGGGGGTGGGAAAAGCTGACAAAAGGGGTGAGGCTCGAGGAACGTGAAATCGTTGCGAAAACGATAAAGTTGCGAAAAGACTTGCAAATTTTCGAAATGATGAAAAATCGTGCGAAATTCTATTCGGCGATAATTGCACGACTGTTTTATGCAATTTTATCGATGTGCGCTCGCGGTCGTCCTTGAAAAAAATCTTTCTGAATCTTTCGACTTTTTCGTTGTTGTTCTCTCGTTGTTCGAGACTCGAATTGGATTTGAGGGGGTTGTATCATTATTGCAATGAGACGAGGGTACGTTTGATTCGATTCAAGAGAGGCAGAGGGATGGAGAGGGGGGTGGGAAAAGCTGACAAAAGGGGTGAGGCTCGAGGAACGTGAAATCGTTGCGAAAACTCTCCGTGTGTGTGTGTGTGTGTGTGATGGGCTTTTTGCGGTTTGCAGTCACCCGCCCCGGATTGTATGTACAGTGAAACGGAAAAAAATGAGGAAAAGCGAGAATCCTGGCGCTTTTATACGGAGGCACAGTTTTTCCAGGCGCGCGGAGCACCATCAGCGGCAGCCTCCGCTACCCTCCGCTAACCGTGTAGAAATATACAGTATAAACGCTCGGTTGAAACATCTACAGGTCGTTCGTTTATTCCAGCCGCGTTTTGTCGGTATGAATGCGCCGATTTCGTTAGCGAAGCTCGGTCCGCGCTATCGCGATTTCTGTGGCTCTTTGCCAAAACGTTTGCGAGCCACGTGAACTATACGCACGCATTAGGGTGTCGGTTATTTCCCGAGGAGACTTTTTCCACTCGGGACAGCGCCGAATCATTGGCTTACAGCCTAAAAACGACGTTGGAGATTTTTTCAAAATTTTCAAGGGCCTTTAACCCCCGCCTGAATTACGATACTCTTCCCGTGTGAGTAAAATGGGATTTTTCCACTTGTGAGATTTTAATTCTCTTCTCGCTTATTACAATCGTTAAATTTTAAAAAATTGCCGATTCTCCTTCATCCATGATCCTCTTAGATGGACGAATGTTAATATCGCTGACGACAATTTTTTCGTTAATTTTAAAAAGATTATACTGTATTTTTGCCATAATTTCAAATAAATTTCCAGATTGTTGGAAATTAGCAACATTAAAATTCGTCCATATAGAAAAATCGTAGTTGAAGAAGAATCGATAATCTTTTTTGTAATTTATTGAATATAATAAGCGCGAAAAAAATTACAATGTAAAAAGAGCAAAGATCTCGTATTATTTGAGTGGGAAAAGTGTCGTCATTCAGGCAGAGGTTGAATGAAAATTTAAATTTCGAATATGTAGAAAATGGATGAATTTTGAAAACGAAAAAACTTTGAAATTTTTTAAAAACAACTTTGGAAACGTCAAAGTGTCGAAAAAGAGAGAGGAAATACACGTACGAATGCATTATTCGTTCGGGCGATGTGATCGTTGAGCGAATAAGAAATCGGGGGTTGAAAAATAAGATATGGCGTATTGCCAGATGGGGGTTGTGCGGGAAGGATGGCAAAAATCTACTCGCCCAATTCGCGTGCGAGTGTATCTCGTGGGGTCTAATGGGGGTTACGTGCAATCCGGTTTAATTCGACGAAATTGCAAGTCCAGCTCGCATCCCGAAGAGCCTGGCTCTTTCCCTTTTTTCCAACCCTTTAACGTTCGTATCTCCGCATACCGCAGCGAACTCACGCTCTGGCAGCATTTTCGTTGAACTTTAAGGCAGGACGGATGTCGTCCAGCAAAATATATATATATAAATCCGCGTAGGAACGAGCGATACGTGTCACGAGGATGTATCACGTGTACGACACCACCCGGGGAAAGTGCACACGTATTCACCCGGGGATCGAGATGAGGAACACTCGGGAAATTTCGATCGTGAAGTAAAAAAGATAAAAATCGAGCGAAATGGCGGATAAAAATCGAGGGGTAGCGTTGAACCACGTAGGGGTTGTTTTATTTCGGCGGTACGCGGTCGCAGGCAAGACCATTCTCGCGTGCGAGCGTTTATCGCGTTTAATTTCTCCCGCCCATTCTTCGTTTCTCTCACGGGCGCGCAGCAGCGCCCCCCTTGCGCGGCGTCATGTACCAGCGGTGTATCATCGTACGATGAACCGGCCGGGCGTGCGAGAGATACGAGTCTCCGCCGATCATTGACTCTGTCTGTGTTTGAGACCCTTGTGTGGTGTGTGCATTCACGCACACGTGAATATTCATGAATTTATTCCCATGTGCGTATAAAGGGTGGCCCATAAACAAAAATGGAGACGAGTTGCGAGGGAAAGTGTCACGGTTGGAGGAAGAGGCTTTTTATTTAATTTTCTTGAATCTTTTGAGACGCGCCTCGCGAATCGACGCTTTCGATTGTAGGAAATAATTTCTTTGTTTTTTGCGATTAGCTTCGGTGTTCCCAGGCAGCGTCTGAAGTTTGTCATTTACCGGACACCCTGTGTATTCATGTACGAGTGTGTGTGTGTGTGTGCGAGAGTGCACATAAATGTATTCCTATTAGGGATGTAAATGCGGTAATTTCACGTTGGTAATTACCAAGGGACGAGACGCGTCGAGCTGGGAAGAGCTTGGCGGGAACGCGGAAACAACGGGTGACTCTTTGATCGTTTGTCGGCTGGTCCACGTACCGTGGTGTCTCTTTGACACCACGGAACTTTGGTCCCTCTCGGTATATTACCCAGATATCCGTTTAAACACGTCCGAAGTTATTCCTTTTTCGAGTTTACCCCGAGATTATTCCATCAGCCGATCGAAAAGTTTATACACAAGGAGACGCAATAATAAGATGCACATCCTTCGCCTTTTTGTTCCTCCCGACGATAATCGCTCGGGGACGCTTTTCAAACAGGATTTTTCAGGGGATTATACTTTTTGCAGCAAAATAGCAGCCACTCGATGTAAAGTGAATCAAGACGCGCGAATCTTTTTGTTTTTTTTTCCACCGAGCACAGCATCTCGAAGAGACGAAAAAAAAAATGGAAACGAACGAAGGTGACTGTAGAATTATTTTTGTCTCGACGTCCGCTCGTTGACGACCGTATTTCTTCCATGATTCGAATTTGAGCGGATTTTTTCTCTTTTTTTCGCATACAGCTTTGAGAATCAATATTATGGTCGAGGCGAAATTTGAGTCTCGATCGTCTCGATAATTTTGCATTTTCGATTCTTTTCTCTTCGTCCCTTTGTAAAATCAAATTTCACCTCTTTCTCGATATATTCCTCGTCACCATCGTAGTAATTAGTGTGAAAAACTTTGCAAAATTTTACAAAAAAGAAAAGAAAGAGGGATGGTAGCCACATTACGCGTGGGTCGCCCTGTATATAACGCGGAAGTGAATCCAGCGAGAAACAAGTGTGCGTAAACGCGTGAACGTCGTACGCGCATTCTCCTCCTCGAAATACCTCAAGATGTACGTACTCTTTTCGAGCACAATTTTTTTCCTTCGATCATAATCCGAAAATAGCGTTTTTCCCCCCTTAAAAACATCTCCGAGGCGTGTGAAAAACGCTGGAACGTAATTTTTCTCAAAAAAACACGACAAAAACGTGTTAATTCGACATTTTCATTTTTTCCTTCGGTTTTGTAGCTCGTTGAAGAGATCGATAGTCGTTTTCGCGAGTGAAAAATAAGTCTGAAACGTTTGAACCGCTTGAACCGTCGATTTCGTCATTTTCGTCCGAAAGATCGGTCGCGACGAATTAAAAAAACGCATTTCCACAGGATTTTTCACGAGCGATTTCGCGTCGATCGTCGCAACGGTTTTGTTCGAGGAGATGAAATTTTCATAGCACTGACTATGATTATAGTTTTCAATGGAAAATGTAATAAAAGTCGCGAGGGCTTTCCCGTCCTCGTCGTCGTCTTCTTCATGTTCTCCCCGTTCGATTCTCGATGCACTTGAGACCTCATCTTTGTTTTCCACCGGCACTCTTCCTCTTCGCTTTCACAGCTTCATGGTCCATTCAATATCATATATCCCATCCCGTCACAAGTTTCAGCTCTTCCCTTTGCCATGTGCCCTCTTTTTAACCCACTTCTCACCGATCCCTTGCGAGAAGAGACTCATCCCTCTCGCCCTATTTTTCACCGAGCTCGAAGAGGAGCGAAGAACGAGATGGAGGGGAAAAAGCGAGAGAGAGAGAGAGAGAGAGAGAGAGAGAGAGAGAGATAGAGAGCGTGAGAGGGTCAAAGATGGAGCGATGAAGCTGCCTCGAATCCATTCCCCTTGCAAAATTCTATGCGGTGTAACTCATTAGTCCGAGGATTAAGACACACAGCGTGGAGGCTGAGCGCATAATGAGGCATCCGGAAGGAAGGAAGGATGAGAGCCATGGGCGAGGCGGAGAACGGGACGAATCGAGATGAGAGAGAATTTCAGGACAGCGGAGGGAAAAATATAAAAACGAGGGTCGTGCTTTTTGCTCAGACCTCTTCGGCAACCCTTCCATATCGAATGACGTTGCGCGGAGGATTATCGCGAGTGGATTCAAAAATGCGTGCAAAAAGAAAGTAAAAAACAGCGTTTACCTTCAGCGTCAATTTTAAGAGCGCGGTTTTTCGCACAAACGAGGACGGAACGAAATTACGAATAAAATCGTATCTACATATCGACGAAAAAATGATGACGTCGATCAAGTTGGAAAAATGCCTTTGCCACCGATTGCCAAAAAACTTGGAACGAATTCTGGACGAAAATTCCGGAAGTACGATTCCGACGAAATCGCGGAAAGGCTTTTTTGTAAATATATAAAAACGTGGGAGAGGTTTTTGGATTAAAAAAATACCGCGCACCATTTTTTTTTGGCGAAATAAACGTGTCATTTGGAGCGATCGAAGATTTCGATCGATGAAAGATTTTCGAAATTCAATGAGGTTTACAAAGACTTTCGAAACTCGCGGTCCATCTCCATCCTTCTTCAGAACCGTGCCTCCGGAATTTCTCGCTTTAATAAGACAATAAAGCTTTGAATTTCAGCGCATCGAGACGAGATGAAACGTCTTTATAATTCCGGAGTGGACCGCGGCCGATGCGAGAAAATCGCGAGTATCGTTCGAGTGCCGAGGTCAAAGTCATTCCGTTACAAAGACGGAAGAAGAAAGCCGCGGTCGCATTGAAGTTGTTATCAGCTTCGTGGGAGCATCGAACGGACCATTCGGAAAATGAGAAACCCCACGGTCGATCCGAAGCGTCCGAATTTCGCGCGTGAAAACAGCATACAGGAAAATTCACGGAGATAAAAAGAAAAGGGAAAAAGTTGGCGACAGCGCCATCTATGGGGACATTACACACAACCGAGCAGCGGAAAAAAACCGATTGCAATAAAAAGCGATCAACAAAATAACAAAACAGACGTTTATAAAAAAAAAAAGAAAAACCAAGTCGCTTATTTTCCTCGTGCTTTGTTCGTTAAATTAAAATCTCCGTTTTCGACCGAAACACTTGAAAAAAACCGTCCGTAAGATTGTGGAGTAAAAAATGAAGGAACGAGGACGAATTTTATCGCGAGAGAAAGATTTCGTCCGAGAGGACCGATGACTTTGACCGAACCGGAAGCGGGAAAAAATCGCATCGCGATAGAAAGAGGGTGCACGGCCGTGCCTGTTCGACCCTCGACGAGCTTTGCTCCAAAACGTTGAAAAACACGGCGGCACTTTGTGTTACCGGCGGGGAAAAGCGTCGCGGAGTTCGGATAGAAGCTTATCATCCGTGCGGGGCATAGCCGTGGGAAAAATAGCACGCTGAACGGGTGGCATTGCTGAGGGAAAAATAGCGCTTAGAAGCAGTGTTTGGTGGCTGTATTTAAGGGTCAAGGGGCAAAATCTACTTTATCGTCGTAAAACCTTTCGCCAACTCGCTTTCTCGGTCTTTTTTTTTGCATTTTGGTTTTGCGACACGAGATGCCATCTTGGAGATCGGAGTTTCCGTGTCAGAGACCCCGCCATCGACGTTCGTCGGCCCGACACGTAATTCGATCGAATAATTGTATGAATAATTAATTATTCATTTATTCGAGACGCATGTAGAGCCTGGTTGAATCATGAGCGCGCATAAATTATTTTGACGCGAGTATTACGAGCCTTTTCGTAAAAGCTTGGAAGAAGAGCGGGCTCGTTCGTTTTCTTATCAATATGAATATCGATCGTCCAACGTTATTCAGGAGCGTCTGTAAACGATCACGAGCTTGATTCTCATCATCATTTTTCCAGCGGAAAGTTTCGCGTCGAACGCGACGACGAATTGTCCGAAAAATCAAAGGGATAGAGCTGGTTTTCGTCATTGATAATTATTTTCGTCGCGTTTGAATTATTCGATTCAACGCGAATTTTGAACAACGAATAATACTTGAAATTCTGGCTCAGTACGAGCGAAAAGTAAAAAATACCCACGATTTTTGTTTTTGCGTCACTATTGACTCAAATCCGAGCATTTTTCGGTGAATCTTGATGAATCTTGCGAATTGAGATGAAAAATCTGTCGCGATGATGACGCAGACGCGTCGATATTATTCGTCGGAAATTCGTGCTCCACGATACGACGATACGAGCCCTTTCGTAAAAGCTCGGAAGAAGAGCGGGCTCGTTCGTTTTCTTATCAATATGAATATCGATCGTCCAACGTTATTCAGGAGCGTCTGTAAACGATCACGAGCTTGATTCTCATCATCATTTTTCCAGCGGAAAGTTTCGCGTCGAACGCGACGACGAATTATCCGAAAAATTAAAGGGGTATATTATCGTCATTAATAATTATATCGGTCGCGTTTGAATTATTCGATAATTATCGCGAATTTTGAACAACGATATACTTGAAATTCTGGCTCAGTACGAGCGAAAAGTAAAAAATATCCACGATTTTTGTTTTTGCGTCACTATTGACTCAAATCCGAGCATTTTTCGGTGAATCTTGATGAATCTTGCGAATTGAGATGAAAAATCTGTCGCGATGATGATACAGACGCGTCGTAAACGATCACGCGCTTGATTCTCATTACGATTTTTCCAGTGGAAAGTTTCGCGTCAAACGCGACGACGAATTATCCGAAAAATCAAAGGAGTATTGCTCGTTTTCGTCGTTAATAATAATATCGGTTGCGTTTAAACTATTCGATAATTATCGCGAATTTTGAACAACGATATACTCGAAATTCTGGCTCAGTACGAGCGAAAAGTAAAAAATATCCACAATTTTTCTTTTTGCATCACTATTGACTCAAATCCGAGAATTTTTCGTTTTCTCGTGTTCCTCCTTGGGCGCCCAAAGTTGGGAAACGTCCTCGGAACGAAAAACAAGCCGGTGAATCTTGCGAATTGAGATGAAAAAAATCTGTCGCGATGATGACGCAGACGCGTCGATATTATTGGTCGGAAATTCGTGCTCCATGGGGATGACGTGCACGAGGGTGGTGAAATCGATCGACCTCTCGCGTCCGACGACCCCGCATACCCTGAAAATTCGGGGCGATTGCGGCGATATCCGGTGGGAGACGGTGTACGAAGTAGACGAAGGGAGAAAAAATATTGTTCGGCAGTTTGGCGATAACGAGTGAAACTAGAGTCGACCGAACTGAGCGCCGCTTTCGCTTTGTCTCGCGCCGTTGAATAATTAATGGCTAAACCGGTATGAACGAAATGCTCCTCGAACCGAACGACGATAGTTATTGCGTCGGCGGGTGATGCAACGAAAATAGACGAGACACGCGTCGCGATCGAATTTCGTAACGAAATTTGTCGAGCCTGCGGGTAAATGACGTCCGGTTCCAACAAGTTCGACAGTCAACGTTCGGGTGTGAGGCTGTTTTTGTGTTTATTTCGTTAAGGCTTCTTTGGACGTTATTAATCACTGATAATACAATGATAATAATAATAAAAGTCGAAGAGTCAAAAAACAGGAAATCCATCGGAGGAAACGTTGCACGAGCGAGGAAATACACGTACGAATGCATTATTCGTTCGGGCGATGTGATCGTTGAGCGAATAAGAAATCGGGGGATGAAAAAATAAGATATGGCGGATTGCCAAGTGGGGGCTGTACGGGAAAGATGGCAAAAATCGACTCGCCCAGTTTTGTGCGAGTGCGACACGCGTCGCGATCGAATTTCGTAACGAAATTTGTCGAGCCTGCGGGTAAATGACGTCCGGTTCCAACAAGTTCGACAGTCAACGTTCGGGTGTGAGGCTGTTTTTGTGTTTATTTCGTTGAGGCTTCTTTGGACGTTATTAATCACTGCTAATACAATGATAATAATAATAATATCGCAAAACTTTGCAGAAAATAACGGAGAAATACGCGAAGGGCTGAATAATAATGACGAAAATCTCGCGAGCAACGATCTCGCGTATGATCAAGGCACGTCCGTCAAAGAATTTCGAAAAATTCCTTCGTTCGATTCCGACGGAATTCTCCGATTTTTTCCACCCGAGGCTTTCGAACTTTTGCACTTTTCTTTTGACGTCATCGTTGCCATCGGCGTCGTCAAAATTCTCGAGAAGTCGAACGACGATTCAAACAACATCAACGTAAATGAAGATGAGCAGAGCGAAAAAATGATCTCTCAAAGGATGGACCGGATGACTTTGTCGATTTTTTCTCGGGTGAATCGCGTCTTTAGACTTCGATAATACTCGTGGGAACTTTGATGCCATCATTGGCACTGACGTTACGAAGATAAACGTGTATACTTTCGTTAAAAACGACCGATACCAGAGAGGGAAGGGGGGAGAAGAACGATGGAAGACGTTTCACGAGGCCATTACGAGCTTATACGTGGGATATTAAGAGTAAAACAGAGGGCGCTGGTTGCGCCCGTTTCTCTCGCGCAAGTCGCCGAACGTCTGAGAGATTTCGTTAATTCCAGGGATACCGGAAGTTTAACGCGATTTATATACACATATACGCGTTAAAGTACGTATTTTTCTTCCGGCGGAGCGATATACCGTTATCCTTGCCGTTAACATTAAGGGGCAGGGGAGAGAATGGCGTAAAGAATAATGGATGATCGTAGGGCAGAGGGAAGGAGGGGGGGAGGCTGGAAGAGAAAGCCGGACGGAGGGAAGTCGCGTTTTCCGGTCGGGAAAAAAGACGGGCCATCCTCACCCAATTACCCACCCCTCTGAACTCGGGGGTAATCTACACCGGCCGTTATGCAACCGTAAATATAAATTCGCCTTGTTTTTTTTTTTTTCCTTTTACGGTTTTTCGTTTTTAGCTCTTTTCTCCCTTTCTCCGCGTTCGCATATTCATGTATCGCCCCGTACACCGCGTGTGGGAATTATTACAGCGTACAGCGTTATGGAAAACGAAGAATCGGAATAAAACGCGGGCCAACGCTCGTCAACGTCCCCCACAACGAAAGACGAAGGAAAAAGGCGGCTTTCGCGCTCGGGTCGAAGCCGAAAAGCTTCCGTTTTTGCCCGCCGGAGAAGAGATTTTCAGCGCGGATCATCGTAAAACTGCGCTGTCTTTTTTTTTTGACGGTCAAGTTTTATGCCATTCCACCGTTCCGTGCGCGCTTGGGAATCTTCAGCGAGTCGATATCTTTCATCGAACGCAAATAGAATTTCGTCGAGTTCAATTTTCTTTTCGCCAAATTTTCCAACGATTTTGTCGGCGAGATTTGAAAAATTGATGGAAAAAAGAGAAATTCGGATAAACGCGGTTTTCAAATGTGTAAAAAAAAAAGGATAAAGATTCACGCGGTTGTACGGAGAATGACGAAGATACGACGATTTTTGCGACAACGCGGGGGCAAAGTTTCGCGTTTTTGTCGTTCGTCGGTGGCGTCTGAGATGAGATTCTGAGGGTGAGATTCTGTGAGATTGAAACGCGCGGTCCGGCTTCTCGCGGAATAACCAGGGACGTCTTCGGCGACGTCGCTGAATGGTACCCGCAACTATCGAATCCTTAACGAACCGGAGAAACGTGAACGGAAGTGTACTGAGAAAGATCGGAGTACGAGAGAGAGAGAGAGAGAGAGGGGTGGAAAAGAAAATTACGAGAGGAAGTTGGCGCATTGCTACAAATTGGGAAGGAAGAGGGGGACTAATCGCGGATCTCATCAGTAGGAGCAAAGAAGTTCACAGAAACGAGGGCGTCCATGAGGTGGCTTTTACGGACACTGCTTCCGGTCTTCCGCTCTTTCTTTACCGCACGAATCACTCTGCGCCTTATTCTCCATCCTCTCCTCCCTCTCCCAACCCGCCCAGCCCCCGAGAACAATTATCGAGAGTCTCGAGGTGTTCTCCGTCCGCTCTGCACTTCAATGAGGCGTTCTTAAAGAGTCTTTAGACAAATTGGTCCATTTCGGCCATTTCGGCCGAAAAAGCCAACTATATTCTTCAATCGACTTCTCATTTTTGTTTTTCAACGGACGCGGAGGAATAAACGCCCCGCGTCCGTCGGAGAAAACGATCGAGGGACAACGATATTTCATCGTCTCTCGTCCACTCGGCGATCGTTCGACTCGCGCTCTTTTTTTTTCGCGAATTTTTTTTCGAAGAGAAAAAACGAGATCGTTACGGGATCGATGTTTTTTTTATCGCTCATTTGTCGCGGAAACGGGTTTTTTGGAATTGACAAAAGGGTCGATGCGAAATTTGAACTATTCGAGAGTCGTGCTTGATTCAAGGACGTACGAGAGGCGAATTGGTACTGATATATCATTACAGGAATTTATGATAATATGAAAAAGCGATCGAAAAATTTTGTCTAAAAAAGGGACGAAAAATGCGTTCTCGTTGAAACGTCCTTGATTCGAGGATCAAGGGGAGAATTTCGAGCGGCGAGCGGTGCTGTCAAAATAAAAAAAAAAATCATCGAAAGGTGAATCGATGCCGAGGACCGTCGTTTGAAATAACGATATCAAAAGATCGCTAACAAACTGTATAAAAAAAAAGGTCGAACGAATTCGTTGATATTTTTTGATTTTTTTTCGGTATTTCCGAAAAATTTGTAGAAAATTTTGAGCAGAGCGATGAAGAACGACGAAAAAATCGGCCGAAAATCGGGGAGGCGCGATTTGTTCCTTTTTTTTCTCGCGTTTTTTTTTCTGTCTTCTTTTAATCACTCGGAAGCTCAAAAAGCGCGAAAGGATCACCGCGAGAATGTATACGACGAAACGTTATCCGCGAAGCTTTTCCGTTCGTACCCGAGGCCCGGAAGGACACGAGAAACTTTGCGATTTTACCGCTCGTGCAAAGTCGAGTGAGAAATTAACGCGGAAGACCGAAAAGAAAGCGGAAGCCGCACACGTTCGCGCGCCTCGAGCGCGACGAAAATTGGCAAATCGACGATCGAATTTATCTCCGGCAATTTCATCGATAATTTTCTTCGTCGGAGCTGAGACTGTTCGTCGATTCTGAAGACCAAAAAAAAGTGAAAAAAAAAGAAAAAAAAACATGAAGAAACAATTTCGAAAAGCCAACATATTCTTCCCCTCGCCCTTTCAATAAGAGACGCAAAGACGACGTCGGGTCGCAAACGTTTTCCGGTGTAATAACTTTTTCCGGGGACAACAAAAAAAAACGCGTCGTGGTCGTTTTTTTTTTTCGCAAACGTTCGAAAGATGAAAAAAGATCGAAGACGAGATCGCGGAGCGACGAAAAGGAGGATGTAATTCGGTCCGCGAGAGAGAAAGAGAATCTCCCCGAGAAAAACTTTTCGTCTCGTCATCCCGCGCCGAGAGAGCTCGAGATGAAAACAAGAGGCACGAAGTTTGAGCTACCGTCGTCCCGCCCATAAAAAACCAAGCGATTTTCGCTTTTTCCCTTCGTCGAATGTTTTTTTTTTCACGTTTTTCGTTTTTCGGAAGAAATCACCGAAAAAAATGTTTCGAAAAATCTGTCGGAAAATTGTTATTTATGCAGAAATAAATCTGACAAAGGGAGATGAAAAATTTGGCTGTCGACCAGTAGCCGCGCGTCTCGTTGCTGGATTTCGAGTTATCCCTTCGTCCCAAAGGGGTGCATCTTTTTTCCCGCTTGCGGAAACGACTCGTCGTTAGTTTTACGATCGCACCGTGAATTTAGATAAACAGTGCGTAACAGCTCACTGGAGAAGCCAGAGAGAGAGAGAGAGACTGCGAGGTCGACGATAAATTTCATATTTCCCAGCGAGTAAAATTTCCAACCCTCCGTTCTACGGCGTGTCACAGCACACGTTCGCGTTATTAAATGGCTGTTTGCATATCCCACCGAATATATATATTCCCTTCCCTCCTCCTCTCCCTCCAGAACGTTCCACCGCGATTGTTTTGCTCCCCCATGTACGTGAAGATTTTCACGAGGAAAATAAGAAATTTTCCTCAACGACGTCAGTCTCGTCCTCCAGTTTGAACCCTTTTAACGCCCGCGCACGCCCACGCCGACAGAGAATATCCCGCCGACTCTCGATATGTTAATTTCGTTACGACGGAACGAAGGGGGACGGAACTAATCTCGTGAAAAACAAACGGGCCATTTCGCTGATTTTCATGAGGTGATATTCAAATTATCTTCCCTGTAAACGGAAGGGGAAAAAGAAGGAAAAGGTTGTAATAATAATACCCCCGGAAGTGAAGATAGAAGGGTGGATTTGCCGGAGCCCGATGCTTCTGGGGCGAGCACGATTTTACTTAACGAGTGACGTTGGACAAACAAACAGAAGCGGCCAATTTGAATGTTAAAAGAGTGGCGCAATTGTTTGTCCACTTTATCTCATATTTTTCAGTGTTCTTGTTTTTAATTCTCGATATGACGATTCTCCATTGTGCACGGAGAATCGCAGAACCGGATGTCAATAATTCACACGTAAATCCGCCATGAAATTTCGAGTCGAAAAGTATTCGAGTGTTTTTTCGTGCGATCAAAATCGGTATGAACTGAAATACCGACAGAGTGGCGGAATTGTTTGTCCACTTTATGTCATGTTTCCCAATGTTTTTGTTTTTAATTCTTGTTGTGACCCGGAATTTCCCTATTTCACAACATCGGTCAGCGACCGAACTGCGGTCAATCACCGACCGAATAAAAGAGCATTCAACTGCTTATCGCAGCAGAATTAGGCAATTTAGAGCAAATAATTGCAACAATGCTTCGTCAGATTATTGCAAAAGATCGATAGCCGTCACCTTTCGAGCGACGACGTATCGATCCCGAAAGTCAGTCTTGATCAGGGCAGCGACGGGTTTGGTTCGAAGGCAAAACCATCTACTTGTACTTCTTGTTAAACCTTTTTTAACCAACCTAGTCAATAAACTTTACAAGTATTTTGTAGCTGCTTGAGTTGGAGTTTAACTCGTTTGGCGTAGATCCCAAAACCTTCATCCCTATTTTCGAGATGGTCTCTATCTTGAAATATCGGGACACAACATTCTCGATATGACGATTCTCCATTGTGCACGGAGAATCTCAGAACCGGATGTCAATAATTCACAAGTAAATCCGCCATGAAATTTCGAGTCGAAAAGTATTCGAGTGTTTTTTCGTGCGATCAAAATCGGTATGAACTGAGATACCAACAGAGTGGCGGAATTGTTTGTCCACTTTATCTCATATTGTTCAGTGTTTTTGTTTTTAATTCTCGATATTACGATTCTCCATTGTGCACGGAGAATCTCCGAACCGGATGTCAATAATTCACAAGTAAATCCGCCATGAAATTTCGAGTCGAAAAGTATTCGAGTGTTTTTTCGTACGATCAAAATCGGTATGAACTGAAATACCGACATTTCACACCGATCAGGAGTCCCTTGTTCGGCCGAGGAACGTTTCAGGTCGGTAGAATAAAAAAAAAGAAAAAACCCCGCGTGTATCGCGAAAGAAAAAAAAATCTTTCCATCTCAAAGTATCGAGCGTTTAAGGAGCCATAAAACGATGCATCTCGGAAAACTTACCCTGAGACGAAGGTCACTGACCGACCACACCCTGCTCGCGTAATCGTTGGACGCACCGAGGATGAGAGTCCCGGTCGAGTCAAAGTCCACCGACATGACACTGGCGTTGCTTCCAACTAGCATCCCCTTGTTCTCGAAGGCACCTGCAATATGATGATTAGAGTTCGCGGGAGGCATTAGATTCGAACGAGACCCCGGGTGTACCGGGGCGATCGTCGCGCCTAATTAAATTTATGGCGCTATAGACCGGGCTTAATTGCGAGGACGTGCCGGCCACGCGACAGTCATCTTACGCTTCTTACACATCGTTGCGTTTCTGTATATAGAAACCTGCAAAACCCGTAGCTTTAACCTCGTAATACACACACACACATACATACGTACGTACGTACATACATACATACATATACATATTTATGCATATATGTAGGTGTTTATATATATGTATGTATGTATGTTATGTGTTGAAGTATATATATGTGTGTATAGATTTATGTATGTAACTGTGAATGAAGCGGACGAAACTCAATCACGATTCGCGCCAAAGTCCTGCCTTCATTCGATTCAGCAGCGCTAACGGTTGCTCGAATTGATCCAACCGCATCATATATGCGCGTATGCGCCCTCTGTCCTTCCGATTTATCGCAAAGACGAGTTTAAGCTCGGTTTCACTCGTTCCGTCCCGCCTGATAACTATCGAACTTTGTACGATATTGACCGAACGTCTCTCTCGTTTCTGCGTCACTGATACCCGAATTCATATTTGACCGGAAGTACGAGCTCCTTTCAAGAGCGGTAATTGGCTGACGCGGGGATTTTCATTCTTTTCACGAGGGGACATATTCGTTTCGGAGATCGCTCGAAAATTGGAGGAAACGGGACAAACTTTTTCGACGGATTGCAGCGATTTCGGAAATTTCGGAATTTCCAAAATGTGTCATACCAATGGAGGGTAAAACGAACGTGCTGGTTTTCTCGCGAGCCGACGGTCCAGAATCGCGGCTCTGTTAACGAGGCTGGAGTACAGACCCGCGGGGGACTAGCGGAGAAGGAAGCAACGCGAAGGGAGAAAGAGAGGAAAAAGCCGAAGAAAGGGTGAAATCACAAGCAGGAATAAAAAGAAAACGATAGAGAGCGAGGAAAAGGGAGTATCCCAGCGAGAGAAGAAGGAAGACGATAAATGACGATCTAGTAACTGTAGTGAGAAGAGAAGCAGAAAAAAGAGATGGGGAGAAAAGAGATAAAATGACCACAAAGAGAGAGAGAGAGAGAAAATGAGAGAGTGGTAAATAACGCGAGGTAAATACTTGTCGCCTATCGTTGTAACGAGAGAACGACAACGTCAGGACGTGTGTATACCAGGCGCTATAATTCACGCGATGAGGATCTTTCCTGTGCCCCTCTTCGTTCGCGCGTCTGTGCCGTGTGCATACTCGCGAAGAGCGAAGAAGAACCCAGCGTGAATCTGTATAAATATATAACAGAAGCAACCCCCAATGTCTCTCCTCGGTCTACCTCCGTGTGCTGCTGCTGCTGCTGCTGCTGCTGTGGAGCCCCCTCGCGTTGCACACGTTGCACGCGATACCCGTGTCGCCGAGGTGTTTAAGAGAAAGTACACGAGATTTCTATACGCGACGCTTTATAGGCGGCCGTACATCGTACACGGTGAGGAAGAGCCTCGATGCACAACGGGCGATAACAAAAAGAAGATAAAAATACGAAAAATAATATACATCTGTATCATTTTTTTGTCAGAGCTTATTCGAGTCGTACACTCATTGCAATCGAATTCGATATTTATTCAATCGACCTGCATCTCGATCCTGCTCTTTTTTTCGCTTTCCCTCGAGTCGCCGCTGCCCTCCGGCGGTTCCCCGGGTGTTTCGATGGATTTTAATCGACTTTGGGAAATACGAGTCGTCGGTAAAATATGAAATGGCCGTAAATAAACGTTTTTCAGGGACTCGTAGGCTCGTGGATTTTTTTTTCATTGCGGTATGGAATTCGGAGGAATCTGATATTCTTGTTGGAAAACAATTAATACGAATTAATATTCTAAACGGTATAAACGATCGTAATTTTTTTTTTCGGTGGAAAATTGTCATAAAAAGTGTCTAGAGTGCTTTAATTCGTGGATGTGAAAATTCTGCTTTTTTTCCTATGTTTCCTTACGGCTTCGATGAGAGCTTAGAACGTAGGAGTTTTCGTTACCTTTCGAAATGTCCCAGAGCTTGATTTTTCGGTCGGCGCCACCAGTTGCCAGGGTCCTGTCGACCGGTGACCATTTAACGGCGCTCACCTCTCCGTCGTGCGCGTTCTGCAAAGGTTCCACACAAGACACATTTGTACCACGTGACTCGTAAAAATCCAGCGAACAATGACGCGATTCTTTTTTTTTTTCGTTATTCTCGAACGTCTCGCCTCTCAATTTCCGTGCGAAAATATCTCGTTGCGCAAAGATGAAAAAAGGGTCCATGACAATTCGGTTCTTAAATATCGCAATGTTGAAATATCCTCGTTCTCATCGATGCAAAAAACCGCAGCTTCCGTGTCATTCGAAAAAGGAAGATACTCCGACGTGGTGATATTTTAAAACCGAATTATCCTGGACCAGTCATCTTCGCGGATCGGGACGTTTCCGGCCTCGATTGCGACGATCGAGAATCGCGAGAGACGCGAGAAAATGAGAATCGAAAAATGAAGAATACACGGTCACTGTCCCGCCGTTGAATCGTTAGAGCGAAAGATGCACGAAAAAAAAAGACATCGGTATGAGATCGATGGCCGGAAGCATGCGATTGTGTGATATTTTTCTCGGTTTAATTTTTTAAGATTGAAAAATAAATGAAAATTCCAAGGAAAAGAGCAAAAACAATAAATACTATGCCACTTTTCGCCACGATTTCGCCTCCGCTAATGTCAATTCCGTGTCAATGGGTCCCGCGGTTTCGAGAGAAATGGAAAACGCGTTTTAGATCTAAAATCTCGACCAAACGTTTTTTCTCCAACGAAAAAATCCAAGACGACGTTGAGGGGGGAAGGCGAGCGAACAGACGAAATATACTAACCGTAGGTCGATACGTCGATGTTTTTCTAAAGCAATATTTGAGGAGGTTCGGTTGAAACGAGACGCGAATCCCAGAATCCCAACTCGAGGGAAAGAATACAATGCTATTTTTGTTTCTCACGAGGGGTAAAATACGTCACGAGATCTTCCGGGATCCTGATGCTGTTGCCGTCAACTTACCTCTTCCCATTCACCCTCGGGAATCGCCGAGAGACGGCGAGTCGTTTATGAAGATACAGGAGGTTTTCTAATCTTTTCAATGGACCGTGTGTACATTAAGGTGTCCGTTATCTCCCAAGTTGGCTTTTGTCGATCGATCGTTCATAGCCGAAAAACAACGTTGGAAACAGAAATTTCAAACGCCCATAACCCCATGACGATGCTATTTCCGGTTGGCAAAGTTTTTACTGAGTTTTTTTTTCACTCGGAAGTTTTGGAATATCAAACGGAAAGAGATGGAAGAGTGGAGTCGGAATTCTCGTTGAAATTGTCCTAGAAATCGATGCCGTGCTAAAAAAACGGTGGATCCGCAAAATCTTATGGAATTTTCGCGATGTTGTCGGCCATATTGGATTTACCATTTTTTTTGCATCGGTGGAAGGATTTTCTTTTTTGGGGAAGCAGTTTTTTTCGATATCGCTTTTACAGTCTGTCGTCCAACTATTCCGGGCACTCCCAATTGTGACAAGAGTCAACTTGGGAAATAAAGGCCAACCTGATGGACGTATGATTTTCGTTTTCATTTTTCTTGTTTTGTTTTCGTATCGTCTTTCCCCTCGATTCTTTATGTACCTGCCTGTTTTTTTGCAATTTCCCGGGTGTACTATCCTCGTCGATTCAATATTTCTGTGTCTTCGGTCAAAGTTAAAAGCCGCGGTCGTATTAACCTCGATATTTTCAGGTTAAACTTTGGGGTGAGATCAAAGATATTTTTAGAGCGCGAGAGACGAATGTGGGAAAAAGGGCGAGCGACGGTGCGAGCGATTCGAATTTTCGCGCGTCTCCCACGCGCTGCCGCTCGGCGCAGGGCGGAGCCTAACGACGCGGCAGCGCGTAGTGGGGGAAACGTTCGCCTATCGCGGCAGCGCCGGTCTCAAGGCCGGCTGCGCACTGCACAGCGCGCAGCTTTGATCGAATAACATACAGTACGCTACCGGAAGAGTTTTAATTATTATTTTCTTCGGAGAGCAGAACGACGATGCAATGATCAATGAGAAACACCGAAGGCGTGTATAAAATTCGTCCGTGCGTCTGTGTCGCTGATTTATGCATATGGTACACTCGAAAAATGTATGAATGCAAAGCGATGCGACATACAAAATGTAGTTGAATGTAAAAACGACATAATGTTATTGCGATTAAAATAAAGCAAACACGCGCCATCTTCGTCGATGAGACGATCATGCGACAGACCATTTGGAAAACGAGCGTTGGATGCAAAATAAAAAATACACCGACAAGTTTTACAGGCAAATGTTGTAACAAATGGCTTTGTTTAGATTCTCCTTTCTTTTTTTGTGCCAATGCTGAAGTAAGGTACAACGATGTTTTTCAATTTCTTTAATTCGTCCATCAGTCTGTGCCGCCGACTAACGTATCGTACACTCAATCGTTCTGTATGAATATAATGCGATGCGAAATACAAAATATCTCTAAATTAAAACTCGTAAGATAATTACAATCAAGTTAACACTAGCTTTACCGGACCAGTCATTTTGACTGGCCGTGCAATTTTAGACGAGGCTGCCTTTCTTTTTTCTCGCGTATCTCTTTTCCGCTTCAACCTCCCATCGATGAAACAAGATCTCTCCAATTATGCGAAATGGATCTTAACGCTAGGTTCACCAGGTATTTAAATATACCTTTGATGGAAATGGGGATGTTTGAATAGCTGGTAAATCTAGTGTTAGACGCAAGAATAAAGTTTGAACAATCTTGAACCAGGAGCTTAACGACGATCGTACGATTTAAAAATAAGAACAGCGTGGAATCTCGAATCGTCACTTTTGCCGAAAAAAAAAAGCTCGAACGACCTAACGAAATACTGTGAAAAAAAAGAAACTCTACCAAACTGGATTTGACAAGAGCACAGATTTTCGCAATCACCCCTTTCACCTAAAATCATAATTGCCCCTCGACGGTTTTTTTATTCCCCGTTTTTGTCCTTTCTTTTCGTCAGGACGCGACGTTACAACCTACGAAAAATATCGAAGATTTTTTTCTTGCTCAAAAAAAAAACCTCGAAAAGAGGTTCGATGACGAAAAAAGGAAAAAAACGCGATTATTTCGACGAGAAACGGAGAGCGCGTGATTACGAGAAGACGAATTTTGTGAGGCGAGCTTTCGTGTGTTTGTGTTTTGTGTATTATCAACGTACAAATTTGACAGCAACTGTCGAAGGAACCGCTGTTGGCAGACCGACGATTCCCTCCCTCAAGCTCGTTCGATCCGGACTGATGGTCCGCGTGTCTTTCGCAGCATCTTCCAAGTCTTTTTGCACCTTGGCTTGTCGTTTTCTGCAAATGGAAAAACGGACGAACGAATGACACTTCCGCATTCCGAAGGCGTCGCCGCAGTATCGCGCGAAATCAGCTCGAAAAAAAAAATGCATCACAAACTCGTGAGAAGTTAGTTCGTGACGAAAAAAGAAGAAAAAAAAGCGTCGAGTATCGTTGGATGAAAGGCACGATGAAGGTTCGGTGAGTTTTTATTTTTTCTTTTTTTGCCATCATGCAAAACCGCCATTCGTCCAAATTTCTCGATTCTCGATCCTAAAATTGGGATTCAAGGATTAGTCGAAAGTACAAATGTGATTAGTTCGCATTTCCTGTTATTCGCAAATGACGGCGTTCGTGTTTTTTTTTTAATTTCATTTTTAAGAGATACGAAACTAAACGCAAGACCTTCCCACGAGAGAAAATGTCCATGTGAAACTTTGGACTAAGGATGTTCAGGAGTCGCAAACCCCGAAAAAGGCCAAAATTCCATGCGAAAAATTTTGGAGTAAAATTTCGTCAATTTTCTATCGACGATAATTTGTTAATAACTTTTCGATATTGTTATTATCTGAAGTCAACGTGCTTGGTACGTAGGATATGATTTTTTTGAGGATATTTCTTTTTTCAAAATTTTATACGTCAGCAATCACTCAAATTCGCATTCCATTGAAATTTTTTCGGAATTTTGCCTCGAAAACATCCTCAAAGCGATCAGCGCCAAACGATAAACGAGTGATTGAATACGAACGTGGTGCAATATGACGCATTTTTTCTTAATTTTTTCTATCATCGTGCTACTGAAAATTCGGCTCAAAGTTTCGAAACGTCGAGCCTCGACAGGGCATTACGATAAACCAGTACAATGTTAAAATCAAATATGTACGAAAAAAAAAAATTACACTGGATTAATAATAAATAGCGTTTTCTTTCTCTCTTTTGAAAATTAAGGAGGTTCACGAGGCAACAAAAACATTCGTAAAGTTACATTTTGACCAATCCAAAATTGATGATAAATGAATAGAATATGCACAGAGTACAGCGATGCGTGTATAAAGCCTTGTCACCTTGAAAAAAAAATCAAAAACGAAAGAAGTTTTTTTTAGTGATTTTAGTAATTTTTTCGAAATTTTCAATAATCCTCGAATAATTCAAACAAACGCGAAGAACATAATTTCAGTAGTAAAAGTGATGAATTTTCAGATTATTTACGGCGGCCAAAAAAGGCGAAAATTCGATCGTTTCAACGAGTCCAAAGTCACGCGCGAACCTCCTTAAGCTCAATTAGCATTGCCCGCAGCCACCGTTAATGAAGAAAAATGAAAAATGAAAAAAAAAAAAGAACAAATAAAAAACATGACGATCAAACACAAGCGGGACGAATAAGCGCGGAGGATAATTGAGAAATAATGGAAAACCGAATGAAACCAAGCGCAATTGCTACCAGCCCAAAAGCTCGTGGGTTCGCCGCTAAAAAAGCGAGACATATCGCGCATCCGCGGCACTTTGTATTTATTCAAACGTCTTTCTCTCTCTCTCTTTCTCTCTCTCTCACTTTCGCTCTTCCGCGTTTCGCCACACTTTTTATTTCCTCCCATTTCCTTCCTCTTTTTTCTCTCATCTTTTCTTTTGTTTTTCTTCGTTGTATGTCACTTACCCGAATTTTGATAAGGTATGCATCAAAAAGGCTGTCGGGCTGGTAATAGACTCACTGAAACGAAAATGTCAAGCGGCGTGAAGTGACTAGTGCAGCAAGTCCATGGAGAATATCCGAATAAACCACCCGCGTTCTATTTTTACAGAGACACCTTTTTTTTCTTCAATTTCTCTCTTTTTTCCTCCTCCTTGTCCCTTGTTCTTTCTGTTTTCTTTTCTTTTTTTTTTTTCGTTCAAATCCGAGTTTATTCATATACATCCATGGAGCAAGCTCTTATACGCGTACGTGTGTTTTACGTGTGTGACATGCCTTATCCAATTCCGTAGGGACACTATTTCTAGCTCATAACCGAGAATTTCATACACGAATCTTTCGTTTGACCGAATTCCCTCGTTTCACCCCTCGACGATCGCGTCTCGGACTCTTCCACGTGAAAATTCGGCTCTTCTCTCTCGCTCTCATGCTCATTTTCACTCTTTCGAAGCCTCTCCCCCCTCTTTCTCTCGTTCTCAAAAAAAAAAAAAAAAGAAAAAGTACATTCGTTTATTTTCCCGCTTTCTCGATTTTCTCCCGTTTTATTCGCACTCTCGAGTCGCACGCTGCCCCCATTAGCAAGCAACATTTTATAGCGTGGTTTTAGCAAAGCGACGGACAAACGAGAAATTACATAAATCATCGATACGAGCTTAGGAGTACACTGATAATATTAGTGATTGAGTGGTTAGTGAAAAAAAAAATGAAAAAAAGTCATCGCTTCGTCTCGGAGCGCGTTGAAAGTTTTCGTACAACGAAAATTATCGAAAAAAAATGCGCGATTCGCGATTTTTCGATTTTCATCAACGAGACCGAAAGATCGGAATGTTCGTAGCTGTAATTTTGATCGCAATCTCGCGCGTTGTTTAATTTACCGCGATTGTCGAATTTTTTTTCACTTTTGAAGAAATGAAAAATAGAAAAAACGTCGGTTCCGTCGGTGAAAAGTCGCCGAATCGTTTTTCAACACATTTTTTTTTTTTCGTGGAAAATTCGAGTTTTTGTGGAAATTTTTGAAAATTCTCGATTAATTTTGGGTTAATGTCTCGTGCGGTATAGGCTTTTTACGGATGTCGAATCGTTTCGTTAAAGTGGCTTCTTTCTTGACGAAACTGAAAGAAAGTACAGTGCAGTTTTCGAGAAACATCTTTTCGAGACATCGCTATTAGAAATAACAATTATTTTCTCAGCTCGTGAGATTTTCGACGAAAAAGAATTATTTTCACGTTTGTCAAAGTGAGTTTCGAAGGAATCGTCGATTTGGCCGAAATTCCGATCGAAAAATCGATAAAAGCCGCACGGCGAAGATTCCTCGAGGGGGGGAAAAGCTTGAGAAAATTTTGAAGATGGAATAATAACGAAGAAAAAATAAATTAACAAAAGAAAAGTTGTCAGCATTCCGTCGTTTACTTACTTGAGAAAATTGTCATTTTCTTCGTTCATCTTGTCCGCGTCTTTGGCTTTGTATTTTATCAGACGTTCGACCAGCTGCCGATTTTCTTCCTGCGAAAAAAAAGTAATTGAACGATGAAGAACTTTACTGCAAACTTTTCTCCCAATAGAAGGGAAGAAAATAGAGGTAAAAAGCGATTTATCCCGCAGCGAAATAGGAACAAATAGAGGATTTTTTTTTCCACTCGCGCGAGGAAGAAAATACCTGAGCTTTTCTGAGTTTCTCTTCGAGGGACGCAAAAGCCAGTTGCAAGGCTTGATGCTCGTCTCGGAGCATTTGATTCGCAGCTTCGAGTTCTTGCTCCTTGCTTACGTATCTCGATAAATCTGATCGCAGTCGAGCGTTCAGATCTAAACTCTCCGCGAGGCTGCAAAGTGCAGAGTGCGTCGATAATTATGTACTTAAAGAAATTTAGCGTAAGCGTAACGATAATAAAGCTATTATTATCATTATCATGCAATAAAGCACACTGACGATGATACAAATTACTGTTTGTAATTCTGGATAATGCTACGGACAAGAATGAGCCTACTGATTTGAAGTATAAAATTGTAACAATCTTTTTTTTTCGAGTATAAATCCAACTGATGAGTACACGATCGTTTATTCATACGAATTTGTCCAGATACACAAGTGTGAGACTAATCAATTACAAACAAATTTGGACAACATTTTTTCTCCGAGAAAAAAACAGATTTGCAAAGAAAATTTGCTGCAAAGTTTGTACATTAACATCTTTTTTTTCTTTTCCAATCAAGGCCTACCTGCATTCCTTGTTCTGCAACTCTTTCGTTATTTCTTGAAGCTTATTGTTGAGATCGACTATCTGTTGGGTGTGTTCTCCCCTTCGCCTGTGCAAAGTGGCAAGCTCCTCCGCCTGCGCCAATAATCGAGCTTCGAGAGCGGCATTCGCGCCAGAGCTGCCGGTTCCGGCGGCTCCGCCTCCGCCAGCAATGTCGCACTTGAGCTTTTCATTGGCTACCGTCAAGTGGAGGTTTTCTCCTCTCAGCGTGTTCGCCGTCTCGAACAGACGATTATCTGGGAAGTTGAGAAAGCTCGGAAAAATTTTGAAAAAAAAAATGGTAAAATTCAATTGGCGGGAGGCAATTTTTCAGGATCGACAGAAAATTTGTTGAACGATTTGTCGGATGATTTGAGAAATTTAAATTATCTGCAGAAATGGCCTATGGCAGGCTCACCGTTGCAAAAAAATAGAAAAAAAAAAGATACTCGAGAAGGTTGCAGTAATTTGTTTGTTGAAGAAACGCAACGGTAAAATTGTTATCTTATTGTTAATAACATTGCGATAGTGATGTTTTCACCAGTTTAAACGAATCGTGTGAAGAGAAAGTGAAGAGAATAACATCTTGTGTTTTTCGAGGTTAGGATTGGCAGATAAGCGGAAACGACGCTTTTCAAAAGGTTCTTCGGGTCTAATTTAACGTAATTTTCGCGATCGAGAATTCCAGAAACATAAATTTTCTAGCGATCGGTGCGAGCTCATTTTCAAAGAACGAAAAGTTGTCGGGAAAAAGATAACATTTACGTCAAAGGCAAATGCATCGCGGGCTGGATGAATTTCCACAACTGATGGAAATAATCTGACGAAAAGATACTCACGCAAATTTATGAGATCCTCGAAACAATTCGTTTGCGATCTGTTTCTATCGCGAAGCTGTGAAATTAAATCTTTCCTCCAATCCCGCGGTTCACCGGACGATTGAATTATGCCAGTTTTTTCACTCGCCATTTCAGCAAAAAAAAACGTTCTCCGACGATCAAAACACAACACGAGGAAAGGTTCCAATGATTTTTCGACGATAATACAGTAGGTAAATTTTGGCACACGAGCGAATGTACGCAAACCCTGTTTTATTTTTTTGCGAAAAAAAAATACCCGAACCGCAAAATTTTGGACGTTATTTACGTGGTTGTGTTTGCGCGCGCGACAACCATCGAAATACCCGATAAATATTCATTTATCGCTCAACACGACGATTGCCGTAGGAAAAACAAACCGATCGACGGATTATCACATGATAATCCGGGAAACACGATGAAGGAAAAACGTTCTTTTCAAATATCAAAATAGATGTTCTAACCTATAAATATGCCAAACACTACGCACACTACTCCACAAGTACGATATCCAACACTAACGCGTTTATAGTTCGTACATGTGCAACACGTGAAATTTCGAGTGAAGTGAACATAGCTGTTGTCTGTCGCACCAATGGAATTCGTCGACCAATCGCGGCTTATCGTTGACTTTCCGTTCGATAATAATACGAATAATACAGCGAAAAATGTTTTCAACGTAACGAAAGGCAAAGTTTAACGACTTTAACGACTTAGTCAAACTCAAATGATCCAATTCAGATTTCCGGCCGTGCAATTCTTTCTTCAATTCATTGAAAAGACAAAAATCGAGTCGGACAAATTCACGAGAGAATCGTCGCTCTTCATTGGCTCGGTTGGCATTCGGTTTCTACACTGGCAACCAATCGCCTTCGACAATTCATTATTTTCTGCTGTATCAATTGTATTATAAAGATCATATTATCATTGTTCTTAGGATTATTATTACATATTCTAATATGTAGTTTACCAGTTTAACTCTTTATACTTGAAAAAACGATTTTCGATTTAAGTTGTAACGTCGACATCCAAGCAGACACAAAATCGAGTCTTAAAAATGGACGTCGCTGTGTTGATCGCCTTAGCTGCTGGTTTACTTATTTTTATCGTAATACTGACGATATTCTCACGTCGAACATCAGGTTTGTATTGTATTCAATATATTCCGTATTTAAAATGTTTCGTACAATTCAGTTTGCAGATTTTTCATATTTTGGCGAAACATAACCTCACTTTTGCCTTGACAGCTGTTCTGAAAACTCGTCAGACGGTAAATATTGACAAATTGGAACAATATGTTTGTCGTAAAATTGTTATAAATTGCCGTACAAGGATATGATCGCTACGATCGTACATTTAAAATGTTGCCAAAGTATCGCGAGTACATTAATACAAAACAGTACAAATCAAAGACGACTTTATTTCGCAAAGAAACAAACAGCCATAGACGAATCGACAGACAATTGGCGATCACGAAAAGAATTGTTTCTACGATCATAATCATGAATCGAGAAACGTAATCCCTCAAATTACAAGAAAATCCAAAATTCCACAAAGCTCCCACAACGTTTGAAATGTTTTTGCTAAAAATCATGGAAAAAAACAAAACGATACATAATTTCATTTTGCAGGCAAACAAAAGGCGAACGAGTCCGAAAACGATGCACCGAGGGGTCAGCCGGTGAGGCGGGCGGCGGTCGTTAGAAACGCAAGAAGGCGCATGCGAGGAGGAGCTGCCGCAGCGCCAGCCGTCGAAGTCGCGGACGACGAAGTCTCCGAGGATGACGCGGAGGAGAAACTCGAGGTGACGGACGGAAAGGTAGGGGCAAAGAAGCGAGCGAAACTGGAGGCCAAGGCGGAGAAGAAAATTCAGCGGGAAGCTGCGGAACGGGGACGAGAGGAACGCAAGAAGAAGGAACAGACGCTCCAGGAGGAGCTCGACAAGCAGAGGGAAAAAGAGAGAGAGGAGGAGCAGCAAAGGGAAGAAGCGGAGAAGAGAGCCCGGGAGGAGAAGGAGAGAAGGGAGCACGAGGAGTACCTGAAGATGAAGGAAGCGTTCAGCGTCGAGGAAGAGGGCTTTGACGACAACGAGACGAGCGAGCACGAGAATCTCCTCCAGGAGTTTATCGACCACATAAAAACCAACAAAGTTGTTATTCTGGAGGATCTCGCAGCGCATTTTGGCATCAAAACCGCCAGCGTCATCGAGAGAATCCAGGAATTACAAGCGAGCGGAAGTTTGTCCGGAGTCATCGACGACAGGGGCAAATTTATTTACATATCGCAGAGCGAACTCGAGGACGTTGCGAGATTCGTGAGACAGCGAGGTCGGGTCAGTATCGCAGAGCTCGCTGAAAACTCCAACAGGCTCATTAATCTCAATCCGGGGAGTAACTCGAGCGTCGTTCGGGCGAATTAATTCGATGAAGAAAAGAAGAAAATAACCCCTTTTTTTTCTGTTCCGATGAATTTTGTCATTGCACCTCGAGGCTATCGTATAACGAAGGGGAGTCAATTTTTTTACCTCCTCGAGCTCGTCTTCGCAGTATCCGTGAGAAACCTCGATCCTTGAAGAAAAATTGGTCGCGACGATTTGCGTGGCTGTAATTCACGTTTTGAGGATCAACTTGACCGGAAACGGAGGATATCGATAATCGCCACGCTCGTTTTTCGACGATTTTTTCCTACTTTTCAAAATACCATCGTTTCCTGTAATATTCTGTACAAAATAAAGCGATGAATGTTAAAATAAATCCTCAAAGTCGAATTGCAATATGAGCTTCTTTGGGTAAATTGAAGGTCTATCGGATTAATTAACCTCACTTTCTTCCCGAGATTACAATTACGAATTACGTTTCTTCAAACATTTTCCTCATTCAGAAACTGCTGTATTGGAACGAGTTTCCCGATTCGATAAAACATTCGTGTACCACGTCACCTTTTCGTTACCATCCAGACCTGCGTCGATCATTTATTACGATAAAAAAGTGACGAATTTTCTTCCGCCACATTTCTTCCCTCGTTAAAAACAGCGCCATCTTTAGGTTTCGATGAAATCGAGAAACCAATGAGTCATGAAACTGGAAGCCAGAATGAATCCACGTTTTTCAAAGATGTTTCTTTTTCACGAAACAAATTTTCCTACGAGAAACTTTGAAATGCAATCGAGGCTCAAAAAGCAAGAAGAAATATTCTAGAAACGCCCGTATATTCCACAGTCGTAGAATCTATGGAAATTTCTTTGTTGAACAGGGCAGCATGCATTAAAAAAAAACATTGTATTCGCGACTTTTTATTCGCAGCAAATCAACGTGCACACCAGCGTAGATAGCACAGCAACATTCCATCGTAAGTGCGAATGCTTATATTCAGTATTTACACGAAAAAAAAAAAATGTTTGAGCCGCTGCATACATTTGAACAACTGCGAAACTTCGCGCCAAGTGTAATTACAGTCGCGCAACAATCTTCGCTCGCACAGAATTTTCCGCGTGATTTACAATAAAAGGTCCTGACGTATTCGGGAATAATGAAAAGAATAAAAAAATCTCCTTGGTGCTTTGGAGCATCTCTAGTGTTCTATTGTCTGAAACACACCTGCAGAGCATGCTGTACACGTCTTCGTCAAAACGATCGCACTTTTAACAGAACCGAAGATCTCCGCGATAATCTTCGTTTCTCATTTAACGAAATGAACGCAAACTTTAAGGTCCTTGCACCTTAAACCCTGCTGATGTTTTTCTGAATTTCTTAAGGGGGGCGTGAACGAGGGAAAAATAAAAACGATGCATTCGACTCTGCGTGCGAGAGGCAAAGAAAAAATAAACATTAAATGGTGATGTGCCGTACGAAAGTCCTGACGACACACGATTCGATGTTGCATCAGATTCTAGTTTACCTTAAGTGCATATCCACAATACCCTCTCTCTCTCGTTCTCTCTTATTCGTTTGAATATTTAATTTATCTGTTTTTGTTCCGAGTCTTGTATATTTTCGTGTCGTATTCGTAATATCGAAAAATCATTTTTCCTACTGGCGATATTTTTGGAAAAAACGTAAGGGTCTTGTATCGAAGCTCGACGAGAGCGAAACTCCGTCGTCCTGCGAAACGAACTATTGGCCAACATTTTTTCGATGTATGGAAAGCTTGTTCTATCCCGACGATTTTTTTTTCCTACTTTCTATAAATAGCCTATTCGGGTGGGCCTAAAAACACGCGGATGAATTTAATTATCATACGCTATTTTCGTGATACTCTTGTGGGGGGAAAAAAAATTGGACGAATGCACGAAAACCGAGGCTCTACTGTACTTGATGTTTGAATGATAATTTCATACTCTCTGAACCTGTTTTAAAAATCCTTAATAAATGCATAATTGGGTGACTACTTTGTTGCACAGGTTATTATGCATGCGCATTTTTATAAATTAATTATTATCGTCAAAGGTGAAGAGGTACGAACTGTTCAACAACATTGAGCAAAGATCGTTCGAGGCAAATTTTGTACGGAATGCCATTGCGCGTCGCAGCTCGAGATGGTTTTTAAAAAAATCATTCAAAATTTCATTTCGTGCGAATGAAAAATGGGCGATTATTGAAGGAACAATTTTTTTTCGCCTTGTTTACAATAGTTTGAAACAGTGCAATAGATATTCCAAGACCATGGGAGACTTTGAGAAGAAATCCTGTGTATTCGAGAAAATAAATAAATTCGTTTCATACGAGACGAAATAGAGTCTTCAATATGATTAATTTTTTATTTTCTTTTTGCATTTTGATGCCATCACCGGGTACTTGAAATTCCCGTTCTATTCCGGTTCTGTTGGAATTGAACCTCCGGGACTTCCTTGAAGCGATGTTTATAAAATTTTCAGTTCCATTTTTCGAGTTTAGCGTGGTATTAAGTCAATATAATCGATAAAAATAATCAATCGTTTATTTTGTCTTTTTCATCAATATTTTCGTGCAATTTCGAGTAATATACGACGATTATCATGATACCACGAACTTTATGAAAAAAAAGGCTAGAGTCACCTGGCGGCGGTCACGTCGGTTATAATTATCCCCCAATCCCGCGACCGAAGTGTCTTTTTTTCCGTCTCGACGTCCAATCGCCGAAAACGCGTACTACAAAAAAGAAAGAAGTATCCGCTGGCGATCACGTGAACACCGAAATTGACTACGTGCGAAAAATCACGAAAATTTACGAATCGTGTCCTTAAGGTGTCTTCTCGCGAACGCAGCATCCCAGCATGTTAGAACGTCGGAATGGTATCGATGACGTGTCGAGCCTAAATTTGACAAGCTCCGATAAATCATGACGATTTCGGCGGTCACCCGACTGGAAATTCCTCAAGTACCACGACGTTGGGTCCTCATGACGTATCTGGATGATATTTACAGCATCCAAACGTTGGAAAAATACACGCGTATGTTCTCTCGAACGTTTAATAAAATTTGAAAAAAAAAAACATGTCCATGTTTTCCCACATGGGATATGTGATCCTATTAGCATAATTCAGAGATTCTCGTTTCGAGAGTTCGCCTAGGTTCCATCTTTTCCGATCGTCGTCGTATCGAAATTGCCCCTTCTACATCTCACGTTGCTCGAGAGACGATCAAAGTTGTATCTGGCCAGGTTAATGAGAATACAGCCCGTGGAAGACGAACATGAGCGGGAAAGAAGGGGACGTCCGTTCGCGGCCGTAAAAGCCCGCGCGACCCACCAAGAGGCCGCAGTCATTGCTGGAAACTCCGCGGTGTGACCAATTGGTTTCTAACGAATTCGATCGTGAAATTAGAGGCGAAAAAGACAAATTAAAACACGCAGAAAAAAAGTGTGGAAACAGAGGGGAAAGGATACGGGAAATTTTCGACGAAAAATCTCTTCCGGAGATCGAAAAATCGAGAGGAAAGAATTTACAAAAAACGAATAAAGAAACGCAAGAATTTTGCGTTGAGAAGACTGTCAACTATTGTTCACGCAGACCTATGTGTCCATGAGGTGCAAGGTCTTAGACTGCCAAGGCAACTCCCCGACGTTCTTGGCCAGTATTCGGTGAGCATTCGCGAAAATGATTTTTAACGAATTATTCTCCGCGTTTTTTTTCCCACTCCAAATTGTACTTGCGGAAGACAGCTTTGTTTTTTCATGAAAAAATAGATAGTCGACAAAATTTTCCGGCACCACGTAGTTTTATGGGGATACCTTCTGATGAAATGCGATTGAAAAAAAGCGACTCATTTTCTAGGGAGGAAAAATATTAATAAACAATTTACGTTTTTGTCAAATACTTTTATGCTCGTAAGACGTTGGGCGATTGAAACGATTTTTGTGCGTTTATGTCGCATTGAAAGAGGCGGAGAGAAGTAAGAGTGTGAATACCAAGGGGGAAACTTTAATTTTTTTTATCGATATGTTGAATAAAAATTAAATACGATCTTCCGAGGCGTGTGCAATAAATGCCGTCATCAAAATGGCGTCGTCGTTGCCGGAATCACGTGCTATATCCGTGACCATCAGCTGTCTAGATCGTAGAGCGGACATACGTAACATTCCATCGACATCGGATGATTATTTAAACAAATTGTTATACATATTCGTGAAAAACGTTGAGAAGTTTTATTCATTTTTTCGTCATAATTATGCTCGTTCGACGTGAATGACAAACGTGTTAAAATCAAACGACGACGATTATTTAACGATAAATCTGGCGACGGAAGCTGTGGAGAAAAATCCAGTTCCTGAATGTCACGGCGTTTATTACACATGTCTAGAAATTCATACAATTTTCTGTTTTACATCTGTGCCTCGAATAAACTTTTGATAGCACCTTAATAGGGTAAAAATAGGGGTTTTATCAATAAAAATGTCTGACAGGCTTGGAAAAAATCTGCAAACTCGTAAGGGCAGTCGACGTGGTAACTCTGGAAATCGGTTGGAATTGTTGGTTCTCGTCCACTTACATCACGTGCCATAGGGTGAGAAAACGTTTTAGTGCATTAAGGCAGTTGTCTCGCCAACATTTTTTGAAAAATATTCAAAATTTGGAAAACAGGCTCAATCTCTGGCGATTTTCATTTTGGTACCGTTCTTGAGGTTTTTCGTCCCTTCTAGCTCTGAATGACAAATGAATATATAATTTTTAATATGAAATAAAAACAAAATTAAGAATTAATACATAAAATAATCCACGAAAAAGTCATAAAATCGCTCACAATCAGTGTATCTGTTTAAATTCCTCTGTTTAAATGTTTCTCGAAATTATAATCCAATTTTTTTCAAATTATTACGTTATATCGGATTTATCGGAATATGATAAATGAATGACCTTCGAGGTGATGGCATTTCGCTCATTCGCACGAATCGCAATATTTCGATTCGCAGCGAAGGATTTTCGAACGTCCGATTATTTCTGCGATTACGGTGATCGCAGTGTCTTGATCGGGACAAGCTAATCATAGGAAAAAAAAGCCGAACCATTGTCGATCGCGGTGCAGGCCAGTCTCAGATCCGCCCAGCCAAGGAGCATTGATGCTCTGAACGAAAAAAAAAAAAAAAACGAAAACCAAGTGGACGATATTCCGGTCAAAATTGCCCAGAGCTCCGGCAAATACACAAAGACTAAATCAAAATGGTCAGCAGCAACCACGGTAACCTCGTCAAGGGTCCCTACCAGGATGTCAAGTAAGCCATTCCCAAATAATTTTTCATTGCCACTCATCACGAAACTAAAATAGAATTTATTATATTGACGTACTCAACAATAATCTTTGAAATATTACTGATATTTTTCAAATATAATCGATTTAAAAATATAGAATGAGAAAAGTCATTTTTCGAGAGAACATTTTGAGGAAATATTCTGATAAAGTTCGAATTAATCAGTGGTAAAGTGGTCGAGGGAGAGAAATAGATTACGTTCGATGGTAAAAAAAATCGTAAATCTCGTGTACAGAAAGGACAAATCTTCAACGGTTCAACACCCCCAGCAAAATACTCAACATTCGCAAACCAAGGATGTGAAGAATGGAGCTTGGGGATCAATTTACAAGGACAAAAAAAACTTCATCGACATGCACATCTGTTGAGCAAAAGATCCAAAGTTTCACCCGCATATCCCTCACGCGCAATAGCAGCAGAAAAAAAAAAGTTACAAATATGTCTAAAAAAAGAAAAAAAAACAAACTGATAATTCCTTCGTACTAACGACGACTTATGAGCAAACGTAATGGGCACGTCGCTTCGTTGTTTCTTGCAATCGTTCGTAAGATTTTGTAAAAGCAGCTCATCGCTGTGAAAACATGGCGGATCTCAAAACGAACCATCGAATCGTACGATCGTTTTGAGAGACATTTTTCGAAAACGTCACTAGTCACAAAATTTCAAAAAAAAAAAGAGAGAGCCAATCCGCGACAAAATCTTTCCTCGTGTTTTCCCCTATGATGACACCTCATCCGTCGGAAAGACAAGCTTGGAAACTACGAGAAGAGATTTTTTTCAACGATTCGTAAATTTATCTCATCGTTAAATTAACGAAAAAAAAATAAATCTATTGTACATTTGTTTTTCGTCTCTGTGATTACGTTTTATATGAATTATTAATATATTAATATAATACATCATTTACATCGAATCGATCGAATCAACGACGGATAAATAAAAATGTCATTATTCACCGGGCGAAATTGGAATTTTTCCCGAGAAAATTATACTTCCAGATCGATCGTTTCTTTTCTGTTTTTTAATAAACGAAAAACGCATCGTTAATGAAACTTTATTCAACAATTATTCGACCTTGTAACGAAAAATTGCCAATAAACTTCGATGTATCGAAAACTGTGCAGTTTTTTGTTTTTTAATATCATTGATAAATTCAATTATTTCATTATGTGACTGTTGCAAGAAACAATGGGGCGTGCACCGTTTGTCAACAATGGTTCGGCCATAATAATAATAATAATAATAACAATAAAAATAATAATAATGATACTAATCTAGCTTTAGTAATGACACATATTTTGTGAAAGAAAAGACAAATTCGCATAATTTTGCTTTCTCATTTTTTGTTTACACGATTACAAACAAACATGTATCTCTCTCCGTTTAGTGGGTTTTCCGGGTCTCGTATTTTTACCTTCTCCCCTCGCGCTTCTTCAGATATATTTGACTTTTGAACACAAGCGATCGGGAGTGACTTTTTTTTCCCGCCCTTTTCGTTTTTCCTCGAGTTTTCCTGAAGGGCCTCGCGCCACCTGCGCGGGATAACGGAATAAAAATTTAACGGCAGAAATAACGCGTTCAACAGCGACGAATATGTCGATGTCTGTTTTTTTTTTTTCGTCACGTTTCGAGGTTTCTTATTCCATTTCCGCGAGTGCGTGACTTTTTTGAGCGAGATTCTATTGAAAATTCCGCGTGAGAGGGATCTGCCTGTCTGCTGCTCCTCTGCCATTTTTTTTCCGTTCAAAACGTCTCGTCAAACGAATCGAGGCTCGTGCGCTTGTCAGATTGGGATAAAAAGAATAAAAGGATGGAAAAAAAGCGAAAAAAATAGAGTGAAACGTGCCTAAGAGGCAGAAACGGGGGAGGAGGGAACAGTCAGTTCCGCCGGATATGGACCGAAGAGACGAGGCGAAGCAGCCGGGCCACCTCGAGCCGCGTGGGGTCGATGTCCCGCTGCTGCTGCACCATTTAAAAGTTCGTCTCGTATACTTTGCTGTGCAATCACCGCGCGCCGTTTAATTCTTCGATGTAATGGCACGTTTTTAAATTTCTCTAATCAAAAAAAAAACAGGTCTTCCGAAATATACGCTTTTGTCAATCGAGGAAATATTATAAATGTCTGTTTCAATGAGCCTGATAATAATCGAATCAATATTTATTCAGTCACGAATCAGTCGGATGCTGGAAATAAATTTAAACATAAATCGATATGGTGAGGATTTTTTCGACAGTAATGAGTGTTACGAATAATCGCATGAAATTGTATAGAAGATTTTAAAATATTCCATTAAAAGTATAATTTCAAGTTTGTATTTTTAATAACATTCGATTGCGTCATTGTCATACGAAAATACAGACCGATATTCGTAATTCAAAAATGTCCGCTTTTCTCTCCAGAAGCTTCAGTGTACATTTTTGAACGACAAATTTTCATTTGTTGTATTTAAAATGAAATATATACGATATTTTCGTTTTCTTCTTCTCGATTTCAAACTCCGTAAAATGGTCATTATTTTTCTGCTTGAAATTAATGCAAATGGCCGGAAAATTTTTTGACAATACGTTGCATTTTTTAAAATTTCTACCCGATATCTGGAAGAATAAAAACATTTCGCAATCCTAGAGCTTCGAAGAGCTTTTTTTAATGACACCGTATATTAACGCGTCATTAATCAAAAGCGGAGCACAACCGAGACTTCATTTATTTTGCTCTCCAGCACGCCAAAATTCGGAGAAGTTCTCCTACGAAATTATCGACTGCGTAAAACGTGCGGAGAAAAAAACTATGTCGAGGGTAAATAGGAGCGACCTGCAAAGGGAGCGGAGCATACATTCTGAAATTCCGAATGATGGTGAACCTTCGCAGGTCTGTACCTCCTGTGGCCGCCTGCGTAAGTCCAAATGAAGAGCACGCGCCATACTCGACGATCCAAAATGACGACCGGCTCCCCTCGCACACTTTCCACCCCCATATCTCAGCGAGGAAGTCGAAATACCGTTGATGGATGGGACACTAATGGCCGTGTCGCTTTTTCGTGAATGTCGAGGAGCATCAAAGTCCAACGGGAAAATCGTCTCCTCGATTTTCGTCAAACTGCCGTCGAATTTATTCAGCCTGCGTGCGGTTAACCCCTCGGGCACGTAAATGATCCAAGGCAATTTTCAATTTCGGCACGCATATTTTGACCGTGAAATTTCCGCCATTGTGCTGCACACATTTTTCAGACTTTTAGAGACGTAAGGTCTTGGATTTAAAATTTGGTCCACGATTTTTATCGAGAATCCCTGTTTTCTCATTGAAATAATTGGTTTTCGGGTAAAAAACCATGAGATTCGTGATCAGCGGGAGATTTTCTATCCAATAAACACAGGAGCAATATAAATTACTCAAAAATGAAAATTGATACCAAAATCAGCGTATTTTCCGCGTAAACTCATTATTTCGGCCGGAAAACGCAAAAAACGATTTTTATCGAAAATCCCTGGTTTCTCCTTGAAATAATTAGTTTTCGGAAAAAAAACCATGCGATTCGTGTTCAGCGGGAGATTTCCTATGCATTAAACACAGGAGAAATATTAATTATTCAATTTTATGGAAAATCACTGTTTTCTCCTTGAAATAATGAGTTTTCGGGAATAAAACCATGCGATTCGTGCTCAGCGGGAGATTTCCTATCCAATAACTACAGGAGGAATAATAAATATTTAGAATTCAAAATTGATCCCAAAATCAGCATATTTTCCGCGTAAACTCATTATTTTGGCCGGAAAACACAAAAAACGATTTTTATCGAAAATCCCTGGTTTCTCCTTGAAATAATTAGTTTTCGGAAAAAAAACCATGCGATTCGTGTTCAGCGGGAGATTTCCTATGCATTAAACACAGGAGAAATATTAATTATTCAATTTTATGGAAAATCACTGTTTTCTCCTTGAAATAATGAGTTTTCGGGAATAAAACCATGCGATTCGTGCTCAGCGGGAGATTTCCTATCCAATAACTACTGGAGGAATAATAAATATTTAGAATTCAAAATTGATCCCAAAATCAGCATATTTTCCGCGTAAACTCATTATTTTGGCCGGAAAACACAAAAAACGATTTTTATCGAAAATCCCTGGTTTCTCCTTGAAATAATTAGTTTTCGGAAAAAAAACCATGCGATTCGTGTTCAGCGGGAGATTTCCTATGCATTAAACACAGGAGAAATATTAATTATTCAATTTTATGGAAAATCACTGTTTTCTCCTTGAAATAATGAGTTTTCGGGAATAAAACCATGCGATTCGTGATCAGCGGGAGATTTTCTATCCAATAAACACAGGAGCAATATAAATTACTCAAAAATGAAAATTGATACCAAAATCAGCGTATTTTCCGCGTAAACTCAATATTTCGGCCGGAAAACGCAAAAAACGATTTTTATCGAAAATCCCTGGTTTCTCCTTGAAATAATTAGTTTTCGGGTAAAAAACCATGCGATTCGTGATCAGCGGGAGATTTTCCATCCAATAAACACTGGAGGAATATTAATTATTCATTTTTATCGAAAATCGCTGTTTTCTCCTTGAAATAATGAGTTTTCGGGAATAAAACCATGCGATTCGTGCTCAGCGGGAGATTTCCTATCCAATAACCACAGGAGGAATAATAAATATTCAGAATTCAAAATTGATCCCAAAATCAGCGTATTTTCCGCGTAGACTCATTATTTTGGCCGGAAAACGCAAAAAACGATTTTTATCGAAAATCCCTGGTTTCTCCTTGAAATAATTAGTTTTCGGGAAAAAGTCGATGGAATTCTTCATCAGCGGAAAATTTTCTATCTAATAAACACTCCTGAAATATTAAAAACTAAGGATAAGAGACGCGCGCTCACCACTACAGCGGCTGTCACTACTTTGAAGGAAAACGCTTCTCGGGAGATCCACTGATCAAAGCGTCATTTCTTGTAAATTTTATTAAACATTAATGTGCAAGCGAGAAAGGGATAAAGGGAGAAAGAAGGTAGAAAAATTTTCGGTCGAAAAAATGTGCAAGAAAAGCTAGTGTAGTTTATTTACTCTTATTCTCCCGGACACTCTCATTTTCTCAGAGTACAATATAAATTCAACTGTGAAATATAGCACTCCTACTTACTCGATATGGATGATTTCTTTTTCACAGAATGTATTATCGTAGAACTATAACCTTTGCCAACCGCGGTTAATGTCACAAGTGGACAACCGTCAAAAAGAGCATGAAAAACAGCGCGAATACAGTCTCGCATGAATTTCGCGGTTACGTTCATCACCGACCAATCAGGAAACGAATAAAACGACAACAAAGCATGCGATATTTCGATATTTCGATACTTTCGACCTATATCTCCTCATCAACTTTTTATTAGAAGGATTAGAAGGATTTTATTAGAAGGACTTTTTCGTATGATGCAAATACACTTCAAATCCGGCGCATACATTCCCGTACCGTTTTTCGTAGATTTTTCGATTTTCGTCAATTTTTCAAAAAAGTTCGTACTCGATGTCGGAAACTTCCAAAGCGACGATTAGTGTGGGTGTTTTTCACTGCTTTGCGGCATGATAAATTACGGAGGGGGAATTTTCGTTCTCCACGAAGATAACTGGTAGGGGATATACTACAGCACAGAAGTAGAATAAACGGAATAAAACAGAGAGCAAGGGAGAATAGGAGTGGGAAGGAGAGCGAGAGAGAGAGTGTGAGAGGGATGAAGAGCAAGAGTGAGCTTTCCATTAACGTTGGGCGTGGAGGGAAGGAGGATGTTCTCCGGTCCTTGCGGGCTCCAAGACGGAAAGTTCAACGGGTGTGCATAGTCGGTTTGAGCTCCCGTCGGGGTGTGCGTCGGTCCTCCGGCGACTCGAGCCATACTCGCGACAAATACCATCGAGATACAAAAGAAAAACTGACGCTCGCGAACTCAAAGAGGACGGAAGTGACGGCGTAAAACGAGCGTCCGCGAGCATAAAAGTCCGGAAGTCGATACAGAGTTCGCACGAAAACCGCCAAAAGAACTCGCTACCTCGCATCTTGCATCGATAGATTAACGAAATTATTTATTTAAAAAGCCACATTTGTATTCATCGCTTATATTTATTTATGCATAATCTCAACTATTTATTCCACTCGTTAAAAGTTTGTGAAACAAAAAGAGACAACCCATTTAAATCCAACGAAATATTTTTTTATGTACTCAAAGACGAGCATATTTATTCCATCGTCGTTTGAAATTAGCGAAAGATTTATTATTTATTTCGTCACTCGACGGTCCCGAAAGTCGTTTCATATTTACGATTTTGAAAAATTGAATGATATAAAAAAAAAAATTCCACGTTTCTCGTTCCGCGACTCGTAAATTCCGCTCGCTCGGGTCGAAAGCTTCGTGGTTCCAAGAGTGTCGGTAATAAAGAATCCAAGGTGTAATCCGTTGAAAAAAGACCCGATAGACGAAAATTTCGTCGTGCGTGTCTGTGTCAGTGAGATTTTATTTCCTCCGCGTTCTTGTTCGTCCTCGGAAAGACGTCGCGAAAGACGCGCCTTTTGGAATTCGCCGAGAGTCAGAGGAGTGAACCCGACGCCACGACGAGGAGGATCTTTCTTCGCGTGGTCGCTATTTCGAGGCCAAACGACGACAACGACGTGCGAGCAACGAACGCGGCTTTCGGTGAGGACTTTTGTCTCTTACTTCCTTTTTTCCGTCGTTTTCTTTTTTACATTTTTGCACGGCAAGCTCGAGTCCGCCTGCCAAGGGGATGAACAACGCCGCCCCCTTCTTCCGCGCTGCGGCAGTAATCTCCGCGTATTAAGATGCCTAAATCATCGCTCGGAATTGCACAGCCGCGAATCTCGGCGCTCTTTGTAATTCTCAAGAATTTTCAGACCTTGCCATGATTGAAACCTGGGATCGTTCGGTGAAATTTTGAAAAAAATGTACCGCGCGATTTTCCTACATTTTTTTAATCGGATATTTAGAGAATTATAGCACAGGAATTGTGAAACGAAAAATGCACGATAATCGTGGAAAAATAAATGAACAAAGCTGTGAATGTAAAAAACCAAATGGAATTCGAGTTTCAGTTTGAGGTTGGATCTTTCGTGCCATCCGCCGGTCGAAATTATCACGCAATTCTGACGACATTTTTCACTAATCGTTTGGTGACATTTGCGATAGGCAATTGCGTTGAATAAAGGTACTTGCTATTCCAACACCTTTTAAATGTTTAATCATCGTCGAACGAGTGATAACAGTACACCTTGAATTGTAAAAAATGGTAGCGAACGATTTAACGATATTTTTCAATTTCAATTTTTCAATTTCCCTGCTGACATTTACGCGATTTTTGCTTTGCTCGGAAGAACACTGCTGATCACGATTATACTTTCCTCTCGATCTGGGCTCGCGATCTCGTGTTCGTCCGAGTCCAAACGCAAATTGTGCTCGAAGCATGTCTCTCGTGAAAAAATAGTTTAATATCTGCGAATTTTTTTTCAAACCGAAAAAAGTTGACTTCCATCTTGCTCCAATACTCGCGAAAGTCGACAAATATATGATATCGATGTACACGTTATTCGATATCTTCCACAGATTCGTGGCAAATTCGATGTCAGTTTTATTTCCGAACGATGTTCTATTCGCGTGAAAAAGACTCGAGTTTCATTTTTTTTTAAATCGTGAACGTGCGAGTATAATTCAGGAATTGAAAAATATTTCGAAATTCGATGAAATCTCGTATATTTTTATGATTTTTTTTTGGTTTTCACGTCATTTACAGTCAAGTTCGTTTGATCATTCCATTTTATAGATCATTGTCAAATATTATTGATGAATTTCGATTGAAATTTTGAAGAATCGTTTTCTAATTATACCTCGAGACAATTTCGTCCTGCGAGAAAACGTAGTATGGAAATTTCTTGTTTTTTGGTACAACGTGATGTGCAGTTTAGGAGTAGAGGAAGACAAGAATACACGCTGACGAATTCGTCTGACGACGCGCCACGAGACATGTAGACTTACACATAGTAATTTATATATATATACCACGTATATATACGTATCTTCGCACCGCGGAATTCTCCGCTGACAAAAATTCCATTAAAATTCCAAAAAAAAACAAAAAATCAAACCATCAATCACGATATTGCAGAAAAAACATTTAAAACAATCCAGCGAATAATAGCCAGTACATTTTTCGTAAATTTCCCATTTTTTTCGTAAATACTACGTTCACAATGTGGAATTCTATTTCAACGAAAATTCAATTAAAATTCTTGAAAAAAGAAAAGATTGAACGACGACGATGTATTGTAGAATTTCTCGTAATATCCTGAAACGTATACGCGAAAGTTTGACCACCAAGAGAGTCTGAAAAGTAGCTCACGAACGTTTCGAAAATAGTGTCCAGTTAATTTTTCGTACCTTTCCCATTTTTTTCCTCCGTTTTCGAGTTTTTTTTTTTTCACAGACGTCAGTACAAAAATAGCCGGAAGCGCGAGGTCTATTATACAGATATCGATATAAAAAGTGTCAAAAGTGCGGGGGCGTCATGAGAGAAAAAAGTTTGCTAGCAAAAGAAACGATCTATCGGCTGTTGAAAGCCCCGTACAAAAATACAAAAATAGGCAGACACGTATAGGTATGCACTCGCGGGGATGGAATTATTTCACAGGAAAATAGCGAATCGCCGAGCGGTTTTTTTTCCACCGGAGCTTCTTCGCTGGGGGTCTCGCGGGATGCTGGGGAAAGCAAGAAAGTCGCTGGTTACGGAGCGGAGAAAGAGATCCGACAAACACGCGCGCGTGATTCTATTTTCGGTGGTACACGCCGTTGCTGGGTGCGCTCTCGCGAAATTCGCAGGAATTGCCACGAGGGCTGATATGGTTCAAGGGGGGTCTGTTTGTAGTTCGAGGACCTCAATTTTTATATTTATCACCCCTCCGATGCGGCGCACCACGTGCGAAGATAAAAAGAATTCTCGGAACTGAGAAGTCCATTGTTCGGCTGCGTTGCTTTGGGGTTACATCAACCCCCTTTGAGAAAAGAAAAGGTTAACGACTGTATGTACAATGCACAATGATAACAATCGTAATTAGTCGCGTTTTAAATGGTTCAATTCGCACCCATTTCGGCGATATTTCTGGTCCTTTCATCCGCCGCCAGGAGACTGTTTTTCATCTCGCTTGAAAGTCACGCGCACTTATATTTAGTCGAGACTTTTTTCTGGGCTCAATTTCGTTCACAATTTTCCATCTTTGTATTTGATTTTTCTACCATTTCAACGGAATGAAATGATCGTTTTTCAAGTTTTATTTAAACACTCGGTCGAACGGGAGATGTAACATTTTTTACGAATTTCAAGCATTGAAATAAAATTTTGTTAATTGAAAATCATTGTGTACGTTTGAGTGTATGCAAAAAAACATTGAGTTGCTATATAATCTACGGTGACTTCGTCGCGTCACAGCTGTTGAGCCAAACAGGCTCATTACACGCACGACGTTCGCTGTGCCAAAATTATCCCTTGTGGGTGTTCCTTAAAATGAAAAAGAAACGAGAGAAAAGTATCTCCCGAAGTATGCGACGAGAAAAAAAACGAGTCAGCGGAAACAGCGATTTTTTCAGTATTTTTTATAGTCGAAAAATTATGCGAGGGAATTTAAACTTGCGGTTTGCAAACAAAATTTCATGAGACTTGTGATGATTGAAAAAAAAATGGCTTTTGAAAATTTTGGAGCAATTATTACGGAAAAGATAACGAATGTAAGACGATCAAATCAAATTAGAATTACTAAAGAAAAGTTAGCTCAATCGTTAAATAAAAAAAAACTTTTTCGCATGATGCTCGTGTCGTGTTATCGCTACCAAGGAATACATTTGCAAAATGGAGTAAAATGACGAGTGGCATAAATTTTTTCATTGCGGGTTTCTCCCCCTTTTTATTCTCATGTATCCTGCATACGCGATACATACCTAGTCCATTCAGATATTTTTTTCGTTTCTTTTTTTTTTTATTTCGAAAATAAGACTGACGCCCTCGGTGCTCGAGCTGAGCCAACTCGATAAATTCTTTGCTGCGAGAAGAGCATCACACCCTCCTTGATCTTCGTGCTCCCTCTCACTCTCTCTCTTTCTCTCTCAGTATCTTCTCGTTCAAGCACTTTGAATTCAGACCGGAAATAGAGCTTTCTCCGGTCGGAGCCTCGAAATCTTTTCGTACTTGTCTCTCGTGCCCTCGACGACAAAGACGCAGACACGTTTGTCCCCCTCTCGCTCCCTTATCGATGTTCCTTAAGGCCTCTTAATTTCCTACGACTTTGATTCTTCTTTACAGTCCAAAGTCAAGCCAAACGACTCCGAAATGCTTAATTTCTCGCATTCTCTCCTCAGTCCCCCCTTGTTCTAGATTTCCTCCTCATCGCGGATAAACCACTCGAGGGCGCATCACGACGATTTTCGTCTCACTTTCTGCTATTTTTATAATACGAATCCAACAGCCATCGCAACCGTGACTGTACACACACACACACACACACACACATATGTATATATAGAACGCGTGCACTTCTTTTTTCTCTCAGCATTATTCAAATCACGAACATTCTCCCGAGGCGATTCGAGAAATTACATTTTCCAAGCCTGGAAAAACGTGTGGGGCAGAAAAAGTTCGATGACACGAAAATTATTGCGATCGAAGACTGAAAAATAAAAAAAAATGAGAATCACACGATTTTTCCATTCGAAGACGCACTTTGAGGTGCTCCCGCATTTTTTTTTCTCAAAAAACTTGCTCAAACACTCACGTGGGATTTAACATTCTGAGCAAAATATAATCCTAATTTATAAATAGCGACTATCAACAAGCCAGCCGCTCCTCTGAATCTCAACAAACTAATCTCGTCTGTTGATTTTGCAAAAAAAAAATTCTCGAGATCGGAACCTCGTCGTAATCTCATCTCATATACAATCGTCGTTAAATTTCCAAAAAAAAAATCATATATTTCATCGAGACCAGTACGAAATTTTTCTTACTCTACGCCAGATACGCCGCTCTTTTTTCCCCAAAACTTTCGATCTTTAGATTCCTCCAATTAACTCGGAGTCCTTTGGATAAAAAGTAATCAAATTTATTCGCGACTCATCTCAAATATTTTTCAATTATCCTTCAAATAAATGTTAAAAAAGTGTCATTGTTCCGTTACGCTGCAAATTTCATCAAATCTCCGGCGACGGGGGAGACTATTCGCGGAGTGGCAATAAAAAACAGCGAATGACGAGTGAATAAAAATCCGGGGCCATTTTTGGGAAAAATCGCTCTTCGAAATATGCACCGTTCTGTGTCCCTTCGAGATATGAGATTGCCTTGATCCTCGGTGCGATATACAACTACTCATTTTCATACCTGCGTGCAGGTGAATACCGCGTGCTCGCTCTCCAGGATAGCCCCAAGGATTTAACATCTGGACTCTATAATTATTACATTTTATTTCAGTAAAATTTCATATTTCTTCTTATTAACATACTAAGGATCTTTTGTGGCCGAAGGGTTTCCGGAACGATGCGTGATATCGAGTTCATGTCGGTAGTCTTCTTATCCCACATTCTTCGCATCTCCCTCGCGAGGTAAAGCAGAAATTTTGCAATTGGCGCATGCCTCGATGCTCTTTTTTTCTTAAAACTTATTTCAAATGACATGTAATCCCTCTATTCCGTCATGTTTAATTTGCATCACGCGTGTACGGTAATTGGAGCGAAACATTTGCATAATTCATACGTATTAGCGCTTTTTTTCGAATCATCTCATCGGCGTTAATCCCATGTCCTATTTTCGCGTAGAAAATTCTTCTCCTCGCGCGAATAATTACTCAAATTTCACAGGAATTTCGGAGCATCTTTGAACCAACGTTCGCTCATTTTGTTCCTTCTCGTGGAGGTCGTAGTTTAAAAATCTGCAAAAAAATCACGGTTTTCGTTGATTGATCAGTGATATTGATTTGAAAAAAAGCTCAGGCTGCTCTCTCTTTTTTTCAATCGTAGAAATGTTTCATCCACACTCGTTTACGTGCGCGTTCATTCGCTCCAGTTTCCGGCTCACGTTGATTCTCCCTCTTGCATCGTCGAATTGTGCATCCGCGCGTCAAGATCAGACACGCGTGTGTCTCGTCAATGCGCGACAGAGCACGTGCACGCGGTTGCCCATTGCTCAGCTTGAGAGTTGGGCACGCGTGTGTACGAAAAACGAGGGTACAGGAATGATCGAGACAAGGGGGCGCTTGCGAGTAACAGCACTTACACCGAGGATGCTGCGTTCCCCTCTTCATTATTTTCGTCACAACCGCTCGGATATCAGAAAAAAAGGACGTCGATTTTTCGAGCTTCATCTTTTTTTCGACCTGATTGACTCCCCTGATCGAATCCCCGCACGAGCAATATACACGTTTGATCGGGTTGAGCTTAGCCACCCGGCGGCTGTCGCCGGGATGCTGTGCGTGTCCCGACACGTTTTTTTAAGACGAACAAGCTTTTTTCTTACACGTTCGAGACACGTTGCTACATGACGTTTCAGATCCATGACGAGGTCAAAAATCAAGCTACGAATCATAGGCAAAAGAGAGAAAAACAGCACGGTTATTTTTCGAGAGGAGATCTTTGCGCTTCATGTTTTTCTTGATAAATATCGATAAACTCGAGGCGATTTTTTTTTATTGCATATTCTATCGAATCGCGACGTTTGTTGAGTGCGTAAGATGAGATCGGAAGACATCGAAAACTCATCATTAAATTTGACACCATGGCTATCCACAGCTGGGGTGATTACCGATGTTTACGAGGGCAAGGTGTTGCTCGGCTGTTCGTCGTATTTTCTTGTGGATCCCTTCAGGGATATCGATTCTTGTATACATACAATCGCTGTGAAAGCGACAGATTCGGCAGAGTGGGATCCAAAAATAAATTCAACTTATACAAACTTGGAGCGAATGCTGAGCATCGTAATGTGTCGAGAGCAGGGGAAATCGAGCTGTGCAGAGTTTCGTGTAAAGTTCGAGCGAGAAATGGTAAAATTGAATGGACAATATTTCTCGTGTAACGACAAATGTACAGATTTTACGATTCAAAAAATTTAAGAATACAATTATCGGTGGCTTATTCCTCCAACAGCAAAATCGAATGAAAATTTCAATCGCAAATGTCGTCAAAATCAGAGAAAATCCACTGTGAACCGAGTGTTGTTTTGAAAAATCCAAAAATATTTTTGAAAAACTGCTTTTCGTTCTCAGAAAGGAATTTCATCCTTTTTCCAAATACTATCGGGAAAATTGTGAAAAATAGAAGATCGCTTGGGTGAAATGTCCGAGCCATTTACCGAGTAATTTTGTTTATGCAGACTCGAATTGAATTTAACGTTTTTTGAATTTGCCAGCTTTTTCGCCTTCAGCAATTTATTGAAAACTTTGTAATACCTTCATTATTCGAAATTACTGTATTTTTGTATAGATTTTCAAGTAGATTATTTTCCGTCTGGCTGTAATATCGTGTAAAGCATGAGAAAGTGGTGAAAACGCGTATGCCACATCGCATCGGTGAGAAAAAAAACGATAATGAAAGTAATGTCCCTTTTGATGCTTGGCTAGACGGGACAGATGGACCACGGATATTCCGCGCTTTTAAAGCGCGTGCGAATGTCGCGTTAAAACGGATGTAAGCCCTCTACCCGACGTCCTGTTCGACGCGACCGCCAGCATCCAGTAAAAATATTATCCCACGTTTATCCTGCTTTTATCACTTCTGCATGTACCTCCTCCGCTGATGCAATCACATAAATCGAGTCTCATGCGCATTTCCCCTGTGAAACAATGTCACCACGCGCGTTTAATGAGCACAATTTTCCCCGGCCAATCAGAGCGATAATTTACCGCGAGAATTCGAACAATGCCCCGGCGGGAAATTATCATGACTCTCGAATAAAAACGGGGCAAAAAAACCCTTCGGTCAATTAAAATTCGATCTACGATAAAATCGGAGAGATTCAAAATTAATTACAAAAATGAATTATTATTCGTATAAGCGAGGAGGAGGTTCCCGCGAATTTAATGATGACCAAGAATTTGTAAAATGTTGTCGAGAAAAAAATGAATAAAAGTCGATTTTTTTAAACTCTCTTATGTGCACGATGTTGTGGAAAAAAAGACTGTTGATTTTCGAGACTCGAAAAGTCTGCGATTGTTTTTTTTTTGTTTATAACGGATGAATAACGTGTACAATCGGAGATTCATTTATTCCACGTGTCAAGTTTTTCTTTGCCATCTTTTTTTTTTTCTCTCAGACCATCGAAAGCGTGTATGTGTGATGAGTGTGAACACGAGGATGGGGACACTCGAAAGACAGCTGTTAAAATGGTGCAAAGGGGCACGTTCTTAAACGCTGCCATTCTGGTACAAACTTTTTGGTACACGACGGCTGTTTATTTGACTTTTTCGCATCCCCTGCTGTACACATTTCAGTTCCTCTCCCGAATCGGCCACGTTTTTCATTCCTTCGATTTTATTCCCGCATTTATCTCACGTTGTGTCTCAACGTGATAATTTATTCCTCGAGTAATAACAACAAATTTTATTTTTCCGGAGCGAAAATTTATTTGACTTCCGGAAAGTTCCTTCCGGAAGTCGATTTGAAACGGGCTATTCGATTTAGATACGACCGTAGGAATAATAATGAAACTTTGAAGATTTTTCAAAATCAACACGTCCACGTGATTATAGATGATTTCGAATTAATTGCAAATTCAAATGGCCCCAATTCCGCGATGATCATCGTAGCTTTTTTCAACGTCTCTTTGCACAAATTATCTAAATTTTGAGTTAATTCGATGCTGTTAAGTTTATTGCAAAAAGTAAAGCGTTTTAAAGAGAAAATTCGAAAAAATACTGCACCTTGAAGAGTCTTAATGATTGTTAAAGACCGAGTGTTATTTCCCCATTATTTCGCTTGGCGAAGTCGATGAGGGGAAAAGAAACGTCTTTTCAAGGTACAACGAACAACGAACGGAATAACTAATAAGGGAGAATATGGAAGTAGGCAAAAAACGGTTAAAAATGAAGAGATGGATACGGAAAATGAGAGCGAGGAGAAAATACTCGATGCTCTCGAGTGAAATGAGTCGACAGGAGGAGAATAGACATCGCTATGAGAATCCGATCTAATTATAACTCGAAAGATTCTTTCTTTTTTTTTTCTCTGTATCGTCTGACACGACGTACGTGATATAATGTGCCAGGACTTAATTATGCCTGACGAGACGAGACTGACGGTAAAACAAACGCGTCGACAATCGCTCAAAATTTCCGGCACATCCCAAAAGATTAATGCCAAAGAGAAGATAATTTATACATGAATATATATAATCGTGGCCTGTTAAAAAATCGATTTGTTTTCCACGGTATCGAAAAATCGTTTTGCCTTTCGAAAAAAAGAATCGAGAAATTTATTCCATATTTATTCACATTTTTTTCGTTCTCAGTGTACTCTTCGAATTAATTAATTACTGTATAATACGTTCGGCTCATTTTTTATAAATTTTTTTTTATTTATTTGAAATATCGGACGAAACGGATATTGATATTTTTCCATCTCTGATATCTCCCATATTTCAATTGTTATAACAAACTACAGACTTGATTTTGACATTATATTCTGTCATTGATGCAAAGTATATTTTTCAGTAAAATAGTTTTTAATTTCAAAGAAATTGAATTGTATCATTGTCAGTCGTACACAATTTTCTCGAGTTTAATTTGTTTCATTTACGATTAAAAATCTCTTTGGCTAATATCTTTTGAATATCATGAATTAATTAAAATTCCCCACGATTATTGTTATCCCATAAAATGCGCTAAATTTTCTACTTTGTTTTTTCTTGTCGCGTTAATCACACGTAAATTCAAATGTTTGCCATTCGTTTTTGGAATTCACGATTTGTAGCACGTTTTTTTTTACTCTTGTTGCCTCGGGGAAAATGGGCTTTTCCCATTTTTTCCTTGAGCATTTCGGCTCCTATGGTGAAATCTATAATGAAATCGAGCAGCCGTGAAGGAAACAGAAGCAGATATATAATTTCGTCTGCGAAGACGTCGAGACGGGGATTCTCGCGACACTTTCGAAAATAACTTGGTCGCCGTCGGGACGACGTCCGAATGTGTGCGAGGCTTCTATTCGTGAATGCACACGCTCGCATTTACCATTTTGTCCAACATCAGAGTATTGGTTCACGGTTACGCTGTGACGAGTTCAGCGACTCTCGATCGATACAGCGGAAATAAAAGATCGCTATGGTATTTATTGGATTTCAAAGTAAATCGCAGTTTCATCGCGCCATTTTCCAGTTTCCATTTCGACTTTCAGGCATCCGGAAATGATCCAGCGATTCAGCTGATTCAGCAGAAGAAAAAAACGTGCTTAATTACATAATCGGCACTTTTTAACCCTCCCGGAGTCTAGCTTGGTACGTAGGTAACGTTTTTCATAAAAATTTCAGCACGAAATTGCGTTAACCATTCGTAAATTGCACCCATCGACGAAGAGAACAAGCCAGAAGATGGAGAGAAGTTCGAAAGAAGCGATTTCTCTTCTTCAGCTGTACAGCCGTGACACTCGGTGCTCTTAAGGTAGTTTTCTCGCGATAGTCACTCGCAAAAGTTAGTTTACCGATGAAAGGGCTAAAACTTGTGCAACTTGCGGGATTTTCGAAACACATTAGGCTCGAAATATTGTATCTTATATATTATTATTTGTTTAATAATAAAACTTTTTTTTGTCAATCAGAGTAGCTTGAGCTTAGTTTCGGAGATGCAATAAAATCTTGGTGATTATTACAATCAAAAGCTACTCATAATTCAGAGCTGGCAAGAAAAAAATTGACAACAGCTGTAAAATTGTGGCAAAATGGGTTCATTTTTTGTTCGTTCTGCATCTGTGGATTCTATCGAAGTTTAACGTGTCATTATGCAAAAACGTTCCGAACGTGCTCTCCGAATTTCGCACGATTTTTACAAAACCATCTTTTGGCGAGACAACTACCTTAAACGCGAACGCGATTCTTCAAAGTTCCGCCGATGCCGCAAGAAAATCGCTTATCGATCTTGAATCCGAGTGTCACTGTGTTTCACCGTGGATCTACCGGAAGCTGCAAGAAGAGTGTCACCGCGCGACAATTCCAACGTGATATACAAGGAAAATGGGAGAACGTGAAACAAATGGTTTATTCGTGGGTCTCGAGGCTCATTTGTCTTTACCCCTGGACGTTGGCCAAGGGTGCTTTGACCTTAGCGTTGAAACGATGATGCTGCGATATAACATTTCTCTCTCAGATGACAACCGATCTTCCGGTATCTTCCGATCTTCCAATGAAATTTTATTATCGGAAATTTGTCCTAGTTGATTCATCAAGAGGTTCCGAGCGAAGGAGAGAACTTTTTTCAGCTGATCGAACCGAGCAATTTAAAATGGTAGACGATCGAAAAAAGTTCTCTGGCGCAGAGTGTTCTTCGTCGTTTGAAGAATGTCTGCGTTCTCGGAAGGTCAATTATCATTTTCCATCGCTGATTGCATCCGAGGACACCTCTCGGTTGTACTTTTAGCATCGGTGATGGACATTTTGATTGATTCTCGCAAATGGATCCGAGACCGGGTCAAGAACCGGAAATATCGTCTAGAAGAGTCGCGAAGACGCCAGTAGTGACCTCGATGCCTGGTACTATCTTTACACGGAAATATCTATATATATAAACGCGTCTCTCTACGTCGCGTGTTGTTCTCTTCTTAGACTTTGCACTCTCATGGGAGTCTGTCTCTCGATCTCCCTCTCTTTCTCTCCTTATCTCTTCGTCTGTCTCACTATCTCACGAGAGGAACGCAGACGGTGTAGGATGTATAGTCATACAGGATATCCAATGCATCCATCTATATCCGGGCGAGGCTATACACTTGCAAATCATTGAAAGATCTTCTCGCACATCGCGACGTCGGCGCGTTCCATCATGCTATGTTTGGTCCGCGATGTACGTACCGGATGCCTCAGAATCGAAAGCCAATAAGTTAGGGGTAGATGGGGGATGAAATTCCAAGTCGAAAAGTCTGCAAACACTTTTCGATTCGACTTTTCGATTCGACCAATCCCTGCTGAGCTATCAATCGATCGAGTTTCAGCCAATGGGACGCGAGAAACCTCGCGGGAGCGTTTTTAAAGTCATCAGGTTTTCCCATTATGGGGAAAAAAAGAAAATACTTATTGAAATTTCGTCGCGTATCTGACTAAATTATTTAGATTGATTTTTTTCGTACGTTTAAGTAGTATTAATGAAATTAAAGTAATATTAATTAATTACACTTTTTTAGTCATTACAGTAGGCGTCGTAAATAATTGTTATAAAAATGCGTTTTGTTTGCATCAATTTCACAGAGGGCGCTGTGGTCGATCGTGTCCTCGATCGATATTCATGAGCCATTAAGCTTGAAGCGAAAGGGAAAAAGATGAGAAATCGAGATTCCATAGTCTACACTCCAGTGTCACTCGGGCCAGATACCGACGACGAGGACACTCTCGTCAATGAGGAAATCTACAACAATGGTGAGAAACAAATTTTTTTTTTCCCAATGATGAGCAGGCAATAATAAAAGTGAATAAAAGTGAAAGAAATAATGGATTTACCCACTCGCTTGGTCAGCAAAAACCTGACGAGCACAGCGGCTTTAATGAATTATTGTCGCGATAATAATTGTGATAATTTTCGCCGCCCGGGAGTATCACGAATTGTCGCAACTCGAATTTGCCATCAGTCGGAAACGAGTTCTAAAATCGTTATCAAACCGCCAGCCAGCTTAATTTTCCATTAAGTTACCATCCGATGGTAATTGCAATGTAAATGGATTGTGAAAAAAATACATTGAATGTAGGTAAAAGATCGAATCACCCAAATTATACACGTTTTCTTACTAGTATGATCATTTACGAATTATCAGAGTCTTTTTTAAAAAAAAAGACAGAATGTTGAATGATAATTTGAGGGATTTAGTTTTTTATTAAATTTCATTTCAATGCAATGAATTTATTATTTATGTCAGCGTATGTCCGAGAGTATTTACGATTGTAGAGCGCAGCATTTTTATTGTCATTAATGAAATATTAATGCATAGAGTTTGACGACCTTCCCCCTTCGAGCGACGTTCTGCAATTAACGAACAATGCCTTCGCGGTAAAGTCTCTCATTAAAAATAAAGTGCAGGGGACTCGACCAGCTCAACGAGAGCTGAGTGAGGTACGATAAAATTGTCCATCATATTCCAGAACGGTACATTTTTTCCGCCACTTTATTTCTTTCTGTTTAATTAACAGACGATTGAGGAAAATTCAATTCATTCTCGAATATATTCAACGAATTTTTTATCCACAGTAACGAATTTAAAGTACTTTTCACGCCGATTAATGTCATTAATCCATTGATTTTTCTTTTAGCCCCACGCGCAATTAACATCATATCAATCAGGGTATCCGAACGAATAATAAAAAATGCAATAAAATCAATGAAAAATACGTAAATGATGAATTCGCAAATACCTGTATAACGCGAAATTTTATTCCGTCTCGTTTTTTCCAAATTTGTTCCGACCGTGTCCGATAAATGTTGACGGAAATTATGGAAACACCGCTACGGAGAGTAAAAACGAAACGGGAGAAACGAGAAGGACAAAAAAATCGAAAATCGCGTATATCGACTATCGATAAATAAAAGGTTGTTGTTGAGGGAGACTCTGCGAAGAAAATATAAGTGATCTCTCGAGAATACATGAAATAAGTGGCAGGGATTCACGTAGAGACCGAAGGTGAGTGGCCTCTGCGGATGCGATCTCGGAGGCTAAAAATGTGTGCTAGAAACTTGCGTTGCTCTCAAACACACACAAACACACACTCTCGCATTTATACTCATTTCTTTCTACCTTGCCGAGCGAGTCACGTGGAATGAACGTTCTCTCTGAATTGGCCAGGTAAGAGGGTATGATAAAAACGTCCATCGTCGATGACTCAGAGTTCCCGATGATACTCGCATGGAATATCAATCGAAGGTCATTATTCGAAGGCTCTCTTCAAATAAAAAAAATAAATAAAAACAATTGCATAAGGGAGAATGCATTTTACAACAGGTTCGAAATAGCACGACGACAAAATTACCATTTTTTTCTCTGCGATGGCATACACGTTTGCGACAAAAGATGAATGCAATTACATCGCTTTTCTTTATTCCGAGCACTGAGATAAAAGTACCATTCAATGCGACTCCTCGTAGCGACGTCGTTGAAAAATGTCCTGCTTTTTTTGCACTGCCTGATCGTCGTGCGAATATTCACATTTTCAATAATGTATATAATTAATATCATATCGGAGTGGTTTGAAGGATCGTCTATTTTTCATACAAGTTTTTACGGTGATAATGTTTATTCGCTAAAAAAAATCAGCAACGAAACTAACTTTTGATTTCGTTAATTAAGGTACTACCTTAAATCGCTGTAATCAGTCACTCGTATATGGACACATGAGATATATTCTCGAACCTGACCCCGAGACATGCATTTCTTTTGATCGGTCGTCGCACAAGTCGCGTACATACGTGTGCATAAAAACAGTAAAAACTGATGAATATGAAACGATCAAGAATCGCTGAATCACGAGAGTCGCTGTCGAGCGAAAAAAGAAGCGACGATCCGGACGGCTCGAGGGACCGATTTAGATTCGCTTTGTGATCCCAGATTGTTCGCGAATCATCGAGGAGAAAGGAGCTGCATCGTATGATGCGAATTTTCATTCCATATGGATGGATATACATATTAAAAAAAAAAAAGCGAAAAAAATAGCAATTGATAATCGCCATTTCCGCTCGCGGAATTTCGTAAAGATTTATGTGAGTATAAATACACGACGGCTTCCCTCGAACTTTGCGAGAGCAGGCTGCTTTTACGCCGCTGCTTGGCTGTTGCTCTCGATAATTTACGTTAATTCGAGTCTCTTTCCTCCCTTCCAGCTTCCCCTTTTCTTCTCTTCCGATGCTGCCAGAAAACGAGGAGTGCTCTTGCAACGACGAGGAGGAGGAAGAAAATAACCTGCTGGACCCATCGTGTGTATATTCACACGCGGACCAAGCCCTAAGCTGAAGATGCATTCTCTCTTTTATCTTCACCTCTCTCCCTCTCTCTCTCTCTCTCTCTCTCTCTCTCTCTCTCTCTCTCTCTCTCTCTCTCTCTCTCTCTCTCTCTCTCTCTCTCTCTCTCTCTCTCTCTCTCTCTCTCTCTCTCTCTCTCTCTCTCTCTCTCTCTCTCTCTCTCTCTCTCTCTCTCTCTCTCTCTCTCTCTCTCTCTCTCTCTCTCTCTCTCTCTCTCGTTTATTCTCGCGAGGTGGACGATAAGTTTTATCGCGAGTCTGGCGCCGTCTCGCCGTTCCATTAATTTTCTAATCGCTTCCTCCCTTGCGCGTACGGATCTCCTCCCTTGGATCTCTCTCTCTCTCTCTGCACATCCGCTCGCGTGCGCCTTAATTTTTCGCTTCCTCACTCTCTCTCTCTCTCCCTTCGTCTCTCTTTTTTTTTGCAAAATTCTCGAGCAAATCCGTTGCGGCGTATACTCCCAATAAATGAGAGATTACAGTTAATTAGAAGAGAGAAGGAAGAGAAGGAATGCGATGAATGAGCGGAGATTTAATAAAACGCGATGCTGCAAAAGGGAGTATGAAGTTTATTGCATTTGCTGCGTTTTGTCGTTTTGAAGCTTTGGCATTTTATTGTCTACTTAATAACTAGGATATTTCCTTCGCTCCTGAGGTTTAGACAGCTGGAAGATCCTAAAAAAAATATTTTCAAAAATTTCCACCCGAATCGCAAGCTCTGCATGGAGCTTTTTATAAATACATCAATTTCCTCTGTACAAACTCGACTCTTTCGTGTCTCCCTTTTGAGTACTCAAAGTTTGAAAAATCCGTGTTGAAAAGACGAGTCATGAACGCGAGATTGTTGCTGTCGTCAGGTAGTGTAAAAAATGGACCATTTATCGATTTTTTTTTCTCAAAAAGCAGAAGATAGATGGTCCATCATGACTTCCAGGGATACTTCCATCACAAATTTTCCAATAACGGTGTAAAATTCCAAGCCGCGAAGTTGATTTTCGAAGCAAAACCATGACTTTTACAATTTTTTCCTCCTGTTCGAGCCCGTAAAATCCCGACGGTCTCAAGATTCCCCGCAAAAGCTGAACGAGATTTCGAACGGATGCTGTCCATTTTCCCTCACGATCGAGATCCTTTCGGAGCAAAAAACGGATATTTCCGATTCCGTCGATCGACGATCAATTTTTTTTCGTCGTCTTTTCGAGTGTTTCCGCTGCGACCTCGTGCGGGTGACAAGATGCACAGCTGATGTCGGCCGGGTCCAGCGTGAATTTTGCTCCCGCGTGTGCGTACGAGCGCGAGTATAAATATCCTTGAACGCGAGAGAATGCCGCAGTGAGAGCATTGTGAAAATCGTCTTGGAAGACTCCAGCAAGTGTCTCTAAGTGCGTTCGCCGACGTATCGGATAGTCGTTACAGACGCTGGGTACTTTACTTCATTATTATGCAGATTGCGATAATTTTCTCAATTCTCCACTGTATAATCATTCTACGGATTAAAAAAAAAGGAGCAACAAGAAGAAGAAGAAGAGGCTACAAAAAATAATTGGTCCCGCGGAGTTTATTCAAATTGTACGTATATTTCGAAATTTAAAAGCAATTCCTGGTTCTCCGGGGTTGGGACATTGTAGACGCAGATCGTTTCTCGAGATATTTCCTTCCCTTCTTCGATAGTTCCCTCTCGCACACGGTGAGATATTCAACGCGAGGCTAAATTCTCCAGGGAATTCTTACTCGGGCACTTCTGGTACGCGGATTATTTTGCATTTCGTGTACATATATATAGTATATATATATATACACAAAATGCTCCCGGCTTTATCAAAATGATCGCGCGACGTTGTTTTTTCACCATTTTTAATCGCGCGTGTCGCGCCGCTCGCGAGTGCTTTTGGCGCGTAAATTAAAATAAAAACTACATTCACGAGGTGAAATTTGGAGCGCGATTGTACTCCCGGCCTCTGCGTGAGAGAAATTCCTCGAGATGCTGTAAAAATTAATAAAAACACACCAGAAACTCTATACACACTGGCGAGTGGCGTGTGGAGTGTGGAACGAGGGGATGACGATTCGGGACACGTACGGGAACGACGCCGTGCTGCGTGCACTTGCGTGTACACGAAACGTTCGTACGAACGTTTTAGAATCTTTGTTGCACAGTCATTGGCACGTTCCCGTTGTGGGAATTGACGCAATCTCTCCTCGGGATCGAATGACGAATGATTCATCGAGAATCGGACATGATTCGATCGTTTACAATACCGATTCGAACGATTTCGTACGAGGAAGTTGTACCGACGTATTGTAGCGATGGGAAAAAGAAGAACGTTGCTCGTTTTTTTTTCTCAAATTATTTAGTGTATAATTAGCGTTTATGATACACCGGCATTAGTGTTAGTGCATAATTACGGTACTCGAAAGTGATTATCGTCCAAAAGATAATTACATACATTCCCCGTCAATTATTCCTCATGTTAATTTAATCGGACGATTAATTTTATCCTCGATCCCTCGTCTTTTTCTCTGTGCTCAAACGGGGACCAATTGTCGTCTCCTCGTGAATAATCGCGGCTAAAAACGACGTATATTTTTGTCTGTTTTCTCTTTCACTCGAACGTCGAGACGCCTCTTTGCTTTCTCCAATGATCGGCCGGGATCTTAGTCACGTTCGTTAACAACGCGTGTAATCCTATTTACGCGGTATATATGCGAGCTCGAGACGATGGCAAAAATGATCAAGATTGTGAATAAGACGAAAAGACGAGATGTTAATCGCTGTAACGTTCCTCCGGTACACTCTTCTGGCCTCCTGTTGGATGCTGCGCTGTCTTTTGCGGTTGCGCTGATTTAGAGCGTACTCCGCTCGCTCAAATGCGGTCGCGTCTTTTGTGAAATCACGCGCGGGCATACACGCTCTGCCCGCAGACTTCGCTGTGGATCCCGTAAAGAACAGAGCCGCGTTACCTAGTTAAGTTGATGATTTTTCTCTCTCTCTCTTTCTCTCTCTCTCTCTATCTCTCATTGTTGTCATGAAAAACGAGTACGATGACACGGAGAGTAACAAGATTTCGTTCATTGCCGGCGGTATCCTCGCGTTTTCGTTCCGAGTTTTCCCATTTTTTCCCACATCCCCTGCAGCGGTATATTTCAGTACTTTTCTGTGAATAAAACAGAGACTCTAGAAAGTTTCGAGCGAATGATGAGAAAATGACGAAACACCTCGATCGGTAAAAGTAAACTCGTATGCGAGTGTTCTCACGCTCGTTCCGAATGATTTTCAAAACCGTTTCGCATTATCATATTCTCATAGCTTTCGAAAAAATGTTAAACTGTCAAAAAAACGTTCAATGGCAGGGAAATTTTGTCAAGAAAACACTCTCATTATCGTAAAACCATCGAGTGTTTTGACGAGGAGTAATTAAGGGAAAAGAATTTTTGTGCAGAGTCGATACGCCGGGTTTGACGTCGCGTTTGAGCGCGATTATAGTCCGATAAGAGCTTATCTCTCGTTTCTAAATTCAGCGACTGAACCTTGTATACTTACAATGTGGTCTTCTCGAGGCATTCTTCGTTTCGCAAAGAGAGTCTCGGAGATAACGAACGCATCGCGAAATAGATAATAATGCAGACCGTGTGTGCCGTGTGCCCGCGTTTATAGCTGGCTGATCCGACGCGTGAGACTCGTGAGAGATGAAAAAATAAGTAAGAAAAGAGCGATACCAGAGATGAGGATATAAAACGCGATCCGGTCTAGCCGCAAATTAAAGCGAATATATATGTTTCTGCCGCTCCGTTGAAAAAGAGATCGTCCGACCACATCGAGTAAATTACAATGTACTGTTTTTCCTCCATGGGTTCAATACGATCGCGTGTTCAGCTTCGATTCTCTTCGTAGATTGCAAGTCGTATTAAATTGATATTGAGGGAAAATAATATATTTATATATATTTATATATTATTTCGCGTAGCTGAGAAAAAAATTGTTCCACTTTGGGTATATTTCAAGGAAAAATATATATGATTTGTATATCGGCGAAGATACTGGCCGATTGTTGGCCGGCGAATTTCGAGGCTCGATTCAGAGTCCGAAATAATTTATTCCGCCTTTGGTACACAATTGTGTCGGACTTTCGCGAAAAATTAGCATCATTGGAGGCAATTAACACGCGAAATCGTTAATGAGATTGCGATAGACACGGCGCGATATTTTTGCGAGAATGAGAAAAGATGCGATGGAAATCGAGCGATCGATTTCTTTATTCGCCGGAAATTCGTTGGTTCTTTTTTCTATCCCGTTTGAAGCTTCTCCTCGATCTTAATTTCATTAAAATGACGAGACAAACGAGGGATTTACTTCCGAAACATCACTTCGTATTTAACCTGCCGAATTTAGCGGAGTTGGCAAACGTCAAAGATTGCGATATTTTGAAAATGTTAATAATTTATTCCAAAAATGTCGCGAATTTTTCTACCATCTCGAAACCTTGCTTATCAAAACTTTCGAAAGACACCTAATGCAGAGGACAGACGTCCGAGCAACGGAGCCTTCGTGTACGAGAACGAGTGACGAAATTGTAATTTTTGCGAAATTTTTCTCAAAGTGCAAAAAATCTTCCAAGCGCCGGAAAACTTTCGTTCGCAAATAACTAATAATTTTAATTTTAATTCGAACCTTCCACGCGAGACTGACTTTGTCCAGATTTTCCAGATCCCGATTTTCCAAAATGAAATCGAAGAGAACGAAAATAGTTCCGAGTGCTTCCTCTCGTTTCACACATTTTCGCGATGGTCCTTTCCGAAACAAATCTCACTATTTTTCATCGCAAAGCTTCTACAAAATTTCACAAGAGCGATCGTGTATTTTCATTCAACTTTGACTACAAAAATATTCTCCGCAAGAATTCCGCGCCAGAGAGACTCCAAAACGGAAAAAAGTCTTGCAGACGTCACCGCCGACAAACAGTGTCTCCATTTTTCTTCGACGACGAGGCCGATCGTCGGACGTGAAAAAATCGTTAGATCGCTCGCCGATCTCCGCGCGTAATCGCGAATCCGCTCCTCTTCGTTCGAATCCCCGATGCATATTCAGCTGACACAGCAGCACATATATACATATCTCCCTCTCCCTAAATATATATATAAATTTATATACATAAAGAGCACCTATAACCCTATAATGGCTGTATATCCACGCTCACGCGCGCGCGGACGACGTTAAAAGCACCGCGCCGTGTGCTGTGCTGCGCGGATTTCGCGATACACGAGGTGTATATCGCGGTTCCGCGAGAATACGCGAGTGCGCGCACACACGTCGTGTGTCTTGTGAATGAAACAAGGAACGGTCGATCGAATGAATGAACGCGAGAACGCTGAACGGCGTTGAAGACAAGCGGTTTAAGGGGGAAGGGGTGTAAGCAAATATTGTATCGTTGCGTATATATATATATATACGCATATACATTACATATATATAACAGTGGAAGGGAGTACGATCAAGAATCGAGTATATAGTATTATATCGCGTGGGAGTTGGCGTGGGCGAACCACCACACATATATAGCGTTCATATACAAGCGTTTATACGTATATGTTTATGTATTTATCCACATGAATCTCGTGGTGCGTACGAAAGGTGCTGGGACTTTTTCCACCGCGTAAAGTTTTCACACATTTGCATGCGAGCGATATATTTATATATGTGTGTGTGTGTGTGTGTGTGTGTGTATTTATATGTATAAATAAAATATTCACATATACGAATGGCGGCCATATAGAAAACTTTCTGCAGACGAGGCATATCCTGTACGACATTTCTTTTGCGATGCTTTGAGAAACTGCGTGGACGCTTTGATGCACTTTCCACATACAGGCTGACTCAAAATGACCGAAAGGAGCATAAAGAAGGACCCCCTAAGTTTGACACGTGTAGGAAATTTTCACTGATGAGCTGCTCAAAGCGGTTTGAGTGATCTTAAATCATCTGCTCTATTGTAATATCGTTAAAGTACGTATAATTGCTTTTTCCAACTCGAAGCGAGTCGCGAGTGAATCGTATATTCTTCGGTTATTCGAGCGATGAGAAAGCTCCAGTGGCTATTCGTTTCTCGTTAGCTAATTAGCGTTTAAACGGACCATCTTGAGAATGAGAAAGACGCTCTGAGACCTTTGACCGGTGAGCGACCTCTCGCGAGTGACTGTCGCGAGACGACTACTTTGAGTATTCGAGTGTAATTTAAAAAATATTGCTGCGGCTTATTCTTTCGCCTCACAGCGATGATTTAAAGGTAACGCACTTTGGGAACCTGGAAATGGATAATTAGTACCAAATTCCAGCATTGAATGCCATGAGGCCACTTTTCCCTGCTCAGTTTTCCTGCGAGCTTTCCCTACTCTGTTTTCCTCTTGTTATTATTATTATTATTATTATATTTTTCTTATTTTACCTTTGAAATTTTTATTATTATTCTAGATTCATTCGTGGTTATTCGAAAGCTTGTTTCAATTTTCCACATACGTTTATTCCGGATTTATTCCGAGTGTATAGCGTATTTTTATTCAACTTTGCAAAGACGCCGAGGATAAGCCAGCACTCACGTGTGTTTGAACATGAATTCCATTTCTGTTCTTATATCTAAATTAGGATAAGAGGTACGTCTGCAATCGTCTATTCTCGTTCTCATGCGTCTCTTCCATTTTTTCTGATCGTACTCGATTTATTAAGCGGGATTACTCAGTCGAGCGATAAAAATGACGCACGAGCATTCCAGACACACTTCGACGTGGCATATTCGTATTTGTTCATGCGTTCAAACGCCCGTTTTATTATTTCAAAAGGCTTCGAGTATGCCGTTACGGTCCAGTCTCGATCATCGAAGAAAGACACTGACGGTTCTCCACTTTGGTTCTCTATGATAAATTCACATTTGCGAGAAAGATTTCTTGCTTGTTTTTTTTGTTACAACATTTGCAACAAAATGTTATCCGTGCGAGTGTTCTCCCCACGTGTTCTTTTGGCTCTTTGAGAAAGAACAGTCAGCGGCCACTGTCGCGTGGGTCGATCTGGATCAACGTGTGATTACTCGTAGACGGACGAAAAGACGTGTATAATAAACGATTCGCGAGTTCATTGATTCGCGGTGAAACGAGCCGAGCAATTATACGCTCGTTTTGTAAGTTTATAATGTCTCTTTTCCCGTTTCTTTGGCACGAAAAATCTTTCCTGCTTTTCATTGCATGCACGCTGGATTAAGATCCGAACGAGATTAATCATTTATTTATAATCATACACTCTCCGTTGAGGGGAGGTGCATTTTTCCAAGAGGCTACAAAAAACATCGTTGCGCAACTCTCATTGTATGTAATTTTGTTTTTTTTTTTTGCTTTTTTTTTACAATCAATTAGTCACGATTTCACTTCTCGCTCCGTACGAAGCTGGGGGCTTTCTCTCCCGTGCGGCGAGATACGAATTTTAATTCTTCGCGAATTAAGACCCGGTTCTCCTCGGGATTGATAAGACTCATTTGTTTCGTGTGCATATGTTTGGTCGCGCGTGTACGGCGAGTATTAAATGACACGCATTTTCCCACCGTGGAGGAATCTCGTTGTTTTTGCGATAAGCTTCCTTCAAAACAGTTCTTATTGATTAATCACACGCGGTAAAGATAAAGATAGCCTTTTAAAGAAGCAAATTGTCTTCACCGTGAAGGTAAATCAACGCCTAATTACCGCAAAAAGCGAACCAACACCATGTTGATACTGTTTTAAGGAGGCTCACGCGCAACTAGGGGCTGTTCGATAATCATCGAGAATCAGAAATTTTTCACGCGACAATATAGCTCCCACATTCAACCTCAAAAGCGTCAGTTTAAAGTGCCCTTTTTCTATCAAAAAATGTCACTTTTCGCTGTAAACAATACTCGGTGTTCTTATTTTCCTTGTCGGGTAAAGAAAGTTTGAAAAATCTGCGTTGGACACATGTCAAATCGTCTCAAGAATGAAACTTATTTTACGAATTTTTTTTTCTCAAGAAATAAACGATGAATCCAGAGATGATTCCGAGGGCAGTCGTGCGACATATTTTTCCGTAAGTGGGTGAAATTTCCAGCCGCAAAGTCGAGATACCGCGAGAGAGAGAGAGTACGGCGAACCTCTTTAATTTCGACGTTGAGTTCTCCCGAAACGAATTAAATCTCATGAAGCAATTCGCCTTTTTTTTCTTGGCGAAAAACACGCGTAATTATATAAAGTAAAAGCCTGAATTCCGCATACGACCAAAGGCACCGGTTGAGTTTGCGAACGTGGGCGGACTGGGTTTCCCGATGCTTTCGCATACAACCAAAGCTTGTTTCTTTACGCGTGTCGATTTAACGGTATGCCAAATACCGTGATAAAATTGAATGTATGCATTAATACCAAGCTGCAAACGTACCTCGTACACAAACACACATACGAAAACAGGACGTCTCTTTACACTCAAAGTAGGATGTACTTGCATGCATCACCTACGTAAGCTCAACCGCAACGTCGCTCATTCAGGATGAGAAAAGACGCACCGAAGACCGGAGAACATAGACGTAATTTACCGCATAAATCCCGGTGAATCGAATAATACCGAGGGGGTTTTGCGTTGGCTCAGATCGGTATTTACCATTTTACAATGGATTTCCAAGGCATTCGGCCAAAGTACCATTTTTTTTCCAGGCTAAGAGCACCGTCGAAGAATTTTCCAAAATCGTAGGATTTATAAATTGAACAATTGACTTTGAATGATCATCTAATTTCTCCAAGTTTTGTCATCGAATGGTCCATAGCCGGGTGAGATTGGAACGGAAAAAACGCAAGCTTTGATGCTGCAAAGACGTGTAGGACGATAAAACGAAAATTCCACGTGAAATCCTTGTTGGTCTTTTGACTCGCGCGTTCAAGATACACTTTCGTCTCGAAAGGTGGCTTCGTCTATTCTCTGTATTGTTCATCATCCTGCCCTTCATCGTAATTCGAGGGAGAACGAAAGGAACGTGATCGTTCCTCGTAATGACGAGACCGGGAAGGGAACACACGCGAGATCGGCTAGAGATTCCTTCGGAGGATTCCACGGTGTCTACGAAAGTCCGAGGGTTAGCTGTATAACTATCGTACAAGGCTAATAATTCCGAGATGTATACCTGAAGAATGACGTGGCTTGGAAGAGACGCTATCTTTGAGATCTTATAAAAAAAAAAAAGAGACGTCGATCTCATCTTCACGAAGCTTCTTTGAACCTCAAGCTTTCGTTTCTTTCACCACGACCAGTTAGGTTTTACATCACATACTATGTAAAAATCGATGTAAATTTTCTCGGGTATTCAGTATGGATAATCAATAATTTAACCGTACGATGGTCGAAACAATGATTTTGCAAAATCGCCACAGTTATTATATTTGATTTATCCAAAGTAAATACGGTATTTTTAATCGTTCTATGAATGAATGATGATGGAACAGCCGACAAAAATCTTGCCGAGCTTTGCCACAGATTTTTAGTTCCCAAAGACGTTAAAAAGTGGCAGGAAATCGTGAAGCGTGGGCGAAAGTCATTTAATCCTATGGCAGTATATTTGTTCTCATCGTCCTTATATATATACATTCTTCCCTCTCGTTTCATCGAGCTGAGGGCTTCTGTGTCTTGCGACGATTGCTCGGAAACGATTTATAAACGTTTAACGTACTTGGCCCACGCATCAATTGCGCGCACGCCTCGCAATGCACGCGCTATTCTCGTTATGTACTCCGTGTGCGTTCGTGATCGATATAAACGCGCGTGTACATACATACAGTTGACTGGTACGTTGGCATCATCATCGTCATCATCATCTCGGGTTACGAGAACTTAAGCGCGAATTATTTTCGCTTGTTCGTTGACGAGGAGGCCGACGAAAGAGAGCGACGATGATGGTCCGAGTCTGTGGTCGTTGACCATCGAAGAGCATGTCTCGGTCTCCAATTTCGCGTTTCCTGCTGCCGAGAAATTTTTAACCGAGCCATAATGTAGTCCGTGCAAAAATTTCGGGTTCCCAAAGATTATCGGAACGATCGCAAATTGTTTTACCATGAATACAAAAAAACATTGATCCTGGTTGTAGGGTAAAAGGTGCTCCAAAAATTCGTCCAGGTTCGTTTCAATGATAAAATCAACGGATCAACGTGGAGATGACTAATTATGTCCAACTCGTGAAAGACGAACGAAACCCTGGATTACCCCGGATCAGGATCAAATTATACGATCCCAGTCGTATCTACGTTAATTCGAATCCATTTTCCATAACCGCGTAATACCGAAAAATATCGAATGAGTCAAGGTCTTAGGGAGAGACATGGCGGAAAGATTGATGTGCTCCTGCGGATTGATCGGACCGGTGTTGAAGCCGAATTGGGTACGCTCGATGCATCGCGCGGACCAGGTACCATGATCCTTTTTATGCCGATGGTACCATTTTAAGCCCCTGTCGGATTGTGGTTTCCGTTTCTCAGATCTACAAACTCGGAATATATTACGTTGCAGCAGCGGTGTGAGTTTCCTTTTTGCGGGTACGTACTCCCGGTCCCAGGATGGGTCCAGTACGTCGGGGAACCCCGTATAAGGTCCTGCTCATCCAAGGATATACAAAACACGCACTCGCGCTCACTCGATAGATATATACAGGCTGATTCAAATAAGGCATCCGACCCAGAAACTGCGAGTTCCGAGAGGAACAACGCGCAAAACTCCCCATCCGTTCGTTTTTCCTTTCAAACAATTCTAAAATGACCAGCAATGGAACTTCAACATTCCAGGCCAATCGGGAGACTAAACTCACGTTGGAAGTTGGATATTTCCGGTTCCGACCGTAAAGTGTTTAGCTGTTTGTGCGATGAACCGAATTTCCGTCTAGATCGAGAATTCTCTTTGGTAGTGTGAAAAAAATATTAAAAAACAATGAATCAGTAAAAAACGAAGAAATCGCAAACCGCTCGTTTGTTGTCAAGTAAAGAGCCGATGGAAACGTTATTTTCGCTATGAAAACAGTCACAGCGCCACAATTTCTTATCTCAAATTTTGGAACTTCTGTTCTACCGATCTGCACGTCTTGCAACGTTAATGAGGGTCCTCTGATCGCTTTTATTGCTTTTCATTCAATATCATCGTGAATCCCCATTTTTTCGCTTCGATGCTTGACCTGAATCGACCTGTATGTACCGTAAAACGTGCATACGATCCGTATACATTCGGGTGGTGATGGAGAGTGTGGAGAATATACAGTGATGAAGAGTGTGGTAGAAGCCAGCTGGTTGTATGCGTACGATACGATACATACAAGTACCTTCATTTCCGATACGTAACCGTCCAATGCAACCGGTGGCCCACCATCTTCGCTACCCTGTATCTCGTCCCAAAGATCGTCGGTAGTTAATTTGCTGCCCTCATGCCCGTTCGTACATGCCCACACGTATATCGCGTATACAAACGCAGGCGTTATACGTGCGTCACAAAAATTCGAACATCCGCGTGTGCCCAAAAAGTTCCCGCACGCACACGTGTGCGAACTGTGACGAAAGGGTTGATGGAAAGTGGACTCGCGAATCGCCATATTTGCTTACACACCTTGTATATTCGGGCGAAGCTAAATGACTTACGTATTAAACGTATATTAAGGTCTCTCGCTCATTTTAAAATTAAAAAAGAAAAGAAGGAAACCATCTCCCTCTTTCGAGTATGCACTCTTCGTAATAACCGGTCGCCGGAGGAATGATAAATAAAAGTAACAACAACGAGAGAAAAAAAAGCGCACCATTTAATTATCGTCAACGGCTGATCGTCCGGCGCATCATAAACTTGCATATTTCGTCCCAGTGACCTCGAGCAATCGGCAAAAAGCCGACAAGCGACAGGCCGGTTTATCGTAAATTTTTTAAGGACTCTTCGCGTCCTGCACGCTGCGATCGGCAAATCATTACGTGTCGTGCGGACCGTGTGTGTGTGTCTGCTCTTTGGGGATAACGAATTTTCGTAATCTGCGGGGAATAAAGGTCATCCAGAAGAATCTCCGTGGAGCTTTCTCGCGATAACCACTTATTTTACACTCAAAGACGAGATTGCATATTTTTCAATCATTTATTATGATATAACGTCCTTGCAAGCCATAACGACTTTTCGGATCATCTTGTCTGGCAGAGGCGAAAATATGCCTTCGTATTAATTTCCCTCGATGAGGAAATGGTAGCGCAACTTTGACTCCCATTTTTTTACGCACAAATGCTGAGAATATTAAAAAGCGTCAGAGCTCACTCGTTATCTTCTCTCCTCTCAAATTTCATACCCAATTGTAAATAACGAACTGTGACTCCCATTGGACACTGATCCCCATTAGACTCGAACTTGCCTCTTTAGCATATGCAGCATCATTGACGGTGCATTGCTGCTTTGGCGCGGTGCTTTTCTCTCTCTCTCTCTCTCTCGCTCTCTCTCAAGGCGAGGCTCCACGGAGAGACGCGTGAAAGTTGTCTTCGATATCGGTGCTCCGGTCGATGTCGCTGGTGGAGGATTTACAAGCGTAACGCGCGTAGTTTGTCCGAGACTTAAATGATTTTTTATTCATCTTTTTTTTTTCATTTTCGTTTCACCCATGTTAAAGATGCAAGAGGAGAGGAATGATAAAGAAAGCGGTGAAAAAAAGTGACTCGAAACCTTCGAGACGAAGAAAGAAAGGGAGTGAAGAAAAAGAGAACGAGTATCTCGTCGAACCTGGATGGGATTACGTCATCGACCTACACCCTACATTACATGCATGCACTAATGTCTCTCGCCGCTTAAATTTTATTCCACCTCGCACTGGACCTCTTCCCACCTGCTGTTACACGTGTTTCACACAGGCACGATGAGTTAACGTAACAAATTAAAAATAGACGAGAGTCATTCATTTTTCACCAATATGCATTGGACGTCCATATAATATATCGTTCTCCAAAAGTCATCGGGCAAACTCCGATCTTTATTGGCGCTTTAAAAAAGGAAATCGATCGTAGGAGCCGGTGCAATAATAATGCAATTCAGCAGACTCCCGATAACGATGGAACTGATTATTATAGATTGCGAGAATTTTGGATAAAACAAAATCGTCAAATTCGTCATTTGGAAAACAGCTGGAATTGACTCAATTATTAGTAATCGCAGTTCGTATTACAGTTTTTGAAAAATTGTACTGAGAAATTATAAACTTTCGCAATGGGTAATTAATTTCCCATTTATTACAAGTATTCAACAGCATCCTTGGTACATGTGAAAAGATTATGGTGATAACGACATTGACTGCATTTTGGACGATGATTGTTTTACTTTTTCCTTTATTTTCAATTATTTCTCGTCTTTATGTGGTATACTTGTAGCCTGGCGAGTGAAAATTAAGGACAGAGAACGTCGACAAACGATGTCGAGAAAACAAAACGAGATGTGTCAAGAGAACCTGCCGAGTCGCTCGATCTTACCTCGTATATACCAGATTTCAACTTATTTTACAACGTCGGTTGTCCGCCGTCTTTTGCTCCGTTCGTTGCTTCTTTAATTACCGATGCTTCGTTCTCTTCTTCATCAGCGTCGTTGTCGTCTTTTGCCAGCGTGGGTTACGAGAGACGAGAACCTCAAGACGTCTCTCTCTCTATCTTTTTCCATCTCCATCTCTTTCTCCGTTCTCTCTGTATCTCTTCCTCTGGCATTGCGTGCAAAAGTGTAGAGGAGGTGTATGCCGGCTCGACTTGAACGTTTTCGTTCCATCGCGAGCTGTAGTGGGCCCCTCGCGCGTTCGAGCAGCTCGCGGATCCCGGTCCGCCCACCCGCATCCGCTGGGCCCTAACCGAGGCTACATCGCCGTACCACACGATAGATAGGATTGCCCGTTCGTGAGATGGAAGTGGGCCCGCAGAAAAGGCTCGTCAATTTGCGGTTTTCGTATACAAACGGCGTATATATAGCACTAGATATAGCACAGTCATTGACCTATCTACGAAAAACTCATTTAGATATGCGCAACAGGCGGCAGGTACAGTTATTGGCCATGAAAAAGTGCACAAAAAAATAAATTATCGCTTCTTTGTTCTGTGCTACATTTTTTTCAATTTCATTATAAAAATAAGCGACTTTTTCACGTAATTATTGTTTCAATCAGATTTGAGGGAAAAAGCTCATGTTATTCATCAAGTGTCGGTGGTTAAAAATTCGATTAAATATCATTAATACGAAACTTTTCGACTCTGCGGAATTTGATTAAATCATAAATCTCGATTTTACGGTGATTTTCGTACCAATGCATTTGCTGCATACCTGGCACAGTCAGAATCAGTAAACACTAGGAAGCTAAAAGAGATTCACACGTATAAAAAAAAAAATCATTCCGTCGCGAGTTTTTTTCAGTAATTCATTTCCGGTTCTTGAATCTAGTCAAAATTTATTTCAGTGCATCACTGCTGTAAAACTTATTTTTTCAATTCCATCGTGAAAATGAATCGCCTTTATCGTTCATTTTCGAGTTTTAATCTCCCACCCAGAAAAAAAGACAATTTACATTTCCAGATGACGAAACCAAAAAATTGATGACACGTTTTCGGCAATCATCGAGTCTCGAGAGTGAAAAATTTGCTGTTCAAATATCTCAAGGTGGTGCATCACTCTGATGGATCGAATATCATCGATGAGGCATTCCTCAACTCGACAAAATCATTCATTTCACACTGACGATAATTCGTCCGATGTTCGCTCACAGGACGTACAGTGATTGGCATATTTTCCTCTCTGTCGAGCTACGCCGATTTCCCTGCAGCAGTCTGACTTATTAAGGTGCCAATAACAGTATCGTACCCGCTGACGGCAATTCGTACAATGTTTAATCACCGGTTGCACAGTGATTGGCATACCTTTCTTTTTTCGAGCCTCGCTGATTTCCCTGCAGCGGTCCGCCGATGGCTACGAATTATTAAGCTGCCAATAACTGTGCCATCCGTCGTAGACAGCGTTGTGGACACGCTAAAAAATGTCCGATCGCGGCGCAAGCACCGTCCCGCGTATCACAGTATGCGTAATTGTTCATACACACGTAAGCATGTTCATACAGTCATTGCATGCGCACTGAAACGAAGGAATATAAGGCGTGATCAAATTCGCTCACGTCGCCACGCAGGCTGTCGTGTTACGTTGACTGCCTTCGAGTGCATTAACTTTTTTTTCGTTTTTCTCCCTCTCGCTCATTCTCGTCGTCCCTGCGACACGATTATTGCGAGATCCCGATAGAATCGATATTATACGCGTATGTACACGGTTGTAACACGCGTGCGCCGGTTATCCGTTACTGCGCAGCCGATACACTCGATCGATTTTGTCGATCGTTTTTGCCGAAGACGAATTTCATCCCACCGACAACCTGTCTGGATAGATCCGATATTCCAATGTCGAAATATCAGCAATCATTAGGAATTTTTCCCTCGTACACGTACAAGCGCTTATACACACCTTCGTTCGATGGCACACGAAACGAATTTTCATTCAGAATGCGCACAATATCGATCTAAAGTTGGGAAAAATGGTCCCAAATAATATCGCGCTGTCAAACTCGAGGCTTTTATTTACAAAAGAAATGCATCTAAAATCATGCCTTTTTTTCCAGATTTTTTTTAAAACGTCGAAAATAACGTCCTGCACTTTTTATTTCAAAGGCTATCTCGTATTCGCGGGATTAATTAATCACGATTACTCGTATCCGCATTGGACGACGAGTCAACGCACCAAAAAACAAAAAAGCCCAAACTCGAAGAATTCATTCAATTTTTTCATGTCTATTTTTCAAAGATGCAAATGCAAAAAAAAAAGAAACGCAGAGGAACGACCGAAAAAAAAATAATCTCGTTCGCTCCGGGCAGCCAGACGTTCCCTCTCGGAGGTTCGTTTCCTTCTTTTTTTTTCCTCTCGTCTTCCTTTCACCCCGAGGCTTTCGCGCTCACGAAAACCCTCTCTCATTGTCAGTGTCGCTCATTGGGCAGTGCGTATAACGCGTAGTACGTTCGTGAGCCGTTCGCGGAGCTCTCGTCGCGATTCGTGCATGCCCGCGAATCGAACGCTCCTTCGGTTCGTTCGAGACAAACCCCGGCCGAGAAAACCTGTATCAAGTGTATATTAGCGATGCGGCGAGAGGTTCGGGAGGAAATAAAAATAATACAAAGAAAAAAAAGGGAGGAAGGTGTAATCGAATTGCCAGAAGGAGGAAGGAGGAGAAGAGATGAGCGGAATAAAAACGAAAAAGTATGAAAGAAACGAGTGAAGAAGAAAAAGAAGGAAGAGGAAAGGAAGAAAAAACAGGATCGGAGAAAACGGGATTCGAATTCGCGACACGCGATATACTTGTAAGTACGTGTGTTTATGCGTCTCCGGACTCTTACCGAGAGTGGCTTCGGAAAGGATAATGTGCATGCATCTTCGGCGACTTTCGGTGTAAGCTACCGGCAAACGATGACTTGAATGTGCTTTTCGAACTCGCACGTTTCGTCGGACGAATTCAAACGTGACCCGAGCGAATTCATACGAGAGGCTGCAGGTGGATCGTTTAATTATTGAGGTAGAGTCCACGGTAGACGAACATGGCTGCCCACGGGCTAGTTTTCACGAAGATTCGATTCCCGCTTGGATCCGAGTGACGTTGAGGAGGTTCACGAGTCACTCAATGACGTAAGACAAACTGAGATTTTGTTGTCAGCATTGTGCGTGACATATTTGTTTAGGATATCCGATGATTATCGAGAATTTAAAACGATCGATGCTTTGAAACACTTTGAGCCTCGCCATTACCGCTTAAACTCGAAAACGAACAAACTTTCAGGTTGTTTTTCACAGCAACGAGGTTTTATACGTACATCGTACAATTTTTTTGTATTCGTTTTAGAAATTCGTATGTGCAAGAGTTTTCGAGGATATCGAAAACGACTCGGGCAGGTATTTTTGGCATTCGTGCGATCGTTAAAATCGCAACGATTTTATGAAAGAAAATTCGGGCTATCTTCGCGAAATTTACGACACGTAAAATTCCACGCGAGACTCGCTTGTTATTTTGGCTTTCGCGCAGAAAAAATGAAGACATTTGCCCGACTCTGCGTTCCCAAAGAGTGGAATTTCGCGGCACAAGAGCACAACTTTGTATTTTATTTGTGATATTTTCGAAAAAGTACAGTTTACCGTTGTTTTTTCAGCGGGATCTGTTATTGAATTTTCACGCATAATGCCCGTACAGGAAATAACAAAAAAGTCACGCAAGGGAAGTCGTATAACTCGAGAAATAATTATTACCATTGTCGAAGCAGCGAAAGGACAACCGGAAGTGGGTAGTACAGTGGCGCGTCGATCACGAAATGCATCGCCGTCGATGTTCCACCTGGGAACCGTCAAAGAGGCACACACACACACACACACACACACACACACACACACACACACACACACACACACACACACACACACACACACACACACACACACCTGTCGATGCTTTGAAAACTTTTGCTGCCACGTGGATGTCAAAAGAATACAGAACTGTCAAAACGACACTCTCCAAGCGCAGTTACAACAAAATGCGATGCGCACCCATTTAATTAAAAAGAAGAACGAACCGCGGCTCGACCAGCATTATTTATAATTAATCGCAAAGGAGGAGAATGGTTCCAGCAGGCGCGGCTTTCCTCCTTGTTGATGCATTCAAGGTGCATCAACTTTGATGAGCTTCACAGTTATCATATCCTTTAATGAAAGCCTCATTATACCGACGAGAGTTTTCCACGCACGCCCCGCTCTGCGGGAGAGAAAAAGAAAACAGGCGGAATCACGCGACGAAGGTCACCTTGGTTCCAGCACCCACAGCGTGATTCCACCCAATGTTTTGTCCCTCCAAGGTCAAATATGATCCATTTTGTCCCAACGGAGACTGCTCGAGGTATCCCAAGACGACTTTGGCAGAGAAACCTGTTTCATCCGGTTCTCCAACGTCCCCAAACGTCCCCAACGCGGAAAACTTCCGCTCCATCCTTTGACGCGCGAAAAATCGATTCCTCGACGTCCCGAAGCTTCTCCGACGATGGGACAAGAAAAAACACCTGTTTCGGGGTAAGAGGTCTTTGGCTCTTTGGTGTTATCTCGAGTTTTCACCAAAGTCTACGCCATTGGGCGAGTATATATAATACGGTACGAAAGATAGTGTATGCTGGCACAGTAAGTGGGAGCCAAAGTGTTGGTATAGTTCCGCTCGCCTCTTTTTCTCGTCTTTCGCGTCTCATGCTTGTACACCGCCGTGCAAAAGTCTCCGGACGTGTGTATCATAGCGGTGAAAACGTGATTTCGTTTCAGACTCTCCCTGCTGTGGAAACCTTCGACGGACGAAGGATCGTCGTTGCAATCAGTACGATGTCTTTTCTCCCAAGTGTAAAAAAAATCGTCTCCATGGGGAAAAGAAATTCAGAGTGAAAAAAGCATCAAAATTTGCCCATTTTCGGAGTTTTCAAAATTCTCCAGCGAAAAATTGTGCATGTAATTCGGGTACAAAAACCTAACATACTTTCGTACGGGACTTGAAAAAAAAGGTCGGTCAAAATGGACCACCCTGATGTATACCCAGATGAAAACGTAATGGCGCAAGTCCGCTTGGATTCCGTGCGTTAGCAGAGAGGCGAGAACGGTGCTCCGTTGAGAGCATTATACCCCGACGATCTCTTTGGTATAGACATCGAAGCAGAAGAGTTTAAAAGTGCGCGCATTCGGTGTTAGCAGAGTCCCAAAGCCCCAAGCGGGAGCAGCATCGTATATCCCCGAGAGACCCCGAGAGAGTCAGTGGCAGGCTGCTGGCAGGCAGCATTTTCAGGCAGAAGCGAAGAAGGCCTCGTGAGGCCAGTCGTATTCTCTCGTAGAACCGCCAGTCGAAGGCAGTCTACCGGCCGGCCACCAAGTCGGAGAACAGCGTCCAATCATAGTCACGTCAGCGCGGCGAGACTCGTTGAAAGTCTCGAGCCAAGCTCCCTTGATGCCGAGCTCTCAGCGTTTTCCGCTCTCGCGAGAGAACAGTCCGCCTCGGGCCTTCGTAACGCGCGGTCTGTGCTTTTCAATAATACCACAGCGCTTTATAAAATTACAACGTTTCTCCTCCATCGTTTGTGGTTAATAATGGAGATTCTCGATATTGCGATACGCGGCGAAATACGATAATTCGTGATCAATGACGACTCGTCCGAACGAACGAAACGAACGATGACACTTTTTCGTGATTCACCGCTTGCTTTTGAGCCTCGCGCGAATCACGCAGCAGGGAAATTCATCGTAAACCATGACGACTCTTTCGACTCTTTTCGCAGCGATTCTTTCGTACGTGCTGCTGTAATTTGTGCACTTGCGAGAGGAGAGGGAAGATAAAAAGATTGTAGCTCATTTTCATATCGTATTATGATGTTTCAAAAGGGATCGTGCTCGTGAATATCAGGTGCAGTGCGTGCGTGACCACCGTGGGAAATCGAAACGTGACTGCAACGGTGTCGGCGAGGGATTCTATCGCGGTGAAAAAGACGACGTTGAATGAAAGGGTTCATCTCTTTATCGTGCTGTGCTTATGCATGAGTGACGAATGAAAAAATATATAAAAACAAAAAAATTGATCCTTTGGCAAGCACATGAAATTGTGAGCTCGGTGCCTTCTTCGGGGCTACTGGATTTTATTATCTTCCCTGAATAAAACGGGGAAAAATATATTATTTAAAAAAAAAAAGGCAAGGCAGAGCCAACAGGAGCACTCGAAGAGCCATGGCGCCTCCGGACAAGCTGAGATCATCGCGGCCTGGATCGGGTCTCAGCCTTTCCGTTCTCGGTGAGTTCCAAGAACGACCTGTTCTTCGACAATTTTATTCTTTCCTTCGCGATCGACGAAAAAATTGCACCAGTTCGTATCTGACGAAAATAACGTTGATTATTATTCCACGAAGCATTTTCTTCGTACTGAAAAATCGTCGAATGCATTTATTCCCTTTTGGCGTAGATCGAACTCGTTAAATTTCGTTGATCAATTTATATTTGCGAATTGCGAAAGAAATGACGATGGACCATTGAATTGAGACGAAAAAACATGCTGGAGTGGAATTTGTCGTTTTTTTTTGGATTTTGATGAAATTTATTAAAGTCAGCAGTCGTCGGCCTGTTTTTACTCAATTTCGTTTGGATCGGTCGTTTTCGAAAAGAGAACACGTTTGAATTCGCCATTTTACGACCATCCGGAATATTTTAGAGACACGATATTCTGGAACATTTTTAGAAGATTCCTGTGAAAAAATCTCCGAATTTCGTGAACAAGATGAATCGATATATATTTTAGAAAGAAAGAAAAATCTCCTTGGCTGATGAGAAATCTCGGATACTGCTGAGGGATCTTTCGATCAGCAAAAAAGAAAAGGAAAAACATCGATTTGAGAAATCGCGATGCGCGAGTCGCAGAATGAAAAGTGTAGCAGCGGAGATTGCACAGATTTTTATCATGACGGATCGGAGCGACAATGAGACGCCTCAGAGGAGGATGAGCTTGTATTCTGCTTATTTGCTGCATACATTAAACGCAACAAAATGGCAAATTGGCCAATTTCATTCCCTGTTGCGTTGATAAATTGGAGCTCCGATCTAAAAAATATATACATTTTGTCGTGCGTTTGATTAAATATAAATTTAAAAAAAAGCACTCGCAGATTGGAGTATTTTTGAAACGATGATATTTTACGTATTACTATTTTCCGAATTAAAAATTAATCGATTATACGACGATCCATTTTCAAGCGAATGGAGGATCGTTATTCGCGAGATTTGGAACGAAAAGTCATGCCATTCCGTGAGGTTTTTCGTTCGCTGGAAATCGTGAAGTAAACTTGTGTAATACACTGACGCACGATATATATATTTTATTTTAGAATAATACAACTGTGCGATTGTAATAAATTTTCTTGAATATTGTTACGTTCGAGACGGTTAACAATGGAGTAATCCAAGTTACGAAGAGGAAAAGGTGAGGGTGGCAAAAGGTAGGGCCTCGGTTTTTTGTTCGTCAGGCATCGCAATGAGATATCTCGAAAGAGCAGTGGGTTACACGCTGTATGATGGTTTATTTGTTCCTCGGGTGTGAAAACGATCCGAGAGATACATTCGTAATTTATTTGAGGATATATCCAATCTCAGAAGAAAAAGTACTCTCGCTGTTGCTTTTATTCTCCGCCTGAGCTGCACCATTACATTCCTCGCGATTCAATTTTTTTTTTTACATTTATCGTCCGAAGAATGAGCCAATAATATATTTTACTCGATTTAGATCGGATAATCGAAACGAATTTTGCAAGTATTGCAAAATGTAATACGATACGTGGGTAGAGTCACGTCAAATAAAGCTTGCCAATTTTTCGAAATTATCTTGGATATCGTAGATTAGTGGAACGAATTATTAGCAATGGTGAAAAAAAAAAACCGACGAATTAATTCTCGAGGAAAAGGCAAAAATCGTAGAGCGTCAAGAATGTTTGATTAGAATGAAAATAAATAATCGTTCTCATGCTCTATTTTGCCATGAGAAGTCTCGATGAATTACACGTTTTTTTTTCTTCTCATTCCTCGAAAATGATCGACTCTCCTACACGGCCCGTATCGAATCTAATAATCGATTGATTTTTACTCGCAATAACCGCAATAATATCAGCGCGAGGTATTTTTACGAGCTGGATATAAAGTACATGTATTAACCTAATATTTCACACCACAATTCCGCGATCATTGCGGGCAGTCTCGAGCAGCAAGCCGAGAAAACGTTTTTGCTTCTGTGCGACGAGAGCATAAAGAGTCGAGTGCTCTTAGACTGCAACGACCACCTGTTGCACCCAATTAAATGGCGTAATTGACGCCATGCTTTTCGGAGCGTGACTGAGTATATGAACGTGTGTACTGTCTGCAAACTAGCCCCTATGCAACTCCTCCTCCTCCTCCTCCTCCGCCCCTCTGGTAAATCGATCGATATCTCGCTATCTGGCGGAATTATTATTTACATTTTCCCCACGATCGATATTATTATCCTCCGCCATGAATTTTCTCATAGTTGTAATTACACGAGCTTCAACCGTACGAAAAAAAGTTGTTTAATTTTGTGCCTCATTCAACCAAAGTATATCGGCATTTTTCGTACTTTTTTTTCAAAATTTCTTTTTTTTCTCCGCCGCTTCACATTACCGCAAACTCGTTTGCGAAATAAGAAAAATTCACGCAGAATTGATATTTACATTTTCCTCACGATCGACATTATTTTTACCAACCACGAATTTTCTCACAAATGTAATTAAACAAGCTGAAAACACATCGAAATATGTTGTTTAATTGCTCGCTTCATCCGCCCAATGTATGTCGGTGGTTTTCATATTCTCATTTAAAGTCTTGTTTTTCTCCGCCATTTTATACCGCCGCGATTTTGTTCGCGGAACAAAAAAATTGATGCAGAGAATCTCGAGTCGTCTTTTGCAGTTGATGCGTGAGAAGAGAAAGTCGCGATTGAATATAAATAATATATGTATACGCTGGACTAAAGCAAGGAGAATTGTCTTGAAACGCTATGGAACTTTTGTCGGTAAAGTCCCTGTACACCTGCACAGGCTTTGCGAATCATGTTTGACGCGCATCGAAGTATTTCTTAACTCTGGTGATGGATGATTATGCAGTAAAAACGAGATAGCGAGCTGAACATATGGAAACTTCATTGAAAAACGCATCGCGATATAAATTTCCTCAAAATTGGTCATTCTAATCGATAATAAACAGGGTAACATCCCCCGAACGCACAAAACACATCTTTTTGAGAAAAAAAAACAATATTCCGGAAGCAGATTTTCCAAGATTTCCAAGAACATTTCCTCAATCTCGAACCGTTGCTTTTCCATAGATTTCGCGATTTTTTTCCCCCCCAAAAATGCTGCAAACGAGTCAAAACGAGTTTATAAGAATCTCGATTGACATGGCCGGAAGTATGACGTATACGTTATCTCACGATTTCATTGCATAACTCTGTGGCCGAAGTGCGATATAAAAGAGACCGTTTTAGATAATGAAGTAAACTCTCTCGCGTGCGAGAAAAATCATGGGCAGACTCTCGAAAAGGGCGGAAACAGCAGGAGCAACGGCAACGTCATAAACTCTCGCGAGACTTTGTTCCTATTTATTGAGAATGACTTCCCGATGATTAAAGACCGGTTTTCCGCGTTGACTTTTATTGCCACTGATCGAGAATTCGATCACGGACGATGAGATTTTCTCCCTCTCTCTCTCGCTCGCATGACGTATCGCATCCTGATAAACTTTATCAGTGAAGAGGAAATTGATACGTATCATCGGAAATAAAACGGGTATAACGATTCAGTTGAGCTTCATTCGAAATGCGAAAAAATGAGCGAGAATCGAAAGCTACATTGGCAACTTCCGATATAGGTTCAATCTTTTTTACTTTCACATGCACGATACATGTTAATTAAGATCGAAAAATAAGGTAAAAAAAGGAGATTCCAGTCGTTCAAAAGTGCCTTTATAAAAGTTTGAAGCAATCGAAAAAATCTTTGGCAGAACGCGTGTGGGTTTCGTACAAGTGATTCGATGGAAGTTTGAATCGGAGAAAAATTCAAATGTTTCAAAGTTACGGAACTTTCGTTGATTTGGATATTTTTCAAAAGTAGCAGTGGGCGATGCTGTCGGGCGATCTGTGGTCCATCATCGAGACATTTTTTACGTGATTGGCGCAACATCGATGGATCCACCGTGTCAAATTTGGCGATGATGAAGTTTGTGTTTTATTTTAAGAAATTAATAAATGAGAAATTCAGAACTTGAGAATCGATGGATTTCTCTCAAGGATGTATGGTAGGCATTCTTCCAACAACGATAAAGTAAAATCAAATCGAATCGAATCATAAACATGTTACAAATTTATCAACAAATGATTGAAAAAAAAGGATTTCTGAAAACACTCGCGAAACTTGCTTTCTTTTCACGTTAAATTTATTTTATCATTTTTTTTGTATATACTTTATTCAAATTTCATAAAACTTTTTCGGTGTTCCCATCTCATGGGACGTCCTCGATATTTTCGGACTTATTGGACGGGCTTGGGTCAATAAATATGATTACGAAAAACATCTTAAACACAAAACCTTACGTCGGACTTTGAATAAATCAAAGTCCGACGTAATCGATCATCACGAAGGTAGTTTATACCGCTGCGTAATGGAAGTAACGTTTTATCATTAAAATTATTATGGTAGTGACCTCAATTTATCTTTAAGCCTTACGTATGATTGATGCGAAAATTACGAGCTGTGTGCGTAATTTATTTTGTTGTGTAAACACACTTTTACATTTTTTTTAGTATATTAAAAAAAATTACACGTACTTGCTGGTTCTAATATTTCGAAACAATTTCCAATTCCAAATTCGATAATTATCATCTCGAAATTTCGCCATATGATTTGTCGAAATTCATATATCGCCTGATACATTTGCGATACAAATGTTGCCACGTCATTGAGAAACATTTTTTGCCCAGAGGAATTTGAAAAAATTCATTCCGCTCGATCTAATTAGCGAAAAAACGGTAACAACGAACGAAAAGTCGATAATTATGGAGATTCGGGAGGATCCTGCAATTTTTTCGCCATTTCGTTAACTCGAACGCTCGGTTCGTTGATATTTTTGCAATTTTCTCCGAGAGACGGATGAATCTCGAAGAGTGCTTTTTCGTGAGAAGACCAGCTCGAATTGGGCAGCGTGTATAAATGTGCGACCGTTTTGAGTGAACCGTACAACGAACCCACGCGAATTCTGATGGTCATACGCAATTATATGATGAAGAAATAAAATTAGCCTTCGCGGGTGAACGCGACGCTTGTTGGGCTTCCATCACGATACGTGACAAATCGATTCGTTCAAGAATCGTGATTCACTATAAGACCCCCACCCCCTTTCACCTTCCGCATTTTGCTCGTGTAATACATTCGTTCGAGTCTCTCACCCTCTCATCGATGGCGATGTGAAACACAGCCTCTGGGAGATGGCTCAAACAATCCGTATTCTCAGTAAAAAAAAAATATATATATATACACGTATATAATATTTGATGATTTTTTTCGTTTATTCTCACTCGTTTTTCTCCTCTCTCGCGATAAATTGACATCGATTCCCGGGTGTTTTGAACCGGTGAAAGCTGATCGAAAGTAGCGATTCGTCACGAGAATTCTCGTAAGCCATCGCGAGAGTTGACATTTTTATATACGTGCCTATACTGATACATAAATACATGTATACATGTATATGCAATATGTATCAAGATAACTTAATGTCTTGGTAGACGTGAGACGCGATGGGACTTTCCTTAAGCCCGAAAGATAAGAGCGGATCGCGCGTGAATCACGCCGTGACGTGTAGGTGAATTTTTTGTTCTTTTTTTTCGGACGTTCTGTTGATAATATTTTGGTATCGCATGTGTATGCGATTATGCACTATCGTGGACGTTTTTTAATGAGCTTAGGGATTACTCTGTTATCGATATTAATTTCGGCGCTGATTTTTACGAGAAACTACCGAGTGTTTCACAACCGAATGCGTTTTGGGATACGCTCTATATGTACAACTGGAAAGCATACTTATTGGGATATAAATCATTAGAAACAATCAGCATTGTCATGGAAAATACGCGATTACCTGCAAGATAGGTCCTTTTCTGGAAATGACACCCGTAATGCTGCTATTAGTCTGCGTAATTACCGAAATCCTCACGCCCATTATAAGTTATTACTTCACCATTACCCTAACGACAATATTTCTAATAATGTTACCATAAATATTTCATTTTTCTCTCATGACGTTATTCGAACGAGCTGATTTTTTTCCTTTGATTACGCACAGACGGAATGGAATACGTGCGTAAATAAAACGTATGACACTCTATCACTAGATCTTGTAACGTCTCCTGAAAAAGGATCCGTGTCCACTTTGAACCTGCACGTAGACCATCGAGCAAGCAGCTCACGGTAAAATAATGCCACGGGTAAACTTGTACGTAGTCTCTCATTTGTTCTCCTACGTGTATATTCAACCGTAAAATATATACTCTGTCTGTGTAAACTAGTGCTTATTTACTACAGTGATAGTCCATCCCACGTACAAGGTAAGCAACAGGTATTCCCGTCGACAAACTCAGCAGCGACCACGAATTGAGCCAGAGAGTGAAACCCTAGGATAGGTCTCGAAAATTCAGTGAACACCGCACGTTGCTTTAGTAGGCACGGAAACCTTTCAAAGTGTACAAATACATATATACGTACGCATACACCTAGCGGGTAACGTGAGAATGGAATAGTGGGGTAATATGGACCACTGGGTTATACTTTCTTCCGATATTCCGACAAAATTGATCGGTCGCCCTTTTCAGACGTGCATGTAAAGAAGATATACGCGTTGGGTAATATAATTTCAATTCTAATTCAACAATTAAACCGCATTTTACCGATATATTTTAACAATAAATATCATTTTATCCGACATGTGTCGTAATATACAATTATAAAGACCGAATTACATTTTAGAATATACCGTAGCAGACTCTCCACGTTCATCGTGGAATTTTTGATTCCAACAGAGTCGTCGCTGGGCTGGAAGAGTATGGATTTTTTCACTGGTAGGCCATTTTGCCCCACATTATTATTTTTTATTGTTTTTCATTGCATCGTTCGTATGCATTCAACTCGGTATGCACATGGATGAACTTCAGAGACCTGTGCATGAGTTACGGTTATAAATCCATAGATCCAGACAACTGCGTGGCAAGTTTTGCCCAACAGGACACGGAAACCCTTCGGAGTGTATCGAGAAACGCGGTAGCGTCTTGAGGCCAGGCTATTTCAAAAGAATTCTCGAGTATTTAAATGACGTATACATTTATGCAGATACCTACACCGGACCGGGCGATGTATGAATAGATTAGTGGTAAAATGGACCACTTGAATGGAAATACTTTACTTTAATATCAGGGAAAATAATCTTGTCGTCTCTATATTGCCTTTTGTTGATAATTGCTTGTGCACAAATCAGAAACATCACCGACAAGTATTACCAGAAAAGCCATTGAGTTATTTGCAAGTACTCAATCCGCATAATATTGTGATATTAATTAAATTGTGATATTAATTAAATAAACACATTGTTGTTCGTGACACGTTGCGGATCCCACATCTTCAACATGAGTTACGTAACTTTTGTGCCATCGGTGTAAAATCACAGTCGATGGATACAACGCTACTGGTCATAACGTGAAAGTAATAAACTCGTGAAACCCGGAGGTTTTCTATATTTCTCTCAGATGGGCCATTTTACCCCACCTTATTATTTTTTATTGTATTTTCCCGTGCATTTCACTCGCTGTGCACATAGATGAACCTCGAAGACCTGTACACGACTTACGGTTATAAATGTACGGATCCGGAGAACCGCGTGGCAAATTTGTCCATCCACCAGGTCAAGGAAAGTTGTAAACTCGACGGGGGAGGGTGCTAGTTTAGCATTTGCCCTTAGGTGGACCCAAGTTTTGTTCATTCTGTTTCAACGTGTCGTCGCCGGCCGTACCGTGTTCGACCGAGCACATCGGGAAACGACGCATTTTTTTTTTTTCTTACATTTTGGATGTCCAAAGAACATCGACCATATGGGACCTGCCTCTAGGATAGTCTTGTGAGAGCGTGCAAAGGCGTGTGAAATAATGCTTTTTCATCAAGGCGTCCCTTTACACGATCCTCTGGGCACGATGCGAAAACATCTGGCTTCGAATACAAGTGTATTAGCTGCTCATCGAGGATCGCGAAGACCATGGGACTTGGGCGAGAATATACGGCGTGAAATTGACCAACGATTTGTATGCCTGTAACATATCTCGCAGCTGGTCAATGTATTTTTCTAGTTCGAGCTCTCATCCTGTATGATCTTTTTTATCTTTGTAAAACTGTGACTGTATTGACCAGAGTTATCAGATATGATATCCTTTTCGTGTTTGTTTAGCATTATCCTGGTGATTTAGAAGTCTGGCATGTTTTGAATTCTTTGTTAGAATTCGATCGCAGAAAATTCCAACTTTGAAGCTCGGATTTTTGCACTGTTATATACAGATAAATATACTACCCTTGGAATTATTTATGGATCCACGATCTAGTTTAAAAAAAACCATATGGCAGAAACATTCATCCGGCGACGATTCCAATTTTTTTTACATTATTTTTCACAGAGCACAAAACGATGTACTTATAAAATCTCATCACGGTGAAAAATCACTAAAAAATAAAAGTAATTTAACAACAAAAATAATATTTTTCACACGCAACGCGTGGATCTCCTCAAAAGAATTTTATTATTCATTCAATGAGTACATAAAATGCTATCGAGTGAAATATTCACTTATGTTTTCGATTAAATTTATTGTAAAAACATGCGAGTCGGAAATTCCATATTATTTCGTATTAGCTTGGCCTATCGCGTTTTTGATCAACCACAAAATTTTCCAACATTTTGGGACTCGCGATGAAAAATGAAAATGTGTAAACAGGCCTGTCGATTTTTATCACGCAACATCTCCATAATGGGACACCTTGGGCGATGCACGACAGAACTCAAACCTCCACTGGAGTAAAATTCAAACGTCGCTGTTATTTGACACCTGTTTGATGGGGACAGACATCGAGATAAAAGTGGTAAAGTTTATTTTAAGCGTGAACTTTCGATCGAGTCGAGAGACACACATTATTGGTTAGCTCGGGGCTGAGACCGCACACAAATGAAGATTTCTGGCACACAACATTTTTTTCTTCGGTTGACACGTTAAAGGCTTTTGACTCATCCTCCATACACCCCGCACAAAAGAAATAAAAAAGAAACACAATATACATGTATACACGGAACATTTCACGCCAATTCGATCCACCTTTCCTCACGCTATTTTTCGTCTCAATAAATATATTTCGCGCGACGCTTCGAGAACAGAAATAAAATCCGAAATCGACCATGCTCAGCTTTAAAATCACGAAAAATATGATTTCGATGGGATAACATTTTTTTCATTCTTTTTTAATACTTCTTTTTTTTCAAATAATTCCTTTCAGATAAAGAAAAATATCGAAAAAGGTAAATCGACGGAATTTTTTCCATTCAACGATCGACAAACTTTTGACGATAAATTTCAATTGTTCCTCGCGATAATCGAGAAAGACGAAAGAGTCGTACGTTCCCAAAGTTCAATACTAGTTTACAAAATCATTGAATTCTCTTCGTGCGTCATGCTGTATATTTATATTTGTGTACGACATGTATGTACACCAGACGTTGAGCTCACATGTTCCTCGGTTTGTGCCTCCCGTTAATTCAATTCATTAGCCGAGAGTGAACTTTCGCTGTCTTTCTTATTCTCCGCCATTAACAGAGAGACGCGAGCTCCCAGCATCCCGTGTGATACAAGAGGATCTAACGAGTAATCACATGCACGTTTCAATGGAGATACAAGCTATATCCACGTTTCGTATTAACGTGTTCAAAAGATTTTTGTTTCTTTTTTTTTTCTTTCTCAAATAGTAATTTCATCAACTAGAAATATCATTCGTATGCATGTACACCTGAACCGGCGATAGCGGTGTTTTGTGAATTGGCGTTTCAATGTTTATTGCATTAATTCGTAAAGAATAAATTTCTCCGATTTTTTTCTTCGCTTCCTTAATGTCCCTTGAATACAGATGCGCGCTGATGTTAATCATGACAATTGCTGTTGCCAGAGAGTGGAAGAAAAACCGTACTGAAAATTGCGCTATAATGATGAAGCTCCGTCGTTTTATAAGCCAGTCCCCACTGTATTATAAATACAGTCGTGAGAAAAATGCTTTCGAACGGTTCGAAATTTTATTCTTGTCGTCGAAACATTCGAAAGGCAATACGAAAATTCGGAAAATAATAATAGACGTAAGGAAAAATATACGAGTAAAGATTATTATTAAAAAAAAATCGTAAAAATTTATCTCAACGTTTTTGTTTTAAATGTAGCGTTATATCATTCGTTGCGCGCATATTAGAACTGCTCTCAGCAATGTTGGATAAAGTGGTATATGCCAATGTTTATTGCATTAATCTTGTAAGAAATAAATTTCACCGTTTTTTTCTCTGCCACCTTAATGTCCTTTAAATATAGCTCTGCGGACGCTAATCATGACAATTGCCGTTACTAGAAAGTGAAAGAAAATTCGTACTGGAGATTGCACTTTAATGACGAAGCTCGATCGTTTTATAAGCCAATCTCCGCCGTTACAGGAACAGTGGTGAGAATAATTTTTTCGAGTCGTTCAAACTTTTGTTTTTATCGTCGAAAAATTCAAAGAAAAATATGAAACCTAAGAATGAAGAGATGGATAAATTGAAAAAAAAATACATACCAAAATGAGGAATTCATAAAAAATTATCTTGACATTTTTGTAAAATCTCTCGAAGGCTCTTCTTGTCGTTGTTTAAGTACGTGCGCATTAATAGATGTGAATCATGCAACGCTCGGGCCTCTCGTATCAAGATACGACTTTTTCGAGGACTCTCGTGCACTTTAAGTATGTTTATAATGCACATGTAGTACGTATGTGCGCATACATGTACTCGAGTGGAGTACACGTTTTACTTCATTGCGTAATGTCACTCGTCACCGTAGCATGCGAACGAACAGTGATGGAATTCATTCGTATTATTCATGCGCGAATACACGTAATTTTCTCGCGATGTCAAAAAGGAATGCCGAGTTCAGCAAAGTGCAAAGCTTCGCGTTCCTATTGGACTCAGATTGTACGGGATGTCTCAGATTTAAACGACAATCACGCAAACCTACATCCGGTATAAAATAGCGATTGAAAAAGTATCTGTTTGATGCGACAAATTCTTCGGACGTGCGCAAAACGTCGACCACGTGCCTTCGAGCGGTCCAAACTTTTGCCATTCGATAACTCATCGGAGAAACTCGCGATCAAACGGTACAAAGGACTTTTCTTCGATTTTCATCGATGACGTTCAATTCCGAGGCAACCTGTATAGATTCATACGGAATTCCGGCCAATCAGGCGCCCTTGCCGGGCTCAAACTTTTATATCCATGAATAAAACTCGTCAGAGAAACTGGGGATAAAAAAGTTCGATGTTTTTTGGTGAATTTCATTTTTCGTCGTCGACGAACACTTTTGCGGCAGCCTGTATAGATTTATAAATCGATACTCCAGCTGAGGATAATACGTGTACGGTTAACGTGTACATATCTGACGTATACAAACTGTGGCTGTCTGTCGCGCCTTGTAGTCTCGCCCAGATTTATTCCAGCTCCATTGGACCGCGTGGGCTCCAATATATATATATATATATGCATACATTTTTTTGAGCATGCGATGATTCTGCAAGTATCTACGTCTCAATTCGAATTGAGATGACTGGGCCCCAAAGAGAAGGAAATCTGCGTGTCAAGTGACGATTTTCGAACGATCATCGATTCAGCAGCGTCAGTATTCATTGACCCGTTCAATTCTCGAATAATTTTTTTATATCGATCAACGTTTACACGCTTGTCGTTCGGTTCTCAGAAAGACAAATGGCGCATATCGATCGATTCCTCGTGATTGAAACGTTGACATATTACACACATGTACGTACAACATACATCACAGAGACGATGCACAGTAGGATCTAATTGAAATAGTTGAAGACGGTATAATCAATTCGACAATTTTTTCGAATTGTTCCTCTCAATTTCCTGATTGTGAAACTTTATGCGGTGGACCTTTCAGCGATATTGATCGTATAGATTTAAAATGGAGTTTGAAAAAAAAAAAAAAACGATATTTATATAAACCGAGATGGTGAATTGCACAGGCTCTTAAGACGTTTATCTCGCGGACTTTCACGTGGCGCCCGTCAATTTTAATCGAGCTCGACTTACGAGTCGCGATAACGAACGGATGCGGTTGTGAAAGCATCTCTCGCTCTCGCGTCTGTACGGTGCGTCGTGGTATCGGTTTTACAAACATTGATACCACACAATGTACGAGTACAATTTCTACGTGCACTTTATTACAAACTGCTGGAGAATCGAAGATTTGTGGCTCGAGCGAAAAAGCATCCCGGTCGTATTGCTCGAACATAGGTTAAACGGCGTGCAATCATCGGCCGGCAAGCTCGCCAGGTAAAACAACGGTTATTGGTCTCATCGAAGAGAGGCGCACCAGACGATATTCATCGTGGCATGGACGATTGCGGTCCATTCAGCGCACGAAAATAACGGAATAATCGTTCCATCTTCGCGAATAACGTAGCGAACCGTCGGATTTATCGTTTGGCTTAAGTAGATGTAACAGCAGGTTTATTGTTTCGTTTCGCCGGATGAAACACAACGGAGAGTCATCGTTTCATTTTACCGAACGAAATAGAACTGTTGTTATGCTTCTTTTCTTCCTCTTCCTTCTTTCTCAAGCGGACACACAATGACACGAGTGATAATTCCATCTGTGATGAGCACATGTGGATTAACGCGAACGTTCTCCATTTCAAATTAGATCGCGTATTATAATAGCGCTATTGTCCGACGAGAGTAAACGAAGCAAGTCTCATTATCTTATTTAGACGGATTGAAATTCAACTGCGAGCTTTTCATTATCGTCGTCCCTGCGAGTTTATCGCTGCAGTCGGATACACCGATTGTCCCATATACTACACGTTTTTCGTGTCCTTTTTTCGTTTTCGTCCCATGTTGTTGAAATGGGACATTAATCGTCTCATGAAAAATTGGACAAGGACACAATCGCGTTGTCCCGTCCCAGCAGTGTCCCACTTTAGGCCTTGTTCCAATTTAACGAAACGGGATGTTATTGTCCCATTCAAGCAGTGTCCCATTCTACTCCATATTCCAAATCTCCGAAGTGGGACATTGCAATCGCGTCCCATTCAAGCCAATTCAAGCAGTCCATGTCCCATTTTACTCCCTGTGTCCTATATCGCCCAAGCGGCGTATAAACTGTCCCATCAGGCCCAATGCACCTTCAGTGTCCCACTTTGGTTCTTCCACGAGAACGAATGTTGAAAAAACAATATCGGAATAATCGTACAGCGTAATAGAATTCCTTTTTCTTTACCTCGAATGGACCTCACCAAACTGCCCTTGATTTACTAAAATCGGCAAGGGACGCGAACGTTCCTGGTTCCGGATATTAGGTGCTGATGAAAGCACGGCCAATCGCTGTACCACTGATGCTGCAAGGCGAAGCGCATGTAATCTAATTTAGGATATAACCGCGAGTATTATAATGTACAGATAGTGTTGTACGATTGAACCTGGTTAGCCGTAAGTCTTTTAGCCAAGACGTCACGATTCGCCGATAGGGCCGGTCGTTTCGCGAGCCCTCTGCTGTTCTACCACCTTCGAGCGAATCTCACCACACGGATTGCAAAAAGCTCTCCATCTTTCACTTTCTCTCTCTCTCTCTCTCTCTCTCTCTCTGACTCTTTATTCGTGATGGGAACTTAATGTCTACAGACATACAAAGATTCGTAACGACTCTTCGTATGTTTCGAAGCGAACGTACAAGAGTTCGTGATCACGCGGCTGTACCAATGTATCCGCATAGAGTCAGTGTGGAATTGACGCCGAGATTTCCGCGTTAGGCGCCGTCACGTACACGAACATATAATTCTTTGTGATTCTCTATGAACGTTTCGATCCTTATTTCAGTTACAACTCCTTATTCCCGCAGTCGACGCATCGTTATAATGGCGAACGAAGAAAAAATAAAAGACAATTTAATTGCATCATCGTGAGTACCTAAATGGGAAATGGCGTTTCAAGAAGATAAACCTCTCTCCGTTCGGCAATTTATGACGTTCGTTCATTTTTATTTTCCATATTGATCGGTAAAACACTTCGAAAATCGTCGTTATTCGCTTTCGGTTTGTCAAACGAGTAATTAATTCGTGAAATTCTCGACGCGAAATCGCGAGGAGAGAAATTGAAGATAAAACGAAACGCGAATACGATACTGGAATGTTTCGTCGAGGTTGTAGTAATAAAAAAACACACACACACACGCGCATGAATGTATTTATATACAAAAGTCTCGGTAAATCGCTCGGCCGTTGAAAGCTATCGGGAATTATCACGAGTGGAAAAAGAAATGCTTTAAAAACAAACAATCATAAGTATTTTTGTATCTCGGCGCCTCGAGTCGTCACTTTCGGCGTGTACCTGTAATATCGAGTCGGAATTAAAGCCCGATCTGAGAGGTGTATTGGTGGTATCTTACCGTGCGGAGAATGTAGGAAAAAAAAACACGGAAAAAAACACGTATACATATACCATATCGAGATACGAAGTGAGTCATGAGCGAGCGAGCGATACGATAGAGCACGGAGATCTCGCGCAGAAAATACCATTAGAAGGGAATCCTTGGAGGCGCCGGTGTTTTCGCGTATAGAATTAAAAGTGTCTACATCTACAGCTTACACCTACAATCCTCCTATATTCCTTTATTGTGTAAAACGTGAATCTATAATTCTCTCTTACCAAACTGCCCGCGCAATAAATCCTCAAACATTTATATTGCTCCACAATAAATTTCAAACTTTATACGCGTATGCCTCACATTTTATCTATCAACGAGTCAAAGTTTATTCGTGTACGCGATAGATGTGAAGCGTGAGTGAGCCTCGTGGGTCCATAGATTAAAAAAGTATTTTCACGGTACACGCGAGAGCTTACGACAGTTGTGCGCAAAGAGGATTATTAAAAGTGTAAAGTGCAACGGATTACACGCGTAAGAAGAGAGAGAGAGAGAGAGAAGGAACGTTTAACAGGCTGGAGTTACCGCACATATACAGGGCGTTTCGAATCTTGAGGTTTTTAAGGTAGAACCGGATTCAGGATGAAATTTCCGGTAGAAATGCATTTGAGTATTTTTTTATACGGTCAAAACCAAACGAGCTATCGATTGTCAAAGTTTCGGCCGTTCGGATGCGCGCGCACCCTTCTCCAGCCAAGCACAGCGCAAGCGCACTCCCGTCGGCCCAACTTTATTCTTTAATAACTCGACAACGATTCGACGGACGAAAAAGTGCTCAAAGACTTTTCGACTTGAAATTCAATTCCCGATGTGTCGCATCAAACGTTCAGCATCCCCTTTTGGGACACCCTGTATATAAACATAGAGGCTCGCATCTTTCCTATCTCGGTCTTGAGTTTGTGAGTCGCGAGGCCACGATTTTAATCCTCTGGCTGCGTATATAGTGCGACGTGATACCGGTCGGCCAGTGCTTATCGGCGAAACTTTATCTGTCCGATGTGCCGCGCGGCAGCAACGTGAAACGTTTGTACCGCTCCCGAGCCAACGCGTTATCACGTTCACGGATGAAAAAAAAGAGCAGTACGTAAAACCCCTTGAGACTAAATGCCCTACGTGGTTTTTTGTACCGGTGAACATGTAAATATACACTGTAGTAATTAATCGTCGGGAGATGTTATGCGTCTGAGAAAAAAAAAGGATAACGTGCACGCGGATAGGATTTCAAGGATATTATGTCAAGCAAGTCGAATTACTCGACAGAGCACATATACATCGTCGAATAATAGAAAATATTGTTGTTAGCCTTGTAACGGTGTTTTACTTCGAGTACACGTTGATTAAAAATAAGCAAACGCAGCGAGACCCAATGGATACGCGTTTCCCCCAGGAACGTTTTGGAGTAATTCAAAATGGAGTAAAATTCAAATTTCTGTACTTTTACTTATGAAAATCGTTTCCTACTTTACGATCAAGGTTTTCGGCCGTATTGTCCTTATTTTTTCAATAAAATGTCTTCAACAAAAGTTGTGGAACTGGAGAATTTTTGGAGAAAAAAAAATATACAAATAAATCCGCTGCTGTAGTGAATTTATCGGTAATACAAATTTACTTTGGGTAATTACGAAAGGATTGAGTAACGGGTGATGGGATTGAGTATAAAAATGAATGAGATAAAACTTTCTTGAAACACGGTTATATGGCTTTACCTCACTGGAGCGAACTACATATTTACGTCATCAATAGTACGTTATACTTTATGGTGTATAATAAAGGCTCATTTTATACTCACATATCCTTTTCAATAGAGGATCAAAGTCGTCGATCATCTCTGAGAAATACGAGCTGTACGTATTTCGCAAGATCCACGATGATCTTTGACCTCGCGTCAAGATTTAATTTTTTTCAATATTGTCTCTGACTTGACCCTCTCTCTCTCTCTCTCTGGAGCTTTAATCAATCTCGATCCCCGATGTATACCTAATAACTCTCGGAGCACGTTTATTTATATCTGCTGGATGTGCAAGTTTCATTTCAATGGAGTTCTCCGACAAAATCCTGGTCCATATATATTCGACGTATCGCGATTTAAATACTGCGAGACCTCGTTGCGCCTTCGGGTGAAACTCGCTCACATTGCGTCTTGATACTTTCTCTCATGCCCGGCGAATTTTTTTTTTTTTTTCCTTTTTTTTTACCGAAATAATCCCCGAGGTCGTATTAAAGATTATTATTACAGCGTGACTCGTCGAATCTTAAATGTCTGTCCTCTGTTGTGCCGCATGGACCAGCAGAAGAGGAGGTCCGTGCTACAGTTTGCCGAGCAAAACAGGCCGGATCTTTTGTACGTCGGATTTTCGAGCTCGCGCGCGAGATCTTTCATTGACTGAAAAGAAATGCTATTTTTTAATTGTCAGACTTCGAAGAAACTCGCATACATGTGTATGTGTATTATACATGATATACATGGTACATACAGCATCCATACCCGGTCTCGATCTCTTTGGCTCCATGATGATGATGATGATGATTGCATGTCGTGAGAATTCGTTCCCACGACGTGCCAACCGGGCTCACATGTACGCTAGATGAGGGACGATTGAATACGCACGATTGCCAGAATGAATTATCAGACCAGATGCCTGGTGGCAATCCTTTTAATTACCGGGCAAACTCTATTATATGACACGCGTCTAGATTATTATCTTCCTCTATGACGTCCGAGATGTCTATGAAGAGAAAAATGAAATTCTGACTGTGTACACATATGAGCCCTGTAATCCAGAGTACATACTCCTGAAAGATTCGTTTAAGCACGTCCATGATCGCGGGTCGATGTTACAGATGCCTCCTTCAATCACAGATTCTGACATTACGTTTAAATGATTTCTTACCTAACGTTGTAATAAAGTCTTTGAAGGCAGGGTGTGTACGTTTGCAATCCATCTCGCGAGGCACGAGCGTCGTTTCGCTGCTCCTTCTAATGTTCAACGAATGCCATTTTTTCTTTTCTTTTTCGATACAACTTGGCAGAGTCACGATCGCAAATAATTTCGTGTTCCCAATTGCCGGACGACGCCGGACACACAGGTTTTGTTTCTCGTCGACGGGGCTTTGAGCTCTCGTTATCTCAGGGGAATTGGGTCAACTGCCCCGTCGTAATTCGTGCCTTCAGTTGCTGCGGAACAACCATATTCAAACACACACACACACACACACACACACGTAGATTTGTAAATTACCAAGCTTGTCTCCGGAATATGCTACCTGCTGCTTGGACGCCATTGCAGCTTCAGTGGTCCACGATTATCCATGATTGGAATAGATCACGATAAACAACGAAGCGTCCTCTCGTCGTTTGTAATTCGACATCGAAGAACACAAACGGGGTAAAGCTTTTAAGGTAGTTGTGACGCGAATAGTACCCTTGTCGACGGAATCCTTTCAAATTTATACCATCTACGAGAGGCGATAATGTAGCCTCGACTGATTTTGCGTATAAATCGTTCGATCAATTAAAAAATGCGCTTAAAAAAAGAAAATGACGAAAAGCGCTGGAATTTCCGATAAAATTCATTGCTGGACGATTCCATCAGTGAAAAACGTGGAAACGGCTGGCAAAACCGCACTCGGCAAGGTCCCGAATGTACAGAGAGGAGTTAAATTGACGCGTGCCTGATTATGCCGCCTGTACTTTATCACGGCGACACGAACGTAATTTTTTTTCAACGAATCTCCGTTGACGACTACCTTAACGTCGGTATCGCAACCTTTTCTTGGACATTGGTGAGCTTCAACGCACACGAACACACACACACCTTCGTCCCTGAGCAAAACTTGAGTGGCTTTGATCTCGCTTCACTGGGCGGCAACCTGGCAATATTTTATCCGACTCGCTGCAGCATCGAACCATTCGCTGTTCCCTCAGAAAATTTGCAACGTAACACCCATACGTATATCCGAAGATTTAACGAGGTCTTTTGCTTCTCCATGAATCTAGTACCCGCGTATTCCCATCCTGGCAGACCCTCGTGGCGATAAGGTGAGCAAAAGCTCGACGTTTGATACGAAAAAAAGTTTTTATAAAAATATGCCTGCATCCGTGTGTTACACACACGTTTACGGTTGGTAAGAGCGGAGAAACAAACGTCGAGGCGTTTCCTAACGATCCGCAGACAAAGATTCGAGCCCGCATCCGAGAAGAGCCTCGCAGACTCCCGATCTTCCAGCAACAGAATTGAGGATATATATAATGTGGTGCAATAAAGTTTTCATCCTTCCACTCAAATCAACTCTTGCTCACTGGCCCAAGCCCGATTTCACTTTGATTGCAGGACTTTCATGCGTGTTTCTGTACGTTCAATTGCAACGTCGATCGTCGGTTGGTGCGGCTGTATACTCGCAGGGTCCAGATGCGAATTGAGGCTCTTCTTTTCGTCTACGTTCGAATCAGAATTTATCGCGGCAAAAATCATTAGTCTGTTTCGTTGGCAAACAAATTTTACATGATTTATCCACAATTTTAATGGCTCCAATTATTATCGCGAAAGTATGTTACATCTTTATCATATTTACTGCGATTAGAGAAGCAGCTTTGTCACGATCATTTCGTTTCGCTGCGGTCGCAAATTTTCTACATCCCACAAATTTTCCTGTACCACTCAATCGTACTTAGTAACCATGGTGAAAATCCGAATTTCGAACGACATTTGGAATTGGGACGAAATTTGGAAATTTTCCTCGTATTTCATCAGACTATCGTGCATTCACGAAGTTTCATTAAATCCTTACAGCGAAGTATACTTTTCGAAATATCGCCTTCCCTAATTGGGCTAATTATAAAAAATGGCGCCGCGACGAGTGTAACTCGCAAGTCTGGACAATATACATTATTTTCTTCATTTTTATATTCTCAATTTTCATTCCTCGTCTAACCAACGCGTCGCGTATTGCATTTAACGACTTCTCGAAATTTTATTTCGTTTACGAAACTTCCGGTTCCTACTCGCAGTCCCCCGACTGGTAAATTAGTTTCAGAAACACTTATTCCTCGAGATAAAATCTTCATAGGCTTTTTATGGCCCTGCACGAGTACCCAAACGCGGAGGAAGACTCCTCACGGTCTCGAGGGCAACGTAGAAATCAGACGCGCGTCAAAGATGCGTGTATATAAGGCTGGTGTACGAGTTTTATGTATAAGATCGGTAAAAGGTATATTATATCGCGAGGAAGCGAGGTCGAGACGAGTGCGTTGACCCAGCTCTTACGGTAACCCAGCCGCGACCGGAGAGTCAGAAGAGTTGTTGCACCTGATGCCTATATACTTGCGTGAGCTGGTGGACATGGACTTACAGGGATGAGGTCGCATGACCCGAATCCCTCGTCGTCTCGTATATCCTCCACCATCCATCTTATCGTTCCCCAATTGGATCAATGGGAAGGAGGCGAAGAGTCTAACAACGACGAGTAGCGCGAATCGATACAGGAATTACACTCGAGGGATTTTATTTTATTTTATTTCACCGGTGGGCCTAAAAGACTGGCCATTTTTTAATCCGATTGAAGACAGGCATCGAAGGCAGGTACAATTTCAGCAAAATCAAAATTGACCGAGCTCTCGGAGTACCTGGCAGTATTATAAAAATCGGAAAACAAATTATACAATAATATACGCAGCACGGTAATTTTAAAGAATAACGATGTTGGAAAAATTCAGAAAATATTCAGGGAAAATGTACGATCTTCCCGCTTCAAAGAGGAACCTTCGTATTCGAGGGACGATGAATAATTTGTAACTTTTTTGTCATTTTTTTCATAACTAAAAGAAGAATCCAACAGAGCGAACACTTTGTACCTCACGTTAAATTGATTTCTTTCAGATTTGAAAGCACTGTAAAATACTTGAAATTTTCACGCTATATTTCGCTGTTTTTGTGGTGGTAGTTGCCTTCAATAGTGCTCACCTTAAATTGATTCGCAGATTGATTAAAGTACTTTCGCAATCGTCCAATATTGGAATACTCGATAATTAATATCATCGATTGCTTCAAGAGTCAGTTGATCGATATTTCTAATTTAATAGCGATATAAACGGAAAAATAAGAAGATGCTCTCTTTATTCGCCCCGCATTAACCTGTTTCAGTCATGAGCATTCAACATCGCGCCATTAAAGTCGTTGCAGTTTTATGGTTGTTTACCGAACGAGATGAGGTTCGAAATTAGCTTCCGACGTGTTAAATATTTTTCACGAGTTTCTTCAAATACATATACGCAATATTATATGTATAATTCAAATATGGCGCCACAGTTCTCAGCGACTCCCGACGCGATATAAAACTTTATCGTCGACTCTTTCTTTTAAACATTTACATTTCTCGTGGACTACAATTTAACGGTAAACTTTAATGCCTTTGTCATTATTCCCGATACGATGAGTTTTTCACGCTACGTTAACCCGTTCCGTTCACGATTCTCGAATTTTATCGCGCGGCAAATTCGCGAAAAGCTCGAATCCCACAGTCGAAGACATCCGCTCTCGTGAACCAACGTGCAAACGACATTTATCAATTTCGTTTCAGCTTGATTTTTAACGAAAATTATCCTTAAACTCGCGGTATAATCGCTTGCCTCTCGTTCCACCGTATTTTCCATCGGATATCCTCTAATTTGATTTTATAATTAACACCGTCGAAAATTCATTAAAACTTTCGCCTCTTTCCCCTCTTTCGTTCTATTCGTCCAAGATGGAAAGCGAAAAAAATCATCGAGGGTCAAAAAACACGTTTGGTCGTTTTCGAGCAGAGTGTCCTTTATATATGTATCTAGAAAAACAGTTAAGGGGGATTCAATTAGTGGAATCTTCGCGACGGTTTCCTAGCCATTACCCCTCGGAGCTTCCACAGGATTGCAGCTTCAATCGCATGCATTCGGTGCACGGGCTTTGGCATTCCTCGTAGTCGTTACACTCGTTATCGATATTAAAACATGTTGGTATACAACATTCGCTGTACCCGACGTATAAACTCACGATCACCGAAGACACGTCTCCTCGATTCTCGCGTGTGTAAATCCTCTCGCGTCTCTTCTTCTTCCTTGACCTCACTTTCTAACATCGTATTCGTTCTGGCGCGAATTACTGGCGCCCCTTTGAACCTCCAAGACCATTAAGGACGGATCTTGGGTGCTAATACAATGACAATAAATATTTCTCCTCCGATATTTCGTTTGCCCATTAAAAATCCTCAATTATCCACAATTACACCCTCTCCACCGAGTATCTTCGTTTTATTATTTGAGAAATTTCCAAGGAATATCTCATTCGCGAAATATACCTTGATAATAATGATTATCATCGGGTATGTAAAAAACAAACGATATTAATATCGTAAAATGTTATCCTCCGCGATTATATAGCTCGTGAAGATATCGCAGAGCCAATTTCGCATTTTCATTCAGGCTTCGGCGATCATTGATTCGAAGGATGAAAATTCGCATGCAAATTCATTTTGCGAAATCGATCTGAGGAGACTGAACTTTGTGGAAATTTTATTCTACAAAGTTATGGCCGTATATAACCGTATTTATGTGTGTATATATACTTGAATGTGTGTATGTGAAGGTACGAATGGGAGAACCGTTCAATTCTATTGTCAACGATAGCCTGACAATGCGCCAGAGGCATTGAACCATTATATTCGTCGATGATACAGTGCGGAGAATAATATAGGAAAAGTATCGAGATTCAGTGATAAGGAAAATTGACGATGCACGCGAACTCTTCCGGGACCAAAAGCTTCGCGAGAATAATCCTCACAAATCGAATACAAGAGTGTGCTCGTCTCGAGTTTTGCATCCTCCTCCGGATGAAAACAGGCTTTGAGTCTGGTCGTGAGCTTATATAGGAAAACGATCGCCCGGCATCATCCGCTCGTAAATCATAAATTACACGAACCCGATAATATCGTGAGAGAATCGTATGCGCTTGGTGTATGAGCGATAAAAGAAAAGAGAGAAAAAAAAAATCAGCTTCGATAGCTATGTACGCGAGCGTTTGTTGAACAAGTCGATGTGCGCGAAGGTCCCGTAAAACGCGCATCAGGTATACGATGAAACGAGACCCCCTAACCTTTCGCCACGGGTGAACATTTTTTCGCGAAATCTACGGAAAAAAGGGCACACGTTTTCCCCAGCTGTCCTATCGTACTTTTCGTACTGCCAAATTAGTCACTCTCGCGTTTTGCGGTTTTACGGAATATCGAGTATCTTACGAATCCCAAGCTGAAGATAGCAGCGTTCGTAACCGCGTTTTATCAGAGGACGTCAACGGAAAATCATTATTAAAACAGCGAAAACTATGATAACCATCATTCATTTTGATCCTGGGAATATTACCCATCGTACGAATTAATGCAACAATCGGAATTTTGCCACGAAATTCCTTTCTTTTTCACCGACTTTTTCATCAACCTTTTCATCAACTTCCGGATCCCGTCAACTTTTTATTACAAGGATCAGAGCGTTGCTAATCGCGAAGCAAAGGCACCTTTAATTTGAGAATCTGTCATCGTGGTCGTAAACTACTTTTTTCCCACGTTTCCAACAGAAATTCCCAAATGAAAGTACGTCGGTCGTGGATGGAAAGTAAATTTACAGGTGTCGTTTGAACGAGAACGTTCAAACGACGAGCAAACGACCTGCAACGAGCGTTGCAGGCGAATCGCAATGACTCGGATGTTGAATGACGTTCGTTTCTTTTTTCCCTCGATTAAAATTGACTGTCGAATAACTTTGTTCGGTCATTCTCATTTTGCAGATCTGGCGCAGATTCGCGCGCTCGTCGAGTCGTCTACGATCCTCGGCGGTTCGACCTGTCCATCCTGCGAGATGCCTTTCGACAAGGGCAAAAAGCGTCGACTCATCGACTCGTGCGGTCACGAGCGCTGCTACTCCTGTCTATTCCGTAGCGAGGCATGCCCGATATGTCTTCAGCATACGGCGGGCGTCAGCGACGAGGTCCTTCCTCGCGACCATCACCAGCATCCTTACGAGAACGAAGTCGTTGGTTTCTGTTCGTCCGAACCGGTATCGATGCTCTCGACCAACGATGACTGGCCGGACGATCCCACCGCCATAAATTCCCTATGCGGTAGCCCGAGACCTCCTCGAACGAGGATCAACCCGAGGGGGGCAAACCTGCCCCCTCGCATCGTTCATGTGAGCATTTTTCGTTTAATCTCCTTTTTTTCCACCCCTCCCAGTCCTCCTCTGCCTCTCTCGTTAAATTTCATTATAATGCATCTTCTCTTTCGGTTCTCGTCCGCTGCGAAAATCCTTGCACATTTATTTCGGCATGTTCGCCCAAAAGAATTCCTCGCATCGAAAATAAGCGAAAAGCAAGGATGGAGGAATGAAAGATGGAATCCTGGTTTTTCGGATTTTTCGGCGAAAGCTCCGTGGGACGAAAAAAGTTGCCATAAATCTTGACGATTCCCGTCGCGACGGAGTCAATCAGTATTTTCGTCTTTAACCAAATTCAAATTCATTTTTTGCTATTAAAAACCAATCATGCTGAAAAGAGCTCAGTGATATTATAAATACGAAGCGCAAGTCCGTTCGTTTTGTACGCTTTTCCGTATATAAACATTTTTTGAGTGAAATTCTGTTGCTCCAAAATTCGTTTTTTTTCAACAAACCGTTCTTGCGTTTTCCAATTTCCGGCTGAGAAAGTCGCGGACAGCAGCTGATGCATGAGAAAAGTCACGATTATTTTTTTTGTCTGTGGTACCAGAAATAACGGATAATTCTTTTTTTGAAACAAAAGTCATTCGGCCATCCATCGATCTCCTGGTGAATGAAAATATCACGTTCCAAAATGAGTCGCCGACGAGACAAAACGTGTGTACAATCAATTAAAAGTCCTCAAGAGTTATGAAACTCCGTCATTCGAAAAAATAGGACTTGTCCAGACTCGATGTTCAATATTTGCCTCGAAAGTTTCATTTCGATATATCGAGTAACGATTTCAAATATCCTTGAAGGAAAAAAAAGAAAAATTGCAGAACACCGTGACGGGTGTATCTAATAATGGAAAGGGGCCTAAGGCTCGCGATGTTGTCATCGTCACTTTCGAAATTAAACCTCTCTCTCTCTCTCTCTCTTTTTTTCCTCGGTTTTTATTACATTTCAAATTTCTCAGCATTGAATATAAATAATTTCACGTACGGAAGTGAAGACTCGTGAATATACGAGCGCGGAGGTGTCGCAAGGATTGGAAAAAAAACGGATGACGCACACGGAGACTTTTTATTTTACTTTTAGCACGAAAGTGTACGCACCTCGAGATATTCTTACACGTTTACACAAAACGACCAACAGCACCTACGCTTTCGTGTACATTTTCATGGTCGAAAAGCAGAAGGGCGTAACCCACGCGTCATTCGTCACGTAGGAAACAAGTGGAGTTACGACCTTTTGATATTCGAGAGTCTTTCCGCCAACGGTGCGGTGTCTCTCAGGACGCCTCGTGAAAGAAAGTTTTTCTGTCAAAAAAAAAGCAAATTGATGCGAAAACGATCTTGTCTCTCTCTCTCTCGAGTGTTTCCTCCACCCACGACGAGTCTACACCTTTGGAGTCGTTATGCGCTCTCGTATTAGGAAGCTAGACGAGACGTCATTCAATAAAGTTTACCCAACACTCTCGTGGCTCTTATGAAGACTCTCGAATTGTTACACACCTCCGAAATGCGAGAGCAATGATGATTTTCTGTCTTTTTTTTTTACGTTTGGGTAAAAAAGTCTCAATCCGTGTAATCAGAGTTCAGCCAGGGTTTTTTCAATCTTTTTTAGTCGAATGATTTTATTTTAATCCAGCCATTGGTTCGATTCAATCGCGGGATAATTGTCATTGCCGATGCAATTATTTTTCGTCTTCGCTTAGTCATTGAAAAATCGAAGGCAAAAATACGATGTAGATAAATATTTATTAACCGAAATACAGCAAATTTTCGTGTTTTTGGGGGAATAAAATAACGCATACTAATTGTTGGGAGAGCCGAGGATGAAAATGTAAACGTAATCATATGTAGAGAGAACGGAAACGGGAGAATAAATGTAAATTAGCATTGGCAAGTTGATTTTACGATTCGCAATGATTTATTACAGTTGAAGGACTCGGTTGAGAACGTGACGTCTTCGGCGTCAGCAGGAGCGTTGGGAAAGGGCCTGAAGACCAAGCCACCTGTACTTCCGGAATCCATTACGTCTCAGACTCGACACAAAGCCCAAGCGATGGCTCAAAGTGAGTTATGACCCACACGAGATTCAAACGTTCTCAACGTACCGGTATTTAAATCCCCTCGTCACCAGTAAACCGTGTTGTTTCCATGAGAATGGAACGAAACCGGCGTTGTAATTATTTAATAACGTTGGACAAGAATTTCTTTACCATCAAATAGAATTGAATGGCAATTTCGAGCCCCCGGCAATTTTACAAAAATCAAGAAAAAAATCTATCAAATGTAACATACCGAGCAGAGAATGATTCAAAAAGAAATCGAACGAATTTGTTGCCGAAAATAATTTAGCAAAACTTGAGTTTTTCGGTTTTTCTATTAGACGGATTTATTTATCGTGTGATTTTGTTGTTTTTTCTCTTCTCAGGCTGCCCAACGCCGCCGAATCAACGTAAGAGATTTTTCCTCAATTCGAAAGTATTAAGGGGACCTTTCACGCCCCAACGAGCTGCCCGAAGAGGTGCATCCACCCCTGACAATACAGGAAATGAAAATCCTTCGGCTCTGTCAGGTAAGAAAAAAAATCCCTCTTGCTTCTCGTGATGAAATTTTTGGAGAGATTTAAATCAAATCGATGGACCAAAGTGAATCCACGAAAATCGCCCTTCTTCCTCCACGATTATTATTATTAATTGGGACTGTGAAAAAAATTGACGCCGCGATACACAGCGTGGATGACGTCGTCATGGGAAGGAAAGTCAAGATGGCCAGGTGTGGTACTCGGAAAAATCAAGTCATTGTGGAGCACCAGTCAGGGTAGTACGAGCGATGGATTGAATCAGCTGATAGATTCATCCACTAGCAAAATCGATGACGGACTTGTTCAAAAATCCGTCAAAGCCAACAATGGCATCAATCAATTGATCGTTGCGCCCGGCAACAAAGTCACAGGCAGGAGTTATTTCTCAACTCACGTGTGGCATTGATTTTACTTTTTCTCTGTTTGCGTGTGTGTGTGCGTTCTCGAAGCTCCTGACTCGGAGCATGAAAAGATCGAATTATTTATCGCAACTCACAGTGTGTTCCAGAGACTGCAACTGCAATATTTGCAATCACAATATTCGTGTCCACAAACCTGTTCATTATTATCAATTAATTCTTCCCGAATAACACAGTCGGCTGAAAAGTTATTGACTAATAAAACTTTATTAATGAAAATTTCGTCATCGACGATGTTTACCGTAAATGAAAGTGTCCGAAAAATGTTGACAGTTTCGTGAAAAGCTTTGAAATATTCTTATACCCCTATGTCATTTTGCCTGATAATTTGGACAATTAAGCCGCGATCGTATCGATCGTTAAAAATCCATAAAAATGTTTTCCTCATTCCGCCGTCTTAATGAACCAAACTCGGTGTTCTAAGGATCGTTGATAAATTCTGACGTTGGTACCTTGAACACGTGTTTTCAAAGCATGCTGCGAGAGAATAAGTAATAAACCACTTTCACCGTTTTGCATTTACCGAGCGTTTATCACGTTTCCCTTTTTCACTTAACTCCTCTGCTAAGTTTGTGCATCGTGATGAACCAACGGAATTATGAAGTACACGCAAATTGATCCCCACAGCTAACACTCACGGGGATCACCGCAATACACGCAAATTCACGCTAGACCATAGAAATCTCAGTGTTGACGAACGTCAAGACGATGTTTCAGTAATAGTCGTAAACTGCAATTACCGCGAGTCATGAAGTTCGTTGTTGTTGTTCTTTTTTTTTCCTTTTGGCCTTGATGGATTTACGATTATTCTTACCTCAACTTTCCACGACTAACGACTGTTGTGTTTTTTCCCTTCGTTTCCTTATTCATACAAACGCTGGAACTTTCACAGATGATGAAGGAGGTTGCGTCAAGCCACTGTCGTCAAAAACACGAAAATCGTCGCAGTCCGATCTTTACATGAGGCTGGGTCTTTTATTGGGCTCCGGTAATCTAAGAGGAAACCACGGTGTCGATACCGTGGACTTGCCAGGAGCGCCTAGTCGCCCGGTTCAGAATTCCACTGGCTGTCCAAGGCAGACTCAGATACGTTTGAACGACGCGCGAGATCATGACACGTCGTTCAGCAGCCTTACGAGTTTCGAGACTCAGACACTCGCCTCGACCAACACGAGTCCGGTGTCAACGCTGACTGGTACTTCGAGCGAAGCGGAGGTAGCAGTCGCGCTTCGGAGTCCCATAAAACCAAAGGGCAAATCCAAGGGCAAGGGCAAAGTTCGCGACTGCGATAGCGCCGGCAGTTTGGCTTCGATATCAACCTCGGTATCTGCATCAACGTCAATGTCCATGTCAATGTCGGTCTCGGTCTCTGGATTGTCGAACGGAAGTTCGAGCCCGTTGACGCCGAGAAGACACTCGACGACGAATCAGCCTGGTCAGTTTGACGAACGCGAACAACTGAGAAATCGAAGATCCTGCGTCAGGCGATCGGCCAGAGGTGGAAACATCAAGGGTCCGGTTGATTCTAAATGTAAGTGTCGAGTTCCATTCGCGTATCGGGAGAACAGAAATGATAACGAAATAAATTCGGGAACACCTACACGTCGAAGCTCGAACATCGTCATAAAACCGAGCTTTTCCGGTATGACAATTAAGCTTGCTTTTTTGCCCGATTACAGTGCGTTTCGTTCAACACCCGGCAGCGCAGTTGACCTTGAAGCCCTTGTTCTTCGAGGTGCCTCTGGTAGAGTCGGATCCGCTCTTCACCGGTCGTCAGTGGTTGCTCCACGAGTTCGAGATGGTCATCAAAGGTTCAAGCCCGGGTGTACTCTTGTCCGGTTCCCCGGGAACCGGAAAGACGGCTCTGGTGCTTCAGCTGGTGGAGCACAGTTGTTTCGGCAGAAGACGCGAACAGTGCCTCCGCGAGGAAAATGTGGATTCGATCGAAGCTATCGAGAGGCCATCTACCGTCTCGTCTGTGGAAACGAACATTCGTCGTACGAACGAGAAGATAAGGGAACTCGCCTCGCACGTCGTTGCTTATCACTTTTGCCAAGCTGACAACAACAGCACGTGTCTCGTGCCCGATCTCATTCACTCATTGGCGGCCCAACTCTGTCAAGCACCGCAGCTCATACCTTATCGCGAATACCTCTTGTCGGAGCCTCATCTCCAAGGTTCGCTCTCGCAGCGGGAATGCACCGTCGATCCGGACTTGGCCCTGTCTCGGGGTATAATCGAGCCGCTTCTGAGCTTGAGAAAATCCGGCAGATTGCCCGACGTTAACATGGTTATCCTGATCGATGCTGTTTGCGAGGCCGAGTATCACAGGCCCGATCGAGGCGATACGATAGCTTCTTTTCTCACGAGACACGCGCCGAATTTTCCAAGCTGGCTCAAGGTCGTCTGCACCGTGAGAACGCAACTCCGCGAATGCGCCAAGCAATTGCCGTACACGAGAATTTCGTTGGACAGATGCAACAGCGACCCAATGAGCAACAACGTCGCGAGAGACATCGCCGATTACATAGGCTACAGGCTCGCTCAGAGTCCCGCGATACAGATCAACGTGACAGCCTCCATCAATGGAAAGGCCGAATCATCCTGTGGTGCTAATCAAACGAGATTCGCTTCGCATTTGCTCAGCCTCTCTGGTGGCAGTTTTCTCTTTGCTAAACTCACACTGGATCTCATAGAGAGTGGCCATCTCGTGGCCAAATCAGCGAGTTACAAGGTCTTACCTGTGTCGCTCGCACAAATCTTTCAGTTGCACTTCAATCTGAGATTTCCTACAGCAGCTTCGTTCGACAAGGTCCAACCTCTTTTGGGAGTCTGCCTAGCCGCACTTTATCCTCTTACCCTTACGGAAATTTATTATTCCGTAAATTCCCTGTACATTGACCACTTCGTTTCGTGGGAGGACTTCTTGCAGAGATTCAAGGTCAGTTGCATACATGATTTTCTACGGCATACGCTTTGATGAGCACATTGGGGTGTTTCATTTTAAGGCAACATTTATTTCAATATTTTACTACCTCAGAGGCACGCTTCCTCGCGCGCTACACCTTTTTCACTGTTGTTCATTTTGCGTATCATCAGGGCAGAATTAACACCGTAAATCCTACTTTTGTACGTACGCGAAGTACGCAAAGTTTGGCCGACAATTTTCCACATTTTTTTTCAAGTTTTTAATCCTTCTCTCCATTTTTTCTCCTCTGAGGTAGATACTCCAACTTGCGCTTATTTTCTTGTCAATTGTTGAGGCTTTAAAATGCCGTTTGGTTCATCAAGATATCTTGATTTTTCGATTTTTGACAGATTTTTTATTTTAATTTTAACTCTTTCCAACTCCGATACTAATTATACCGTCTTTTTTGCTACCGAATTACGTGACAAGTGAGTTTCCATGAAATAACCATTAATTGCCAAAACGCGGCAGAGCGTCGATCGTTAATCGCCACTGGTGCATCGTTTTACAGATGCTGTCTGGATTTATAGTGAAACGATTGGACGATACCTACATGTTCTTCCATCCGTCATTCAGGGAATGGCTCATGCGTAGGGACGAGGGAGAGTCGACCAAGTTCCTGTGCGATTTGAGGCTCGGTCATGCCGCAATCGCTTTTCGATTGTCTCGCTTACAATCGCCCTTGGACGGAGATAGGGTCCTTGAACTGGGACATCACGTGCTGAAGGCTCACGTTTACAGAGGTGTGGCGCCATGTTGGCCGTCGAGAGATTTGCAGGCTCTGTGGATGACGACGTCAGCCGAGTGCGTTTCGTGGGCGTTGTGCACACTCAGGAACATCTACAGTCCCAATGTGAAGGTCTCCAGGCTGCTCCTGCTGGCGGGAGCATCGCCCAATCACGTGACGGACTATCTCGGCAATGCACCAGCTCTGTGCATGTACGCCCATGAGGGATCCGTCGAGATGGTGTCGCTGTTGCTCGAATTCGGAGCTGACGTTGAATTAACCAACAGTCAAGGTTGTACGGCTCTCTCCTTAGCTGCGGCGAGAGGCCACTGTGACGTTGTTCGAAGGTGAATATATTTTCTTACTCTGCGCTCTCTTACTCTGCAATCTTCCGGATCCCGATAGCCGAAGTAGGTCGGAATCCATGAACCAACAATGACAGGCTGTTTCCGTCTTCGTTCATTAGACTAGCAGCAGCCGGTGCGTTGTTGGGTCACGCTGACATGGCAGGCCAGTGTTCTCTCGTTCACGCGGCTCGACAAGGTCGTTTGTCGGTAGTCGGATATTTGTTGGCCTGCGATTGGGTTTCATCGTCGACCGAAACGACTTCGGAAGCTTCCATCAGTCCCGATGTGAGTCGGGAGGAGGCGGCCCAGCAGGCGGTCGTTGCTGCTGCGTCTCAAGGTCACGAGGCAGTTGTGGAGTATCTATTGGATATGGCTGAGGTTACGGTTGACAGGCCAGACAGTCTTATCGGTGAAACAGCCTTGACAATCTCTGCGGCGCATGGCTCGACATCCACGGTTTCGGCCTTGGTGGCAAGGGGCGCTAACTCCATGGCGACGAATTCCAAAGGTTTATCGGCGCTTATGCTGGCTGCCAGAGAAGGTCATTGGGGCACCGCCGAGAGGTTGCTCCAAAGTTCCCTCTCCAGCAGTACGGATACCATCGACGATGACGCCGCGACGTTCCTCGAGCAGCGCGACCCCTCTGGACGAACCGCTCTCATGTTGGCAGCATCCGAAGGACACACCAATCTCATCGAGCTCTTTCTCGATAAAGGAGCTATCCTGGAGGCTACGGACAAAGAAGGCCTCGGGGCACTCGGCTGGGCGTGCGTTCGCGGCAGGCTCAATGCCGTACAGATTCTTCTTGATCGCGGTGCTGATGTCAACGCCAATGACAACACTGGAAGGACTCCACTGGACTTGGCTGCGTTCCAGGTGAGCATTTATTTCTCGCCTTAGAATGATGCTCTCTGAACAGCACGAGGAAGAAATTTCGGCAAATTCGACGAGTGCTTACCTTCGCGTTGACGACTGTTTCTTTCCCCTTCAGGGCAATCCAAAATTGGTCCAGCTGCTCTTGGAGCGAGGTGCTGCGGTTGAGCACGTTGACCTTCACGGTATGCGACCTCTCGACAGAGCAATCGGATGTCGTAACGTTCCCGTCGTGCAGTGTTTCCTCCGTCGAGGTGCGAAACTCGGTCCAGCAACGTGGACGATGGCCAATGGCAAACCCGACGTTCTCCTCATCCTGCTGAATAAGCTACTGGAGGACGGAAATGTACTTTATCGCAAAGGACGGCTGAAGGAGGCGTCGCATCGTTACGCGTACGCCCTGAGAAAGTTTCCCGACCCGACGCAACAGATTCAGGATAATCAAAGCCAGGAGCAGAACAATATGATCCATGTTCAAACTTTCACTCAGTTGAGGCTCAATTTCGTGCTGAATTTAAGCAGATGCAAGCGCAAGATGAACGTGAGTTGTGATACGTTATTTAAGGATGTTCCCCAGGCACAATGCCAACAAAAAATATATACGTTGCAAATTTTTAAATACGCTCTCAGCGATTGCCACAATTTACATCACAAAACGACTATTTGTATTACTTTGGGAATTACGTAAACCGGGTGCTTCGATTGATTATTTTTTTTCCGCTCATTTCGTCTCAGGAATGCGAGGAAGCCATCGAGCTTGCTGAGGAGGCACTGAAAGCCCGACCCGATTCCTACGAGGCTTTTTACGCTCGTGCCAAAGCACGAGTCGACATAAATTGCCTCGAGGAAGCTCTGTCCGACGTCCAAGAGGCGCTGCAAATTGCACCGCTCAACAACAAGCAAGATCGAAGAGTTCTTTTGGCATTAAACGACGAGATTATTTCCAAGCTCGAAGGCACGGGAATGGGCTGCAGTCGAGGACCAGCCGACGGTTCCTCGAGATTGAGACTCAGAGCATCGATTGACACGCTCACGGAACTTTAAGTCTTTTCGGTATGACCGGAAGTACAATTGTAAAAAAACAAAAAAATAACGAAATATATATCGAAAAAGAGAACGACGAGCAGCTAGTAACTTTTCCATTCGCTCCTTTACGACAGGCTCGAAACTATCCCAAAGCTTCGACGGCGACAAACGAGGAGGGAAGTTATCTCAAAGAGATTATTAATTTAAAAAAAAATAGTAGAAGAAAATGTAATCACTGCAATTCCTCCGTAACATTTTTCGATTATAAATCGAAGGATCGTATAATTATATATATATATATACATATATATATATATATATCGTGTAATTATCATTATTTTACACTTAATATTATTAATGATAATTGGCGTTACCGCATCGATGAAATTCGTTGACGAAAGATGTTGAAAAAAAACCAAAATTCATACGAAAATTTGATTACACATCTCGCTACAGTATTTCCAATCACTTTGTTTGTTTTTTTTGTTTCGTTTTCATTGATGAAACTCTCGAGCTAAATACGATATTATTTTGAAAAATTAAAACTGATACAATCGAACGGAAAAAGTGGCACGCATTTTTCTTGCCGATAATGACGATTCGAGGCGTTCGAGCGATCATTTTACATTTGAGTTTTGGGGAAAAAAATTCGTTCCTCCTACTCGCCGATGACAGAACGCCCGAGCGGATGTTAAATGATGAAAATTACTGTTTTATCGTATTAATTCATGTAAAAAAAAAAAAATTCAACCCGATCGAAGGCAAATGATCCGGGATTTTCGATACGAGTATTGTTGTTTTTATCATTATTATTATTACTCAATATGTTATAGATATATTTACAATGAACGAGAATACAAATGTTTTATTTAACTTATTTATATTTATTATTATTATTTAGTCTCCGCGGCGAAACACCGACTCGGCAGTTTTTTCTTTTTTTTTTTCGTTTCATCAACTTTGAAGCTCGACATATTTGTATAAAGTAAGAGCGTCGCGAAGAAGCGTCTGAAAATTGTGAGTGTCGACTTTTCGGGGATGTCGTTTCGTTCCATCGCGCATTTTATCGACGGACCTCTCGCCTGAGAGGGGAAAGAAGGACGGAAAAAAATGCAATCCCGTCACTAACGAGTATCGTAAAACGATCATTTACGATTGTTTTTTTTCGGTTCTTTTTTTATCAGTGAAGAAACTCCGATTCAAACTGCTTCGAGTCTTAATTCACTGTGCAAATGGAGAAGTGCAGTAATCTCGACTGTAAACGAGTGGAGAATGAAAAAAGAAAACCGCAAGTGCGATCGTATACATAGCCATTGTATGTATAATTAATAATGTTCTCTGATGGACAAACACTTGTAATCCAGGATGAAAATAAGCGAGAGGGGCGCTGCATGATTTTCATAGCCTCGTAAAGATCGATATTAATACTGTATGTTACGAAGGCTCGGCGAAGGAAAAAATAAACGAAAATCCTTATACCGCAAGGCAACGTATGCTATATCGTGTGTCAAAAGTTTTTTTTTCGTCATATAATCCTCGTGTATTATCCTGGTACGTTAGTACGTTGAAACTTCCTGTATTTCGAGAATGGTTTTTTTTACAGAAACGTGTCCTTTTTCTTCGGGCGTTTTCATTAATTTCATTAATTCGTAAGATATACATAAATTCGCGAAAAATATACGCTCGCGATTTTTCTCACGCGGTCTTATCAGGTAAAATTTTGTACTCCGCTGGAACGTACTCGACATTACTTATTTTCAAGATTGTAAAGCTTACGTGGATTGGTGCGATACGTTTTTTTTCCCCCTTGAGAATCCTCGAGAAAAGAGAAATCGTGACGTTTACAACGAAATAACGTTCTCCGAGCGAACGTGATTTTTTTTATTTGTCATTAAAGTGATTTTATGAATAATAATGTTTATTTACGTATATTCCGTCGATAAATTCATTCGTATATGATTTCCGCTCTTACCGAAACCCGATGACGAATGTAGAGGGTCGTGAAGGAAGCATTCCGAGGGGAGGGGGTTGTATTTTCGCAAAAGATATACATGGCGTCTGAAATCTCGATGGTGAACATCAAAGCTGGATTCTGGATGAAATTTCGGCTCGAAATGTATTCAAGCATTTTTTTATACGACCAAAACCCAGTGAGTTATCGATCGTCAAAGTTTGAGCCAATCGCACGCGCGCCGGCGCTTCTCCGGCAGATGTCGCGCGCGGCAGCACGCTTCCCATTGGTCCAACTACATCATTCGATAACTCAGCGGGGATTCGTCGGATGAAAAAGTGCTCAAAGACTTTTCGGCTCGAAATGACCTCTGTCAAGTCAAAATTGACCGAGTATCGGTGCTCGTCAATGTGAAATTACGTCAATTTGAGTTTCTCAAGGTCAAATGATGGCGAAGTCATCTTGAATCTTCAAAGATGGAAGTTTTCATCTCTGATGACCGTACCAAGTCGCGGTCAATTGGTTTAGTATTTTATTGCTTGGATGGTTTCTTTTTTCGCCAACTGTGAGATTGACCATTTTCGAATTTGCGCATCCTGTTGTTTTTTTTTTGAGTGAAAAAAACGAGAGCGTCCACCGATGCTTTCCGGAACACTGAAGAAAACTTTTTGAACGTATCGCGAAGAAACACGATGACTTATTGTACTTGTATGTGCCTTTTTTGGGGCTACTGCGCTTTGTACGTGTCCTTGTTTTGGTAACCCTGCACGTAACCCGATTGGTCAGGGAGGTCTTTACGACCGGCTATGCCCTTGCCCTTACCGGTCTCGTCGAAGCGTTGCTTGTGCGAACCCGTGTACTTGGAGACATCCGTCAATCGATCGACGGCCGATGTAGCCTTGCTAGCCTGTTGAACGTGTCATGAAATATTTATTGAGAAATTGCTGGGTAAAAAGGTACGAAGACAGATTGGGAAAAAAAAAATTCAACACCTACTGATAATCATAAATATAAATAAGCACGGTGGATGTTATTCCAGCAGCACCAAAATAGAATTGGTATAAAATTCGGAAAAGAAAAAAAAACACGTAAGACAGCGGGAAATTTGTAATGAAAAAAATATTGAAACTTTTTCGACAAATTGACAAAAAAAAGTTGCAAAAGTATTCAGAAAACTTGTTTTACTTCCATATTGAATTGATTTTTTTTAATACACTTGAATTTTTTTCAAAATGTCGCCGGAGTTTCGAAATTTTTCTCTTATTGAGTTGAAAATATAAAAAATAGAAAATCATTCATTTCTTTTCGTGTATAAACGTTTCCTCGTCACTCGTGAGGAATTTTCGAACGATTCAAGAAGTACTAGGTAGTCTGCATTCAGTTTTAAAAAATTAATGGAAAAAATAGAATGTCGAAGGTTTCCGAATATTTTCAACATTTTTCTAGCATAGTCAAGTACTTGGATATTCTTATATTATTTTATCCTCGCTGGAATAATACCGACGATGCTTTAAATTTAAGCAAGTGGCTCGTGTCACGATTGATCAAGTTGAAGTTTACGTTACGTACCGAAGATGTGCCTCCGGTGAAGCCAGGCGGTCCACAACTCGCCATCTTGCTCTTCATCTCCGCGATTTCGACCTTTTTGTTCTTCGACAATTCCTCGAGGAAGTTCTTATACTGTTCGAGATTTAATTTGGTCGACCTGCGACACAAAACAGATTTTATTAGTGAAAAAAAAAACATTTTTTAACGTCGTAGAAAAATGTGTAATATGACGTAATTTAAACCCCATCTAATATGACGATATAATAATACTTGTGCTTTTTGAAGTAGATCCCAGTGTCTGTCGTAGCGATCTTTTTCCCGTCTATGACCTTGGCTTGTTTCATCCACTTGTCACTCTGACTGAGTGTAATGAGTTTTCCGTCGCTTTTAGGATCTCCGAATTTCGAGAAAGACTTGAAACTCGCGAGGAACGAGCCACTGTTCGTCGCTGATGGAGAAGCGGGCGTTGATTTTTCCGGTGTTCTCTCATCGAGCTTCAAACCAGCAACCTCGTTCGTCACATTGGCGACTGCTGGCTTTGCGGTACCATTGGTGCCATTTTCCGTAGTTGGCTCCATTTTTTCTCGTCTTCCCTTCAACGAAAATCCAACAAAAATTATCATTCGCAGTGTCTTCCCGCGATATATCGTCAATTAACAGCGGAAACTTCCATTTTCTATTTTACTTCGAGGGAATTAATTCGAATAATGAAAAAAAATCGTGTCGAAAAGGAGCCATATTTTCGAAACAAGTCCATCATTATTATCGCTACATTTATTTCCACGTCAATGTCACATTTTGCCCTTTAATCTAAATACCATTTTTTTTCCTCGTTACGATCACAGAGGGTTCAACAAATCGTAGGATTATCTAAAAGTGGTATGCAATTTCTCCACTTTTATCACCACGGTATCGCAGGCATGAAAACCGCCCACTTTTGCAGGGTTGTAGGTTCTCCATACCGGCGATGCTTGGTACCGCGCAAGGTCAAAGTGGGGCAAATGATCGCGTGAGACGAGGTCGTCTATTGCATATCGCCCTTTTTTCATTAAGCATAGATCGAGGGAACAACGGTTGGAGCTTGATATCAAACAGAAAGCGGAAGTCTAGGCGCGTGCTTTACTTTCAGCGCAGAGGCTCGAACATAATTTTTTTTCTGCTTTTTTTTCGTTCATTTAGCGAAGAAAAAGCTTGTGCATCAATGCGACACCGTCGAGACACCGTCATTAACACGCGCCCGTCAACGAACGTTATTTCATACCTATAAATAGCTATTACGACGTCTGTGATCGTTAACGCGCTTCACACACACGGAGATGAGCCGCGCCTAATGTGTGAGTGTATACGACAAACATTAAACGTTCCGAGATGTGCAATCATTAGGTAACACCTTGGATAAGATACGTAAAAAGCACGTACTCGAGAAATCCGATCTACGTATATTGGAGGACAGAATCGAGCGATTGTATTTACTGACAAAAATACTCATCATTTCGGGACAGAAATAGAAACATTAAGAGGCTACGTCTGAATGAAAAATGGTTTTTTTTTCTTCCATTTCTTGCTACTCCATCAAACGATTCATAAAAGTACGAAGAATGATAAAAAAGAGATAAATCGAGATTAAATTTTCAGTCAAAAACGCAATTTTTTTTTAAAGTCGTAACCCGTTAAGACCAATAGAAGTCAATAATTTAATAATCAAAGGTGGTTATTCGTAGATGTCAGTAAAACTTTTTATCAAATTTAATATTCTGCAAAGATAATTATTTTTACGTGACTGCACTTATATAGTCGATCGTTATGAAAAAAGAAGAAAAAAATAAATTTCTCGACATTACGGATTTTTACGGTAATCGATGGGAAAATTCTCCATTTCGCGTGTTTACATTCTCGTCTTTCGGGCTTCGAAAAGCTTAGTATCAAATTTTAAGGAGATCGATAAAGCGGATGATGTTACGATGCTGCTGCGGCGAGCGCTCCATTTTGTATTTTTCAATGCAAGACATTGCAAATTAACGAAAATACTGTACGAAGAAAAAATCTATTCGAAAACAAATGGAATATATAACATTGAATGTCCTTCAAGAATATTTATCCGCGTTTGATGAGATCGTCTTTAATAATTAATTAATCGACCACGAATTTGTCGAATCGGAAATCTTCCATTTTACGTCTTGATTGAAATAAACAAATGCCCGCTCTGGTTATTCCATAATCTCTGATACCGACTTATCTCTTGGCTGTTATCACACATTCACATGTAGGTCAATTAACTTTTTCGAGCCAAGTACGCATATAATTTCTAATAATCTCAACAGACGCGAAGAAAACAAATGATTAAAAGCACGTTGTAGCAAACATTCCCGCTAGAGTTATTTTCAGCATATGTAGAACGATACGAAATGAGCGTCCGCAGAGATTTATACCGCACAATTCGGACGATGACGAAATTCATATCGAATAACAAAACATGTTCCTCGAAGCTCTGAATAATGGATAAAAAATAACGACGACCGAGATGGCATCATATTTAGTTAAAAAAAAAGAAATTTAGTTTATATGTAGTTAAAAAAAAATCAATAGCAAATTGAAATGTCAAAAAATTTCATAAGCTATCGTGCCTTGTTTTTCAATCACTCGCGACCGAGACGACGCGTAATGTCGATACATGCTTACCACAAAAATGGAGTAAAAAAGGTCAAATATTTCAAAACGACGTAAAACTGTCGAAATTTGGAGAACTTTTCAGTGCAGATTACACGTCATGACGCAAACGGCGAGAACAAAGAATCATGTGTCACACGATTTTCTGATAGTCGACACTTTTCTCTGTTGATATCGATGCTGGAAAAGCACGAAAGAAAAGGCAGGAAGTACTGTCAAGCACACGTTTCGCGCGATAAAGTGACTCCGGTGTGTAAAACAGCTGTAGAACGTGTGAGAGCGAATAGCAAAACAGTGACAGCAGCAGCAGGTTTTCGAGATTCGGCTTCTTGAGGAAAGAGAATTATTAGAGAGAGAGCGAGAGAGAGAGAGAGGACTGTGTATGAGAGGGCGAGAGAGAAGAAAAGAGATTTTCAGAGCGCATGTGTTCTATCGATCTTTGCCACGCTGGACGAGTTGACTCTGAGCCTTTGATTACAGCATACAGCCATTGGCCGATAAATATAGCGGAAAATCGCAGTCATGGGACGAGAAAAAGGAAAGGGAAAGTCTGTACAGTGATAAACATCGCGTCATTTAAAAAAAAAAAACGAACATGGATCGTAGCGAAGCCCCTTCTGTCTTTTCATCTTTTCAGCTGAGATGGTTCGTCAGAGCGGCTGCCAAAGACTGGAACTTCGCTCAAATCTACGTAGGGTACGCTGGATGCGTATTAAAAAATGTGCAAGCCTTTTAACACGAAACGAGAGGGTTTTTTTGCTTCGAAAAAATTTGCAACAATTATTCATGGGGAGTGATGGTTGGAAAAAAATCTCTCGAAAACGTTGTCCTCGGGGTCATCCTCGTCGAGCCTCTGTCGTGTTTAACAAGGGAGTTTTTCAATGAAAAACCACGGGGAAAAAGTCGAAGAAAAATTGTCATAAGAGTCTTACTTTACATTGAATGTCTTATATATTTGGGTGCGCTCATACGATATTTACGAGTGTGCATTATATGTGTGTGCATGGATGTGTTTCACGTGTATAAAGGGGATGAGAAAGTCGGACGCTCCCCTCATTACGGTCTGGAAAACCTCGCTCAGTTATACCGGGGTGCAGCCCAGAATTGGAGCGAGCTCAGCTCCGCATCGTACCCTCTCTCGTGAAACTCGATTTAATCTTCATCCCTCTCTCCGTTTACACCCTTAGCTCTCCCAGCAATGGCCCGTAGCTAGCAACGTTATCGACAATCCAAGCTTCGAAATACACCCGAGCAATCTCGATAGAGAACTGACGTTGGATCGTTTTTTTTTTCAATCTTTCTCGAATAATATATTGTGTCATTTAATTATATGCAGGGAGATTCAATTTCTCAACTAGTCGTTGCTTTAAAAAAAACGAATACATCGACGTACTTCTGTTTTGAATTCGATGAGTACTTGAATAATTTGGTTATAAAAAAAATATGCTAATATTGTAAATATCCTTGTTTAGTAATGTTGATTTTTATTTTAATTAATTAAATTCAAATTTGATTCGATTAAATTGTTAATAATGAGAATATATACATGTATAGTAGTAATAGTGTTAAATTGTATACGTTAGATATGGATAAAAACATATTCAACATGTTTAAGGTGTAAAGTTTGCGTCATTATTTCCGCTGATATCAATTGCGATGGCATCACAGGTAGGCTATGTGTGACTATTCACGACTTTAAAGAAATGGCCTTGAATTTAAACTACACGATATTTTTCACCTCCATCAGCATCATATACAGCCATATGTGTATGTCGAAGTCACTTTAGCATTTTATCATTGCACCACTGACGTAATCATTTGTTTATCAGCGATATTCAATTTCCCTCTTTTACGTATATTTATCCTGTTTGAAAATAGGCGAGTAGGGAAAACCATTACTGGTTAATACGCTTTCTTTGTAAACTTCCCTAAATAAATAAATGGCTACGACGTGTACGACGTAGTAACAAGCATTACGTAAAGTAGACACAAAATCATCACAAGGTGGCTGATGACGAAACTCACAATCTTTCTCATCTCTCCTCGATCCTATCAGAGTATTTACACATATTTGCACGTTAAAACGTAATTACGCAACCACTTGATTTTTTGACAATTGATTATCGATCATCGATCATCAGAGCCAATCATTCGATGATAATTTTCATGGAATCCTTTACCTTTTATACGTTCTCAACCAATCACGATCTCGAATAAAGATTCACCACTGCGAACAATCGCGATTTTATTTTAAATTATTGTCAACGATATAACACCACCGAATAAACGACAATTAAGTCATCGATTTATCGCAGAAAAGTTTATGCAGAAAATTCGTCATCACGAAGAATGCATAGAGCGAAACTAAAGTTTCGGATGATGAGAGAGGACTTGAAAATCGCGTCCCCACCGCGAGCAGTTGACACTCTATTTGTTCCCCACCATAGTTCGAGTACCAATGGCCGTGGCATTCAGCCTCGGTTAACATCGCACTGACAGCACGATGTTTGCTACAAATTCTCAATATCTGAGAGTATTTTTCTGCAATCAGTTCTAGATGAAGAGATGCGATAACGGTTATCAATTTTTGTAGCAAATACGTGACGAAAGATTTTTTCAATCCGCATCGAAATACTGGAGTTTAACTTTGACATTCAGCAATGTATCGCTTTGTTAATTATTTTTTGTTTGCTCATTTATTTAATCGGTGGTGTAAATTGTTTTTTTCCAAGGCACTGAGTTTTTCAGATGAAAAAATTGGTTGCTACACGACGTGTTAGAATTTTAAATTATTAATGATTCAACGATGCTCTGCAGCGGTAAAAAAAAATTGTCGATAAGTCTTACGACCATCACGAGTCTTCGAGGTTGTGACTGGATGATCTATATATCGTTACGATAATGTAACAATACATATATAACATGGAACGACTCTTTTGTCCATCAACTTCGACGATGCAAATGAGTTGTCAGGAAACTTCTGCTATATACAGGCCGGTTTATAGTTAGACCAAGAATAATCAATACAAATGAAAGATTGAGCATCAAACTTGGCCAAAGTTGACATTACCATGGTATAAATTTCCCACGTTGGGACTTTCGAATACCATTTACCGTTTCGCTATTAAAGCTGCGCTAATTTCACCTGCTCCACTTTGATCTGTCAAGTCGTTACACTAATTTGTCTACCTCATTTTTTAATTAACTTTCGAGTGTATTAAGGTGTCAAAACTGAACGTTCTTTAGAGCTTACAATCGTGTTGCTCGTGTCCAGGCAGGGGAGGATGAAATATTTGATTGACACGTGAGTTTATTACACGGCTGTCAAAAGACTGTCGGAAGATTTTCATTCTCGAATGGCGATATGTATCGATTGAGAATACGCGACATATTTTATGAAGCCTCGTATTAAGGCGATACGTACGATATGGGGCTCAAAACTTGGGTGCCGATAGCGTGCAGTGAGTGTCTCGTCTCGTTAGTCCATTGTCACTGTCAATATTATTAAGTACGTGTCTGTACGTTAGGGTGTCTGTTATTTATTGAATGCCATTATCCGCCAAAATAACGATACGATTCCCATCCAATGAGCGTGGGATTTTCGCACTTTTGGGATTTTAATATTGTGTTGGCCATGAAATTCATAATTTTTTTTAAATTGTTGGTACTTCTTTCTGAATGGACAAATTTTAATATTCATGACAAATACTTTTTCAACGATCTTTTCTCTAATTCGGAAAGTCTTATTACTTTATCCTATAATTTATGTGACACGTTTGTTATAGCAATATTGAAATTCGTTCATCTAGAAGGATCTCCAAATTTCGATAAATATAATAATTGAGAAGAAAATTTAAATCTCAAAAGTCCGATAATTTCCATGGTATTTTTCGATTTTTAGTTCAAGATTTTTTTTTCCTACGGCTATTGATTTAGAATATGATTTTGTTTAAATCTTGTTCCTTTAAAAATTTTTATATTTGTAAAAAAAAGGTTCATGACGTTTGAATATTTTTTTTCGTTATCGTTTTTGAGCCTAGAAAATAACGGACACCCTAATTATATGTATGTATACTCAAAACATTAAGGAACTTGTTGCTCAATGTTATCCGATTTCCTCTACAATCGTTTTCGTTGTCACGCAATCGAGCCAAGTGTGCAACAAAGTAGCCTACCCTCTTGCATTGATTTTTGGCCAGTCACAATAATTAGGTCAGGCTCAATGCCGATGAAACGAGTTAGTAAAAACTCGGAAACGTCAAAGGATGTACGGCAAGCATTATTTCGGCATTAATAGGATGATTAATTTTCTGTACTTCACGGTTTCTTCGAAATGAAAAAAAAAATCGTCACATCCCTCGATTCGAGATTCATTGAAATGTTTGCGGGTGAAAATGGAAATGGTTTTCTCAGAAAGTCGCGATTAAAATCCTTAATATTTATTATAATCAGTGTTTAATTATTTACCACATTTGACGAAGCTTTTGCTGATTGGGTGACCTTCCTTCCAGTCGGGCCCGCCTGATTGGAGCACAAGGAATGTTAATAATCAACTGTTGATAGAGTTTTTAATGATTTATTGCTACTTTTGTTTATTAAATTTTGAAAAAATTACTTGAGCAAGCGCCAAACATAGAAGCCCGAAGCACAGTGCTTTCGAAATCATAATTTCATCAAATTGATCGAAATCGAATATATCGGCCTGAAAAGAAATAAAATGAAATTAGGCTGCATCGCGAAAAAAAACGGATCTTGAGAACAAAATTGTAATTACCAATTTGAAAAAACGCCTTGCACGTTGTCGATCGATTCCAACACGAAACTTTATCAAGATTATGACTTGCTAGCCATTGTGGCATTCCTTTTATACCAGTTTTTATATGCAAATGAGAAACATAATGTATTGTTTGCAGCTGATAAAATTTCTTACTTTATGACGTACGCAGACGAAATGACATTTTTTATAGTCAACATGGCGTACGTTTTTTTTTCTTTGCCTAGTCCTTTGTATGTTTCGAACTATTTTTGTTCTTTTTTTTCGAACGAAAAGTTCATTTTTGATAGATTACTCGTTGCGATATTCGCGCACCTAATATATTTCCATCTCGAAATTATTGCGCCTTTTTATCTTTAATTCATTTTAAAAAAAGCGTAACACGTGTTGCTCTATTTCGTTTAAATAAAACATACTTCATACGTCATTTGTCATTTGAATGACTTTGAAACATCTGCGTATCACAAAGCGTTCATTAATTCCATATCGATCTCATATACCTTTCGTAATTAAAATCGACTACGATTCGTCATTAAATATTCTTAGCAAAAAAAAGGTTCTCGTATACGCTGATGGTCAAGGGCGTTCTTTGGGATCAAAATAGTGGGAGAAAGATTTTGGAACCCTCTTTCATTTCAAGATAAATAGTTCTCGGCCCTGGAAGCATCCAAATTATTTTTCAATGATTTTCAAATATTTATTTTTGGCAAATTAACGATAAAATGAGCGTATGATCAGCGTATTCTCGAAATTACTGCGCCGTAACTATTTATCTCTTATCTTTACTATATTTAAAAAAAAAGCGTAACAGATGTTCCTCTATTTAGTTAAAATAAAACATACTTCATACGTCATTTGTCATTTGAATGATTTACGGACTTTAAAACATCTGCCTAATTAATTCCACATCGATCTCATATACCATTCGCAATTAAAATTGATTACGATTGGGCATCAAATATTCTTAGCAAAAAAAGGTGTTCGTAGAAGAAATCTATCAGCTGAATATTTTTTTTTCGATAAATATGTTGTTTAATTTCCCGAAAGCATACAAATATTACGAAAATTCTTTGAAGCTCTGTGCATTAATGAAAAAACTCTATTCACTTTTTACTGATAAAATAAAACATTTTTTTGCTGTTTAATTATTTATTGCAATAGAATCATCAATAATAGAATCAAACGTGGTTTCTATTGTTTTTAGTGACATTTTCGTTCTTCTCAGGCATTGCCTGTCCAAAGAGGACGTAATAAATTAAAATTTAATATAAAGAATTATTAATTTCTTCTGTTCATCATTCACGATTGCCGTTGATCGTTAAAATGGAATAATTAATTTTAACGAGCATGGAGCATTCAAGTGCGAAGCAGGGTACACCTCTAATTATCATATTTCGTGAATTGACGAATGACGGTTTGATGCGAAATGAAATGATAAAACCATATCGTAAAAGATTCGTCACTCTTACATTCCGACGGAAATTTCGAAAAATATCAATACACGCTGTTAGAATTGATCTCGGAATTTAAATAGATATTTTGGAGAGTATCAGTTATAGTTAATCGATAATTATTAATGACTTTTAGCAATGCTTCAATAAACAATAAACCCGATGCCGCTTGTGACAAAAGCGATGGAAATTCAGAATGGAAATGTTTTTTAAAAAATATAAATCGTTAAATTTAGACATCGAAAATATTGTTCGTACGAAATGCGCATGGCTTCAAGAACCGTATCGGATATGAATGATTTATTAATTTCTAATTACAGACACACGCAAAGAAATAACCGATAACGATTCGTTTCGCCTAAAAAATTCTTCGTTTACTTCTTCTGTGAAATAATGGCACGTGTATCCGTTATATGCGGTATGTTTGATCAGTTTTGTAATAATGGAAAATTTTATGAGGTAAAATGAGATGTATTATAGTATTAAACGCATTATACCCTTTTATCAAAAATTCATGAAGTCTTAAAGTTGACCCATTATCGAAAAAATATCGCGCGATTGCTGTCGTTCTCTTCGTCCCCTGATTGGTCGGTAAAAGAACAATGAATTTCGTGGCAAATTCCGTTTGCCTTCTGATGCGCGTAGTTTTTATTTTTTCTTGAATTTTACTGGTTCTTTGCGTTTTTATACTGAAATTTCGAGTTTTCGCATAAAACTCAACGTAATCAACAGAAAATTTACCAACGAAAACGTTGATTGTTCCTTTGAAGTATGTTATTCGTTAGGTCTTTCTGTGCAAAATAAAAAAAACGGCAGCGTTTCAATTTATCAATGATTTGCCAAAAGTAAAAATTTGAAAATTATTGGAAAATTATTTGGACACTTCCAGGGCCGAGGGCTATTTAACATTATAACATTACTAAGTTTGTTCATAGTCTGACGCGAGTTGATGTGTTTTTAAACGTTTGAAAAAAGAATCTACCGGCTTATCGTCCGTTGGTTCGAGCAAGTAGAAAAGGTTTCGAAATAATTCTCGATCAGACCACGGAAATTTCCTGTGGCGCCACCGCTCACGAAACAGCTGCATTACAGTCATCGAGTGTTGTTGATCGAGTGCAGATGTACTTAAGTGACCTCAGGCAAATTATATTTCACGTGCCGTCTTTTAATTTCATCTTATCCGACTGTGCTGCTAGATAACGAAAAACAAAAACATTTTTTTGCTGCAAAAATCCTTGGGTATATTCACGCTCAACCTGCACTCATGGAAACAAGATAAAAGGTACGTTGGGAAGAGGTATTTTGAATAAAAAAAACTTTCCACAAATACGAAAATCGAGACGGACCACGAGGCTTCATTCTTGACGTTGATGATACGAAAAATAAAAGGAAATTTTGTCACTGAAAACTGTACCCATCTTTTTAATCTATATATTGATATAATACATGAAATTTCCTCATGTTTATTCTCACGTGAAAAATCACTTACAAATCGATTAATCGTCGCCCGTTGTATGACTGAGGAACCACAGAGATAATAAATTTATCGTAAAAAGGAGAGGGAACCTTCCTCGAATGACTGGCAACTTTTCCGAAATCCGCGGGACGGTACTTAATTGTCATTTGCGAAGCAGTTGTGCCACAGTGTTTTTGGGTCCACGCACGGTTCTCACACTGCTCATTGCCTCGTCCGAAGCATCAGGTATGATACCTTAAATATTTATTCATTCATGACTGAGAAATCGTTCGAAAAAATATCTCTTTGATTTTTTTTTCATAATTACACGAACCCACAATTTATCCCAATTGTAAGAAAAGCCACAAAAATGGTCTATATCATCATATTTCGAGTGAGATTTCAAATCCAAATTACCAGAAAATTAAAATACCCGAAAACAGGAAAATAATGGTGATATGCAAAAAACCTACTCTTTTCTGGCACGATTTGACGTTGGCTTGTCAGCATTTCATCCTAATTAACGGTGTCTTTTTGTCGAGGGACTAAATTAATAAAAGATGAGAGGTCGTGAGGAAAAATTTGTTTTTCAATTATTTCAGGTCACAGGGAAAATGGAGAGTGCCAATGTTGTAAAAGGTTTAGTCAATAACTTGTTTAAAGAAAAAGAACCATGGCAAATAGTGACGATCACAACAACCACCGTGCTCGGAGCAGTCTGGTTCTGGAATTTCGTCTTTCAGGATGAGAGTTGGTTGATTTTCATTTTTACAACGAAATTCACGACATTTTTCTTCATCCAAATTCGCAATAATTCCAATCCGAGTATGAAAGTATATACCTTTGTTTCGTCATTGTGAGTATTAATTAATGTTGCAGGTGTTTACGAGAGAGGCAAACGTCAATTGTTTAAAATAATAAGACTTGTACCATCAGTGAGAGAAAAGTTGGACAAGGAATTGAATAAAATGCACGAAATGTTTGAGACGGATTTGTTGCACAGACTCAAAGAAGATGCCTTCGTGACGAGTCTCCCGAAGGCAGGTTTGACGCACGACCAGGTGCTGAATAAAGTAATGGAGTACACGGATTTGGGTGAGTAAAATATTAGTAAAACAAAACTTCAAAAAAAAAAAACACTTCTTTTTTTATTCATTCATATCTTGACGTAATTCGATGGGTTTTGTCGAATTCTCAGGGAGTTTCGACGTGAAAGGTGGCAAAGTATCAGGAACCGTTTACACGAGCGATGAAAAACTGATCCGTCTGATGGGTGACGTTTATAGCATTGCATCTTACACGAATCCTCTTCATCCAGACGTATTTCCAGGTGTGTGCAAAATGGAAGCAGAAGTTGTAAGAATGTGCTGTAATTTGTTCCACGGTGGTGACGATTCATGCGGCACAGTGAGTTTATACCTTGAAAGTACATTTTAAATACTCCTCACTCGAATGTAAAATATCCATTATTTCAGTGAGTGACATCGTCGTTCTCGTTGTTTCGCACACGTATTTCTATTAAAATGCTCATAAATTTAAATTGAAATTACTACTTACTTAATTAGTACTTTAATGTAAGATTCGTTAATGCAAGGCAAACATTTTTGATATTTTTTTGAAAATATCGTAGGTATCGTTGCAGTAACGATAAAATGACAGTGAGAATTGTAAGCACAGCAATTTTGAGCAGCAACGATATTACAAAGTTAATAACGAATTGTCGAAAAAAAATCTGAAAATATTCGGAAAACTTGTCATACATCCCTGAGACCAGCGTACGCTCTGTCGAACGCTTTCTTTTTGACGGTGTACTTCTCGATGTCGTCATCCAAAAAATAAAAATAAAAAATAAAAAAAACAACAATTATGCAGATGACGACCGGTGGCACGGAATCGATACTTTTGGCGTGTAAAGCGTGGAGAGATTACGGACGAGAAGTTAAGGGTATCAAAAAACCGGAAATGGTAATACCAGTATCGGCTCACTCCGCGTTCGACAAAGCAGCAAAGTATTTGAAAATCCGCGTGAGAACGGTGCCGTTGAATCCGCACAGCTTTACAGTCAGCATCGAAGGGATGAAAAGGGCAATCAACAGCAACACGGTCATGGTAATTTTGAGAAAATTCGATATTTTTTCAAGACCTTCCACCTTGATTCGTCGTTAGGATAATCGCACTGATTCTCCCATCATTTTCAGCTCGTTGGTTCGAGCCCGAATTTCCCTTACGGCACTATGGACAACATCGAGGCGATATCCGAATTGGGAGTCAAATACGACATTCCGGTTCACGTGGACGCTTGCCTCGGGGGTTTTTTGTTGTGTTTTATGCCCGAAGCCGGCTTCAACGTGGATCCTTTCGACTTTTCCTTACCGGGAGTGAGAAGCATTTCCGCGGATACTCACAAGGTAACACGTCGTAATGGGATTACCCCTTAAGGTAGTCGTCTCGTCCCAAAGTTTTTTCACGCACGCGAAATTTCCCCGAGACCGATCGTTTAGCTCGAGATTCTCGGGCGGAATGATGGGAAATTGAAGATTTTTCGCGATAATTTCGCAGCTCTGAGTTTCGAACGAATATTTGGAAAAATCTTCATTTTTCACCGCCCAGTTTCGTAGATATGACAAAATATGTGTAATAATAATAGCAATAATAAATGATGTCGGAATGCGTCAGAAGACGTCGAACCCGAGCGAATAATCTCGATTGCCAAATTGGAGAAAAAGAAATTGATTTCTCAATGAGATTTCGGTCTTTTTTGCATCGTTTCTCGTTGCTTTTCTTCGGGGTTTCGCAAAGTTATCTTCCGTCGGTAAAACATTGATGTTAAAGATTTCGTCGAAATTTCCCCGAGACCGATCGTTTAGCTCGAGATTCTCGAGCGGAACGATGGAAAATTGAAGATTTTTCGCGATAACTTCGCAGCTCTGAGTTTCGAACGAATATTTGGAAAAATCTTCATTTTTCACCGCCCAGTTTCGTAGATATGACAAAATATGTGTAATAATAATAGCAATAATAAATGATGTCGGAATGCGTCAGAAGACGTCGAACCCGAGCGAATAATCTCGATTGCCAAATTGGAGAAAAAGAAATTGATTTCTCAATGAGATTTCGGTCCTTTTTGCATCGTTCCTCGTTGCTTTTCTTCGGGGTTTCGCAAAGTTATCTTCCGTCGGTAAAACATTGATGTTAAAATTTTTTTCCCCAGTACGGTTACGCACCCAAGGGATCCTCCGTAATTATGTACAGAGAAAAGCAGTATCGACATTATCAATACACGATTTCGACCGATTGGCTGGGTGGAATTTACGCCTCGCCGACGGTAAACGGATCACGAGCCGGTGGTATAATAGCCACTTGCTGGTCATCCATGATGTTTTTTGGATCAAGCGGGTACATCAAGGCGACGGAATCGATCATTGAGACCACCAGATACATTCAGTCCGAGTACGTTGGTGAAAGTGGCTTAAAAAAAATGAGATCGAAAACAGCGTGTCTCGCGTGATTTTTTGTTTAAACCCAATTTCCAACGACCTTCAGGCTGGGAAAAATGGACGACATTTTCATATTCGGCACTCCAGCGGCTTCGGTAATCGCCCTTGGATCTGAAAAATTCCATATCTATCGACTGTCCGAGGGCTTGGGCAAAAGAGGCTGGAACTTGAATCCCCTGCAGTTTCCGGTCGGTATTCATCTGTGCGTGACGAAGGTTCACACCAAGACCGGTGTCGCCGACGATTTTTTGAAGGACGTAAGGGAGGTTTTGCGTGAAATTGCCGAGAAACCGGAAGTAGAGGTCGACGGAATGGTAATCGATTTGAATCTTTCGTCGATTCGTCGGTAAACTTTTTTTTTCGCGATTCAACGTGAAATTCGTCGAATTTTCGTTTTTTTTTTTTTTTTTCATTTCAGCTGGCGATGTACGGCACGAGCCAGACGATACCCGATCGCAGCGTTGTCGGTGAATTCGCGAAGATCTTTCTCGATTCCGTTTACGCTACGCCGATCGCGGTCCAATCGCGAAAGAAATGACGGACGTTTTAGATCGAGCGAAAAAATCGACTCTGCTGATAAAGTTTCTCCTCGAGATATTTCGCGCCGGAAACGAATCAATTTTGCAATCTCGGACCGAGCCTCGAGGTACATGATGTATACGATTTTTTTTCTCATCTTCGTTGGTACAATTGTATACAATATGCATCTAATGACATTTTTTAACATTGTCACTGATAATGGACGTGGAGAGCGACTTTTTATGTCACATTTTTATGAATATTTGAAAATTCATCAGAATCTCGGCAGAATATTTTTATTACCTCGGAAGGTAATGACAATAACGAGCTCTGCGATATTCTGAAACGATTTTGATAAAAAAACAAAAAAATTTCCACCCCAATTACAAAATGTTCAGCATTCAGTGGCGTTTTATTTTATACAAAATTCGAATGATTTTTGTGGATCGAATTAATCTTGAGTCTGCATTACCGATCGAGAGGTCGTTGTTTTTTAATCTTGTGGATGTACGTCAAGCATTGTTCCATCAACAATAAAATATTACGAGTATAACGAGGATACTGAGAGCAGTTTTTTTTTCGAATAATAACAATATTGACGAGTTATCGTAAAATAATCGGAAAAAAAATGTTTAACATTCGAAAACGAGTTTTCAAAATTTTCCAAATGAAGAAAAAACTATTTTTCAATCCTGGACTATTGGTAGAAGAAACGCGAATTTCACACCCGTCTATCCTGCGTTTCCCAGCACACCGCGATGTTTCCCGTCCTACTCGAAAAACTTTTTGAATACGGAATAATACAAAAATGATGAGAAAAACTTCAAATTCGTACTGGCATTTATCCTTGGGGAAAACTCACGCATTTCCGATCGATATTGACGAGGAGAAAAAAATTGAAAGTTGTAACCAACCGGCGCTAAAGTCCGCGATATTGAAATAGAATGGCAGTGACGTCTACAACCCTTAAAGTAACTTTTTCTCTCGGCTGATCAGGTCGTATCTACGCAAAGTATCGGCTTCGACCCCCGAAGGTTTTATTCCCTTTCCCTCTCTCACGTCGTTCGACGTCATTGTGTACGAAATAGTTTTGGAAAAAGCCAAAGAAAATCCAAAGCCACGTAGAATCCCAAATGTATTTGGGGTTGAAGAAAAAAACTCAATAAAAAGCCTCGAACTCGATTTTTTTCGTGTCACATATTCGTTTTATGATATACGATGTACACATGCTCGTAGGGTGTGTAGCGCGCTGAATTACCCTCGCGAGTCCATCGGCGACGAGGAATATTTCAGAAATTCAAATACCGCAGGCGATCGAACGCATAGTTGAACGACATTAATATGCCATCGCGTTATGAGATAACGCACACGAGCCACGATCGAGCTCGAATATTCGTTTTCATGGGCGTCGCGTTTTCAAATGACATTTTCGAATCATCCTTTTGCTTGTGGCTCTTTACTTCTTTCTTTCTCTATTTTTCTTTTTGCATTCCTCATTGTTTTTTCGTTTCATTGCATTTCGTTCGTCGCACCAAAAAACAACGAGTTCTTCGATGTTCTCAGAGGGAATCCATATTCGTTAAATATCTCTTTGTTTTCCAAGGGTTGCGAGGCAAATAATCGAAACGTGAGCGGGTTCGACAAGCATTTTTTTGAACGAAACGACGTTTGTCGTAACTTTGAAAAACAGCATTATGTTCTATGATATCTTTATTCACACTTTTTTGACCTACATTCGGCATTCATGGCGAGTTTTGAAAATCATGTATACAGACACGTTTCGAGATGATATTTTCGAGTTAACCGACTGTGCACCGCGTTGAAGTAACGAGAAGCACACGTGACTTACAGGATGTATCCTCGATACAGCTGAAAGCAATTTCGATCGAAAAAAAGATATTGAAACCAAAAAAAAAATCGAGTCAACGAAGAGCGATGAAAAAAAAACAAATTTCTGCAATTTTGCAAAGAGAAACGAAAGTTTCTCGATATTTCCGGAATTTATTCAATAACTTGTTAATAACTATTTTTAATATCGTAATTACTAAAAGTTTACTTTGTTCGGTATCACATGCGCACGATATGATAATCGTACGTATTATTTCCGTACGAAAATCGCGAAATCCTCATTCTGTTTCGTTTTCAAAATCATTTTTTTCTTCTTTATAATACATTTTTGTACACGACGAAAAATCAAGTCTTCAAACAAAGTTTACGTTTTATTCTCCTCTCGATCGTTACCGTGCGCTCACTCGTGGGAAAACAGCCGAAATTGATCAATGAACTTTCGCGTGGAGTAACATTTGCAAACGACGCGGGAAATGAGAAGGCATTATGCAAATTTTATACCTACGATTTTTTATCGTAATCTTAAGAAGCTCAAGCTTTTTCCTCGCTTCTCCACTCCCTTTTCAAGGTCAACGATCGAGTTTCACATCTTGTTGATCAGCCATAAATTATTCCGTCATTGTTGAAAAAAAAAAAAAAAAACACATCACTTTACTCCCCCTATTTGCAATTTTTATTTAAATAGCGATCGATATTCGTGTATCTTTAATGATACGTCTTTTTTAAAATTCTATTTCAAGTTTTGTGGCAACGTTTCCCGCCCGATCGATATTTCCCCGCGGTAGCATTTTAATTGAGAAACTTGAAAATTTGCACTCTTTTGACCTCGATGATACCGGCGGTAGTCTATATCGGGAACGAATCTTCCAATTGCACCTGCTTTCGGTCTCATGTTGTGAGAGGACGTATATGAAAATGCCAAGCCACCGCTGGGAAAGTCCGCACATTCGCGCTCTGAATACCTTAAATCCCTGAGATTATCTTCACCCACCTACGCGAATCCCCCTGTCTCGTATATATTCGTTCCATATCCGGACGTAATTCAGCCCTATCGCTTGTCAGTGTTCGCATACTCATATACTCCCTCTACTTCGCGATGGCATATAAAAGAGAGGAACTTTGTGTATCTCCGCGCGCGGTGATGAGTCGGGTTTCCCGATACAGCGACGATACGAGTACGTAATCGATTCCAGGTTTGTAGAAAAAAGAAAATTCGAAAAAAAAAGCAAACAATCATATTTTTTCATCACGGGGGAGCAGGCTGCCCCACGCAAATGGACCGAGGACTGCTGGAAGCAACCGTTGGGATAAATTTAAATATTTTTGTTCCCGAAATATTCGGACGGTTTGACTTTTCATTTACGAAACTCTCCCGCAGGATCGATCTTTGGAGTTATCTCTAGTTTCATCTGTCTTGAAAGTTTCTTGGTTGAAGAGGATCTAAAAAAAATAACAGACTGATTTTTGGTTTGGAAGGCTGCTTCGCACGAATCGATCGAGTCTAGATTTGAAATCGACTTTTATCTATAAAAGTATTTGAAAAAAAAAATTTCAAGTGTCACTCTTTCGTGTTTTTTCGAACGCGTTTTTCGTAAATTTTTTTTCATCCAAATTATACATTGCCGTCTGATAGGCCAAGTATTTTTGTTTCGGATCATCGCGTCGTCCAGCTATCACAGCATCTTTCATCTCACGTTGCGACTGGAGCCATGAGCTTTCCGGGTATTGCTTTATTGCACCACGATTCAGCCAACAAATTACGATGTTACAAGAGGACGACACGCTGGCTGATGAGACGTGGGACACGGAGTTTTATTAGGGGTGGCAAAACGAGAATTTCAGATCCCCATAGGGATTCGACGAAGAAGTGTTCGTACTAGCTTCGCTGATGGAAATTTCATTGGCGTGACACACAATTATTTTCAGATATACTCCAGTTTCTTCGAGTGACGATCGCAGTCGACGAAGGGAAAATTTTTCTACGACCCGTCAAAAGCCATAGAGTTTCATATTAATTAGCTGGAATTTCTAACATCAAACGCGTTATTGAAAAAGATTGAGGTTAAATAATTAGCTTCCTCCACAATATTCGATAAAAAAACGTGATGATTTAGCCTCATCGGGGACGATAAATCAAATTTTTGTACGACAACTGTCGGAAAACCCACGAAGTAATATTTCTTTATGAGAAAAAAAAACAGAAGTCAAATTTGCTGGGATCTTGAATTTCTAATTTTTTTTTTCAATTTTCCTTTAAAAATACTTTTATTAAAGTCGAGAGAGCCATAAAGCGAGGAAAATAGACTCGAGCATGCTCGAAAAATAATGAGGCGCGCAATTGATTCAATTACAGTCGAGGGATCGACGAAGTACTTGAAAATTTCACGAGCATCAGATACTCTTCTCTTCGTGATGTTACGAAACTTTGGCCAATATAGATATCGAATTATTGATTGCGTTGAATAAAGTGAGAAACTATCATGGCGGAACGTTTATTGTATCGCATGAAATTAAAAGCTAAAATCGATCGCAGAAGTATGTCAGTTAATTGTACTTATCACGAGCTCTGTGTAATTTAAGGGAAGAGCAAAGTTTCGGCAAAAAGGTAATAAGCCAAAAAGGGATTATAGTTTTTTTTAATCTCGAATATACTTACGTTCGTTGAAGCTGTCAGACGGCCCAAATATGTCGTGTCAGAAAAAAAAACCTACAGCATAAAAAATAGAACGTTTTTGTTAAAAGTTTATCAACAAAGATGAATTGCAGAATTAAAGAGGGGACAGAATATCGATGGTGAAAAATCAAATCGTCCTCATCGGATCACCGTGACGATATGATAAGAACTGATGAGATAATAAAGAGAGAAGATCACGTGGATATTTGTGCCGTAGGGGGATGATTGCAATTTCGAATTTTTCAATTCCGATTCAGCTCGTAGTGAAGTTTTTGTACAATTATCATAAATATCAAGGAAAATGGGAAAAAAATCTTTATGACGAAAATAAATGGGGTTTCTGCTGACAGGAATGTAATGGGATGATAGGGCACGAAAACTACGATCAAATGAATATTGAAAATATTAATAACAGTTCGTAATATACGCAATTAACGATAAGAAGAACCATGTTGATTTTATTTCATTGTTGATCAAATCCAGATTTTCTTGGAATGGGAGAAATGTACAATCATGCATAAATCTTCAATCACGAATCAAAAAGTCGTTCCGACAGGATTTTCGATTATCAATAGAGAGAAAATTGCTTTTTAAGCCGATATTCAAATGTGCTTCTACGATCGCGCCGATTTCATTGAATACAAATGAAATTCTGTTTAAATGAAGAATCTTGCCAGTCTATGAAAATTTGAAAAATTCATCAAATTTCACGCTCACTGGCAAAAGTTTGAAATCAATTTTTACGGAAGTGATAAAACGACACAATCGCGACCAAATTTTCCATGGCAGTAATTCGATTTATTAAACATGCACGGCAGGTATTATTTCAGCAGCAATAGTTTTCATTTCATTCCATCGTTTTTGGAATATTGCCTATTGTATTAGATTAAAGTCGTTCTTCACGATTTCGGAAAAATATTAAATGTACACAATTAATTAAAAGACCTACTCATTATGGTAGATTGTTCTTAAAACCGCAATATATCCCGCGTCTTTCTGTCACACGATGCAAAAAGCTGTCAAATGCAGGCCACCTTACGAACGATGCATTGTTGCTGCTGCAACAAAAGAATCAAAAAGTGCTATGTAGATCGAAGAGAGAGAATGGCGACTCGCGCGCATCAGTCCTCTTAGAGCTTAAAACCCGGCAGTTGAATCGAAGCATGCACTCGGTGCTGGTCGTTTCGATCATCCCTCAAATTTTCCCACTCGTTCAGAGAGTGCGCGTTCAAACGAAAAATTCAGCAGAATGTTCCTTTCAAATGTTTCGTTACGGGGATGAAAAATCATTCTTGAGAATTTCGCCCTGGTTTAATTATTTCTTTCGCTTAATTATTTTCAAAAAATAATATTATCGTTATGTTTGTTGATAAAAAAAGTTATGGCTGTTGTGCGTCGTCATTCGTTCAGTATAACGGTTGTTAGAAATGGTATCGCTAACACGATAATTCGAGAATGAAAAAAATTGATTTTCTGAACATATTCTTTTTTACAGCGCTTTTTTTTCGTCGTCATTTTTTTCCAATTTTCTCACGCTCAAGACAAAGTGAATTTCTCTCAAGTCCCGACGAGCTTTGATCTCTCGATCGTTCTTCTTCGCTTCGCGATTCTCACAACGTCTCGTTATTTTCTCCGAGAGGAATTAAGGGATAACGGAAAATCTTAAGGTAGGTTGACGTTTCGTGATTCATTTAGAAATCCAGATGACGAGATGAATCTCGTTTCATCCTTTTTTCATTTGAGCATTTGAAAATAAAGCTTGGCAACTTTTCGTATCCAATTATTTCTCGTTCATTTGGTTGAAAAATTGTCGAAATTTTTACAGAACGTTGCTGAATCGAAAGTGAATAATTTTCGAATTTATCGGACGTTTCATCGATCTGTTCGAAAATTCAGCATTTACAATTCATTTGCTCGATGTCAAATTTCGTTCAGATTTCTTTAGCGTTGAAAAGTATTCGAAAGTTTAACTTCTAATTTAATTATAATTGGGAATCGGATATACATTTTCAAAAATGAAAAAACAAATTTGCCCTGCATATATTTCGTGTCATTGAAAAATCAATTAAAAAATCAATAAAAATGCAAAAAGTTCGGAGATTTTTTCTCAGCATCTTTTATCCCACTGTGAGAGACATTCGCGTATTTGTGAAAGGGCCATCTCTTTTATCACGAAGCCTGATAGGTCGACGTCTCCGACGCGGAGTACGCGCGCCGTACGGTGCGTTTTCCTCGGAGCGTCGCGACGCCGGACGTATATACGCGCTCATGTATGAACGAAACTGGCAGTATGATATCGGCGCGCGTCCTGTCGCGTTCATGAACGCGCGTAGTTTTCCCTTCAAGTAGTTCGTTTCGTTCAATCGAAATTTCTACGAAACAATTCTTTCAAAAAAAAAATCTCAATTTATTATTCCTCAAAAAAAGAAACAAAAAAATACGTGTTTTGTGCAAATCCCCATCAATATTCCGCAAGACTTCGAGCGAATGATTAATGACGTTTAATTGTGCGAAAAATCAAGAGCGACTTTTTGCCTTCGCAACGTGGCCGGGGGTGAGTTGCTTTTACGAGCAGAATAATGCTTTCAAGATGTGATTTATTTATTCTGGAAAACCCGAAAGCCCGAAATTGAAAAAAAATCATTTTTTTCCTCATTATGCAGGACAGCTCGAGAATTTTTGAATATTTTTCAAATGGCGAGATAAAAATCGTGACTCGAAGGTGTTGTGAAATGACTTTTTATTACGCGTGATTCATTTTTCGTTAAAATTTTCCCAACCGGTAAACGTTCAACGGCAATCGTTGCTGGGACTTTTAAAACTCTTCGGGTATTCGCTGAAGTTTTTGGTCCTCAGCTGAAAGCGATCGTTCGTTATATATCAACCCTCTGACGGTGGTTACGGGAACAAAAGTCGAGAATCGTTGCAGCCGTCTTGAATCGCCCGTATATACCACGTATTTAAGTTCTTAATTTCATTTTCGCTGGATTTAATCGCTGGAATTTTCGCAGACGAACGAAGCAATAGTAAATTTCTCGATTTCGATAAAATAGAGAGCCTCTCAATCGGCTCATTTAATTAATTTTCATTTCAACGTTTTTTTATTACATGATGCAAATTTTTTGGGAACGCCGAAAAATTCGTCAATCGATAATCGATTTCAACTCACCCACACGGATCTCTCAATGATTTTGATTAAAGTCGCGAGTGTGCGGAAAATAATTGAAAATAAACGATTAATTTTCCTTGGCACTCGTTGCGGTAGCCTCGTTACGACTTTTTCAGCAGAAAATAACGAAAAGCTTGCAAAAGTCATGATTTATCATCACACGTGTCAATCGGAACAATTATAATGTGTACATGTTTTTTTCTCAATGCATATCTCATAAAGTGGGCGAGAACAGCGAGTAACGAAAGATAAACTCCCACTAGATTTCCTGGGCACAGCAATCATGGGCAATTTGCTCAGGGACTTTGTTCGTATCGACACGTGACATTGTCGATGGAGCTTTTATTCAACGCAAATACGTTCGTCCGTTGGATCGTTCAATTACTGTAATGGAACACGTTAGAACGAAAGGAAATCGGACAAAGTATGCCGCGATTTGTAACACGTTTGACAGTTCGTAACATGGAATATTTGCCCGCGTACGTCGCAGTGCAACGAGACAAGTACCATTTTCCGAAACCAACCAGCACAACGGTGATGATATTCTTCTTCGCATCTTTTAAGTCGATTAATTTCGAATTATTTTAATTGAAAATCACATTCGGTTTCTTAGGCGAGGGTTAACTGGCGTTTAAAATGTTTCTTTCCAACGTTGATTTTATTTTATGAACCAATAATTCGGAGCACACCCAAGTGAAAAACAGTTGGTTTGGGAAAAGACCCCTAATATGTATGGTTATTAAATTTCAATTTAAACGAATGGTACCGCAAATCTTTGCTATGTGAGATAAAAATTATATCTCCTAGCCCACAGAGAATTCAGAGTGTCCGAGATCAAGTGTGAGAATTTACGACAGGTGCAATCTCGACAAAACCGAAATGGAATGAAAATTTCGAGTTTTCAGCGTTTGAATTTTTCTTTCATTTATCAAATATAATTTGGAATTATTCGTCAATTCTCGTGCATGAAGTTTTGTGATTACTTGTGGGAATTCATCGATTCATTTACAAAGTGTTTATAAATTTGGAAAAAAGTCAAGTATACTCGAAAAAGATCGACGAATACAGTTTGCATGGAAGATGAATTAATTTTCTGATTATTTCCCGAATTTTTGATTGACAATGTGTTTGTAGTTATTCGACATTGTTACTATTAAAAATTCGAGTGCTTTTCAACGTGTCCTAAATATGATTTGAATTTTTCAAATTTTCATAGCATTGATAAGTACCTGAAACGTTCATTTTATTTCAGTTTTGTAGAGATTGTACCTGTCGTACACCCTTAAAGTATGGAGTCTACGGGATATTTCACGTAAAGTGGATAACGTTTTTTTTTCGCAGTAGAATCAGCGATTCTGATTCACATCTTATAAATTTATTCCCTTTTTATCATGTAAATAGCTTTCTCTTTACTCCTTAAGGAGATTTATTGCTCTGTGTTCCGTTGATTTTGCATCCTCGACGTTGCAAACTAACGAGGGAAAACAAAAAAACTTTCACAATCCATTCGCAGACGCAAAGTGGGCTTTTCTTTTTCAAAACAAGAACACATATATGAAGGCCTTTTATTAAGTCTGAAACAAATTTAAACTCAGCAATCTAAGAATTTTTGATACCCAATTATCGCTGCTTAATTCAGCTGAAAACTTTCCTCTCGTAAAACCTAAAGAAATTAGATGAAAATATTTTTTCGTGATTTTCGTGATCTGCTGTACTTTTTCCGTAAAAGAAATTTTTTTTTTTCAAAATAAGCTTCGGAGACAATTTAGTAAATTGCTTTTTACCCTCCCATTGAATTTACTCTCCGAAAACGATAGTTTTTCGTGTTTCAATCCCTGCTGGGATTAAAATTCGACATGCGAGTGAAATTAAATAACGAGGGTAGAGCGATGTTCAACAGTTTCAGAATTCCGTGCCACCCCTGAAATTTGAGAAACAAAAAAAGCTTCGAGTTTCATGAAATTGAGCGAATTGTCGATTATAAAACACGAAACTCCGCCATTCTCAATATCGTTGTTTATCATCTCATGATAATCAACATTTTGATGAAAAGTAAAAAAAAAATGGCACAAGCAGCAAAAGTCTGAGAAAATGAGAGATGGACCTCTCGCGATGTATCCTATGCGGAAATAAAAGAAACGTTTATTTTCATAGCTCGGTGTACGGAAAAAAAATGTCGACACATCTGGACCATCAAGCTAGATCTGTTGATCTTACTCGACACTTTGCAATGTAGCACGCGTTTTCGCGCGAAAAACGCGAGAAGGAAATACGCTGTGCTACATTCTGGCACATATGTACATTCCATACTGTATGTACATGTAGATATGTATTAAATGTACATACATAGTTTACACATAGTATGTATCTGTAAAACTAACTTCTACGCTGAAACGCTGAGTAGAAAATCGTGTTTCGCAGACTCTTTTTTTCTCTCCCGTCTGAGTGGTCCACGAGCAATGAGTCTCGGCCGAATTTCAAATGTGGAAAAATGTGCAAAATATTCTTGTGACTCGTAACATCGAATAAAATGTCTTTTTGATGACTCAAGGATGAGTTAATGCTTCGTGAGAAATATCATGAATTCCGGAAGTTTCCGGATCTATCGGTATCAGTGACGATTAGGGATCTGTAGTTCGAATGATTTTTCTTTAATTTTTAAATTTTAATTGAAAAATATATTTTTTTAATTTTTTTAATTTTCAAAATTAAAACACAATTTAACGAAAAACGTTCGTTACTTCTGTCATTAGATCGGATTTTTATTTTATCAAAATCCAATCTCTCGATTTCAATAATTAACTCAGACTTCCATTTCTGAGCACGTCTTCAAGCGATAATTTTATATCCGTATTAATACTTCGTGTCTTCGTGATCAGATGCAAAAAATACTAATTCATAAAAAAAAGGAAAATTCAGAACGTTAATCGACGGAAATCTTGACCTTATCTTTATTAACGCGAAAGAACGTTGGCCAATTTCGTATTTCTCAATTTCCTTATTGCATATGTATATACACGTGTAATACGTCGATTGCCGATAATCGGACGAGCGTGCGGGCGCACTTACGTTTTATTGGAGGAGGGAATATACCGTGCACAGAGATAAATCATATTGTACAGAGTGTGGAATGCGTGTATGGTCGAGAGAGTTGTATATTTCACCAGTTGTTTTTTTTTTTCACTTTGGGATGCTGTCTAGGTTCGATTAAGGTCGAAAGGGAGAAGGCGAGGGTGTGGACGGAAGTCTGGGACGTGGAAATTGGACCGATGAAGTACAAGTCACATTATAGAGGACAAGTTTGGTTAGGTCGTCACGCCCTTCGTCCATGTTGGACGTTGGAACCATCCATGTCTGACTCTGCGATCTGTATCTATCGAATTCCATTTTCCAAGACAGAGTCGAAGCAGCCGGACGAAAGGGATGCTTTATTGTAGATTCCTTCTCGATCGAACGCGAGATGGAATTCGATTCAACTTTCATTCGAATATATCCGCTCATCCTCTTCTCCAGGAATAAAAATAGGGACCACTTGCATTGCGGACGGAGACTTTATTTATAGCATCAGTCGATGATGAAAGAGAGAACATTGAGATGAGTCGAGATGAAGATGGAAAGGATCGCAAATTTTTGTGTAAAACATAGATTATTTTGGTTGTTCGTCGTAAAGCGGACGACGCGACAAAACCCTGTATTTTTTTATCGAAAAGTCAGTAGAATTTCCTTCAAAAAGTACCCTTGACCCGTTATCTCCATGGGGAGCCAAATACGAGGAGTTGATATTTTATCAGGATAATTACCATTGAGAGTAGTCCAGGATAAAATCGTGAAGGAGAAAACTATGCTGACATTTTTCAAGCCAATTAACCTCTTCTGAAATTATTAATTAATAAAAGATGACCGATCGTCAAAATGGATGAAGTCCACGAGGCAACAGGTGCTAAATGGTCACCGCGCGTGTTTGCCACTTCGATTTTATCAGTTGACAATTCGATCCAAAAGTGTTTATGGCCTTTTGGCTCGAAATTTCACCCCCACTATTGGCATCAGAATCAAGACGCCTTCTGTGCTTTCTGGAGGTCGCGTGACAAACCGGATTATCTGATTACATCAAAGGCATCATCAATTTCAAGCCTAGTTATTATTCGAGTCGTTTATGATCCGTGGATATGAATCAACAGTTGGAAACAGGCGAAGCGCAGACTCCACTCGAGATAATCTGTCAAAGGATGGAACAAAAAATGTTGGAAAAAATCGGTAAGCGGGAATATGAAGAATATGCGTCCAGCTATACACCTTTTTGCGGTGATACCCCTGGAGATCGTCGGTTCAGGTCGGAAAAGTCGTAAATGGAACGAGAACCGAGAAATGGAAATAAAGGAAGAGGCACGAGAAAAGCTTTTTGGCACGCGAGTCTGAAATTCCTCGAAGAAATAGGATCGAAGGTCTGGCTTCTCTGCTCGAAAACTCTTGCACATCACAGATGTTTATGATAGGATAGTGCATACGTGTCAGGGACGTGTGCATCGGACGACATCTCGTGGGAATACAGCAACATTCATAAGGACAAAGGAAAATAACGAAAAAAAAAACATATATCTAAAAATAAGCTAGGAAACTTTACCATCCCACCGATCATTTCGTTTTCTTTTCTCGCGGTTTTCTTGCACTTTCGTGGATCCTGAGCGATGCTCTCCTTGTGTCAACCGCGAGGTAATAGGATTACAAAGACTCTGATAAAAAGTCACGATACAGAGGCAAAAGGACCAAAGGATGTTTCTCGATAAGAGAATCTCGTCTTTTTGTTATTTTGTCTACCGTCGAGTCTCGCCTCTAGGATCGTCAATGCGTTCGAGCTCATTTTTTTTACCCGATATCTTTCTTCAACGATCTTTCGTGTCTCGCTTGTACGAACCGCCACGGATGATGCGAATGAGACCAGAAGATTCTGGAAACAATCGTCTGTTTTTGCTCATTCAGAGGAAATACCGATTTTTTTATCCTCGGATTCGCGCTCCCACAAATGCCCCAATTATGTGCTCGTTTTTTCTTCGCCATCGGGGAGTGTGAAATTCTCTCAGACAGAATTTAACGGAGCAGAGATGAACCGAGATTCGTTTATATTTATAAATCTCTCGATCGTTAATTACATCAAACCGAGGTCTCTTTGCGAAAAATTAGGCGGGCTTTGAAGCTTATCGACCACAACGATCGGTAGAGTGATAAGGTTTTTTTTGCACAATCACTCGTGTTTAAGAATGGAGAATGGAGTTACAACCGTCTACATTATGAAAATACAAATTTGGTTGTTACAATAAAATTCTGTATATACTCAAAAAATGTATTCCCTTTCTTCACATTCAAGCTGATTCGTAATCATTTTTTTCATACATCAGACTTTTTCTATTTTTTCGCATATCTTTTAACGAAACCCCTCTGTAATGTTTCCAAGATTAATTAAAAAATCTCGAAACACCGAGAAAATTTTGAAAAAATTCGCGTGTTTTTCATAAAAACGAAGGGATTCATTCAACCGAAGGAAGGAAAAGATGTTTTTTCAATATTTTCTTTTCAACTATTTTTTATTATTATTCAAAAATACAGCCATCAGTATCCTGTTCATTATGTACTAATTTCCCGATTTTTGCGGTATTGCTGATTTATTTAAAAAAAAAATGGCTGCCATGTATTCCTACGTACATATTCTTTGGAAACTTTAATCGATTATCAAAACCGATGATCTTGCAGTCATCAATCGTCGACCCTACGAATCTCGTTGTCGTCGAATGTCATTTTCTGACGAACACGTTTTTTCCGCTCGATTTCAATGATATTCCAAAACTATTTGTGAATAAACAATAATAAGGAGATTGTGATGATTTGTCGAGTCATCGTTTCGCGAGTATTGAAAATCAGTGATCCAAATCTGTTTTTCGGTTTGCACAAAACCCGCGCGAATGAAGGTTTTTCATCGGCATTCCATGATTTTCGTAATTGCTCGTCCGAATTCTCCGGCAAAACTAACGGATGAATTCCATCGGTGCGCGGAGTCGATTAAATTCGCCATGAATAATCAAACTCCATTCGGAATTCCGCGAGACGCGGTGGCGCGTGAGGAAACGAAAGAGCATTCTGAAAGTATTATTAATCTTAAAAGAGCAAATTTGTATATATATATATAGCGTGCTCCAGCGTTTTATATATATAAAACGCTGGAGCACGGAGCCGAGCGGAGAAGCAAGAGCAGTGGAAAAAGTCCTTGTTTCTGCATAGTTTCCTCCGTTAAAACCATAAATTAAATATTTAAGGAAGACTCATCCATATCTTTCATTCTTTTGCGAGGAGAAAACTTCCATTTTCCATTCTCTTCTTCGGTCGAATATCTCGTCTCTTTCCGCTGCCAAACGAGCTATATATTTCCACCGAATTACGTACATACGTATAAATATATACGTCGGAATACTCCACGCGTTTCATTGACGACGTTAAACGCGGAATATCGACATTGAGACTCGAGAATTTGGGAAAAAAAAGGAGTTTTTGATACTCGATATTTTGCAACCATTTTTTTTCGCGGAGCTAAAATACTCTCGTTAAAAAATGACTTTCGCCTTTGCTCTCGCGAGGTCCAGGAGTGAGAAAGGTTTTTTTTTACAATATCTCCGTGTGAATCGATACACGGAGATGGACCTTCGTGAGAGAAAACTTTGTCGACGATAAATTTTCAATTTGCGAAAATTCGATCGGCCCGTACTTCCGGTAATTTCCTCGCGGTTACAGGCAAGAACGATGAGGAGAGTAAACATACTACGTGCGAATAAATATCATTCTTACCGTAATGAAACGAAAATAAGTCGGATAACCATTCATAATAATGTGCACAGCGATGAGAATAGGAATAAACGGAGTAGCTATAAAAATAAGCGCGAAAAGGAGAGCCTCGGGCGTTAAACTCGCAGGGAAATTGACGCGCTACGTATTCTCGTCTTTTTTCATAAACATTCTCTCCCATTTTTTGACAATATTTTTCCTTCATTTTTCCTTACGTTAAACTTCACTTTTTCTCGAGTTTGCGCGCTGAGGAATAATATAAACGAACACCGATCGGCGGATATTGACAAAAAAAAGGGATTAGAAAAATACAAATCATCTTTGAGTCCACGTTTCTCACATTTTGATTTGATTTGCGGAAAAACTACGATGCTCGTGAGGATACGAATGTGCCATGATATTGGATCGCGACTATTCAAATGCAATTACGAAAATACCACGGTTTAATCGAAATACTCGAATAAAAATGATCAAAAATTGTTAATGAGTCTTCTCTGATTACGAACAAAATATTAAAAATATATATAACCTCCTGAAATTTTCAATAAATTATTTGATAGAAATTTAAGCCTCGGTATTGTGTCCATGAGCTATGGTCGTTTTTTTTTTTTCAACAATCTCGGGTCTCGGTTTTTTTACCAGTAACTCTAGTCACAAGGACCAAAGGAAGACTGAGACTTCCGGAACCCATTTTAGAAAATGTTTTCGTTTAATCTTTCCTACGATGTCTCATCGAAAATCCGACGTTTTCCGTCGTCATTTCAGCTGCCGCCAGGCAAGTTGGAAAAGTTTTTCGGAAGGCCCACACACCGCAAGGGTGGTGATAATCGAACGCAACGTCGAAAGTTGCAAGTTCGAGGGGCGAAATTCCGATACATCTTGAAGAAGTTTCCGAGCGGCTGAAACAGCGTCGGATAAGCAAATGGAAATCAAAGTTCTTTAGGGGATGAGGAGAAATGAAAGGAAAAGTAAAATTGATTTTACGATACAGATGAGGAATATTGATTAGAGCCAATAAATTTTCGTATTAAGGATCGTGGTAACGTCCAACCGAATCACACATGGAATATCGTCGTGGCCTTTAAAAAGTCATACGAAGATTTGGCATTGATTTAAAATTAACATTTACGAAACCCATTAATAATTGCTTCTTTACAAATTAGTTCCATGTACCACACGATAAAAAAAAGTACTCAACGTTCTCCTCATTCGTTCAATTTTTTTCACTATCTTTGGCTTTTTTCCCAATTTTTTTTCGATATTTCGAGTTTGTCTCGTTTGTCTCGACGTTTGTCTTCAATTTTAAAAAATTATACAAATTCCAATGTATACGTTTTTGGAATTTCCGTTTTTCTTCGATAATTTTTTAATAACGTCATTATTAAAATGACCGTTCTCAAGATCATCGACACGATTCACGTCCTGTTATAATTCGCATTATTTCCCGGTTTTGTTGAGACTGTACACACCCGATCGATTTCGGTCGTTTTTAATGGAATGGCCTGTAGCTGCTGAACGTATAAAAGTCATTTGGAAAAGAGCGATAAACGATACGGTGGAGAAATAGAGAATGTTTAACGGAATACTCGGAGGAATGGCGCGAAGGAAGGCTATACATTGAACGTTCCAATCGTTAAAGGTGTCTCCCCAGCGAAGAGGGCAGTAAATTCACGGCTGCTGGTCGTATATAAATTCATTCTGGTGTATCTTTTGGTGAGGGAAAAGCTAGACAATTCAGAGAGAGTAAAGAGAAGAAAGGACACTGATAGACGGCAGACTTCAGCTACCGGGTTAAAGGTACCGGAGCATCTGCATTCCCGGACAACCTTCTCGTGCGATAGTGTCAGCTATGAGTCGATATACGTCGTCGGTGATCGAACACCCATTTTTAGAAGCGTCCATGCGATAAATTATTGTTTTTCTTGAAAAAATAGAAAAATTCACCAAGCATCCCTCACGTCCCTCTTTTTTTTAATTAACTTTGAATCCACTGCTTGAATCACCTCTGGAATTTCAAAATTTTTGAAAAAAAAACCTTACCTTTGGAACCCGAAAATTGTCGAAAAGAAGAATCGTTCGACGATGTAAACGGTCGGAACTTTTTGCGGAAAACATTGCGCTAGAGCTGGTCCATAATTCATAAAATTGTACGATGATTCGTGAAAAGCATCCTCGAAGATGTTTCTCTGAGAGATGAGATGAAATTTGAAATGAAAAGAACGATTGCTGTTATTGAATAGTCGGTGTTCGTTTTTATGAGCAATCTTTTGCACTTCTCGCTTGTACGTACAATGAGAATAATCATCCGGGAAAAAAATAATTGAGCGTCTCCCGAGCCACAGAGCTCGCTGGCGCAAAATGGGCTTTTCCGCGTCGGCATCGTGTACGCCACCGTCGCAAATTATCAAACGAAGGTTTTTCATAACTCCCGCAAGGTACCGCGAGGTTCTGTGCCACAACACGATGGCCTTTGGCAATTTGCTCTCATCCCTCAGGGAATCTGAGCCAGTTCCTCTTTTATATTTCATTCCCTCATCCGCATATAGAGTCTTGCGTGCGTTTCTGTAGGAACGGGCGTTTTTTTTTCTTTTAACATTCATTTTTCGCGGATCCTTGCTCGTTGTTTCACGTCTCTGGCAACAAAAGGATCGAACCATTCGCGGGGCTGTTCATTCGCGGAAGCAAAGGAAAAATTTTATAGCAGCAATATTGCACCGCAAGGGACGTGTATTTTTACGTGCAAAAAACGTATTCTGAGTAGGCGAATCGTTCGATTTATTTTCCTGTATTCCCAAAAAATCCCACGAGCTCTTTATTTATTTCGCAGAGAAAAATTTTCACGCGCGGCACACACACGATGAAATTGCGATCAATTCCGATCGATGTTAAAAATCACGCCGTCATCGGTGTTTTTCATCGCCAAATTTTTGACTCTCGGGCCTAGCGTTAAAAATAATTAAAAAAATGATTTCAATCATTCAAATTTCAAGTTTACCGTTGAATCTTCAAACACCGAAGATCCATGTACTTTTTCAGCTGATTAGAAAAGTTCTCAACAAATTTTCTATGATGTGTCAAAATCATCGCCTTCAAAGTCACGAGAAAACTCGGGGAGGTTTGGAAAATAACTTTCCGACCCTGCTCTCGCGTAAAAAATTGGTCCTCCGCTCCAATTTCCTCGAGGCAAAGCACGATTGTGACGAAACTGCTCTCAACAGCTCTCATTCAGCGATCGATGCATTTTAATCGAACTCGTTACGAGTCCAGTAGTTTGCAAATTTATCCAAACAAGCAACCTTCGAGATTGTATAAAATCATTCATTTTTTTTTCAAAGAAATTAAGCTTTCCTTCTGCCTGGCTTTCGATCTTTCGGTATTTTCGAGTCTTGGTATATACTTATTTGCCGTAGCATCTAAAGGAATTGACGGAAGGATCTTTCGTTTAATTTGAAGAAAAAATCACTCGCGAGCGGATTGTGAAATAGTAAAAAGGAAAAGTGTATTTTGTGTCGAATTTTTTTTTGAATTTGCTTCATTAACTTCACGTACGTCCGCAAGAGTGCCAAGAAAGGGTGAGCCAGGGTGTAATCGGGGAAAATACGCGGAGAAAATGAAGGGACCTTCGTACGGAGGGGAAAATTACTTGCGGGCTAACGAAATGATTCAGCCGTAATTAAAACGAATCCCTGTATCACAGACGAAGGTATAAAATTCGTCAAAGACACACAACCGAAAACCTTGCGTTTCGCGGTCGTCCTCGCTCTAATTTCGCGATTAGACTGCGTATACGAGATCCTACTGGCGTATACGAGCTTCTGCCGAATCGAAGGGGAGAATCTTCGTCGAGGAAAATCTCGAGAAATCTGATCCCAATTACGGCTAGATTCGAGCTGCTCGAGAACAATTCTGAAGTACGTGAACTCTGGATCTTCCGTTGCTGAAAAGCAGAGACCCGAGATGCTGGAGATTTGGGCTTTCGAAGTATGGAGAAATCGAGAGCCGGGCAAATCCCACCTTTTCCAAACGCCGCGAAATTTTGCGTATGTTTCGCCTCGGAATGCAAACCGCGGATTACGAAAATCTCCTCTCGTTCGCACGAATCCGGAATTCGTAGTTTGTGAGTTCGAGACTCGATGATCGGGCAACTTTTTTTTTCGTGAAACGATGGCGGGTGAGAAGGGCATGTTTTTTATTTCTACTCAAAAGGATGTATATTTGCCTGTGAAAAAAAAATTAGCGATAACTACAGAAAATCAACAAGAGCATGGCTGCTGGTGGAAATTTCGAAGTAAACGCGACGACTCGAGAATCCCTCCGCGATCTTCGCAAAATCGAATTTTATTTTTTGACAACTTCGCAAATGCTAAGCTTCTGACGAATTTTTCGCATTTGAGGTGCATTTCGCTGGCGTTATGTAAAAACGAATCATCAGATAAGTCGGCCAACGTCAACTATACTCGTAATTATTCTTGACTTGAATAACTCGGCCGATTTTTTCTGTTAGTTAGATTCTATTATAAGCAAACTTACCCTATTTTTTCGAGCCACAAGGCATATGGAACCCCTTAACGCGAACGACTCGGCATAATCACAGCCGGACCATCATCATTTCTAGTTCGCTTCTATCCTTGTACTTTTGCCAACAATCACGATAATTGAAGACGAAATTACCGTGGATACAATTTTCTTTAGGATTATCCAGAAAGAAATGCAAGCCTATTTCGGACCTTTCCTCCCCTCGTAAAAACGTATGCTGTACCTACGGCAAGCTGGATTGAGAAGCATACAGCATTTTGTACATGAAAACTCCGTGATAACAGCTCCATAAACTCTATGGGATCTAGCGAGAGATATCATCCGTAAATACGAAAATAAACGTAAAAAACAAAATTCCACTACGTAAGACGGTCATCAGCTTTTCCGTTTCGCGTCGCTCAAATGGCAGCCGTTTCTTTTTAAACTCAATGTTATTGAGACATCGTCGACCGTCTGAGCATCGGAAAGCAGGATTTTGATCCTTCATCGAGGAAAAAAAAGCCTCGCGTCCGTCGATCAGGGTGATCTTTATACTCTCACGAAACATTTACTATTTTTACTCTCGCCTTGTTTGGATCCTTTTGCGCTTTTCCCTTCAGTATCATATCGTTCGTTTCATTTTTAACCCCGATGTGTCTTCGATTACGATGTCCACGTGTTACACAGCGTGAAGAATCGTGAACCCCGCCATATCCTCCATCGATTCTTCCCCTCGCTCGTGAATATCTCACCAGAAGCTTTATCGCAGGCCCATTGGTATCGCCGAATCACTGTACGTATTATTTCGCTGCTGCAGCGTATCTTATTGATCTCCGCTGCTGTTTTTTTTCTCCGTTCGGTCTTTTTATCCAAATTTTTTTTTTACCGGGGATCTTCAACGGAGGGGAAGTCATGTTTTTTCTGCGTGCCTAAATTCAGAGACTAAACCAGAAATTCCTGGAGCAAATGTACCGTCGTGACGATGGAAAGGATTTTGAGGCACGAAAATAGAGTAAACGAGTTGAGAGTTTTTTTTAAATCGATATTAATACCATTTAATCGACCGGTTTGGGCGTACTCGTATCGTTAACGTTTTTTATGCAGTTTCATCGATTTTCACAAAAAAAAAAGTCTTTATTCAATTTCTGCTTCACTTTTCTCGTCGTGGAATACAATAGAATTAAATGAAGGCACGTGAGAAGGTTTGAAAATGAATATAAAAAATAGAAAGTCACAAGCGAAGGGGAAAAAAAATATAAAAAAGCAGCTTCCTCGGTCCGTCATTTAGAATCTGGCTTTACGTTATTGAGTTCCGGGCTCGAAATTTTTACGCAATATTACGTCGCGATTAAAATTAACGCTGCAGCGTCTTTCGTGGCTTGAAAAATTAAAAATGATCGCTTGACCGAACCATTCGCGGGGCTGTTCATCTTTGTGACGATGGAAAGGATTTTGAGGCACGAAAATAGAGCAAACGACTTGAGAGTTTTTTAAAATCGATATTAATACCATTTAATCGACCGGTTTGGGCGTACTCGTATTTTTTTCACAACAAAAAAAATCTTCATTCAACTCCTCCTTCACTTTTCTCGTCGTGAAATACAATAGAATTAAATGAAGGCACGTGAGAAGGTTTGAAAATGAATATAAAAAATATCAAGTCACAAGCGAAGAGGAAAAAAATATAAAAAAGCAGCTTCCTCGGTCCATCATTTAGAATCTGGCTTTGCGTTATTGAGTTCCGGGCTCGAAATTTTTACTCCACATTACGTAGCGATTAAAATTGACGCTGCAGCGTCTTTCGTGGCTTGAAAAATTAAAATTTATTGCTTGACGCAAAATTCCACTTGATTCAATATCGTCAAACTTCATTTCACGATACCAGCAACGTTCGCATCGCGATTAAATTTTCCACGGGCTTGAATTACCGAAATAACGTATTCATCGGTCGCCCTCGACGGAATATTCCATCCAACGGTGGAGGATCGACAATTTCGAAATATGTATACTCGCATTTATTAGCCATTCGATCAAAATAAAGTTAATTCACGCTGTTGTGTTCGCTCTTGTTCGTTCCGGTGGTAATTTTTCATTCTCCGCATCATGTCCATCGTGTTTCTGCAACTGATGTCCGATACTGTCACTCGTCAAATTTAAAAGCTATACAAGTGCGCGGATCCGAGGCTTCTTCCCCATAACACATTTCAGCGCAATTCCATTTCAATTTATGAAATATTCAGCAACATTTCACATGTTCGTTTGGTCGGTTAGAAATTTATTTGCACAATCATTCCGCGTGTTGGGTACGTGGATGGAGTTTTTAGAAAAATTATGTTTGTGGAAGATGATTGACGCAAATGCGCATGGAGGGACACTTTTCGATAATAGTAAATTGAATTAAATCTCCTTTTTTCAATCCGTCTGTCTCGGCAAAATGATTCTCTCAATCGCACTGAAAATCGTAAGAATTTTGACACAACCTCGTGTCGAGTCAGAATTTTTATTTTGTCTCACGCAAGAAATGTGAGTTTCGCGACCAAAAATTTGAGTAAAATCGTGTTTGGACCGTGTATGCTGGTTCAACTATGATTGACTACTCCTTAACCGTCAGAGTTCATTTTTAAAAGAAACTCACACGAAAAAATAATTTCTAAACCGCGAATAATGCAACGTTGCTTCCTTAAAGTGGAGCGGATCTTAAAAATGCTCATAAGCTTTCGAGAAGGACGTTAATTATTTCGTTGGAAGTTTGCATGAAAAGGTGCGATGTCCGTGCCCTACATGCAAATATATAGAGCCATTAAGGTACGATCAATATTTAACACGACGCTGTCCTTCCATCTTGATTGTCCCCTTTTTCCCGCGTCACACCTTGACCCTTTATCATAAAACGAACAATTCATTTTCATTAGAATTTTACCGACGAAGCGTTTTCAACGTCTCGCGAGTTTGACAGACTCGCAACATTTCTTTTTCAACCCTTCTCTCCCCCTTTCTCTCCTCCCTTACCCACATCAACGACAAACATGACTGCATACGTGGAAAACTGCACAGACACTTTTTTTCAGAGCTCCGATAAGATTAATGACCCGCGGCATACTCGAAAAGTTCCGGTTATAAAACGGTATTGGGAAAACGTAAAGATAAGACCGTACTCACGTGGAAATCGAAGATAGGACCATGCCATTGACTCCAACTGGTTTCACGATCTCGCATCTACACTGGATACATGGGGGTGATTTTTCTAGACACCACGGCAATATAACTTTGAAGGATTTCCCATGACAAATTTAAGGGGTGAGGGAATCTTTTAAACGGCCAAAAATCGAGGGTCAGTTTTCGCGAATTTTTCTAAACTCTGAGTCTAAAGTAAAAATCTAAATGAAACAATATTATGTAATTAACAATCCGTCAAACAAGTCCGAAATATTTCGAATCTTTTTTTAACTTTACGATGAATCTTCAATATTATCCAAAATTTTAGATTTTTATAAAACTACCAAGTGCCCGGAATGCTCGTTCGATTTTATTTGTTGCTGAAACAAGGCCTCTCGGTACATGCTTCAAACACGATTCTTTCTTTTATCTTGAGCAAGATTTTAGTAGGTGAAAGATTTTTTATAACAAAATCTGCATCGATGGAGCGTTGTATGCAATTTTACACCGCAGATTACGAAAATATGAATAATATCTCGTATAACTGTAATGTTACACCTTCGATATCGCTACGAACCTGTTTATGAATTTTAATTTCGAGTTTGCGGTCCTGCTGAATCGCTGTCGGACGATGGTTGTTAGCGGTTGGCCCTTTAAACCGACTACCAAACTTGCAGCTGAGATCCAGCAGTCACGTAATCTCTTTCTATATGCATATGTCATGTACACGCCGTTACCCACATTGTTTTACATAACAAGCGGTATCCACACTGCGATTAGTTACATACATGCGATCCACCCATATATAATACAAAGATTGATATTTATGTGACAACGAAGAAGACTTTCACGTATTTCTCAAAATCCATAAAGATACGAAAACATTTTGAAAAATCATTAATCGCTCATGAATTCTTCGGCTTTGCACGGTGTTGTAAAAATTCATGCAAAGGAAATTTCATAAAACCGAAAAAAACCCTTAAAATCCGTAGAAAGGAAGTTTTATGAATATTTCACTAAATTTCGTTTTTTTCAACAATTCCTCGACAACTTTTTCATATCGAAAATTGAAATGCTCGATATCTCATATGTGTCTGATTCGAAATGCTTGAAATACTCATTTCATTTGTTGGGATTAATCCGTTCCATATGTAGCCTCGACAAGCTGCGATATTTCTATATTCAACGAATTTTCTGTTTTTCATTCGTCAGCGTTATTTACGGTATAATTACGATGGAAAATTTCAATTCCATTATCAAAATTTTTACATCGCTCTCATACGTTCCGACGCACATTTCCAACAGAGTTATTCACAGCTGTACAGCTGTGCAGCAGCTTGCAAAGAGCATCGTGAATCTGTACGTCAAATAAACTCGTACATATTCGTGTAACAATATATTCGTGATAAATGTCTTGCTGGCACCGCAGTTTCCATTCCGACGACCGGTCGATCAATATTCAATTTTAACGAATAATACAACCAACAGCAATCTCGGTTTTGATTGAACGAAAAGTTCGATTCAGTCCCAAAGCATGTCTATATTTATGTCTCCACCGCCGTTTTACTTGTACCCATGTGTTTTTACCTCTTTTTTCCTGTCAGATTCGCCACATACGAGACGAAAAGTCCGGTGGTTTTGCTTTACGACCACTCTTCAGTTGGCATCGTGCCATGGACCAGCTGAACATTTTTTTCTCACTCTCTCCCTCTCTTGCTCTTTCGCCTCTCGAACTTTTCCTCTTCAACGTTTTTTCTTCATTGTTTTATCAATGGTCAGCGTTATACCGGATGTGGTGGAGAAAAAAGCTGCGCAAGACCGTGAGAACGATACGAACGACGGTTTCAGGTCGCGTTCTTAACAACAACGTTCGCCAACTGCACGTCGATTTTCGTTGTTATATAACCCCCAAGAAAAATGGCCCTCTGTCTTCTCATTTGTCGGTACACACGTGCACACCCCCATGCCCTTTTGTTCTCTGGCCCATTTTCGACGTTCTCCAGCTGCACACTCCGTCGCTGGTTTTGTCGTAGCTGCGTGCAAACTAGGACATTTCTCATGCGTGGATTCACTCCGAGAAGTGCGTTAAACAAAAGCAAATTGACGAGATAATGACTGGTACTCGCGATACTCATCTCGCGTGTTGCTCTCATTATTTTGCTACTCGTCAATTCTAATCTTGAAAAAAAATCAACCGCAGAAAATAACAGTAAATTGACCGGATGACGACTGTCACTTCGTCGAGAGACGGAATACGGTATTTTCATCATTTCGATCATCTCGCTAGTCGTCAATTTTTATCTTGAAAAACTACGAGTTTCACCGGACGATGTGGTTCTCAGACATTTTTCATCTTCATCCCTTGAGACGCACCTTAAAATGGAGCTGGACCTTTGCACAGCATCTGTATTGGAGCCGATTGTGACATGCTGCATTTCGGTGAGAATTTTCGAAGCGAATGGTCGTCCAATGATTTGAGATGAGAGGAGAAAGACCACGAGTTCGATACGGGCCGTGAAAAATGGCCGAGTATTCGACGAGTGTTTTTCTTTTTTTCATTTATGTCTCCCCGCGATGATGAATCACACCGTTAATTCGTTGCTTTGTTCATCCTCGAGTTTTTCTCCTTCCGCATCCCAAAAAAGTGTGCCACGAGAATGCTATTGTGCCCAGGCAGTATTCGTCTCTCTAATTCATTCTTCATGGTGATATTTTTATTCAGCGTATTTTCCCCAATTTTCTCAAGGGGCGGACGCTAAACTATTTTTGAAAAATCAACTTTCTAAAAAGTACAAATTCTCGTAATAAATACACACGTGAAAGTGCTCGAAAACGATTATTTTCGTCGAAACACACCGATCGAGGGCAGCAGACTATTTTTTAAAATTGGTATATTTCTCAGGAAAAAAACAGCTTTTTTCTCGAAGCAACGTTTTTTCATCTGGTGGTCATTGTAAAAAAAATTGCGTATATCGAGTTGGAATTTTTAATTTCGCTTAATTTACCTTGTAAAAGGGGAGTCGTAAATTTGGAAACGTTCGCTGTATCGTTTCTTTTTTATGAGAGGGAATAATCGCGGGCCGGTTGATAACGCGAGGCCTGCTTTTTCCTAATCTAGCAGATTTTTAAATTTAGGTGCTCTAAAATTGACATAACGTGTCAGATGTAAATAAGGCGTATTCGGGCGTCCACGCCAGCGAAATTTATCATCGAACAAAAGAAACGTTTTTCGGAAACATTTTTTATTCTGTCGAGATAAATGGGCCACCGTGAACCATGCGATATACGTATTTGCACATTGATGGAGGGCAAAGATAATTTGGAGTTGAATTTTAGCACGCGTGGGCTTTTAAAAACCGCAAAAGGTGCGGTGGTTTGAAATTGAACGAAAAGGATGCGAGTTATGAGAGAGTAGGGGACCATATCGTACCTTTATCGGAGACTGTTTCATGTTCAGAGATCATACCATTAAAATAGGGAGTCAATCACGCACCAACGTAATTGGATTACAGTCGACGTTTTTTTTTATTTCTCCTTTTTTCCGCCGTCACGTTTTTTCGAGACTATTTATTATCTCGAAAGATTTATATTCTCATCGTTGTATAAATTACTGCAATGGTTAAAGAAAAATAGTTGCATCATGAAGACGCTGAGGCGGAACGATTTATCCTCTACAAAAATAGATAACACAGCGGAATTGATAAGAATATTTTCCAAGAATTTTCATTCACAAAAGCACTGGAAAAATTGCTGGCAAAATTGATTATAACATCATTTATGAATAACGGCGTTGCCAAACTGCGGATTTTCATGTGCGGAGCTCGGAGCAATTGGTTTTGCAAAATTGTCTATTGCGAATGAAGGATCTGGCGAATGAACTTTGAATTTGAAGAGGATCTGAATAAAAAATATTTTCGATTGTTTCAACGTAAAGAATTCACCGCGAAATTCATGGGTACACAAAAATCCCATGGTGTAGGAATCGTGATTCACGACGGGGTATACCTCTGAAACTGATAAAGTTTCACTTCCGGTGTGCTTTTTCCGTCCACACACGGCACACTTAAAAAACCTTTCATTCCAAGTGAGCGAGTCACGCGAGAAGAAAATTTATTGTTTGCTCGACTAATGCGTTGTTCCGCCATCGAAACAAATACATTTTCCACGCGAGATACCCAACCGTCGCGGAGATTGCCGCTCTGGACCGCACTCGGATGTGCAAATATAGTATATTGATGGCTTTTCAAGCAGTTGAGCTTTAATTCCTGGTGTAATGACGTTTATTTTTATCGACCATTCAAATATGTTATTTTTTTTTAAATATACTTAAACATTTCGACGAACTCGACTTTATAACATTTGCCTACGATCAATCAATCGATACGTCAGGGTAGATTGAGGCTTATTCGTGAGAAGAAAAAGGTATCAGGCTGCGGAGGAAGGTCAAAGTTCTCCTGGGAGGAAAGATTTTTGCTCCGAGTCGTTCGCGGATTTTGAAAATCCCATGACGCGTTTTGAAATTTCGCGGGCGTCATCCTCGAGATTTTTACCCAAACGAGATTATTCCGTCGCGTAGCCTGTGCCTCGGAGTCGGAGATTCAAACGCTCGAAGCAGAAGAGCAGAGACACGCGAGAGTGTTTCTTGATTGTAAATTCACGGAAGCTGAGGAGAGAGTCGAATAAATTCGATATTGGAAAATCGCTTCGCGGTGCACCGGCTGGATGTACCGCAGCTGTGGTGGAAATATCGTCCGGCTCGTGAAAATGCCTCGTGCTCTCGGAGAAACGTGAAATTGCATCGTGAAAATACTCGTGTAAACGATCCTTTCGGGCAAAACTAGCGAATAAACAAATTCCCCTCTGATATACGATATGTTTTCACGAAACGTTGGGATGAAGTCGTACGACTATGAATCTTCATAACGAGGAATAAATATATTCCTAGTCGAGGCAAAATGTACTTTCTCGAGTTCTCGTGGGGTTTTTCCTTGGCACAACTGGAGGAAAATTTATTCCCTCATTGAGAACCTTGCGTAAACATTCCTCTCCCGAATTTGTTAGGAAAAAATAAGAAAAGTTGCTCCTCCAACCGCACCTTGGCTCGGAGAACCTCCATCCAGCTGAATTTCACCGGAAGACAGTGTCACCATGCAAATTCCTTCTTCCGACCCGGATCCGTGTTGAATCTCATCTCCGCGGGATAAAATCTGCCTTCGTTAATACCGGAATGAAAGTTTTCGTAATTCCGTCAACTCACCGCGTCTGTGGGGCGATATCTGGGGTGAGTTTTTATCCGCGGAAATCTCCTCGTACGGATTTTACGTCCCGTTCGTACGTCAAACGCGTATAGAGCTTTTGTCGCCTCGTACTTTTTTTTTATTCCGTTCGACTTTAATGTCCGTTATCGGGGATACACGACGATGTAAACCAACGCAACTGCGAGGTGGTGAAAACTGCGTCGGATGGAGAGCGTGTGCAAGCTTCGTCCGCGGAAAACATTGCGGATGAAGGAAAGGATCTTTCGTCCGGTTGACGATTTTTTTTTCTCCCAAATGGGTCGTACAGATCGCGTCCGCGGGAAATAAACCATCAGAAACGGGCGAAAAACGGGACGAACATTTTTCACCTCTATCGCCATGACGGTAATGGCGGATCATGACTCTTTGCGCGAAACGTCGCCATTCGCTAATGACACATAGCGTACAAACGAGAATGTACAGCTTTGAAAGTCGGCTCTACTGTTGTGCGTTTGGCGGAGCTTTGACAATGCTCCGAAGGCACAATTCCAACGCGAAATAAACGATGGAAATCGCGATTTTTCAGCAGTCAACGATGATTTACAAAAATTCAAAGAAAATCAGTGACAGATGGTACCAAGAAGATTGATTTTTTGATAGTAACGATATCGGAATGTTGCTGAGCAATTGGTTGAAAAAAGGAAATTAAATTCGATAAAAATTTGGAGAGCTTTTTTTTCTTCTCGTGTGAAATAAATTCATTCGCTATTTCGAGCAGAGGACATGAATTATTTCTAAATTTTTACAGACGGAGAATCAACCAACGACCGGCAAGCTTTTATAGTTTTTTCAAAATTCATAAAGAAATGAAAGAAATCGACTCGTCGATAGTTTTTTGCGATGCATTTTCATTTTTAAATGCAGTAATACGTTTTTGATGATGTCAGTTCTGGAACTTTTGTTAAAAAATATCTCTGAAAAATTCTCTCTGGCTCTCCATTTTTGTAACTCGGCGTCGCCATGGTCTCTCGGATTTTCTTCCTTCTTTTTTCGCCTCGAGTCAAAGTTGCAACGTTTGTTTGCGTTATCTCCATGGAGGTTGGCTCGCACGTAAAAATTAGAAGACTCCAGAACGATAAAGTAACACAATCGTGTTGCAAAGATAATAAAGAACGAAAAAGAGCGAGCCCGAGGATGAAGTTTTGGACGGTGGGGGTGCTCGTAAAAGTTGGATAGACGTGACTTGAAGCTTCAGAAACCTCTCGGCTATTATTTTGACAATAAATTTCCATAACGGTGCGAGCATAACCGAGGAGCCCCGGAGATGTCTCGATCTTACGGGAGAGAAAGAGATTTGTGACAGAGACTTCCAATGGGTGAACGTTTCACTAATTTTCAACTTTAGTTTTTAAAGGAAAAAAATCATGAACAATTTAAATCGCTAATAAAACATGCGACGTTTAACCGTGACCGTTAACACGTTGGAAAATGTTTTTAACTCAATTCTCGTGGCAATACATCAATTTAATCTTCGACGCCAGTACCAAAACCCACGACTCGTTTTTTTCACGATTTTTCTCAAATATTTTCACGATAAAGTCTTTTGCGACGCAAGTTTCCCACAATTTTTCCATCTCCTCGTGATAAACGGAATCCGTTAACTTGGCCCTCGTCGTTTAATCCGTCATGTGGCGACCATTTCGTTTTAATAACCAATCAATTTTTATTTAAGGGTAGCTCGGGCCGATAGAAGAAAAATAAACAATAGGAAATTTATCTCTCGTAAAAACTCGTTCGTATTTCACGAATTTCGTCACTGCATGGTTGTGGTACGATGATGAAGATTGAAAAAAAAAATTGGAAAATAACCCGGTTTACAGCAAACGAGAAGTGGAATAAAGTGATGCATTGTAATCGTATACGGACTATCGTAGAATCGAAATTGCTCGAAAAATTTGGAATCGTGCCGTTTATTCGCGGAATTTATCGATAATCAATCGCTGGAATGTCCAACCTGACCTGAAACACGATTGAAAACGAGATAAATTCAACAATAAATTCAGTTACGAATGTGAATTCGTTATTGACGAGCGGAGATTATTCTTGACTCTTTTTTCCTATTCGCTTTGGTTTCAAGCTGCTTTTGCTCAAGTTCTGCATTATTAATTAGCAGCTGGAAAGCGTTTCAAAGCTCCGCTCAGCGGTAACCGTTCTTTCGCAGCGAGGATGAACGTACGTAGGGATGTTCAATCTCCTTAATCTTCCCTGGCATTTGGATTCATCAGAGGGAGAGAGATTATCTTTAGACAATCTCAGGAGAGCTTTATGCAATTCGCGCAAATTATATCCCTCCAGCTGGAAGCTCGACTACACGTGGAATTAATCGCTTCGTGTCATAACTCAACCGCTAATGGCTCTCTGATAATCGGAGTGTCAGAAGCCAAATATTCCGAGTGGAAGCACTTTGTCTCTCCACGGCCAAAAATAGAGAAAATGAGTATATTTCCATCGCTGAAAAAAGGCCACTTTCAATAATTCAATCACGTTTATGGATGCGAGGAAATTCGAAATTTTCTTTCGATTTTCATTTCGAAATGGCACGCAGATTTCGAGTACCTGGAGTTGGTCGTAATCAATTCGCGAATAAATCTTGTTCTTCGAGAAGCCAAATAAAGTACATAAAAAAAACACTTCGCGATGTCTTCTTATTTAATAATAAGTAAATAGCGATAATACATCATCAATCGTTACAAATTGATGGCTTTATAAGTTTTTTCGGAAAAAAATCGTGTTAAAACATACGAAAAGCAGATCACGAAATTCAGGCCTAAAAATGTTTATAATAATAATTACGATGTTTCCAATACACTAATTACATTAAGTTTTTCCGGAAGCGATGAATTTTCAAAGTTGTATCTTTTTAAGCGCATCTCGAAATGCGCGCCGAGCACAGCGAATTTCCAAATGGAAAAAATTATACAAAGCTACGTAAGGGCCCAGATGATTGAGCGACGAAAAAAAAACAGGCGACTGGAGGCATAAAACAACACGCGTGAGAATGGACTCCAGAGTGGTAAACTAACAGTGCGAGCCTGCAGGAACTCTGCGCTTCTGAAATTTTACACATTTCTTTATTTCATTCGTACTTCAGTCTTCTTCATCTTCCCCATACTCCGAAGGGTGGTTCGTATATCCAACGACTTTAACGACTCTTCTTAAAAAAAAAGTTCTCCCAACTTTCAAAGACCGCCTGTGGCAAATAAGGTAGCTTAATAGGGGCTGTAGAATATTACTTAAAAAAGTATTAAAAAAAAAATACAGATGCAAAAAATCCAAACGCATTCCCCGCAATTTACATAAATTCGGTTCGGTTCTTTTTGTTCCATCGGGTAAAAGGATTTTTAAATCGTTCGTTTACACCCAAACGGACATGCCCACGTGCATTTGTTTCGCTTCTTGGCCCTTAAATTCATCACGAATCTAATATCGCGTTCTGGCACATCCTGTGTAATAATAATAATAATAATAATAACATCGCGATAACAGTAAATAATAATATAACAAAAATAGCCTCGGTTTTTTCCGAAGATTCTTCTCGTCCATTGGCTGGTAAGATAACTTTTTTACTGTGACAGTCCCGAGACAGCTACCTTAACAGACTCTGAATTACTGCTCGAGTAACTGGTTCAATATCCATAAAGCATTCCTTTGAATGAACATAACACGTCGGTTATATCGATCTCGTCTGGTCCAGGATGATGTTAAACCAGTTATACGGAGAAGTGAAAAGCTCTCGGGTCCTTTAGGATTGGACCATATATACGATTATCTAGCCAATTGTGGGTCGATTCCAAGCTAGAACCGAAGGACCTGCACTTCCTTGGGGGCAAACCATGCGGACGTGAATGTTAGTAGATAACCTACTGATTGGTACGATGCCCATTGAGCAGCTCGTTCCACCGGTCACACTGGTAAATTTCCCATTGTCTTTTCTCGTTCAATCGCCGCTCGAGGGTCTCGATTATCCGAGAACATCTGATGGAATGACGCTGGGTATCAAGGGATAGCATGTACTTCCTTTCGTATCGTTATCCACATTGTTTGCATCGCCATGGTCAAGAACATGGCTTCAAGAATACCAACATTCTCAATGAATTCCATCCCTTTTTGGCTGCATGTGGCATCCAACAACGATACCAACTCCTCTTTCGATTAGGGATAAGCTAACGAGACATCCGACGAATTCATCTCCATTTCCTCTCAGTCGTTCCCTCGCGATATTTCGTACTAATCTATAGACTTTATTTCCTTCCGCATTAAGCAATTCATTCGATGGACATTAAAACAGACTGATCGCGACTCCAGTGCAATTTTATCAGCTGTATATTACTCTTATTTTGGGTCTTTCCATCGTGCCTTAGACTTTCGCAAAAATGACGGAACTCCTTAGATGCAAACTCGTCCGAACGCGGTTTTTCCCACCACTTTAACGCTTGTCCTCTCCTCGTCCATCTCAAGTACTCGACGTGGGTATTTTCTTCGGACCTCCTGTAATGCAGACGAGAAGTTTCCTCAACGCCTACTCAATTGAGGAGCTCGCTTAACGCAATTGCCGTACAAGTGCACTTTGGTTAATTGACAAGTTGTTGGTGGGTAATGAGAACATCGCGGAACACATTGTCAGACGATCGACCGAGGCATCCCTCTTGCGTCATCAGGAAAACGACACGCGCGACGGGGGTGAAATCAAGGAACGGTGCGCGTGTCCCTTTGATTAAATGTATTTTATCCTCGGCTTAATTCTCTCCTTCTCGTCTCGCCAATCTCACTCGAATTCCGATAGCTCCAAATGAAACATGCGGGATAGGCGTGAATCCGCAAAATACACAAAAACTTCTACAATAAAATATATAAATAAATCATAATATTATACATCATCATTAAAATTCGTCCACATTTTTCGATCTTTATCGTGACTGTCCAGAGACAGGTACCTCAAAGTGAAGACTCATTGAGACCTACAGTTTGGTGACAAGGTACGTCCTTTCCAAAAACTATGAGTAAATATTGAATCAAGATGCCATCAAATTCCCTAAACTTGTTATGTACCGAAACCCGATTCACCGAGCCCTGAATACCGCAAAATACCATAGGATACCAAGTTCGGTGCTCTTCAAACGTTGACAAAGTTTTCGAGGTAGGTGAAGAGACAGAGAGAAAGAGAGAGCAAAAGGGATGGACAATATCACCAGCTGGGATATCCCATAGATATTGGCCGAGTTATATTCCGAGGCTTTGATCAGACTGATGGATTAGCCAGCGCAGCTTTCGCCGCACAAGGATTGTGCGAGGTGGTTTAATAACGTTAAGTTATTAATGGCTTTCCAGCCCCAGCTTCACGTGGTACGAATATGTTTCTGCCGGCTTGCCTCGAGCTTGTTGGACAGAGTACCATGGTCTGGTTATGGTCTTTCCGGTCGTGTTGGCTTTATGGTACTCATATGTGATCGACGGGCATTGCGATGATGTATTTACGTGTGCAAAGACACGTGGAATGAGCTTTTCCCGCATTCGAACTTAACTCGGAAGTCGATCATCATTCGACTGAAAAAAAACGTTGGTAAATATCCTTGCTGGAAATCGTTATACAGCGAGCACACCCTTTTTTCGCCAGCCTTTTGGCGACTCAATAAAACTGTTTAAACAATGAGAGATGTTTGCCACGACTCATCCTGGTGATCCATCATTCGTCACTACTACATTAAGCTTTTCATCTACGCAATTAATGACCGGCGATAATAAACGACGCGTTCAAGAGAGTTATAACGAGTCATTTATTTTCCAATACTTTGTCCAATGTTTGTTTGTCTTTCAACCCTCGTAACGTATACGTTGATCTATCTTATGCTAATTTCAACACTTTGAGGCACGTATATTCGATCCAATACCGCGTCTTCTTTATTCCACCGGAATTCAATCGCTCGGATGAGCTTCATGCATCAAACCACGTGACACGCAATATAGTATACGAACGAAATGTATGCCAAACAAAAAATACATTTCTTTTTACCATATGCGATGTTATAAAAATATACTGAAAAAACATATACATTTTATAATGTAAAAATTTTCGGGACAACTTTTCTTACGATCTTCGTGGCTTTATGGTCGCTCGATAATTTCTTCTCGAATTCTTATCGCGTTTGTCGCAGAGTTTTACACAAAACGCGCTCATGTGGAAGGCTATTTTCCTCGTGTTCGATTTTGAAAAATTGCTCCGAATTTAATTGGAAAGCTTTGAAGTTTAATTGACTGGAATTTCAATTAAAACCAGTGATGTCACATTTTCCGGTGAATGCAAAATGATCGTCTTCCGCGCTGATGAAACCCCACAGGAGTGATGGTCCAATTGGTGATGGAGATTTAATTGACCGTATATAGCATACATTAAAGCGCTTCATTTTTAGGCAAGAATCTTTTTGTCTCGTCCAAGTTGAAAAACTCATGATGCGCGTTACAAGAAAAAATGTGCGCAAGCAAAAGATATTCCAGCTCCAGCGGAGACTCTGCGCTTCGGAAAATGCAATTTTTCATTCAAATAACGTGGAAAGTTTTGCTTTCTCCCATTAAACATGATTTCTCTCTGAAAACGTCCGATCCCGCGTTATTCGAATGCTAAAAAAATGAATTTCCCCATAAGCCTAATCCGTAATTGTGCTCCGAATTTTGTAACCAACGTCAAATTGCATCTGCACCCTTTATTATCAGTCAATTAACTTGGAAAAAAGGAAAACAATATTTCCTAAAAATAAAAAACCCTAATGTATCGACAATATTCGCATATCCTTAATGCTAACAAATGGTGGCCATTCGATACACCCCTGTGTTTTCCATTGGGTTCACGAACCATCCGAACGTGCCGTAACGTTGGCGCTGCGCACGAGGATGAAATTTATTCGAACGACAAACGTGCCAATGGAAAATATGACGGAATAACACCAGACGCAAAATTCATCCCTCTTATCGTAGTCGACGAGTCAATACGATGATAATTCATTTCGTAATCTCTGTTCGTATAAATCCATGCACCAAGACGCTCACGTACACGCGGGGGATGAAAAATTTCGAGGATAAAGATTGAATCACATCAGCAAGCTCGTAAAACTTTCTTAGTTATTATATCAATTGACAAAAGCGTTTGTCCCATGACGTCGGGACGTGACCCCGTTTGAAGCGCCAAGTCGCGAAAAGTCTCGGTAATACTTTGAGAAAAATGGTCTCTGATGGGAAAGAGACCCGTGAGAGCAATCTTTAGCCATCCTTCGAACACTGAGTCGGAGCTTTTGCACGCGAAGAACTTAAAGCCTTTCGGCAACGTTTTCTTAAACCTTCCGAAAGATCGCGCGTAACTCCGTTATATGGTCCAGCATCCGCGTAGGTCCATGAATTTTCCGTCGTGTTCGAGCGTGTGGAAACTTTTATGACTACATTGATTAATCTTGTAATGCATCTTTTCGGTCGATTTCTCTTTCTCCCTCTCTCCATCCGTTTCTCCACAATTCTGCTACCGATAGAAGAACACTTTTTAACGAGTGGACGAATCAAGTTTCAACAAATACTTGAGTAATCCGATAAAAGGTCGAGAATTTCTGGGGATATTTTTATTCCGTTTTTTGGGCAAAATATAATGATGAAAATGTGCCACGTGTTTATTTCATCCCCTCTGTATAATCATTAGTGATATGGTATAAATGTAGGGAAGAGGCGAGGGAGGATACAGATTGCGAGATTTTGTCAGCTATTTTTGGGCGTTGAATCCTCAATAGCCTGCGGTACCGCTGTTAAGAATATTTCATCCGTCAAAGGGAACCTTCCACCGCTGAAAAATTGTGGGAGGGAAGCTTATTAAAATAACGCAAATACCCGAATGAAAAAAGCTTCCGCAAATCTCGGAAGAGAAGAGTTTTGAAATTTATTTTGTAATAACGGAGAAAATTATTGCTATAGAACACCGCGAAAATTTCGTATTAAATTTCAAGAAGACTACCGGAATTTACGAAAGTTTTACACTTTTTTTAATAGCGAGACATTTTATTTTGTTCATTCATTTGTACTATATGGCAATAAGATCGACATTTTTATGCGACAAAAGTTTCACATTTTCCATTCAAAAAAATATTTACAAAAAAAATCGCGATATTTTATTGAAATACACCATTTTTATTGAAAGTACGTATAATACATTTTTTATTCTCAATTAGAAATTTGAATTACAATTAATGAGACGGAGATTATCGAAATAACACGAGGCAAAAAAGAGTTTTGAAAAATAGAAAAATAGAACACCGGCATGTCTGTTGAATTGAGACATGCAGGTGGTGCTGTACCACACCCTAAATCCATTTTTAATGACGTGGGAAAAGGAAGCACATGTTCTGCAACGTTACTCTTTATTGTCGTGCGATAAAAAATAGTAATGAGAATGACGTGACGATTTATCATGACATTTATCGTCCAACGTGGATAGCATTAATCACCCAAGTAAGAAAATACCACTTTTCTTTTTCTTCCACCAAGTGGATGATTCTGCTGCTTGGTCTGCGTCAATGTTGACAATCGAGGGAGCAAAGAGCGTGAAATAACGCGAACTAATAGCGTGAATTGTCCCTTGAGCAACATCTTGTCGCCCTGAAGTTGCCACTCTTTGCAGAGTCTTCTTTCCACATTGTAATGCATTTCATTATTCTCGCAGGACGTACAAAATACTATCAAGAACGTCACTGCACCTGAACGTAATCTCAACGAATTTTCCTCGGTTTCTCAACTTTACCATTTACCACTAGATCACTCGAGGAAGTATTATAAAAACTTTAACAAAAAAAAAATAACGAGGGAAGGATGCAAAACTCAACATGTACTTTCGTCTTTGCTATTTTTTTCTGTTCTAGATTAATTTCGTTGAAGTCACGGAAATTTGTAAAAAGGAATTCTTTACAAGATTCCTGCGCGAAGTAGAGACGGAAATTCGTAGTCAGACACGCAGCCTCCCTATAGTGCCTTTTCCGATATATATTTTTTTCCTCGTCATTCGAGACTTTCTCGATTTATTCCATCCATCTACATCGAAGGGCGAGGACTCTGCAGGGTGTCCCAGAATTAAATGCAAATAATTTATGCAAAAATGAGGTGTGGAATTTCAAGTCGAAAAGTCCCTAAGCACTTTTTGATGCGACTAATCTGTGCAGAATTATCGATTGATATACTATTTCGGCCAATAGCGGGTCTGAAACCTCACTGAGGCACCAGAGAGGGGGGTGCGCGCGTCTGGTAGGCTTTAACTTTGCGAATAAATCCCTCATCAAGATTTCATCTCATGAAAAAAATGATAGAGGACTTTTAATCTCGAAATTTCGTTGCGAATGTAACTGTAAATTATCGACATCGACTTGTGGGACACTCTGTAGACCTTCCGTCGATTCTTCTCTCGATTTAATCCAACCAGAGATAGGTGACGATAGAAAAATCAACGTTCTTTTGATTTTCCTTGTCTTTGAGTTCGCACGTATGGTGTCGCGAAGCGATAAAGGAGATTCCCTGTACGCAAAGGAGTATTGCGTATAGCTTTGTACCTTGCAAAAGCAATATACCTTGATCTTCATCTCCCCTTTTACTGCATCACGATTGTCATGCCTTTGCTGTCTCTGCAGCAATACTTCTTTGCGAGTCAACGTGAATGTTAGACCGATTCCTTTACGCTGAGAGTCAAATTAAGGGCCGAGAGTGCTCATCTAGAATATTTCTATCGATCTCTCCTTTCAACGCGATATTCACCTGCTCTCCTGTATCTCGACTATGAAAAAAAGGGTATAAAAATATTCAGAAATCTTTGAATGGACATGAGCTTTTTTAGAATTTTTTTTGCCGGATTAAATTTACACATATTTCCAATAGTTGTTGGATTAAAAAAAAAATAAAAAATCCGAGTTTTCATAAGATTTCCAAGTACTTGAAAGACAGATATGCGATTTTGGAGGTTTTTATCGTTTGGGAGAATAGGACTACAACGACGAACAACTGTGCAAATTTTTGAAACAAAATGGATTATTCATTTTCATGAAAAATGACTCATCTGTCTGGAGGAATGAAATTGGAAACGCGAGAACACGTAAAAAGCTGAAAAACACGGAGTCGTTATTTTTCTACCCTACCCCTCGACGTGTTTCACCAAGCCCCCTCTCATCTTGCTTCACACATTCATTGCCAAGCTGTAATTTATCATTGAGACTTCATCGCTTCGAGTCTTGCTAATTTCTGGCTTGAGAACTTCCGGACGTGCCTTGAATTCGAGGATCCCAAGATGTACGTCGTCAATTAAGTACACACCACATTAGTAATGTGCCAACTGTGGAATTACCGAACACACCAAGTGGTAAATACACTTGTCGCTTGGTCCAATTTGACAGGCTTGGATTAAGCTCCCGGCAATTAGGAGAGCCATTAATATGCTAATCGATAATAACTGAGGAGCACAACCCCTGGAGGAGAATCGAAATAAAACGATTTGTGACGTCATTAATCATTGCGGGGGATTGAGAACTTTGAGGGGATGAAAAACGATCGCAAACAAAAAAAAATACCTTCGCGGCTGTGAATCAAAAAGAGGTAGCCGCAGGTAGTTATAGTTGTTTGGAAAAAAATGTTTTTCTTTAATGCTCCTGACTCGTAAATAATTTTCCATATTTTCAACGTGATATCATACTCGTTTGCCAAGTGCCAATACGAAATCTTTTGAACAGTTTCAAGCGTGATCGCGAGAACCACCTGTCAGAGCGAAGCCGGACCTCGCACAGGTTTTGAAGAAATCGTGAAATTGAAATCGACGAAATTTTCTCGATGATTCATTCCCGCGCGTTGATTCTAAGGGGGTTGTATAAAGGGGTATACATCATTTTGGTAATAAATTAGACAATATTTTGTAAATTACAGTATAAATTAGCGTATATTTGATTAAATATATTTGCAAATCTAAACGGTGAACCCTGCGTTGAAGTTGTGCGAGCAATTGTGCATTTACGTCCTGAATTTGCTCTCAGAATGTCATACAATGTCTGAGAAAACACTGATGGCGAGCCAACGACGTCGCAAGAGCCTTCTCCGAGGATTCGACTTGGCAGCCGCAAATTTTCATCCCCTCTATGCACAGAAACAATGGAGTGCTTCTACCAATAACGTTCGTGTTCAAAGTTTTCGATAATGCATCAGCCAGCTGCTTCTCCTCACTTGGGCAATCAGTGGAATATTTGCCGAAGGCAAACTCTCCCTTAGAATTCCACCGGAGGCCCGATGATTGAGATTCAGTCTGCTCGACGTTGGAACTCAAAATTACAAACAGAAGTCGAAACGTTCGTCGATTGTGTGTGAATGAATTTTACGTACGATAAAACATCGCTTCCGGTTACTTTTGACAAGCCTGGAATAAACATTCAGGAAGATGGCAAATAAATTTTCCGTGCCACGCCACCCTTGTTCCGCTTCACGACAGGGTCGAAAAGAAGCGACAAGGGGATGCGAAACACGTCTGATAAGACGGCAACACCCTTCACGCGGTATAATATAACATAACCCATGATTTCTGAGTTAATAATGGCGTAAATGATTTCGATCCATGATGGAAAATATTTTACTACCGGAAAGGCGAATAAAAAAAAATTCGTTCGAAAATTCACCGATGTTATTTTTCTCGTTGTATAATATGTTGCTCGAATTTCAGATATTTAATTGCAAAAAACTCTTGACTGTCAAATTTGAAGATGCAACTTTGCAAAAAGATGCAAATTTTCTCCTATGTCAGCGTTTTTTGTTATTAACATCATCTGTTAGTAACAGACAAGCTTCCCCTTTTTGTGCAAGTTCTATCAGCTAGAGGAATCCATCATAGATTTTATGCTGCACTTTTGCATGAAAAGTTATTCAGGAAACGATCCAGCCTCGTAAAAAATAAGTATCGATATAAGCTCGATATAAAAGCGCTCGTAGAGTTGCCATCCGAATGGGGGGATGGGATAAAGATCTGAAGAATTCAAATAGCCTATTCGTTGTATTTCGATACGATGGGCTCTCGGGTGATAAGTCGAGCAGCTTTTCCAGCTCTCTATTGATTCAATCCCCATATTTTTTTCACTCTCTAACGATCGAGTGACATTCTTTTTAACTGCCCAAAGACATGGGTCAGCTTTGCCCGATCGGACGTGAAAAAGCTTTCGCGAAGCTCCACTAAAAGTTCACGTAACTCGTTTGCCCAGCGATGGCTAGGGCATTGGATCCTTTAATGATTAGTCATCTTAATAAAAAATCCAGTTCTCAGGTTCTATTTACCTGAAGACAAAAATGAGGACGAGAAAATAGCCGAGCTGAAAAATTCCGGTACATTCTGCGATAAAATTCCATCTCAAACTTCAAAGCCCTCGAGTTCTTTGAGCCTTTGTCGTGGACCAATTCTATTCTCAGTAGGAGGTACATCGAAGTGTACGACATTCTGGTACGTGAATATTCCTACAAATATGAGATTTTTTTTTGTACATTCCATCGTCTTGGGTTCCAAAATTAATTATAAATTTTGATTGTCTTATCCCACGTGGATTTCCTTTCTCTATTTCGTCCCTGTAGGTGAAGATACCGTGAGCCAGTATGAGACTGCAATGTAGCAGCGATATAGGTGCAAGATACGTGAATTCTTGGCCACGTAAAGAGCTCATTGTACGAGGGTACATGACACATTCTGGTGGCTGGGAACGGTTTCGTATTACCACTTCTTGTTCGGCCAACTCCTGCATTGCTGGAGAATCTTTGAGACTCACCCTCGTGTATCAACGAATTATATCGCTCCAAGGTTTTGGATGGAAGCACCTTGGGTCGTACAATTGCAGCGTATAAGATGCGACATGATTACGTGCAACGTGAAAGCTTTACGCTCGGAGGAAACTCCGAGATGTCGTGCTTTTAGATTACCTCGAGAGCATAACCAGCGAATGCACGTAACATTTGCAAATTTACGTCTTCAATTTACTTTGGAACGTATGAAAAAAAAAATATCCTAGCAGCATTTCAGACGACTGCATGATATTTTAGCGACAAGGTCGCATAACCTTCTCGGTTTAACGATTTTTCTTCCGCGTTGCAAAAGTCAACGCTTTAATCTTCCCTTCGAATGTGACAACTTTGCCAATTCAGGAGACGAAGACAACAATCGCTGATTTTTAGACCATCTTTTTTAGAGATTATTTATCATGGATTAATTCACAAAAAGTGAAACAGTTTTCGCTAAAAAAACTAGAGACTGCTTAGTTTGCGAGCTAATCGTTTCCTCGATCAAGGGAGAAAAACTAATTCCCAATTTTCACCAAATGGTAATTCCGGGACGAAAAAATTCGATTTTTAGCGAAAAAATCACTATTTTTGGAAACTACCGGATGCTCCCTCGAAAAATGCTCGGAAACGAAAAACTAATCACCCGATCGAATTGAAATCCAAACGTGATATTCTCGATATGTTATTCTCCTGGGGGATGTGAAGATAAACCATTTTTTTTCGAATTTTGGAATTTATATACCTTCTTAGCCTGCCCCAGATCAGCCGAAATATCTCCTCCTCCAAGTTCGATCGAAAACTCAATGTCTTCGGGTTTTTTAATTGACGCATCGCAATAACGTGATCAGGCTCTCAGTTCCTGCTTGGTATATATTCCATTATCGTCATACTAACTGTATTACAAGACCGTACGTCGCTTGTATTCACTGGTATAGCATCAAAAGCGTAGATACCGTAGAGCACATAATATCATCCGGGAAAACGTACGTACGTGTGCCAATATACACACACTGCAGCTTGCCTCATATTCCGCAAACCTCTGATAATACAACTAGCGTTCTCGAAAGGAATCCTGGTCTAATTGGAAATCATCATCGATTCTGCCAGCGGTAGCGAAAGCGTCTTGCAATTATGCATAATTGAACAGAACCGAACGTTCCATCACTCATCTCTCCCTGTATGATTCATATGTTAACTATCTTGGACAGAATATAAATCGAGGATATAGTACAAGGTCCGGAATATTCATAAATTGGACGAGCAATAGTTTGTCCATAATGTATTCAACTCCGATTAATCGCCAAGGTAAATTGAATATCATTCCAGGAAATTGCCACAATGCTTCAAAATGATTCTGGAACAAACTACTTCATTCGTTGCATCAATTTTCATGATTTCATGGCTTGTTTCCGACAAATCATTAAAGAAAACTTGCATTTCCCGACAGAACGTCCTTAAGATTCTTTCGAGTCCCGACCAAGTTTCCCGCTCCAACTGGACGTCGGTGGACTTGGAATTCCTCGCATAGAACCACTTTAAGAACATCCGGTTATGGAGTATCGGGTTAGATCAAAGTTCACCCCAAAGTGCATCAATTTTTCTCAACCACCAGGTTTCCAGAGGCTCAAAATTGTTGGATTTCGTCTGGGAACTTTTGGACGGCAGTGTGCACTGTAACATGTGAATTTAATGTCTGCACGCAACACTACACTTTTATAATGACAGCGTTAGGATCGTGGATAGCTAGCTAGTTAAGGATGAACCAGCGCAGAGGAGAACCAGCAACGTTACGGGTTCTATGCGCGAGAACTCGAGTGAGGATGAATTTATAAAACGTCCGCATCTCCCACTCGAGGCAGAGCAAAACTCTCAGTATCGTCAACAACCGTACATCTTAATGGCCCCAAGAGTGGAGGTGGTGCACAGTGCAAGCTCGGCTCTGTGAGTAGCCTGAGCTTGGAAAGTTGGTCCGGAATTCAGCAGAGGAAGACCGACGGTGATGACCGCCCAAATGATCGACTATGCGCCTGCCGATCATTCGATTTCTCGTTGCATCAGTGAACGTACCAGCTGGTTCGTGACCTTGACGAATTATATCAAGCCCCGAATCGCACCAGGACCGAGTTTGCACTGGAAACTATTGAAAATCTTTCAAACTATTTGACCTTGAAATAATGAAAACACGTATTAATGGTCACACAGCAACAGACGATAAGATTTACGTTGCAAATAGCACTGGGCGGGAAGCTGTTGGAGTAGAATAGAGTAGAAATGAGTCAAGTCCGGACACCGGCTGGTACGAATTTTGCGGGGGGAAAAGTCATTGATTCAACGAGAAACAAGGCGACTCTATGTCATCCTTATTTCGCGCATTGTGCGATGGCGCTGGATTAATATCGCGACCGTTTGTACGAGAGAAATCTTTGTTGCAGATGACACCGGGTGCTTTCGCCCTGGGGACGAATTGGTACTCTCTTCGAAATTACCGGCACAAGATTTTCAACCCTCTACGGTGTACCGTCAGTTTCATCCCTGCCTCTGGTTGTTTCCTCTTCAACTACAAGCTTTCTATTCTCTTCTGATCCGCAAACCTTCACCTTTATTCCACCTTTACCACCCTTCATTCTCGGTTCCTTTGTCCTTCCGCTCTGAGCGTTCTTACTACCCAGTTGGCACGAGGAATCCGGCAACGTTATTAATCGCCCTGGCTCGGATTGTATAGCGAGCTTGTCCAGGATATGTCGTTCCTTGTACCGGAACTGTACGAAACATACCCTCGAATATCCTGGCTCTCTCGTAAACAGAACCTGCGAGCGTTTCGTACGAAATCTCTGAATTTATTGTCCTACGCCAATTTCCGGTTCTCTTGACAGACTCTAAAGTACGAAAATATGACAGGACGATAATTCAACGGCAATGACACGTTTACCCAAAAATCGTACCCCGACCTTGGATACTTCGGCAATTCAAACTGCTACGCGATGTTTCTTTCGTTCATAAATTCAAATAAAAGACGATCTTTCGATACATCCTTGGCTGACGCTGGATGGCGCCGTCATTTATTACAATATTCCCAAGGTGGTTGACGAATCAGTCGGCGTTTAATCCGCACTGTTAAAGCTCCTGGGGTGAAAAATCCCAGTGTCGTAATTGAAAGACCCCGAGTTCCACGAGAATTTGGCAATCCGTTCTCTCAAAACGCGGGGTTTTGTATATTCTGTCTGCTGCTCGCGGAGAACAAAACTCGTAATAGATTGAGCGAAAGGGAGAAAAGGAATACCGCTTGTTTTTCGGATCGATGGAAGGTCTCGGGGATTTTAAGGTACGAAGGAACGTGCTGAGAAAAATAAGCGGAATGACATGGCTTTTAAATATGGGGGTCAGGAACACGTAATACCCAGAGGGCGTTATCCCTCGATGACTATTACGAACCCACTGCCGAATTGCCGGTGACACGCAACGAGCCAGCCACTATTTGTCAAACCGAATAGCTTCGATTGCCGCTGAGCAAACAAATTATTAGCGTTATCTTTTCCCCATTTTCGTTCATCTCTCCCTGGTCCTCTTTGTAATTCAGTGAGACTGAATTTTGCTACCCACGTAATAGTCGAGGCAGGGCACGTCTCACAATCAGATAACCGAACGGAACGTATAGTCTCTCGATAAGCGATGTTATTACTATTCTTTAATGTATCCTGTATCGTGTTCGATAACTCCTACTTTTGGACAATTCTGCTCTGGCCATTACAGCGATAAGGCTTCTGCGGCAACGCGAACTTCTTGTGGTTTCGCGTATTGGACCTCTCTCATCTCGAGAGAATAAAACCAAAATTGTCTCGAAATGAAAACGTCACGGGTGTACCGTTACAGCAAAAAATCATATTCAATTCGGAAATTCGTCCGAGACGTGTCCGCACTCGGTTTACGGGAAAGGAAAAGAATCAACAGAGCCATGCGAATTCCGTCCAGGCGCGTTGAAACGCATCCGGTACATGGAGAGATACTTCAAAGAATGTTGACGTTCCGATTAATCTTCTGCATTACTCTCAAGGAATTCGCTAGACTGGCACTTTTCTAAAGGACGTACTAGGCTTCTTCGAACAGAACGAGCGATAAACGACTAAAGTTTGGACGTTTCCTCGTGCCTGAAAAAAATAACAAGATCGTCGAAGCGATGCGTCATAAAGTACGAGAGTGTTCACGGTTTCGTTGTATATTGCGTTGGAAGCATCATTTACGAGGTTGAAACGAAAAGTTTGCCCAGAGCCGTGGCGTTTCGAGCTATCTTTTTGTTTGATGCAAGCTGCAGAGGACAAGAGCACCAGACTGACGTTGGTTCGAGAAGTTTAGGATGAGTTCAGCTAATCATGGACCCTGAAAAGAACATCGAGATGAGAGAAAAACGGAACGGAGTTGGTGGAAAAGCAGACTCGTTGACAGGATACATCGACCAGATTGTACCTCGGCCTAATCTCCCTTTCATGACTCGCCGTCTCGTTGAACAATTTTAACGTCCTTTCATATGCATTTGCATGTTTACATTAAAAACCCTGGATTCCACATTTGCTTGGTGTTGGAACGGACAGATTGACAGGAAAAACTTTTCAGTGGATATTTATTAAAGAAATAAATAAATTGATACTCATTGGTATGAATGAATAAAGTCACTGAATGTAATAGTATTTTTTTCTTCACAAATAGAGGAGTTACCCTGCCATCCATCGTAGATGGAATTTATAGCCTTTTCAGAGAATTTTCTATAGATTCGTGCGTATTTTTTCTTTTGAGACAAACGACGTTGCGCTTTGCAGTCAAGACGAGCATCAATCGTGAGTGACGTCAGCTTTGTGAGAGCTCTTGAGAATTCTTAGAGGCCTCGACGAGTCTCGAAGCAGCTGACTTACGTTCCACGTTGCATGTGAGCATAGATGAAACCCATCGCGACCTTTTCGTGGTTTCACGATAAAACTTGGTTAACGGTTACCCTTACGGGCTGAGAAAAAAGTTACGACGTCACGTCGTTGACGTGGATTGACACGCAGATGCTGCTGGTCGTAATAATGATATTGTATCACCCACGATTCGCATTTTTTTAAACCTTGTTGGCAGCTGTTTTACCGTAGCAGAAAAAAATAGTTGGCCTCCAAGTTTTACACGAAAGCCTTGCCTTAGTGCACTCTCCGTTTATAGTGATGAGAACGCAGCGGAGGAGTGCAAGTTCTCTACATAAATGGATCCATTTTCAGAACGAATATTTTCAAGCTTGCTAAAGTGCCAATCTTCGCACCCGAGGCTCGATGATTCAAAATTTCCGTCCTTTTTTCTTAAAATTTAATTTCCCGTTCCGACAGTTACGTTGGCATTCAAAAAAAATTCTGATGCGCTCGGATGTTTTATTTTTCCTCGAATTTGACTGTTTTTTTTTTTGCGTTTTCTTACTGAAAACGAGTACCCATTCCTAGGATGTCTGATGAGAAATAAAATGCCAAGGGTATTTCCCGATTCAACCTGTTGCTATCTTTGGACTAAAAAAGTTTGTTTTCATAACATTTGTACTTTGTTTTTTTGTCAACTGCTGAGTTTCGGATAGTTTTGATGGTCCTGTAAAAACGGATGTACAGGCCGGGGAAACTATATTCATCCTCGCTTCTGAGGAGAAGTTCAGTCGCTTCCTGAGGACACAAAATTATAGATAACCAAATAATGCGAGTCCATCAAAATTTCAGATGTTCCAATTCATCACTAATCTCCATGAGAATGTCCCGACGGATCGTCTTATTTCTCCTCTGCGAGTACCTGGTGTGTTGCAGCGCTTTGAGTTTTTCTGAGCCGCGTTTTCGAAAATTCAACAACATTGAACGGAATTTCATATTCACCTTGCTATTTTCGCTATACATCTCCGTGAATAAGTAATCTCGAGAGCGCACGAGGCTCTCCAGCATCCGAGCCTTTATGTTATCGGAACAGAGACGCCCGAGTCTTCAATTTTGACGACGGACGAGGGAAAAGTGATTTGCATGTTTCGGATTTACAAAGCCGGCGTGGTGCGAGTTTTGCCCACAGCCCTGGCGATGTTTTCTCACCGCCGTGTCTTCACTTTCATGCGATTCTCAACAACAGCCTATATCTCACAATCCTATATCAAGTAATACAAGATTGTATATAAAATGAAGCTACACATCCTGCATCCGCTTTAGCCTTCCAGCCATTGTTGCATCACTGCAGACTTGAAGCTTTCCGCACAAAAGTCTCCTTCACTCTCACGGTAAAGCCGACATTTTTCGTCTAAACTTCGCTTGGATTCTTCGATATACGTTCTTCTCTTTCGAGATAATATATTCGTGCGTACAAAACTTCGAATGGAAAACTCTTTACTCGCTTTTTCGGTGCCATCACGCAGAAGAGAACGCGAGGCAATGGGACAGGATGCCTTCCAAAGCGGTAAACAATTCCCTTGGAACTTTGAGAAATTTTGGCGAGACCCTTATCTCTCTTCAACCATCCCTAAGGACATTTTCCGTCAGATTTAAACCTCGACGTGTTTCTGTATGCAACCACCGAGAGAATTATTCCCTCTTGAATTATCACTCGTGGAAATTTCAAATTCATTCATGGAATATTCAGGACTTTAAACGAGCAGCCTGCACTTCTCGATTTCGGTGGAACGTCGGAAAAAGTGGATGATTAAAAAAAGTGTCTTCTGCAGCGGAAAGTGTATTGTATTTAGATTAACGTCGGTGATGAAATACGAATTTAATCGTTATTATTATCATGGCTATTGATCAAATATTTTTCCTCTACAAAACTTCATTGAGAATTGACTGTCTCTTTATTTGGCCAATGCGATTGAAAGCATTGAATACGCGAAAGACGAACAAGAACCTTCCTCCCAATAACGATACAAATTTCTGCGAGAATGACTCTGGATATCCTCGAGCTTAGACCTGGTGAATGGACTTTGGTAAGAATTGGAAAAATCCGAAACCTCTCTTCGTTGCAATCTTCAATGGAGGCTATTCTTATCGACTCCTCTATGGATTCACTTTCCGCTTCGTCTATTTTTTTGTATTCTTTAACTTCAAGTTCCATTTTACTAATGTCTCAAGTTCCCTTCACCCACTCGAGCCGTCTGGAAACGAATATATGGATTTTTCTTATCGTCCAACAGAGGAAAAAAAAGTACCGTTGATGTATGTGTTCCTGTCGCCTCTTTTTTTTCGCTCGTCTCTCTCGCTTTATCGGCTCCGACGCTGCTTCTATCTTGCCCGGCGAATTCTTCTCCAGTGCAGGGAACATCGCGGAAAGAGTTTCGATCGGAGAGAAACGAATGGTTAGTCCTGGTTGATGTCTCCTGGGATTTCGGATACACTACCGGTTTGAAAGCATCTTGCCTTCGCGCAGACCGTCTCGTCTCGCGCCTCTGCACTTTCTTATCAAAGTACCTGCAGCCAATTTGTCTGGCATTCGGGACAAGTACTTGCAGTACGGTGCGGTTGGACCCTGCCTGCTTGGGTACACTTCCGTTCATGATTGATCGATTGATCCACTTTGACGTCTTCATATTTCATCGTCACATTATACTCAACGTTCTTTGTTCGATCTTTTCGAAGCTCAACATCGAATCACTGAATTGATGTAACACGATATTGATTGAACGAAGGGCATTCTCAATTGCTAATCCAGGCAACAAAAATCGCAAATCCAATAGCGGAATACGTACAATTCATTCTATAATTACGATTTCGGGGGTAATTCCGTACAGCATTTCCGGTAACATGCCTCTTGAGCTTTACGGCATGTTTTATCGTGCAAACTCGTACAAACTTTATGTATGTTATACCATCCACGTCGATAGAAAATGTGCTGTTGGTGTTACAGTACGGTATAATTGATGGCGGTTTCCTCCATTCTTCTCGTTCTCTCTGTAAGCTCAATTTCACGCTCTGGGATTTAAACTTAGCCATGCTCGCAGCCGTCAATAATTTCCGGAGCAAACGAAACTGTTGGCCCTCTTGGTTTTCGCCCTTTCCGCATACATGGTCGACTTCCAATCACGTTCTATGCGCGATAAGTCGCAATAAAGTTGTTGATCGTTAGCTTGCGTAATAGAACGTCGATTCTGACGAAACATCGATAACAGAGGGAAAGTTTCGCTTGTTTCGATATTTCGTTTGGAAAATTTGTACAATGTTGAAATTGAATATTTGTGCCAAGGTATTACGATTATTGAAAAGCACAATGAAGGGAAAATCTGCAACAAAAGCACTCAATTTATCCTGAATTCAATAGACATTGAAATGTAAATTACGGTGGTGTTTTCCTGGGGTTTTCCCCTTTTTGTGTTCCTGTAAAAATCAGCCTCCAGCTGCCGGACCAGCGGATTCACTCCCTCGAGTTCTTCCCCTCGCGTTATATGAACCAATATCGAGCCCACTTTTATACGTATCATCCCCAAAATAGTATTCTGGGAGCTGTTATTTTGCAACCCAAAGGTTTGAAAAAAAGTACAAGCTTCACAAATTTCCTCCTCTTAATCGTTCAACTTTTATCGAATCAACTAGAATTTAATAGCATCACAGACAAGCGTTGCAACAATTTATTTTTACACCTCGATCAGCCATTGGGTAGAAAAGAATACAAAAATATGGTCGAATTCGATTGGCATTCGTCTATGAAATTCTTAGCCAGCAAAAAAAAAGAACAGCGGTTTGAAAGTAAATTTTCGACAACAGCTTTGAGTTGAAATAAATGCAAGACTGAAGTATCGATGAGGAATGCTTCCAGTAAAGCATCGAACATTTGCATGGTACATTGTACACTCTGGAATTTAAGAAAATCAAAAATCAGCAATTACCACGAATCCTTTGAGCTGGAATGAAGAAAATTAGCAGAAAACGAGGATTCTCTGTCGGTAGAGATGAGAATAAGTAGGTACTGAAAAAATAGAGAACAAGAGAGGAAGAAGAAATTCCCATAAAAGCAGTATTCTCTATCCAAAGTCTTTGACAGCAACGTAGCATGTGAAATGTGAAAATCTTTTGTAAATCTCTCTACCCTCGAGAATCATTTATATTCCATTTGATGGGAGGATTAAATGGAATTGATAAACGGAATATGCGGCATGTACGATCGTTTTTCCAAACCATATGGGTCGAGCGAATAAATTGATATTCGTTTTATCGAGTCCTTTTTGTTCTTATCGTTTCGTTACATCCATCGTTTTTTCATGCTCCATATTTCCCTTCTCTCCTTCCGTCAAATTATCTGCCCATGGCACACGAGTACATAGACGTTAATTATCAGAATACGAGGAGATTTCATCTCATCCACTTGTCGGTACTACGTGAATGGATATTTTAACGAGGCTCCTATTTTTAGAAGCAACGAAAGGCACGAGTGAATATTGAACCTGGGTTATAACGGTGTTCTTTTTATTCGTGTATTCACTCGGCATCATCGTGAATCGAATCGCAAAATGAACCTGAGAATTTTCGATATTCCAGGGAGATTATAACGCAGTTGGACAAAATGAATCTCTAATAATTCAATACGTTCTACCAGCGAATTAATAGATATATATACGTTTAGAACCGCGAAGCATTGTTCGCACAGCTTTATCGCGATCAATGTGCAGATTGCAGGTGCGAATTTTACGAAATACTCCCCTAAATGAGTTTGGAAATCGGTGGTTAATATATTGGCGATATCGAGTGCGACCCACCATTCATCATATCACGTTATTATTCCTGTATACCAAGCTTCCTTTAGCACACAGAGGCTTCATTTGCAGAATTTTTTCCGTTTCCGCTTCCGTTATCGAAGTTCTAACGAGAAGAATTTTCAATCGCTCGTTGACACCCGAAATATTTTAAAATTTCTTCGGTGCTTTGTATATTTTTTTTGGTGATATAAATATAAAAAATGGCGAATTATTTATCAGTTCACGTATGTAAAGGCTTGTCATTTGTCTGACTTGAAATTTCATTGAAAAATGATAATAATTAAAAAATGATGATTCTTTCAAGCGAAGGAGCTTTTGCACAACGAATTAATGAGGATTTTTTTAACATCAACATCAGGTGGATAATTTTTCCACAATCGCCTTTTTTTTAATCAACTGAGTAAAATCCATCCGGTATAACTATACCAGAACATTCTTCGTTAGGATAATTATATCCAGATGGTTAAATTTTATACGAAAAGAACCTTCAGTCAAACAAGTAATCCGTTGAACAATCCGTCAAATAACCTCTCGCGCGTCAAACAATAACGAAACGAAAATAATTTCTAAAAAAGTTAAATACAAGGCAATTAAAAATAATTCTCAAAGCTCACGTCAATTTCTTCACGCATATGTTTCAGGCGAGCCAGCACCGTTGCAGTGAAGCTCAAAAGATGGCAAAACAATTCTCAGTCCGGGTCTAGTCGTTGGGGAAAAAAATTCACCGAGGCCCGATGAACAATGGAGAAAAGGCAGATTCGCGGGGAAATAGGCTGAACAAAAGCAGTGAAATAGTTAACTACGAGATAGTCGTTAATGGGCTCGAAGCCCATCCGCGGCGAGTGAGTCACGTGACGGTTAGCCGAGACCGACGAACGGAGGGGTTGCATGGCACGTTGCCACAGGGAAGCGGAAATGAAAAGCCGAGAAAGCTCGCTTATTGAAAAGCTGTTCTTTGTAAAACAAGAAAAAAAAAGGAACAACGAAACAGAATGGAGATAAAAGATGAGTATTCTCCGTGAATTCGCGTCAAATCCGAGGAACATAGATCTACGAACTGCGGTGAAACCTGATTGTCCCTGTTTCGCTTTGAAAATAAATCGCGTCTCACGCACGAGACTGGAGATTTTTGCTTCATCGTCAAAGTGGCACGTTGGAGCCCTTAATCCTGAACAAATAGAAATATATCGTCCGGAGCAATATATATTGCAGGATCATTCAATTGGATAACAATTGCGAGGATATATCGAAATTTTTTGAAGCGAATTTGGAAAAGAAAAACATCCCCAACATCCAGCATCAATCGTGACGCCTAGTGGTAATCGTCGTCGGAGGGAGTTTCCTGGACGCTCGACAGTCGCGCGTCTCTGGTAAATCAATTTGTGGTTTTTCGATCGCGAAAATTTGCTGGACCAACGAATTTCATAGTACGAAGATACCAGATTTGAGGGGATGAAAAAAAAGCTTGTGTCTCGAGGGACGAACATCGAGTTCTTATTTTCGAGACGAATTTTCGACAAAATCTTGTCACGCTCGATCGTTAAATCCGTTTTTCTATCAGATTCAACAGCCTCCGAAGCTCGGCGGAACTAACGGAAAGCTCATTGGGATTACGAGCGACGCTCGAAAGCGACGGTACATCGTGTTTAGTGTTACGAGGTAGCCGATAAACGTTGGAAAGTACCTTCGAATTAAAGCAACTTAAATCCGTACTCGAGCCACTGAGACTACTAAAATATAATGAAAATCACGAAACAGCGAAAAAGCTTCGTAGGGAGTAGGATAAAAATAAGGTTTCCGCAGATGTAATCAAGATCATCGAAGCGATACGTCGAGTGAAATTGAAATATCGTTTAACGAATGATCCAACGAATATCAAAAGGTCGCGTCTAGTTATGGCGATCGCGCCAGATTTTCAGTGGATCGCTTGCTGAAAAATCGCGGTATTCGGTCGAGGCTCGAGAGAAAACATTTTTATTTAACATGTAAGTGCACCGAGTGAGAAGGGGCTCCGCCCCGAGGGAAAATAATTAGTTTCGAGCGGAGGGATGATTGACCTTGCGGGAAACTTTGCCATCTCGAGGAAGGTCCAAAAAGGCGAGTGCGGGGTTTGTGCGTGTCGTGGATCTTAGGCTTTTAGCGAAGAATTCCGCGGGGAAGCTGTACGATTGAAAAAAAAGAGCGAAAGATCGTGGTGGCGAAAGACGTGGTGAAAAAAACATAAAAATCGTGATGCCGTCACTCGAGGAGCTTTATTACTCAACCGCATTCCCGTTGAACGCGAGTTTTCAATGGTACGAAAATTTGACAAACGGTAATAACAGTAATTTGACGGACAGTCAAATTGGCAATCAATTTATTCTGCCCTGGTGGCGTCAAATAATATGGACGGTCCTGTTCGTCGGAATGATAGCAGTTGCGACAGGTGGAAATCTCATCGTGATATGGATCGTAATGGCGCACAAAAGAATGCGGACAGTGACTAATTACTTTTTGGTGAATCTTAGCATCGCGGACGCTATGGTATCGACGCTCAATGTCACGTTCAATTACACTTACATGCTAAACAGCCACTGGACGTTCGGGAATCTTTACTGCAAGATCAGCCAGTTCATAGCCGTTTTGACGATTTGCGCGAGTGTCTTCACCCTCATGGCCATCTCTATTGACAGGTGAGATTTTCATGACGATTTGTTAATTAACATTTCTACGTTTTATCCGCATTTATGAGCGAACCACTTTTTCCAATTTTCTGCATTCTCAATGCTGCTGTAGGCCGCCATTGTGGCCATATTTTGGTAACGATATATTTTTTCCTCTTTTCGAGAAAATCATAGAGAGAAAAAAAATACATTACATGTATGTTTTTGGAATCAATGAATAAACGTGAATGAATGAAAATATAATAAAGTCGCTGCGTAGAACAGCATTTTATATTGAATCGTAACTATTTTTACGCTTTCGAGAGGATGGAGATTATTAATCTTCTTACCTCGATAAGGCCATCAAATATACCCGGTGGAAAAAGATGTTGAAAGACACTATAAAAAAAGTATGATACCCAACGATAGGGTCTTGACAACGTGGCGAACCGCGAATCAGATCTTCAAGAGCCTCGTATCGATATAAGAGGATTAATATTTTCTCACGAAATGATCGTTAACTTGCTACTCTTATCGGCTCGCTGCTGGCAAACTCATTCCTTCCAAAATTTTATCCTCAAAATGACTCGAGGGCTACTTGAAAGCGCCCAGCAAAGACGCCCTCAGAGTGTGTCCCTTGCTTCTCTTCAAGACGTAACAGTCTTCCGATTCGCGATAAGGGGATTTCAACCCCGTTAAAATTCTTCCCCAGTCGATCTCATTTACCGAACTTTTTAGTCACTTTACGAATCGCTCAAAATACCTCAGGCCAGATATTTTGTTTCTCTTTATTCGTAGGACGTAATACGCCTTTTTGTGCCACTTCAAGAGTATCAACAACAGCCAAAAGCCTTCGTAAGTCAGTAGAGAATTTTTCCCATACCCGGAATCAATTTATTTCGGATTTTCGTAAGCCCTTGTAATGACCAATTTATATAAATATAACACCATTAGAGGTCTTATTCAGGATGAATGAAAAGTTTGTTTTTTTGATTGAGTATAGGTTGGAACGTGCGATACACTTAATTCTCATTGACCGCGATCACTTAGAAACAGACTATTACACCTTTTTTCAACCCCTGGAAATTCGGTAAAAAAAATCCAACGTACGAAACCAGAGACATGGAGAACTTTGATGAATAAAACAATCACAGTTCCATTTTTCCGCTCTCACTGAAGCTACTCGATGGAAATTTAAATTCTGATCGAGTAGTCGAGAGACGCTATTGGAGGAATGAATAACTGACCGGAGAGAACGAGTTTTGTATCGTAAAAAATAATGAAAAAAAAGAAACCACAGCGTTTACGTGCAAACCGATCAGTTATCCACGAGCAAATCGATAGTATGAAATTGAAAAATGAAAAAATGTCAATGGGAGATACGTTACGATAGCAGTTTGCGAAGCTGAATGTTGATCATCTTGTTGGAAAACGATATCGATCAGGAAAATCAACGCTGCCTGACAGAGGCTGCTGCATCCGATCTGCTATTGGTTTTAACCCCGATGGCTCGTTGCTCAATGTTCGAGCAACCTCCAAGTGTCCGAGTGATCCGATCCCACCGCAAAAGCGTATCAACGCTGCTTGACAGCGAGAACCGTCAAGTACGTTGTTTAAATTTCGGAAACCACCTCTGAATAACCATTGCATATCCTTTTTTTCCGTATCCGGTCTTTTATGAACAAATGGCCTTTCATTATCTCGATTTTCTCATTTACCTCTTCCGGCCACATGCTGCAATTATTATTGCAAAAGTATTCAATCAGATCGATCGAAGTTTGACAAACTTTGAACCCGAAAAGACTGCACGAGAGTGTAAAAAAGACGGACGGGTCTCGTGGTGGCTGGACAATCTGACCAACTTCAAGAGGATTCAGCAGCGGGAAAGGATAAACTACGAGAACTTCCGAGTTTATTGGTTTTTTCAGTAACAACGATGGCACCATCCGACTTTCCATTTTCCTGCATCGGACCTATAAATAAATAGGCTTTATGTCGTTTTCCCGATTCACTGTTCGGCTACATACCGCAATTATTATTGCGACCATATTCCGTAAGATCGTTGGAAAGATCGTCAAAGAAAAAGGGGAATAATCAACAGGTTATTCTTGATGTTCGGGTCCTTTTTTTTTTGGAGTACGAGGGAAAATTTCCTCAAAAATTTACCGGAGAATCCATCCAACCCTCACAACAACATCGAATCGATAGGCTTTTTTACGGTCGAATCAAGCTGTCGGGGCAAAGAATCCCAGATAAATGTACAGCGCGACAAAATTGGGGTGGATATTCAATCGCGTGTCTGAGGATGCGGGATTTCATTATGCCACTGGCGCATATGGACGCCTACGAAGTTGGCTCACGTGCTCTGCGAGGTTGCCTATCGCCAGGCGTACTGAAAGCTGGCGAGTGTTAGTTTGGTAGCAACAAATGGAAATTGGCTGCTGCGGGAACGGGAAATAGCGGCGAACTACGCGTCCCTCCCAGAGGAGGCTCCACCAACAGCAGTATCCAGAGCAGACGAAATTCGTTCACATCCCTGTGTCAACCCTATCGCCCTTTGTTATACTCTATCGGCTCTCTGTGCTTTTGTCCTTTTCTCGCGCCACTCGCGTACGAGAATGGAATGAATTCCCATTACGAGCTTCGGACGCTTTGCCCAACTCGAGCGATAACAATCGAAAAGATCAATCGGATAATTTCCAGCGACTTTCGCTTCTCGCCTGTCGAAAGTTCGAGGCTGACTTCAAAATCAACAGCGACGTGGAAATTCATTCGTTCCTCTTGATGATTCATTTCGGATGAGGGAAAACACGTCTGGAACTCTGAAGACCAATGGATAGAAAAAATGTTACAATTTATTTTGCATATATACACCGGCATTCAGCATCTTTGGACTCATGACCTTGTAGAGGGTTTAATCGAGGTACTTTCCTTTTTTTAGTGTTGAAAAAAGTGTCATCGAAGGATCTATGAAAACTTAGTTCTTTGTTTTAAGTTCGAGGACGAGGACGAAGAGGACGAGTCGATAAATAATTGTTTCTTTTAACGCAATAAGTCGTGGTATTCAACGTTTCAATGTGATCGGAAATTTCGATTGAGGTGTAAAGTCAGCGAGCTCGAGAAGCATAAGATACTTGCTTTCGTCGAAATCGGAATACTTTTCAAATTCTAGTCCGCCATACACGGAGGACACGGAAGTTGGTGCGACTTTTTTCTGCCCATATGGCGCGGCACTCATGTGGTTAATAATGCAATCGTTTTTTATGCGCACAATACAATAATTGTACGTCACGATGTACGTATTTGTTTATCTCTTTATTCTCTCGAACAATTTCTCCATAAGCCCACGACATTTTCATCAGCTATGCTGTAGACATATGTCGTTGTGGAACAGTGTATTGTACGAAAGATGGTACAAATGGACGTGGATGGTAGATAGAACGAGAATGAGAATCGCAGAAACTGCTGTCCTGATTTTCCCATTCAACACTGTGAGATTTATCATCACCAACGTCATCCTCATCGTCGTCAGCCTGCTGCTGCTTCTCTCGTAATAGACCGGATATCGAGAAAGGGTGAGAATTTCGTGCCAAACCGGATATACGCTTCGATCCAACATTATACCGGTTTTACTCAATCTGTTTCACTTACTCGCTCATCAATAATACACTTTTATTGTGCGGCTGAATTTATTCCCCATAAAATCCCATCAGCTGTCGTTATAATACGGTGGATGATTATCAGACCTTCGTGAATAGCGAATTGCTCGCGGAAAAGTTATCCCATCGAAGCTTCCGTTCCTAGACGGAGTAGATCTATCGAGAAAAAAAATCTTTTCGGTTCGCGAATGGAAAGAACAGGCATTTTTTTTTTTTTTTTCAATTTGCACAGAAAATTGGCCAAAATATCGTAATCTTTTCAGAAATGACGTATTTTTAAGCAGTAACTGGACCTTCCGGATTTATCGAGAACAGACAAAATTCTGAAAAAAATATGACGACCTTTTTTTCTGTATCGATAAATTTTCAGTGTGGTCTTGTCAAATTAAACAACTCGCTTTTGCAGCTCACTTAATAGAAAAAATCGAATTTGTTTTTACGTTTTAAAGCTATGGGGAATGATCGTTCGTTTAAGGGGACTGTCGTGACGCGATCTACCCCGTATAAATGTTGGCAAAAATTGTTTATACGAAGTTATCTACTTTGCGCCGACTTGATATGTATCATTCTCGCTCGAGCGTCAACTGCGAGAAAAAAGCTTCCTCCCAGGCTTATACCGAGCTTGAGCCATGACATTGGAGCGACAAGAGGGAAATACAGAGCTTTGGCTTTTTACGCGTATTTGCACAGACAACGATTTTCCGCAAATACTTTGCGAGCTTTTTCATCCTCCTTCTCTCGTCTTCGTTTCTCCTTTATCGCACGTGTCTATTTCTTCTTCGTGGCCTTATACACGAACGGAGATGGTCGTATGTGCTCCAGGGGCTCTCCCATTTTCCAAGAGCGCCAACCTATTCGCCATGAAGGCCGTGGAGGTAGGAAGTGAAAAAGGACGCCGGGGGATGCGTTTTCTTGGCTCTCGAAGGAATCGAAGCAGCTGACACTGCTTCGTGTGTTCCACGAGCAAAAGATTTACTTTAAAGTACACGTGACTATGCCGAACAGCAAAGAACTAGGGAATCCAGGGATTATCCAGCGTGTTTTTCTTCCCCATCGTGGTCCATTTGCTCTTATCCGAGATCATACGAAATGTTGACTTTTCACTTTGCGACATAACAAATTTAATTAAATTCTAGAGCAAGTATCAAGTTAATTAGTTATGGAAAGAAAAGCAGGTTCAGGAACAGTTTTTGCATTTTTCATCATTTTAATAATCTTTTAATAACGCTGTTGTTGTACAACACTATCGTGCTCGATGTTTGACTTTCGATTTTCTTTCTGAGCTTTCCATAACATTGCTGATTATTAAAGGGTATCTATACATCCTTAAAGCTTGTGCAAATATCTGTAGAATAATTAATGACGATATTAATGTTCGATGCATAATTTTTTTTTCGAGGATCATGATATTAAAATTTTCGGAACATCAACTGATTGATTGCCAGTATTTTATAAGCGTACATTTTAAAATTCAGTGAACCTTGAATGGGATAGGTGCATCCAATAAAGAGACTAGAGAAATATTAACACTTGAAGATACTTGAATGAACTTGGAGTGTTGATCAAAGTATCCGCAATAAAATTAATCATGCTTTTGATAATTTTAATGGAGGTTTTCATGCAAAAGCCCCAGCTGTAGTTTGATACAACCCGCTTAAAGCTGAGCTGACGAGACTCTCACCACCAGTCTCCACACTCTGAAAGCTTTTCGATGAGGAGATTTCATCATCGTCCCATTATGTCCAATTTTCCATTTATCGTTAATCAATAAGCACCCACATTCGGCCCAGCCTGCTTTTGTACGTGGATTTCAATTTTATATTCGTTCGAACACGACGTGAATTTCGCTGATTTTTTTATGAATCGAACGAGGAGCTGTATTGCACAAATAATGAAGATAGATACAGAACTTTTGCCGGACGTGTTTCGGATGCGAAATTCGGGTTGCTGGACACGTTCGAAGCTTTCTTTATGCCCATTGAGTGGCAAAATTCGTATCTGAGCCCTTGGAAAGTTTTTGCTCACAAACGCAGTCTATGTGGAATAATAAATACTGCTCTCACTTTTATCCAACGAAATTGTGAAAAAAAACGTTTACGTGAACACGAATTTGATTTCTTTTGTTGAAAAAATCTGGCTGAGTGAGATTTCAATGAGAAAAATACTTTTCGTTCAAATACCGAATGGCATCATATGAAAAAATCTTTCACGGTTGCAAATAAACATGTCTACCAATTTTTCTTTGATATTCGACAAAAATTGTTAATTCATACCCAGAAATTACGTTCGAATTTGACAAAATTATACCCACACGTAAAACGCAAGAGTGCACACCTGTGCGTCGGGTCTCCATGCTTTTATAAATCTGCAGTGTTGGCTCTTACTCAGGAAGGAAAAGAGGTCTCTCGGGTGCATGCTTTTTACGCTAGAACACGCTAGAACCCATTGTTAAACACACACTGAGTTTCTGAATAAAATTCCTCAGCAATTTAGGTAAAAGCCCGGTTGCAATATAGATACTAGAAACTTTATCAATCTTAAACGCGAAAAAGACGAGCTGAGGTAAGTTGTAAATCTTCCCAAAAGGATCCTCGAAAGACACGAAATATTACAATTTTTAATCGTCCGATTGAAAAAAAGATAAACAAATTTAATTCATAAGAAAAATGTTTAGAACGAAAGAGACAAATTATCCAAAATAAGGGATGGATGGCTATGAATTTTATTTTATGCCTGCCACATTGCGATAGCTCTTGATTGTTGGAAGCCCTTTTTCATAAAGCCCCAAGAACTCTTCGATAGTTATGGCAATTTTGATCCTAGAGGAATTTTATTTTTCCGATTGTTTCGATTATTCTTCGAACAAATCTATGTTTTCACGGCATTTCCTGGATACATCTCCTCGATTTTAAGGATTCCTTAAAAAAGACTTCCCGTTCCACATCGTTACGTCAGCTGCTCGAATCTTGTCGTTTCTGTCGCACAATCTCCGACACACATATCCCTTTTTCCTCGAGCCGTTGGAGCTTCCATTACTTTATCGCTCACTCGACACCATTCTCCTATCTGTCTTTTCCATGTACAAAGAAATGCCTCGCGTTTTGTCATTTTTCTCTCGGCATCTTTTGCAGTCAAGCATGCAACCGCGATACTGAATGTTTTATAAATATTTACAGATGAAAAGAAGATGGTGACACATTTGTATTTCAAGAATTCTGTTTAAACGTCACATGGGTTCGATCGATAGATGGTCACTTGGCAGTTTAAACACGCAGTCGTTGAGCTTAGTTGAGTATCAGGTCCAATACGATTCTTACCAGCTGCACGAGGTGGCAAGAAGACACCCGAAGATCGCGAACAAATTCGTTCCCCGTTGGCAAAAAATCCATAAGAAAAAATTCATCGAAATTTCAGTATATTTGCATCTAATCTCCCCCATACTATCTAGGCGATTGCTTTCCTAAATGCAAAGCTGATAGTCGAACCCAATCAGCCCCTGTACGAGTATCGATATCTCCAGAGGCAGAAACCCGCAAGGAATTACGGATATTCCTTCCGGGAACGTTCATCCTAACGTATTCGAAACCTCGGCACTCCAAACAGATAAAAGTTACGAGACCAGAGAGAATATACCCACAGAGTTACTGACAATTGCGGTGTTGCTGGGGAATACTTCGTTGCTGGTGGTATAACTCAGAAAAGCTCACTGATACAAAGAGGCTTCGCGCCGGTCGCATAGAATCGTCAGAGAACGGAAGCGCTGGAATACCGGCAATCCAGTCGAACCGACAGTGGAAAATTCAATTTGGCCCAAACGCTCAAAGCAAGTCAGTGATGTTCGAGAAGAAGTTGAAAGACTCGAATAGGAAATGGGACGAAAAGTACAGCCGAGTGACGTCAATCCGCCAAAATGATGCCGAGAAGAGAAATCGAACCGTGAGAAAAAAAATGCGAAGGTCTTTTGATGGTGGGGACATGGTGAGGATGAGGGAGAACAAAAAAGTTTATGCTGCCGAACGAAAAGGTGGAAACACACGGGATATTGAGGGAACTTATGCAAGAGGATCGGGGAATGTACGAGAAAATTCGATAATCCCTCCAGCTAGGATGTACCCATCGAGGATTTATAGCGGCACGTTTCGAATTTATTAGAAATCTCAAAATACGGCGTAGCCGTCGTAGCTGGAGATCCCAATGTTGATAAGAATTTGTTGCCGGAGACCGTTAAGTTGTTAAAAAAAAATGAAAGATCATACCCGGTGATCGTTCCCATCGTTCGGACTCGATACACACTGCGATCTGTCGACTTGAGACTGCAAAGGAAATATTATAGCATGAAAGAAATTTTTGACAAATGTGTCTCGCGTTAAATCATCCTCGAAAGCGTGGAATTGCTCCCGGAGATTCGATTCCACATTTCGAGGAAAATGCCAACCACGTCGAACGCAAAGTTCGCGGATTATTCGATGCGTTCCGTTCTTGAAATTGCTGTGCCATACCAGTTCGGTCACATCGAATCGATGAATGAGCCTGAAGTGGTCCAGGGTGTACTAACACTGGAGGGAAGAGGGTGGGATATTTCGTTCGTCCCTTCGACTTCCAGACGATCGATACTCCGAGCTTCCGGCTTTCGCTTTTTTTAATTGGCAACTGCGGGGTTATCTTTTGGTACAGATGATCGGGAGCCTGATGGCATTGGTGATCAAATGCCAGTGAGTGCGTCGTGCTACTGATAACTTGCCAACGATAATTTGCAAATGACCTTGTACCGTATGCACGGGAGAACATCACGACCATGAGAAGGAGTACTGCCAACCACTTTGTAATTCGTGTGGTAGAATTTGCATCAGGATCGAAGGGGAAGATGCTGGGATGCTGGTCCAGCGTTTGTACAGATCGCTCGGGGCTGAAAGCGGTCGACGAAGTTTATGGAAGCAAATCGCCGTGGTGGTACCCCGAGGCCATCGATCCCCACATCGCACCAATGTCCTAGACTTGGTGTTGTCACATTCAAAGAAAGTTCCCGTTGCACCCAAGTTTCGCAGCCCATGTGACCCAACGACCGGAAGCACCGAAGACACTCCCGCTGAAGGCGATACGTCGGGTGATAAGGAACGATGAACACTAGGAGCCAACGATGGCGATAGTTTCTTCTCACATCAATGTCACGAACATGCCACTGGTTCTTGCGAATGTGGGCAACGACAATTCGATTTTTTTTCTCCATATCGATATCTGAAACTGAAACTATGCAAATATTGAAGCGATTGGTACTCTGAAAAAATACTGAAAACTATGCAAATCTGTTGTCACATCGAAAATGATTTATCGAGCAACGACATTATGGAGTTAAGAATCCTTCTGTACAGATACACGTCAAGTACAAACGAAATCACAGTTGCCTCCGATAGATAAAAATTTTACGATGTTTTATTACTTATATTAAATTTATAATATTCAGCATGAATTGCAAGAAAAGGTTCTATAACAACAATGCCATCACAATCCACGTACAGACGGGTGTTTTCGATTCTTGAAGACTGCGATAAACTTAATGAAACAATTGACAAAAGCTCGACAAACGTAGTCTTGCTTGCAGCGAATCTTTTACCTGTTGAAGTACAACCTGTTGCGTTGAAAATTGTCTCAAGAATTGTTCGAAAAGCGACAATTACGACGATAAAAATAATACACAATGTCAGGATACCGACAAAGAGGACAAAAGAACCCCTGCAACTGAACGGATAGAGCTATGTCTTCAAATCTAACAAACGAACCCAAAGCAGGGGACAATAATGGACTGCAGTCATGTGATCGACGAGTGTCTTTATCAGCTGAACGAACATAATAAAAATGTCGGCGAATCCAGCTCAAATTCCATCTTCGCGTTTACCTCATTTATTCCACGGACAAACCTCCACACCTGGGAATATTCCTTGAATCCTGAATGGTATTGCAATACGCTTCCAAATGCGATATCCCCCACAATCAACCACGAACCATATTGTTGTAAATGTACGGTGATGCGTTAATTCCAAGATTAATCAAAACACAAATGTCGGAGCGAACCACAATGCCAATTTCAATCAGAGCATAGCAGGGGCTGGGTCCGAGAAGGGTGAAGTGTAATAGGAATAGGAGTCGGCCACAATGATGTCCGAGCTCGGGCACCGCTCGATCGATTCCTTCCGACAAAGGCAAAGCGGGTTTTAACGCGAAAGACAACCTCAGCAACGCAGAACCAAGAATCACAATATCCATCTTTATAACGAATGACAAGAGAGTTGCGAGTGAAGATGACACCGAATGTCGGATTATTGGAGGTAAATCTGTAGCAGCTTCTGACCTTGAGCCGGATCGGGCATCAACTTCTCAAACAGGAACCTCAATCTACTGTCGTTCAAAACGATTGGATTGGACAAGGGTCGTGCAACCCGACTGCCGATATACCACAAACACAGAAAATGAATACTGGAAAAACTAACAACCTTTTTTCAACCAGGGTTTCCAAGCTTGAAGGACATTCTAATGCCAATTAAGGAACAAGTACCGCTAAGGAATATGATGATAACTTTCAAGATGGGGATGTGCGCCTGAACGAAACTTTAACACTTTGACTCTGATTCATTGAACAACGGTGGTACATTCAACGCGACCACGAGCGTCGATATTCCAGAGTCGGGATCGGATCATGATAAAAATCATGAAAGTATGATAAAAAGCTTTTGATTCGTCATATTGAATCGGGGTGATTGAAACAGCCGATATCAACCGGGCATGATGATCTTCTCACTTGAATTCCGCATCAATGAAGCTGCTGACGTTGAAAACAATCTGTTCATGCAGCAATCGGTTTCGCCCTTTGAATCGAGAGGGTTTGATCCGCCAACAGTGCAGCCAGGCGAAACATTTGGGATTGGTAAATGCGGTAACGGGGAATACAAACGCGGTATGCGGAACGCACACCGTGAACAACGCGAAAGCCTAAACACTGACTACAACTCCGAACTACAATACGAATTCCAACTGTTTCCAATACGAAGCTCGAGTCATGGGCTGAAATAATAAAAAAGAGACTCGGACTTCAATGAAATAATAAAATACAGGAGGATCTATGGCACGAATTATGGGATAACAGGGGAGATCAAGGCTGGAATGATGCAATGGAGATGTGAAATAACAAGAAATTCGGAAACGATTTCTTGTAGAACGGTTGGAAGAATTCTGGAAGGGAAAAACTGTGCAGGCTCGTCGGAAGAGCTTGATTGTCTTAATCCACAATTCGTCGTTCAATATCACTTTATTTTCGCACCCCGCGGTATGTCAGCTAGATTCACGACGATGCTAGATCTGTGCCATGTTGTTTTACCCCCCGCCGATTCGCTGCAAAGCTTACAATCAGAGTTCGTCATGCTCACGCAGTCTTGTCGAAGGTGCGGTACCATCATCTCGGACCATAGTTCGCTCGAGGAATCCTATCGATCTAATCAATAATTTCAATCAACAACCTTGAACGATATTGCTCTTGAATCGTTACAAGATAGACAAAGGCGCCAAGAACTCGACGCTTCGTGCGTCCTTGAGATAATGACTTGGGCAGCAATGAGACGGTAATGACGGTTAATTATAACGACGCCATTAGGATTCAGCTATGTAAAGAAAATCTTTGAAGAAGAAATTCAGGAAAATTACGAGACCCGAAGCTACAAATTATCGCGTGCGAATTAATCTTCTTCATTTACATCATTTTACGTGGTTCTGGGACGCTCTCAATCAAAGCACCTAGAGCGTCACAGAGATGCTGCTTGTTGAAATGATTATTCCAAGCCCATGAATGGCGACCGTCGGCTCGCGAGGATAGACCGATGCAATAAAGTATTTTAACCAACAACCTTGAACCTTACTGTTTTCAAACCCTCGCAAAAAAGGGCTGAGTTGTTTCGACAGAAAAACAAAGTGTAACTCGATATCTGAACTCTCTCAAGGTGTGATTACTCTGGTAATAACCCCTTGATTATAATGACGTTGCTGGCATACAACTTTGTTGAAATGCCCTGAGGGAAGTCTTTGGAGGACCGAGAAAGCCCTCCTTCGCGTGAGAATAGCTTGTTTAGCTGGATCTTTTTATTTTACCCCATTTGATACAGTTCCCGGACGTTTTTATTCGAAGCGTCGACAGCATCGCTCCTCGATGGAGCAAAGACCGAACGAAGGACCAGGAACGCTATTAACGGAAGTCGAACACGCGTCAACCTCAACGCGTGTACCCTGGAGCCCCACAGGAAGCTTGACACCCAATAACGTTTTTACACTGACCGTCGTCTTGGAGCTTCAACGCTCGACTGCCTCGCAGATAACGACCTCTGCGCGTTCTAAACCGCCATGACGTGTCGTTTAATGGCCTGTGGGTTGAGATTTCGGAAGTCACGTGTGGCATCGCAAGAAAGGTTGCTCGATAGCAGGCTGGATGCACAATTCTCGAAATCGAAAATCGAACTTTGGAAAATCCTTTCATGTCTGTTGCAATGTTGGTAGATTTTTTTTTTCTATAAAAGTTTCGAATATTCTTGACGCAACTGCATTCACAGGGGCTGAAAAATATCAGGACCGAGATGCAATTTTAGAGTTTTCTACATTTTTCGCCAGCTTTGCCGAACGATTCGTCACGTTATTTAGCCTAAAATAAATATGTCGTCGATCGCACTGACGAATATCTTTGCGAAAAAAGCCAGCACTCTAGCTCTTATAACTCAGAAATTCGTGGAGGTTCGAGCGAACAGGCACTTACTGCTCGAAACATTAAAGCCGACGTTTCCTCTTGCCCGGATGCTTTACGGTTCGAACTTTCGCTGAAGTGAGCACAAGCTCGCAAGCACACATCACTGCTTTCCGCTTGCAGAGCCTGCATGAATGATCGTTTCACAGCCAGCGGACGAAAAAAAAAACATTATTTCGACGAAAGAGTCGAACAAAAAGTCTTTGCACTTTGCCTGTATCAGAAAACTATTAATTCTCTCGTCTGTCGATAGTTAAAAATTGACCTACAGACGTTAGTCTAGTGAAAATGTATAAAATCGCTTGGTACAATTTTCCCTCAGCATCACGAAGGTCAGTGACCCGATTTATTTAGTATCAGGCGAATAATATATTTTTAAAATAATTTCGTCGATATTTTTGGTCTTGATGCATTTTTGAAAATATTTATTTGAGGGGACTGAAATATTGTTGCGCGTTTCAAGGAAACATCGTTAAATATTGCACCGCTAGTTTTCATGAAGTCATTCAATAAAATGTTCGATATTAAACACGTCAATGAAATAATCTAATTTATTCATCGAGCAGATTGATAATATTTATTTTATAGCTCCCTCGATATTTTTAGACCGAGACTCGCGATCCATGGCTTTTTGACCATTTTTTTGTTCACGAGGTGAAATTTCAGCGATGGCGAATATTTTATTACGGAGTACTAAACCGACTCGCGTCAATGGACCGAATGGTGAAATTCGTGGGATTAATGATAATTGTTCAACTTGTAGTTTCAGGGATGATTATAATATCGTACGCTCCAGTGAAAACGAGCATCGAGAAGAATAGATTATCGATCATTGGAGGCTGCAACCTTATATGATAATTGATCCAATTCGCCCACTGTAATCGCATGTACCATACGAATTGTACATCGAACCAGCAGGCGACCACATGTTTATCTACATAATACCGTGGTGACAGGAATTATAGTCGGTTTATTGCTCATTAATCGCCATCACTATCAAACGGATGCGAACCTAAAATCAATGGAATGCAACGTAACTTTATTGAAACTTTTTTTTGACAATTATAATTGGGAATTTGGGAATATGAATTATGAAAATCCGATGGCACCACCCTATACAGTACTTCGATATCTCGATACAAGCCACCGTCAAGAGCTGTTTGAAAGAAAAAGAGGAAAGTGAGGAAAAAATCTAAAATGATCTACATGGTTAAAAAATTAAGTAAATAAATTTATCATAAATGAACCAATTTGCAGTTGGTAGTTTTTTTTTGGTAATTAGTAAAGTGATACATTTTTTTATGATACAATATTCAAATGCAAACAGTTCGACAATATTAAGAAAATGAAAATTAAGGTGTACTGCAGCGATCGAATTTTCCGCCAGTTTCCTTCAACGAATATATTTATTTTTACGTATATGAATCTATAAATAATCGTATTTAGTGTCATAAAATAGTTCGGGGCTGAAAACAATCTTTCATGTGTATATCGCGAAATAAAAAAGTGCCAAGCGACGTCAGGTGATGACTTATGCTTTTTTCTTCATGGTGATGTAAAATCAATCGCTTTGCGAGAGAGACGTCGAGTGAACCTGCTGGTTTTTTTTTCACCATCGCAAAGAAACGCGGATGTAAAAGGAGTTTGTATTACAGAGGCAATTTTACAGTTATATACACAGGCAACCGTTGTCGCGGTCGATATTCCAGTTCTCGATGTTTTTCGACCTATGTGCGATCCTGAGACAGGGAGGCTCTTTTTCAACATTTTTGACGCTCTTCAACAGAGCGCAATGGCAAAAAGTACAGAATACAGTTCAAGGCGATTCTATCGTGATGCACAAGATGCATGCACTCCAAGTATCTGCCTGCCAATAACGCCTCACTTTAAACCTCTCAGTGACGTGCCTTCACACTGACACATCTTCGCATCTCTCGAAGCTCCTCATGTATTATACGCTCCCGTTTTCTTTTTCACAATCTCGCGGATGTAGGACACATTGAAGCTTCTCGATAAAATGGCGATTCCAGCTGTGAAAGATTCAATGCACTTTAATGGCAATCTCATATGAAATACCCAAATGACTGATCGTTAAAAATACCGTTGGGTATAAAAAAAAGTTATTCCCCTCTCTCGTGCGTTTCACTTCTGACTAATATTTTTGCAGTTTCTTTTCCTTCGTAACAAAAGCTTGCTCATTTTTGGAAAATTGAAGGCAAAGTGCTAATAATAAACGATGAAACACAACCGTGCTGGAATTGGAGTATTCCGATTGGTCCACATTTCCATACCCTCCGCTCTCAGCGTTTACCCCGAGAAATCGAAGCGTCAGCTCATGAATACGTTTGAGAGATCTTGAATTTTAAGATTAAGATTCGAAGATCGACGTAAATATACGAGTGTGTCGTTTATTGGAGCACTTGTTTCGATTCTTCGTCACCCTTAACATCTGAAGGTTTAAAAATTACGCTATTTTCAATAATCTTTTTTCGATTTTTCAAACTTTTCGTCCAACGAAGAGCGCAATGATTTCAGATTCAATCAAGTTAACTTGTTCACAATACATCACATATGTTTATTGATAAAATGGATATTGTACGAGATTTCAATGTTTCAACGGATTTTACTTGAAAACGTTTTTATAGTCAATTTACAATCTTCAATTAAACTTCAGACCGATATATGCATTGGAGATTTTTTTATGAATAAAAATTGACTGTACGACGTGAGAGTTTCGAGTCTCTCGAGCAAATTTGAATTCACGTGCGAGGAAATTCGCGAAAAAGAGCGGAAAACGAGTCTGAAATGTCCAATCCTTTTCTCAACTAAATTATCCTTTAGTATCTCCATTTATCGATCTTAAGGACCTCTGGAGAAAATTCCGAGAACCGTGGATGAAATTCCATTCCACACACACCCCCCGGGGTACTTTGCCGCAGCCGCAATCTTCCTATTTTCTTTTTTCTCTATATCCTCACATATAAAGAGCATATCCACGTTCGAGATAAGCTCGCTTTACAAGGGAATAAGGAACCTCTGGACCAAACTGTAATTTCCGGGAAATAGAGAACTGTTATTGACACAGAAAACACGTTTGATAAATAACGATTAATTGTCACGTCGATGGCTTCTTCCTCCCTCATTTAGGTACACAGAATGAAACAAGCAACATATACGCGCGGTGATGAAAATATAATACTACGTTCAACGACGACAATATATTGGTACGATAAAATTTTAGCTACCATTCTTAGTTATTAATTTGCGTCTCGAATTATTATTGCATTCTGTCGAGCATTTCCTACTTTCCTTCAATTTGAAGAAAAAGCAAAATTTATGCCAGCCGTTAACTCGAAAGGGCCTCTAGAAACATAATGCTTTCATAAACGCAAGGTGCTGAGAGAATTTTTTGTTTTTTTTTTCATGTAATTTCAGATACATGGCGATAATGAATCCACTCAGACCAAGAATGGGAAGAAGAGCAACGCTCTGCATAGCTATGGCCATTTGGATCGTCGGGGCTATACTTTCATTACCCATGCTCCTCTTCTACACGACTTATACTCAAAACTTTCCAAATGGCGAAGTCCGGGTTATTTGTTACAGTGATTGGCCCAACAGGAGCGACGATGGTCTCAGCTACGACGAATACCTGTAAGTAATTTGGCGCTCTTAAAGTGTTTTATTCACGACTGACCCTTCATCTTGTGTAATTATACTCGTGATCCATACAATTCCAAAGTTTCGTTGAAATTTTAATAATATGCCAAATTAAAATCGTCATTTTTCACAACGTACGAAGACACCGTTCAGGGTCGATAATTATGCGGAGTTTGCGTTAAAATTCGTATATTTTAAGACTAGAGGCGAAAGAAGGCGATTTCAGACCAGTGTGGGGTGTTTTTTTGTTGTTTTTTAGTGAATAGTGAACATAGTGAATTTCATGTAGTTCTTATGTGTATAAAACGGTATTCCATGTGTCTTCAATTTTTTTTATCCACATGGACAATAAACTACAAAAAGAGGAATAATAAGTGGAAAAAAACGACGTATTCGTGGCCCGTTTCGCAGGCCGTAATTCAAGTACAGCTCGTTTCCCTGACAGGGTCATGGCCAACCACTCGACGATCACCTTGGATGAATAATTTTCATCGATTATATTATTCGAGCGAAAGGCACATAACACTGCATGGCTTGGTTAAAAAATGTGAAAAAAGATGAGAACAGCGTTATCGTATATGTCTATAGAACTGTCTGCGATTTAAGAAAAATATTGATCGATATTTTTCTTCCGATTTTCAGTTTAATGTCATTTGTTTTATTGATACAATTCTTGGCTCGAGTATTTTTGTCGTACGGACCGACAAGAGGAATCCTCAATTTCGTTCTTTCAGTTTTGAGAGATAGCTGATGCTGGGCTGTCGCAGATCTCACTACTTCCGTCATATCCTCTTTAAGACCAATTATCTTTTGACAAACTGTAAGAGAATGCAGTAAATTTAACGACACTGTGCGCTGAAGATCCAGAAACTTTCTAATTCGCTCTCAAACACTCTTATATACCTTCGTCTCTCGCATCTCAGCACTCGGCTGATCAAAAGTTGCTGCTAAACTACTTTCCGGAGAATTTCAGCTAACAGCTCTTCCGCACATACACCGACACACACGAGGTGAATTCACAGGACACGACAAACTTATGATAAAACGTCGAGACGTAAAAACGAGAAAGCAACGAAGAAAAAATTCATAGATTGGTTTAATTTGTTTTATTTTATCCCGTGGAAAGTTTATTTATTTTTGTGCAGAATCATGCTTTGCGTTACAAAAAAGAAAATAAAACATCTTTCAAATGTATAAGAAAATTACAAACTTTGTACGCCTGTACGTTGAAAATATTTTAAAAATATAATGGATGTGAACTTCATGGCCTTAGCGTCGCGAGAAAAATCGAAAAAATCATTTGTGAGTAAAATGCTTATGTTGGGTCGTTATTTTTTCGTCAATTTCGTGCATATAATTATCATCATTTTTCAAAAGTCTCAATGAAAAAAATGTGAATATCGATCAATCGTCTGAATAATTTGTTCCAAGGTTTTTATTAATTTATTACTAAAATATTGTTGATGATTGGTTTTAAAGAGATCAATTACGATACTTTTTTATCTCGCTGTGCCCCGATCGTCTCTAATAACATTCTCTCAACTCTCGCGACGCTTCTTCAAAATGGCGCGTTAAATTCCATCGATTGATCGTACATCTTGCTGTTCATGATATTGACAGACTGTGCAGATATGATACATGTGTGTCACGAGGCATGTTCATTGAATGCAGTCGAATCGTCGTACCCGTAGCATTGTCCGCTGGTTGCGAGACGAGAAACGACCTCCTTGTTACCGAGTGATAACGCGAGCGATAATTTAAGTGTCATCCAATGGTCCAGATGCGTCATCAAAACTCGGAGAGACGAGGGAAAAGACTAGCACATCAGTGTCGTTGCATTTTCCATCCCTTTGCGCAGAGCACCAATCTTACATAAAATGCTACATAGAATTGAAATATCGTTAAGGACGACGATCGTTTTATTTATTTTTTTCGAAAATACATTGGTGAATCCAATCACGATTCAAACAGCAATTATTCTCTCATCCGAAGGAGTAAAGTTGACGCTTGGTATGTTATTTAAATACCCGTAAGCCCTTTTGCTCTGGGCTCCCTCAGAACCACGTGGCAGATGTTTCAACACCACACACTGTTGGACGGCAAAACGATGACCAGCGTTGAGGGTTGAAACAAACAGAAAAAGGATCCTGATTGTTGTTCTTTTCGTCGATCCAGCATTTTTCTATTGGTTCCATCGATTCCGTCGCTTCATTAAGGGTCGGTCAATCAACGTCGCGCAATTAAACAGCGAATACGGATACAAACATTGGAGATGTTTGGATACTTGAATATATACATAGAACGTGTAGGATGAGTGACGAAACTTGGGGAAATTCAATATTAGTACAGGGCTCAGCTTCGATAGCTTCCTGACCTAATAGTAATAAACACATCCTTCATGCGTACATCCCACTGCTGTATACCCGCATGAATTAGCTACAGATCCTTTGATGACATGATTTCGGTTTATCTCAAAATGAATTTCTGCCCCAGCTCGTATTGATCTTCTCCCGCTTCTTTTCATCTTTCTCATTTCAGATACAACGTTATCTTCATGATCCTCACATATTTCCTACCGATTGGTTCCATGACTTTCACTTACGCCAGGGTAGGCCTCGAGTTATGGGGCTCGCAGAGTATCGGCGAAGCCACGCAGAGACAACTGGACAACATAAGGAGCAAACGGAGGGTGAGTCTCCGTTATTGCGAATAACATTTTCTCACCGAGTCTCATCCAATTGAGAAGATCGTATTAACCGGTTGCAGCATAATGTCATTCCGTCTGTCACCATTTTTTTAAACGACTTTTCAGCATCGATTTAGGGGATGAAACTGCACGTTGACATTGTTTTTATGTCTCGCTAATTTGTTTGTACATTGAAGAACGTTTCACGGGTATTCTTGCGATTTTTGGGTATACCATATGTCGAAAGATTTTTACGGCTGCTGATTACGATTCCGTTTTTCAAATATTATTTTTTGTCATTTTGAATTTCGCACACCCGACGGTAAATTCGCAATCAACGAGCCTGAAAATCCTGGGATATTTGCGGGCCACGGAGGGTAACTTTTTTCAATTTTTCATCTCTTTCGATTCTTCGTAGTTTTTATCGACTGCCGATAAAAATAAGATTCTTAAAAGTACAAAGTTTCTTGTTCTACATCGGAGGGAAGATAAATGGCTGTTTTTCGACCAATTTCTGATCCTCTGCACGTGGCAGCGAGATATGGACATGCTCTCTCGGCTATGTACAATTATTTAGCGAAAGCTCGCAGCCTGTGGAGCCCAATTCCGTGCGCCATTGCACAAAAATACAAGCCCCTGGATTTTCGAGTTGAAAACATAAATATATATTTAGTTTCTCGTGTGCTTCGTGGTACATTTTTCAACGCTACATAAAGCTAGATGAACGCTGTAGGATCTCGAATACTAATGACACTGGTAAAAGTTATCCCTGACCCAGTCAAGACGCGAACTTTGGTACAGCAAAATTGCTGGCTACCATCCATACAAAAAAAAACCCACTGTACAAATTACTCCAGCTGCGTACTTGCTTTCTCAATCATTTTCCGTTTTGTCAGCATGAGCAAAGTATCGTGCATCAAATTTCATCAAAATTATACAATTTTGCGACTCTAATCGGTACCATCTTGAAGCTGCAAAAAATGATAATTCCCTCGGAGGAGGCCGGTCCCCACGATAAAAAAAATGTCAAATGTCAAAAATCTCCTATCGTACATCCCTCGACCATTAATTCTCATCATTAACCGGCTGGGAACATCCCTCATCGTTCGAATCCTTCATCCTTCCTTTTTCACAAAGGACACGCTTTTATTGCTTACAATCATCCGATCGAATCATCGTCATCCTAATAATTATTAGTCAGACTCGCTAACGCTTTTATCGCTCTCTTTGGATCGCTTGAAACTGAATTCCAATTAGCATTAAATGGGAGCAAAGAGAGGTTGAGAGAAAAGCGAGCCAGCTGGAGCTGAAAGATTATGGGCTAAGATGTCTCGTGGTTAAAAGGAGGTAACTCGGTCTTATATGACCCGGCTTACCATTCTCGTACGCGGGATCTGCGCGCTCAGCTTTTCAGGCAAGAAGTCTTATTCCCTCGGAAATGGAGGATCGAGGCGTTACGTCGTGCTATAACTTGTAATTAGCGGAGAGCCATTTCCATGCGGTGCGCCCTTTTGGAAAATCCCCGAGGGACGCACTCTGGCAGTCTTCATGGTGCGAAGCTTGTGATATTCAACTGTGCAAGCAAAACCGCATGCGACATGTCCCTTTCATTCACGTTCCACGCGTGATCATCCGACGAACACGATGTTCCTTCAAAAGCATCTTGTTACTCTCAAAGTACGAGAATACACAGGTGTACATTTTTGCGTGGAAACTTTCAAAATGGAAATTCGTATGTAGTTCGTATTGGTAAAAAGAAAAATTAATCATTCTTGGCTCGAAATTTTCCGCAATCTTGGCTTCAATACGAGACTTTCTCCATTTTTAACGCCTGGATTGTGTGCGAGATGGAAAAAAGTCTCCACTTTTTCGCTCGTGCATACGTCGGCTTTCGGAAAAAAAGCATTATTTTTGCTGAAATTACAGGAGGAATTTAATGTTACCGTACGAACTTTCATTAGATTCGACGTTTATTTGCTGATGACCGCAAAATATTATCGATTTTTCGTCTTTCCAAAGTCACTATAGGATATGAATAATGTTGCGGATTTTACCTCACATCCGGTAAATCCGGATGTGTAACGTTGAGGAAAATAAATTTCGAACGAGTCGCCTGGACTGAAATTCACATTAATCATCGCTTCTAGCAGTTGGCAGCGATGAATTGTTCGCATTCTGAGTGTATAAAGTGGTCGAAATCATTTTCAGTCAGCCTGTAATTTATAAGCACCTGCGTGAAGCTTGATTATGCAATTAAACAACGAGAATTTATTTTAGTACGTTCGTGCTTTCATCGAAGCATACACTCTTTGTCTCACTTTCGAAAATTCTTTGAAAATTTATCAAATGCAACCGAATCCGTTTGAATATTCGCGATAAAGCTCTCATTGTGAGTTTGGACGTAATTAGGCGAAAGTTCGTAGCCTGAGTTAAAAAATGACAATTAAATTACGTACATAATTACGTCAAAACTGCGACTGACTTCAGCCAACGAGTTTTGCCTCCAGTTTCCTTCTTTTGCGCAGATCCCGGAACTTCTCCGTTTCCCTTCGTCTGCTTAGCAAAATACGTTTATTTTCCTCCGCGACGTAATAAAATTTCTCATCCCACCTGCGCGTAATTCCGAAGAATGAAGAAAAAAAAAATCTCGCTCTTTAAAGCAGCCAACTTTCGCGCGATTCTTAATTCCCTCAAAAACAGCGTGAGAAGGGGGATACGTGGAATTTTGCGTTGCTGATTTGTAGGAAACGAGGAAGAAAAGTTTTCCAACTCATCTCGCAACAGCTTGTGTAAGAACATTGAAAGCTTTGGTTAAAAGTTGGTGTTTTCACTGCGAGGTGTATGAAAACAGCGAGCCGAGCTCCGGAGGACGCACCGCACGGACAACCTTCGAAGATGGGGTTGCTCGTAAGCTCGACTGAGGAAACGAACAACCAGAAAGGGGTGAAGGCTTTGCGAATAGCAGACGTATGGAACGTTGGGGACTAAAATTCATATTCTGTTTGAGATCGAGACAGGAGCGAGAGGGAAAGACAGCTTTGACTTACGAGGTCGACGCGTACATTATACTCCATGCAATGCCACAGGCATGTACCACCCCGCAAACTGCCTTGGAAACTTCCGTCCTGCGTCTGATGAGTATACTCGCGTGTCTGACCGATACTGGCTGTATCTACTTCAGCCACGCTCATACCTTACGAGTCCTCGGGAATACTTGGGATGATAGTGCTCTTGTTGCTCCTTTACTCTTCGCCCGACTCGATTATCTCGGAAGTTTCACTTCCCAGGAGAACATGCCATTAAACAACTTTTTCAAGCGTTATTACCAAGATTCTCCCCTGAATTATCGTGAATTTGTCAAGCTTCGACCATCGACAAATACTTTTGAATTTTTTCCCAAAAAAAAAGAACCAAAGGGCGAAGATGAAGCTTTGTAACTCAACTTACGCGGTTCACGATCACCGGATAGGTTTTTTTAAAAATTTCCTTTTCAGTGTCTGAAAAATATTCCACTCTGAATCTGCAATTTCTAAGCGATTCAGTTCGGTCCAGGGAGTAAACAAAGAAAACAGAGATGAGTGCAGTAAGATCTTTCACACGTTTTTAAATCAGGATTTTAATGGACCGCAAACGAGAACTCAGCTGAACGTTCCATGGTCCAGAATCTACGGTGAAGCGTTTTCCAGCGCCGCTAATATATTTTCGTTGTAAGCCACAAAGCACTTAGGAGGACGCTGGAGGATGCACCCTCGGTCTGTCTGATTAATTAAAATAACGGTACCACCAAGACAGGTTCATGACAAAATAGAGGGAAACAAAAACAGGCGCATATATTATCTCAAAATGGGTAAAGTATCACATTTTGGAAACAGGCTAACGATTTTTCTTCGAAGCTCGAAAAAAAATGAGATTAAAATGGCTTCACGAGAGTGTAGATCGTTGTAACGAGTAAACGAAATAAAACCCCACGAATCACTGTATGATAATTTTTTCATTTTTATCCACCAATTTTGGCAACAATTTTTCTACAAATAGACATGAAAAATGTGGTAACTTCGTGACACAGTGAGCACGAGAAATGTATTCCTCAGAAACAGCTGTTGCTCGTTGGAAATTCGCAGACTTGGGAATAATATTAATGAAAGTAAAAGGAAAAAATACTCGTGGCTGCAGATTTCGCATTCATAAATTCTGATCTTGTCGAGAATTGCAATTGAGAAGCTGTCAGAGGAGAGGTGAGAAAAGAAAACCATTCGGCGAGAAGAGACCCACGAGGAGCAAGGTTTTCGTCCACTAAATTCCGAGCGAACCAGAAAATCTGACCATTTTCGGAAGCAATATACATTCGCGTGCGAGAGGCTTTCTCTGCCTCGAGAAATAACATGGGCGTTTCTCTTTTTATCCCTTCCGTCATGCTCGTAACGCTCGATTATTATTATGCTGGGTTATTGCACGAGGGATGATTAACCGCCCGAGGCACGCTCGAGTGCAACCCTCGAATGTAGGTTTTTGAAAGTTATGACGCCGCCGAGCGAACAACGAGAGAAAAAATTGAAAAAAAAGACATCGATTCTTTTTTTTCCGGACATATTATCCTTTTTCAACAATCATCACTTTTACCAACTCAGTTCACGGTTGATTGTCGCGAATATTCCGCACTCTACGATGACGTATAGCAGCATAAAGTCTCACACAAAAATAGATATATTTATTTTAGTACATTTTGGCAAGTTCAAGAACGATTATTCGTTTTATATCATTTGTTTTCGTTTTTTGCAACATGTTTTTTGCAGCAAAATGACACTCGTCTCCATCGTGGCATTTCTTCGTCAACGTTTGCGGGAATAAAAGCTTTCGCGCCTCGATAATTTCGCTACACAGCGACGCACCGGCTGAGGAGACAGAACTGAAAAATCAAAGGAACCCAATGTTAACTGCAAAAAGACGAAAAGATTCGCGGTGTTATGTCATGCTGCTGTAATCACTTTTGTTTCAACATCGCGTTCGCTTCCACAAGGAGTTCCGGGGGCTGCCCCACCCCAACCTCGGTAGTGACAAAGCCCATCATCCCCGAAACACCAGAGCTCGGCACAAACGTCTTTCTGTAAAAAGAGAAAACCCTCGCGGTCCGAATCGACATATTCCTCGTTTCGTGTGTCACGGAATTTGCGAAAGATTTTTCAAAATGATCTTCCAGGAGCGTGAGATCATTTTCTCCAGTGAAAAAAGTCCAGCAGCTCAAACTCCGAGCGTGCCGAAATCTCAGCGACCCTTTCGCTTTTTGTATGCAACATCGTATGTAAAAATGCCGTTGTTAAAGTAAATTATATAAAAACCTCACATACATTTGAACCCTCCACCGAACACTGTGCTCCATAGCCGAAAGCTGCGCACTGTCGTGTCGCCGAAGCGATTTTTCCCGGCATGATTTTCGGCAGTTCCCTACCCGTCGTTCGCGGCACGTTAAACATACACGAGTATTTTCCTGCACTGCGGAAAATATACATGGGATTAGGGGATACTGAATAAAAACACACCGCGTAGCTGTAAATAGGGGCTGGAAATCTTCAGGTGGTCGACGCCGCTTTCGATCTTATGAACCCGAAGATTTGAAATCGCAAATGCGACGTATACGCCGGGTGATGCGAGAAAACTAGTGGGCATTTTATTTACAAATGAAAAATGCATTTCAATCAAACGAAAAGTCATGTTGGTTATCTTCTGATGAGTACGAGACACCGGGAATTTCCCTATTTTAAGCCTCGAATCGGTGAGAAAAATGAGACCAAAAATAATGCATATATATTCGAATTAATCGATGACGATCGAATGGCGAGAAAAAACTACTTACTTATAGTTGTTGAAGAATGAGGCGAGTGAGCAATCTGAAAACCAGGAAGCGTCACTCGATCCCGGCAATTGCGCCGCCATTGTGAAACGCGGCGAGGCGGCACAAGGGGATGTCTGGTTACTATCATCGTGTTGCAAACCAAGTCTATCGAAGATCAGACAATAATCGCGTCAATTAAGCTTGAACACGTTTTTTTATCGGTACAACGAGTCTTCGCTTCGTTCGAAAAACTCCAATCTCGTATAAAAAAACTGCGGTTTCTTTAATTTACTACTATGAGCAAAAATAACGTATTCCTCGCTGGGGGAAACGCCGAGAGATCGAATTATCGGAAATATGACGAAAAACTGCCATACTCACAAATGGCCGCCTTCATGAAGTCTATCGAAGATCAGACAATAATCGCGTCAATTAAGCATGAACACGCTTTTTTATCGGTACAAAGAGTCTTCGCTTCGTTCGAAAAAATCTAATCTCGTATGAAAAAACTGCGGTTTTTTTATGTTACTACTACGAGCAGAAATAACGTATTCCCCGCTGGGGGAAACGCTGAGAGATCGAATTATCGGAAATTTGACGAAAAAAACTGCGATACTCACAAATGGCCGACTTCATGAGCGGCGGTTACGATACCGGAAAATGCGCCGCTGTCGCGAATTAGCCCAACACCGTTATTTCGTTGCGCGTCTGGAAAAATTGTGCACGCACCCTCCAAATACGCGTACCCTAAAAACAGTACGACGTTTTTGACCGCGCCGTTAAAACCAGAAGGAAGTGAACATCGACGACCTTGAAGATAGAACTTTCTTACCGAGAGCAACGTTATTATTTTCATCCACCATGTTGAACCTGTTTAGTGGACAATCGTATTCTTACGTTAGACGAATGCATGATCAGGTGGACCTAACTTTACGATGGAAAAAGATGAATGTAAACAAATTATTTTCCCGACCAACACATTCATCTCCAAATATATTCGCATTCGGTATTTGATATTAGATACAGGGTAATCGAAAGCTCAATTAAAACGCATTCAAGATTTGTTTAAACTTTTTTTTTATACGACACAAGCCTGATAAGTCATTGAATGTCAAAGTTTGAGCCAATCGGACTCTCACCCTTTCTTCTTTAATTAAAATCTCAACAGGGATTAGTCGCATCGCAATATGCTTAAAGACTTTTCGGCTGGGAATTTCATCTCGAATGTAGCATTAAATTGACACAATTTTTTTTTTCCGATCCACACTCACTTGGTCATCGTCACAGCGATATCGTAACTTTCGAAAGGAAATTCATTTTGTACGTCAAACTGAAACCGTGATGATGCGTCGAGTGTTCGGTCATAGTACAAAGTGTCCGGTCCCTGCATGTTATCTGCGATGTCTGGTGTTGCAAAGGGATGCTGGATAAAAATAAAAATTGACGTATTTGCTGGAGTCACGTGCGTCACCAAATAATTCGAATATTTGTCGACAACGATGAGTATAAGAAATCAACTGAACGAACACTCTCTCGAGAGGGCAAATGGGTAAACTTTTTGTGTAAAGACACATTTTAGAAACTCACGGTAGCGATAACGATGCCAGCAATGTTCAATGTGATCTTGGGATCTCCGACGGAACGGTAAATCATGTCCACGCCATTCCAAAATGCCAAGACATACTCCAGAAAAGATACGATCCCCTGAGCGGCACTTTGACCAAATTAATTCGATGAGAATGTCTTCATCCACCTTTTACGCTTCTTCGAATATTCGGAATTATCTTCACACAGTCATTGTGCATGAAATGCTACTCACAGATCATCCTTAAAACTTGAATCTATCCTTATGAGAAGTTGGGGATACACAATATGGCGTTGTTCCCAATTGGCTGGATAATCAACATTCGGACCAGTAGGAATTCGATCGTTTCGCAGGTTCGAGCTCCTCTGAGCCAATGCCCTGTAAAGATCTGCAAAGAAATGCGCGCCACGATATTTTTTCCCCCCGCGTTAACTGTGAAAAATTCTTAACCTCCTAATTCGCAAATTCTACAGCTATGTGATGGAAAAAATGTCCTTATAAATTCATGTTAAAAAGGGAAAAAGGATCTCAGAAAACGGTGACCTCTTTTTCTTCACTTTCTCCTCCAGATTGCTTGTAGAAAAAAACACTACAGACGAAAGATATTGCAAAACTAATTCGTTTCGAAAAATCAATGCAACGTATATTTTTTTGCGGCTATATTTGTCCAAATATGAACGGGAAACTCACCGTTGGCGGAATCCTTTTGAAAGTCGTTGAGCTTGGCGACAAAATGATACGTCGAATTAGCGTAATCTTTACCGAGATCGTCGATCGCTCGTCGATCTCTCAAGTATCCATTGGCAACGTGCTCAGGCAAAGATCTTATGATTAATGGCGTGTTATCACGTCGTGAACGCAAATAACCGTTCTGTAACGAGAATTGCGGAAATTCGAAAAGACAAATTGAGGAATTATACCGATCGTTCGATTCGCGGTAATAACGAAATCGATGAAAATCGTACGTACGGCTGTCGTGTGCCCGAACTGATTCGAGCCGAGTACGACCGATGCAAAATGATTAGGATCCTCGAGAAGCTGCCCCACGCTGCTCATCACCTGAAAACCCATAAAATTCCCGTTATTTTACGTACACGTAAGTCCGTATGTTACTCATTCAAATTTTTTCATCGGTAAAAAACAACTCACATCGATTTTTTCGTAATAAATCATGCCCTGTTGTGGCGCATAATGGGCTAATTTAACCAGTGTCCCATCAGAAGCAAAAACGGAATCGACAGGATTGAGCAGGAGATCGACGTCCATTCCCAAAGCTTGAAATCTCAAGGGCGTTTCGAAACGTAGATCTCTCTTTTGAAATCTCTGGGGTAAATCTATCTTCACGATTTCGTGTTCCAAAACTATGGGAAAAACGAAGAGTGACCAACATTTCAAAGAAACGTTCTTTTCCGACTGAAACTCTTCGAAATTATCACCACCTTTGCAACAAAGGTCGATATTTCTCGAGAATCATACAATATCACAATACAATAAAATACAATACCAAAAAAAAATGTATTTACGAAACAAAGTGCAGCGCAAAATACACGAAAATAATGAAGAAAAAAGATCAAGAAAATGAGTGACATGAAGCTGTGGCATGTGCGACAAATCGAAGATGTATATTTACCGTGATTCGGATTGACTTTCAAGTACTCAAAAATCGGATTGTCCCTTGCGTTCGTCTGCAAGAATATTGATATTAATCATACACCTGATTTAAATCACGTTGGCAAAAAAATACAAGACACTTTTCTATTCTTTATCTATCTTCACTCATAAACATTTTCTCCCTTCTCACGCGCCTCGATGTTAACCAACTTTGAACATCAATGCCCCTGCTCCAAAATATCTCAAACGCATGATATTTCTGTGAACAAAATGTCAATTTTTAAAAAAAGAGGGAATAATTTCTTTCGTTTAGTTTAGTTTATTTTAGAACGAAACGATTGTGGATTTGCGAACCTCGCGAGTCAAGATATCCTCCCATGGAAATATTATTCACTCAAGGTATTTTGGAACGGAGATATTTAAGAGGGAACTTGGTTGAGTTTGAATCAATTCGGAACATGGCTGTTTGAGCAGACGGAAATAAAGAATAGAGATGTGCTGCCCACAAAGAAAGGCTCACCTCTTCAAAGCAAAGAAACAAATGGACCATGGATAGGCAAAGAACAATGATAGGCCCTGGGTACATGATGTTCGTGCGGATATCGATGTGATATTAACAACGAAAAAAATTAAACTATCGATCGTTTCGAACCTTGCGCGACGACTGAGTGGACATTTTCGAATGCCGAATTATAGATGACTGTAAATTTTCCTACGCAACAAGGTTGTCAGCATGGGCTCACATCGACCTAATAAAAAATGTTTCACCATTGAGGCGGTTGTCGTGATAATGTCAAGATTGTTAAAATATCGAAGTCTGCTCTCGAGAATTTCCATGTTTCTTATTCCTATGTTTAATCTCGTATTTTTCTGGACAATAGGGGGTTTTCTGTACATATCGACGTGAATCACCGTGCACTTGTCGACGATGACAGAAACGACGTTGACAAGATTGCGTGGCGCTATAAAGCATTTTTCATGTACACTATCATGACTTTGACAATGACAGAACGTTTGGGCGCTGGCGATAAGTCATATTTATAAGGAACACATTTCTGTTAACGTACATCCATAAATTTGTGGGTATCTTGCTTCATCCTACAAAGGGAAACCCTATTTAAAAAATCAGGAAGTTCTTACCAATTTGTTACGTGGGGTACTACAAATTTCCATGTCTTTTCCGAAGTAATCATATCGGTAAATATTTTGAATCGCCGAGATTCGAAATATTTGTCATAATTTATTTATTCGGTGCAATAGCATTGTGCAACCTTCGAGATACGAATAGATCGAGGATTTTGATCGAACGGAGAAGAAAGAATTCCGAAAAACGAACCCGAGTTCGTTATAAGCAGAGGAACGACGGATTAATTCCCGGTACTTTCTTGACAGAATGTATATCGAGTACATCGAACGAGCATCGTTCTTTCTCAATGAAATTCATCCTAATTGTCCTAATTAATTGATCAGCTGACCGATTAAAAATCGGGTCTCTCATTGACGGGGTCAGTCATACGGAACGGATCACAGATCCGGAACGGAGAACTACCGGTATAAAAGGACCATCCGAACCCGGAAAACTCCAGAATCGGAGCTCTCCAGCCCTGAAGATGCAGACTGCAACGTTTGCGAAACGTCGGCAAAAAGCTGATACAAAACGTGGCATCCATCCGGAAGCCAACCAATTTCAAAATTCATCCTCTTTATTCATTCAAAATCTGTCGTTAACCGCACGTTCCCGTGTAGAAATTTGATCTGGACGTCCCGACTTTAGACCGGGCCCTGGTCTGGATTTCCTTGGTTTGGCCTGGTCTTAGTTTTTAGGTAGGGGCCTGGTAAGGGGCAAATAGGGAAAATCGGGCTATTCTCGTCAATATTTCCATGTCAGAAAATGCTCATGGCCTGGTCGTGATTTCCATGAATACAATTCTGAGTTCTGAGTTATATACATATACTCCCGATATGCTCGCCTTCGTTGCGCCTAACGCGCAACATTCGTTGGTAAGGCAGTGCGACAAGGGAAAAATAGAATTTAAAATATGATCTTGCTTACATTTGAATTTTATGTTTCAATTTATTCCGTGTGCTCTACTTCCTTATTTCCCTACACAAATGTGTATGATTTCATATTAAGTCTCAGGTCGGATTCCAACCGGGCTGTGGCATGGAATGACATTTGAAAACCAAGTAAGGGCCATTGCTATTTCCTGGCTTACTGTTCTGAGCGGGTGCTGATCAGGCCCTGGTCATTTCCCGATTATTTCCCGGTGTATGGAAATCAAACCAGGCCCTGACTTATTACCCGTTACATTGCTAGCCGGATCCCGGCCTGGCTAGCCTGGCTATGCCCCGATATCAAATCGGGAAAGCCAGTACTGGGCCTGATTTGTTCCCGATCAAAATTTCTACACGGGTTATCGCAACGCAAAGTGTCACGAAAAATACATTCCGATTATTTTCTTTTTTGCTAAAGAACATTGATTATCATATCAAAAGTAATGCAATCATCATTGTGATATTTCTTCGTCACCGGCCACGTGGTGAACAAGTAGTATCAGTCTTGTCGTATGGTGTGCAGAAGGTTCTTCGGCCACGGTGATTTGGTTACACGGTGACGCAACGACTCAGCATGCAAACCTGATGAAATCAAGAAAATCCAGCGGTGATGAAAAAAACGACGGCAAATCCGTTTTCGCATCGGTAAATTTCAACGACCAATTTGTGGATTTTTGGCACGCCGGTTTACTTGCCTCTCGTTGCGAGCTTCCACAGAAGCTTCCCGGGGCTGCCCCGCCCCAACCTCCGTAATAACATACACTGTCGTTGTGCCTTGAGCAAGCCAGCTCAGCACAGACGTCTCTCTGTGAGAAGAGGAAATTGATCCAAAGCATTTCGAATTTCGGTTCGACATTCTTTTTTTTTCCACAATTGTCGTCACAGGTCGTCAACCTTGTTCAGTGACCTCGAAACTTCAGCATGGCTTTGGTCAATACCACGTGACCACTTGAAACTACACCCTGAAGATTTAATGCTACAGCGGTGCCCCCCCACCAATATTAACCATCAATGATCCACCAGGTTTTAGTTTTAAGAAAAAATACTGAAATCTACTCGGAATTTCGTCCTGAGCCCAACTTCAAATTATGAACATCGAGCTGTGGGATATCCTGTATTAATATAAATTTGCAGTTAGTGTACGTATTTCATTGAAAATGACGCGTACCGATGCATATCCTGGGGATACACGATAACACTGTGGTCCATAGCCGTGGCCAGTGCATTGTTCGGTCAAAGAGGCAACTTTTCCTGGCATTAACCTTGCCAATTCGTTGCCCGTTCTTGTCGGCATATTGTACATGCAATGGTACAATGCGTTCCTGCAAAAAAAATCCGAGGTGTCGGTGCAAACTCGGTAATACACGCGCTTGTGTATTATTATCGTATATCGGCTGTATGCCGATTGGCACAAAAAATTGTAATAACTTGTAGCTGTTACTAAATTTGGTAAGGGAGCATTCGGAAAACCACGATGCGTTGTTTCCCGCCGGCAGGAACTCTGCCATAAGGAAATTCGACGTTTGAACGCAGCCGTTTGCGGGGTCATCATCGTGCGGCGAACCAAATCTATCAAAGAGATCATTTATCGGGCGAGAAAATTGAGATGTTCTCCTTCGTACTGAATTCACCCGAGACAACACGCTTTTTTTCATCGAGGCAACGATTTTTCCTGGGAAATTCGTCAAAAAGGTGTCAAAAGTGTCTCAAAGTATCAGCCTAGGACTGGATGAACGTTTGAACGATGAAAAACCTGAGAGATCGGGTTGTGAAGAACATGATGGACAAAGTGGCACACTCACAGGTGGCCGGTTTCATGAGCGGCCATGAGAACACCGGCAAAGGCACCGCTATCGAAAGCCAACGCGGTACCGTAATTCTCTCGTACTTCATGACGAACGTGACACGCACCGTTGGTATACGCGTATCCTAACAACAGAATTACGCTATTATCGAGCTCGTTCGATGTAAAGAGACAACAGTATTGACAATCGAAGATACCATTTTTTGTTCTTACCAAACGCATAGTTACCCTGATCATTCACCATGTACAACCTGTTTCAACGAACAATCGTGATGTTAGACGAGTTTTTCGTTGCGGAGTATGGAAACGAACACGGCTATTTCCCGAGCAACGACCATGGCTCTGCATCCGTATCAATACGATTTTCATGACTTTTCAGTCCCAGCCTACTTCTCTTCCCCATATACTGACCTGCTCAGGGTGAACATAATGTCGAAACTGTCGAGAGGGAAGACGTCTTGTATGTCGTAGAAAAATCTTGCTGATCTTCCAAGCGCTGGAAGGATGTGAAAGTTATTCGCTGATGCCATGCTTGTTGCGATGTAAGGTGTCGCTGTCGAATCCTGAATGAAAACAAGAATTGTCGTGTGTACCGGAGAAATAACGCTTATGACGATGAATGTCAAAAAAGTTACGTGTTCCACTCTCTTTCCCGGGCGAATGGATCGTTCTTTCATTTTGTTGCAAGTTGAACAAAACGGTCAGAGTACCCAAAGAAGTGTCTTGATTGAGGTTGGATGTAGGAACGTTTGTCAAGAACTCACCGTCGCGATAACGATTGCAGCGATGTTGAATCTAAACTCGGGATCGTGGACGGAACGGTAAATCATTTCGACGCCATTCCAGAACGCCAATAGGTACTCGAGGAATGATGTCAGTCCACGAGTCATCCTTCGATCGGTACCGATAAAATCCGAAATTTACCATCCTCCGATTCTTGGAACATTCGCAATTGTTCCTCATAATATTGTCCCCGCACAACGTCTCACTCACCAATCGTTTTGAAAACTGGCGTCGATGTACACGAGAATTTGAGGATACACAGTGGGGCGTTGTGTCTGGTCGTATCCACTATTCGCGTTTCCGTAATTGGGGGCACGAGTATACGACTGACGGGCGACCCTGGAGGCTCCGACTCTGTAAATATCTGCAGAAAAATATTCATCGCGACACATGCTGTTTTTTCACGTTAACCATGAACAAACCGGAACGATACTCGACGAGAAACTCACCGTCGATGGATCTATTCTGCGAGCCAATGTCATTGAGCCTAGCAACAAGGTGATACGTTGAATTGGCAACATCATTGTCAAGGTAATTGGTCGCACGTCGTTTCCTCAGGTATCCACCGACAACCGACTCGGGCAAATGCCTGATGACCAGCGGTGAGTTGCCACGCCGTGATAGCAGGTACCCGTTCTGCGGTGAAAATTCATTCGTTCGGGAAATACGAAAATTCATAAGTAAATTCGTAATTGAAGAATTATCGATCGTTTAGGTCTTTATAATAATTGATATCGATAGAAATTTTACGGCTGCCGTCTGTCCATGTGCATTCGTGCTGAGTACGACCGATGCCAAATGATTGGGGTCCTGTAGGAGGTACCCTACTTGGCTCATCGCCTGCAAAGTTCATGAGATACGATTCAATCGCGAAATTCATGCACGCCCGCGAGCACTCTCGCACACGCACATATGCTCATTGCGAGCATTATTTGTCAATATTTTGCCATCGGTTAACAAAAGCTTACACCGTTGATTTTCTCGAAATTAGGTCGATTTTGATTTTGCGAAGGTCGCGCATAGTACACGGGTGTCTGGTCAGAGGCAAGCACCGAATCGGTCGGTTTAAGCAGGAGATTGATGTCCAACCCCAAGGCCTGAATGAACATTGGTGTTCCGGCCTGAACATCTCTCTTGTTCAATCTATCGGGTAAAGCTATCTTCACGATCTCGTGTTCCGAAACTGCGGTTAAAAACCAAGTCCAAGTAAGGTCGTAAATAGGTTCTTCGATATTATAAACTCATCGAAATAATCAACTTTTCTATTCTCCGTGGACATTTAGCCAAAAAGAAAAACGATGGATACGTCGCTTTTCCTTCAGTGACAAATGATTATCATTCACACGAGAAAAAGGGGCAGCGCGAAATTCATAGAAATACTGAAGAAAACATTTACGAAGGAAAATGATCCTCTGCAACGAATGAATTATGTATTTACCGTGACTCGGATTCATTCTGAAGTATTCCAGAATCGGATCTGCCCCTGCTTTCGTCTGTCAAAATACGAATTTCAGTCGCGAGACCTCTCACGGTGTATTTGAAAATCTTTCGGCTTCGGGTCGAGGCAATTTTTCAAAATCGAAGCATGATTTCGATAGCAAAGAAATACAGAAAATCTCACCTCTGAATAACAGTAAAACGAATGAACGATGGATAGCCAGAAGGCAACGATTTTTCGCAGGGACATGCTACTCGTGCAGATCTTAATTCGTCTTTAAGAACGAAAAAAAAAACTTGAAACCACGTCGTTCCAGTCGGTATGCCAAGACTGGAATGGGAATTTCCAAACGCCGAAATCTAATAACCGGACTTTGGGCGTACTTCATTTATCATATTTAAGGGGTATGAATTACGCGAACGTAATGTAAAGTACATTAATTTTCGAAATGATTACAAACCGATAGTGAGGTTTATATATCAACGTAGCCAGCAGATTTCGTCTCGCTCTCACTCACGAGCGTATCGTAGAAAAACCAATAAATATTTATGCTATCTGAGTCAATATGAGGTTAATAATTGCAAACCGATATACGAAATGCATCACATACGTCGGTCGTCTTTTACGAGGCATCAACGACGATAACGCTTCTGTGCGACGTGCCGAAAACAACGACGACGAAACGGACGTCTTCGTCGATGAGGAAAACGGCAAAAACGTCTGCGACAGAAACGTTCGATGTGGACGGCTTCTGCAACGACGACGGTACGGGTACAGGTACAGACGAGAACAACGTCTATGAGGAGAACGGCGAAGACGACGACGGTAGCGTCCACAAGATTTACGGCGTTGAGAAAAATTCAGTTGTCGACGGATTTCTCTGTTGCCATAATCACGGCTGATTAATTGTTGATTAATTTATGGTTTCCACATGAAATATTCATAATTATACAGGACTTCGAGTGCCTCGTGTTGATAATAACGGTTTTTCTGTATCGATTTGAACTACCTTCGAAAATCAAAAAGTTTCGATTTGTTTTGTCTCTCTTCGAGATAGTAGGCTTCTTAATTTCATTTTTTTTCGTACACTACTATTTTGGAAAAACCGCATGTTTCAAAATAAAGTCTATTTTTTGAATACTCGTCGTGCGTTATTTACGTTTTTTGAGGACCTTCGTGTTAGGTTTCAATTACGATATGATGTATCCCCGTGCAACTGCGACACCTGCCATACCGCTGTGAAATGCAGAAGTGTACGTTTGTACATTTTTCACATCCGTGTGACGACACAAAACCGGACGAATTTTTTTTCGAGCGTCGCAATCGTTCACACCTGGGTTTGGTTTGGCGGTAACGGGCGCGCAACTTTAACCGAATTCAATAATGAATATTGATGCTTCAAACAACGTTTACGGGGTACTATGAAGCGCCAACTTTTTTTTTGCACAATATGTCTCCACCATACGTAACCTATTTCCTCTTTAATCCTCTTGCCACCGAACATCCTGTCGATTTTGTATAAATAATCACAACAGCCGTAACCGCAGAATTCTTCTCTCCTTACGGTGGATAGAATCGCACAGTTTGAAATTTTATCAAAAAATTCAATGTTCGATGGATAGCGATAAAATGAAAAAAAAAAAAAAAACAGAAATATTCCGCTGTTATTACAATACTCGAGATGAAAATTGAATGTTCCTTGAATTCATTCGTTAATTACGATAAATTCACCTTTGCTATTTTACGAAATTCTATGTTAGAAAAAATCTGAGAATGAAAATAGATTCTCCAATTATAATATTATTTGTTCCACTCGAACCCGGTTGCGTACAATCGTGGAGGAAGAACCAATTTTCTAGGGGCTGCAGCGGTGGTCGAAGGGGCGGGTAAAAATCGAGGTTGAAGCGAGAACTAGTTTCTACGTTTAATGGTCGCTTATAATTGCGTCGCAAGTTCCGCCTGCGAAAGAATCGAAGAAAGATGAAGCAATCGTGCTGGGAAATGCGCGGAATATACCCGATAATCGAAAGCTACAGGAAGCTCTCGACACTCGTCATTAAAACGAGTTCAATTGCTCCTGCAGCAGGGTGGAATCATCCCTTTCCTCGCGTTGCAACCCCATCTCGTCTGCGCTGTTTACAGAGATCGTCAGATCGAACGAGATGATAAAAAAGCAGAGGGAACGTAATTAAACGGAAATCCTTCCAAAAATAAACCTTTTAAAGCTTTCGAAAAACCACAAAACTTTGTTTTTTGCAAAACAAGAAAAAATTCATCAAAAATCATCCTACGTGTCGAGTAATTCGAGAGAATCACTACAATTGTCGGTAAAGTATATTTACTTTGCTCAAAAAAAAGAACCATCGACGTAATTATGGAAAATTGAGGATCTCTGCGAAACCGTTATTATTTCAAGTTCTGAAACATTTTTTTCGGTTTTTGTCGCAGAAGACAACGCGTTATTTCGAGTGATACCTCGGTTTTTTTCTCTCGTAAGATAATTCGAAGATCATCTCCAATAAGATATCGAGTGTTTTTGCTTTCTTCAGGGCCAAGGTTCCCTGCGGATGGTGAATTTTTACTCACTTTGTGAGTCGATAAAGACTCGTTATAGCACGGTACGATGCTACAGCAAGCTCGTTTATTTCAACGTTGAAGTAGAAAGCGAGGAATGACCGAAAAAGCCTCGGGGCGTAGCTAGAAAGGGAAACGACTAGACATTTACTCCGTTATCTTTTTTCCTCGCGCTGTATCTGTGATCAATGGTTTAAAAAAGTTGGATGCGCTCCAATAAAGGGCGTTATGTCGAACCTCTACGCACTCGCGACTTTCTCGTCGTTCTTCCTCGCTCTGACGGTCGAGAAATGCACGATGCAATGTCATCTCTCTAGTGGATGAAATTCTATAGTCTACCGAAGTACTTGTGCAGAAGGCAAAAAAGAGGGTAGGTCCTGTCGTCACCTACAGGATAAAAGAGAGAGAGGGATGAAATAGCATCATGCTCTCAGAGGATAAAAATATATTCAATCGAAAAAGTAATATTAAATTCGCACAAATCCAAAACTTATAAAATTTCAAGCATTTATCATTTATAATAAATTTAAACAACATAATTACTCAAACGCAAGGGTGTTGGAATATACGATATCAATCATTTAAAATAAAATTGAGGATGAAACTCCAAATCGGAATGTGTATTTCGGCAATTTTTTATCCGACCGGAAGCATACGTCGTTTATAAAGATTTGAAATTACAAATGAATTTTCCAAAGTTTTACGCGATGTACGCAAGGTCGTTCATACCAAGTTCCGGGGCTTCAAAATCGATGCTGATTTTTTTTTGGTGTCCCCAAAGACGTCGCAATCTCTCGTAATGGAAAGTTCCAATTTATGCCTTGATTCGTAAGATATAAGCTACTTTCCATAATTTCGATTGTGAAACACGTACGTGGTATTCGCTTCACGTCCGTATGAGGCACGATGTATGAATCTGTATTGCAGATATTTGCACGAAAATGTTTTGGAATATCGAACGTGTCAAACCGCTCGCTCAACGTGTAAATTACACGATCGGATCACTGCGCATATATGATTGCGCACTATTTATTCTTTCATTTGATTTCAGGTCGTGAAAATGATGATCGTAGTAGTGGTGATATTCGCAGTGTGCTGGCTACCGTTTCACGTTTATTTCATCGTGACATCATACCTACCGGAAATCACGAACGAGCCATACATACAGGAATTATTTCTCGCTATATACTGGCTCGCAATGTCCAACAGCATGTATAATCCAATTATTTATTGCTGGATGAATTCAAGGTCGGTATATAAGATTATCATTATCGCTCCGATAATATATTGTCATAATTTAACAAAACTTTCTTGCAAATACGTCATCTTTTTTCGTCAAATTTATTTAAAAACGTAGATTCGTAGTCAGAGCTCGTTTCATCAAATTTATAATATTGGCATGACTTCTCGCAATGGCTTACATTTATTATTTAAATAGATCCGGCAAACGTAACATTAGCGAATGTGGCAAAAATGACACGTGACAAAAATTTATAAAGAAATTTCCTCGTTATCCGGCGGGCTGGGGTGAAAGATGTGTCGCACATTTCTCTTCTTCCCGAAGTTATCTTATAGCTATTTGGGTCCTCGTAAATTAAGACCTCCTCCTCCGGTGGTAATTTAATCCACACTACGGTTTTGCAGAATTTCAAACCCTAGGAACATCCACGCGGTTTCACGGTCATTAATTAATACAACAGATCCATCGTATTTTATATTTTCCATGATTTTTCAATCATAAATTTTCCTCAATTAAATTTACGCCATTTTTCGCAAATTTCCCGAGGCAGATGTTCCTCGGAAATTCCATCTCTCATTTCCTCCTGGAGATTCGCGCGTAATTTACGACTCGATGAAACGACCGCATTTTTTGCTCTCTTTTGATCGTCAGAGACGAATAAACATTCAAATTCCACGCGCTAAAGGCCTCTGATAAATGACGAAATTTCCAATCTACGATACAGAATTTTTCGCTTTTTCGGCGTCCCTCGATGTTCCAAGACTGTCGTGGAAATTTCCACCGAACGTTCGGATTCTCCATAAATCCGCTGATCTTCGCTGCGAAAAGTTAATACCTCCGACGAATGAGAAATGCGCCTCGGAGGCGTTACAGGGACTTGGAATTTTTCAATTTGAACGAGTCGCGAAGGACTCTTGCAACAATGTTCCTTCTCCTCGAAAGATAATGATAATAATTCACCTTATCCAAAATTCTATGCGCATTACTCTTGATACCCTCTTCCGCATGTCGGATATAATCCCGCGAAACTTTAACTACTTCCGGAAGAATAAACATTAGCGTTGAGGCGTGTACAGACGAGCTTCACCACGACCGAATACACAGGGTTCTTGACACGCGAAAAAGAAATACGCGAATATAGGGTGCAGGAAGCGGAGTTATTACACGTTACCGCTTGGTTATTGAAACTTTTCCCATCTCAAAAGTTTCTGAAAAAACCGACAGTTTGTCCATATTCAATAACGAAACATACAGAGTGTTCCAGAGCTGGAAATCACCCGTTTGAAACTAGATTCAGGATGGAATTTCGAGACGAAAAGTCTCTTTCATTCGGCGAGCTCCCGTTGGGTTGTTAATCAAGATATCAGAATCTAGTTTGCATAGTTTGCAAGTTCGCGACTCCGATTGGTTGAATCGGAAAATGCTAAACTACTTTGGCACTCGGAATTTCATCCCGAGTCTAACTGTCGAGTATATTATTGACTGAAAGTTTCGAGACACCCTATATATAGCGTAAAAACGCAGGAGACATTCGACAACAGCCGGAGGTGGAGTTTTCCTCGCGTATCTTCGATATTTATCGCAAAATATGCTGTGAGATTTCTTTTTATCTTACTGCAGATTTCGACGAGGGTTCGCTCAATTTTTCTCATGGTGTCCCTGGGTCCACGTAACGCTAGAGCCATCGCTCTCCCGCTCGGAAGCTGTTACGTCCCGTTACAGCTGTACCGGAAGTCCGGAGGCTCACGCGAGGATATCACGGAACGGTACGTTCACCGATTCGTCCTCCGATCAACAATCGAGCGATCTTTTCACCACTGCGTCGACGACGCCGCGAAGAGGCTCGATTCTCGAGCTCGATGAATACGAGATCGACCGTATGACGAGATGACTGACCAGCGATTGTCTATGAAATTTACCAGAAATTTGCGATTTCCATTTGTTACAGTCCGGAACTCGTCTCATTTGTAATTAAATCGTTCTATGATTCTCCTCGCACACGCTTGCATTTGTTTGAGAAAATGATTTCGTCTTCACCCTCGTGATAACAACGCTCCTCGAAAGTTCGAAAAATTCATGAAAAATCGTCACCTTTGTGTTTATGGAAAGGTAACATCGCGAATAATCGATGAAACCCCAAATAATTGTCTTTCCAAAATGGACGACGTCATATAATTGAATAACAAAGAAAACGAGCAAAAAATCCAATTGTCACGACTTTTTTTTGCATCGTATGAAAAACTTGTCGTACACGCGCCAATTGCGTTCGATGAAACGTCTTGGGGGTTCGAAAAGTCGTCTCGATCGTCGGCGCAAACGTCCGAATATTCGTGGTGTCGATAGTGTATTATTGTTGAATAAATTAAACGACGTTGACGAAAAACAAGGTTGGGTACAAGCTCTGTTATTCTATTTGGCCTGCAGGCACGGTGCGGATACCGCTGCACCTGCAACCGTTGAGAGGAATCAGCCCCAGTAACGACCGATTTCCGGTCCATCACCGAGGCCATGGTCGACGCTGGAGGACACCTCAACCCCGCGGGCACGTTTCCTGACAAGAGGAAGACGCCTCTCAGCAGCAACGAGTTCACACTTGGATCTGAGCAAAGTCCATTTGCTCGCGAAAATGTCGAAGAATTTTGAGAAAAAAAGATCACACCTTGGCGAGGCATTCGCTTGCATGTTCATCGATGTTCCTGCAACGATCGTGGATCGATGATTGTTCGCCGAAAGTCGCGTATAAAAAGAACGAAAGAAAAGTCAGCGTTGACTCGCACGTTACGATAATTAAAGATCAATAAACTGAAGGAATTTATCATAAAGATGAGTTTCATCTTCGAGTTGTCTTGACAGTTGCGAAAAATTCTTTGAAACCTACCGAAGAGATTGATTATTTTTGGGGAAGAGATGGGCGTGGCTGAAAGAAATCTACAATGAGATCATCGATGATGATGAACATTGTCGTGGATTCTCGAAGCAGAAAATACTCACTGGACTTGTCAAATTCTGATAAAATAAGTGAGAAATAATGTGAAATTACGAAGAAAAAAATCATTCCGATACGTTTTTTGAGTCATTCGTCATTGAATTCCGGTCCATTTCGTCAAAGTATCCCTCATTGTACCTCTGCACCGGAAATGACTTTTTTCTCATTCCATTGACGATTGCGCCTAAACCCGGACGTCAAGCAATCGTAATAATAAGATCGACCTGTATTCAGGATTTTTTTATACCTGATGATCGACAAGTACGAGTAATGTTGCAGCTGAGCGATACAGAGTGTCCTAAAGTTTGGTGTTAGTCATTTAAACCTGGATTCAGGATAAAATTCCCAGACGAAACGTATTCTGGTGTTTTTTTGTACGACCGAAACCTCCTGAGTTATTGAATGTCCAAGTTTTACCCAATCGGACGCGCGCTCTCCCTTCCTCAGCGGGCTTCGCACACCTCCTATTGGTCCAACTTTATCAAATAATAACTCATCGGGGATTCGTCGGATGAAAATGTGCTCAAAGACTTTTCGACTCGAAATTTCGTCCCCAATGAAGCATTAAATGATCAGCATCCGGTTTTGCGACATCCTGTAGATTTTGAAATTTTAACGATCCTCTCGAAAATATGGATCCAAGATTTCCATCGTCCATCGACACTAATTAGTTTGGGCAATTATTCGCACCGTCGCTTCTGGTACTTGGACATTTTTTCACCGACAAGTTTCGTTACAAAGGACCAATGATCTGTAAAACGTGTAAAAATGTATACTCGAACTTCGCGTACACTGTTAAATTGACTGTCGCATTCATTACCAACTAGAAAATTGTAATCAAGAAAAAAATACTCAAAATCAATACTGCTTCTTTTTCGTGCAGGTAAAAATGCGAATGAACGAACAATTCGAAGTTTGAACGAATTATAAGTGTATTTGTTACAATGTTGATGATCCAACGAAAAATCGGTACTTTTACAGAATTAATTGTATATACGTAAATACTATATGGAGAAGAAAAAGAAGGTGGTTAATTTTTTAAAAAGGATTTTTGGTACGAAAGCCCAGGAATAAAATAATAAACACAGGGATTCGCGATTTACGGGTTTGCAAAAAAATGATCGCCATTGTTGTTTGAATATGCTCGAGATCTTTGTGTTCCTACATTATATACAAGCGCATTTTCAATTTTTTCTACTACTCTCGATGAAAAATGTTTCAAAGGTGAGAAAAATTATTCAAGCTCGTACTTTCATCGCGCCAAAAATGTCTCATTTGGAAATCCATTTTCGTCCAGCATATTGATCTTTTGGCACAACAATGACTCTTTATTTCTTTAGTCTTAAAAATCTTTCTTCTCCAATATCCGAATCTCCGCAAAGTTTCATCTTAAATATCTCCATTGCAGAATACGTTCAAGGATGAGGAAATATCACAAATCCTTCGTAATTCCAGTTCTAAAACATGACCAAATCCGAATATCTTTCTGCTTCACAAATCGATCGAGTTACGCCTCATCGGTTTGAATATTCCGGAAGTGGTAATATTTTAGAACAGAGCCATTTTGGAATTTTACGATTTCTACAAATTCGGATATTTCCTCACGGAAATATTATGCACTCGACATGTTTTGGAATGTAGATATGGGAGATGAAATTTGATGGGGATTAAGATGATCGGAAAGAAAAATACGTCTGAGAATAAGGGATTGAAGAGATTTCCAGTGAAAAAAAAAGAATTCGTGTATGATAAAAACTCGAATAAAAAAAATGCGTCGATTACTCGCTTATTGTGGACATCGGCATATCTGTATATCTACGTATCGAATGTGAATTAAAAAAAAATGAATTTAGGAAAAATAAATAAATAATAAATCAACAGACAAAACGATACTCTGGGAAAACCAAACGCTTTTTAACAGATAACTGTACCGTGTATAAAATCGCTATTACAACCGTATAATAATTCAATTAAATTTATAAATACGATAAAAACCCGTCGATATGTTATTATTCGTAAGATATGTGTACATGAGTGTGTATCGTGAAGAAAATATGTGATTGACTCAACGTGCAGCGATATGTATGATATATGATTATTGAAGGGAGAACCAAAATTTCCTGTTGAATTGCATTCGCCTGAGAATGAATTTGATACCCCGCCGTTCCCACTACGATACCCAAGACGAAACTGTACGTGATCAATCATGCGAAAAGAAAATCAATAACAGACTAGATTTAACGAATATTCAGCATTGAAAGAGGTGTTTTATTCGATGGCACACGCTTGTCGCTTTCGAATGATTTTTTTTTGCGAGAAAATTTGAGACACAATTTTCAAGCATCTCTCTCGAACTCTCGGATGAGTTGACGAAGATTTGAGAAGACATCGATTTTTGAGGAGAAAAAAAACAAACAGTCGCACGTTGTGCTCTGTCATGAAAATCGAACGTATGATTGGTTCTTCCGACGGAAATATACGCACATCGATCTTTGGCGGAAAAAGCTTTGAACCATAATTTTCACGAATCGAAAGTGTATTATTGTGATTTCTCATAAATTATCGTCAATTTTGGCTTTTAATGTCCGAATGAAAAAAAATTCCCATCGACTATGCCTTGTGACACAAGGTCACTGGAATGTGCCCTAAAATTTTCGACCAGGATTAAGTAATTTTCAAAATTATAAAACAAAGATGCGTCGTTTTATAAGTTTTTGATCTTTAAATCTCACTGCGGTCCATCAGAGACTCTCGTTCGAGCTTCCACTCACTAACTTCCATACAGAGAGCATTCTTTTTTGACGATTCTGAACAAGATGATGGCATACGTTTCGTTCGAGCCCACATTTTTCTTCGTTTCAGAATTTTTACAAATTCAAATTTTCGAAAAATGTTTTTGAGATCGAGATGAAAAATTGTAAAGGCGGCTTGACGAGTTTGTTTGAATTCTCGTAGGTTTCTTAAGGATCTCGATGTACAGGGCGCGACCATTTACATTTACGAGCTTTTTGTAATTGAATTTTAATCGAGAATATTCTGGAGAACACGACAAAACCGACGTTGAATGCGAATTTCATGACCTCGGTTGGAGCCAAAAAATCTGAATTAAATCACTCGTGCAGAAGGCAAAGAGTACATTTTTTCCAAACGATAAAAATATCGGAAAAGTTATCAAAAATTAAAGTTTTGCAAAGAACGAATAAATGACTAAATTAATTAATTTATTTCACGTGAAACAGACATAAGTTGTTCAAATTTTTTTCAGATTTTTATGCTTTGAAAAGATTTGTTAATGAAAAGTGGCTGGCCCACGTAATTGGAGAATATTATTCATTTCTCAAAATCCGACTGACGCGCTTATCAAAAAGATATTAACATTGAGAATATAAAGCGAATAAAGCGAATTCAGTCGACGGACTAATTGACGAAAAAAAACTCGTAGCACTGTAAACGAAATACGGTAAAATGATTCGGAAGAAAAGCGGGACCGTAAACACATGAAAATATTATAAATAAATGTTTCAAGAGTGAAAAGAGTGTTCCTCATTAATAATAATACTGTCACGGGCGTATATCGCATAATGATCGACGAAGACTACAAATTTTCGTTAATTCCATAATCAAATGTTGTAAAACTCTGCTATGACTGTATCCTGGATGATGCATCAATAAAAACACCTTATTTTTCAATTTCTCATTCATTTACTCATAAGATAACCTCATCGTTCACGATTAGCTCTTGAGCACCCAATTACATCATCAACTTTCAATCGATGAATGCGGCCGAAGAAAATTCGAGTCTTTTCCTTCTTTCAATTTCTTCCGCGAGTCTTTCTCCCAATATTGGTACGATTATTATGATTCTAACGAAACTCAATTAATTGTCCAAATCGCTGTATTACCGACAGTCGATACAACGCAAAAAAAAATGCACCATGACCGCCGCAGGATAATATTCCTTTCGTACAGGCAGAGAGAGTGACACGTAAGCATGTAAATGAAATTTGCATCGTTAATGAGAGTTTCAATCAAAAAAATCCTACGTTCAAAAAATTCCTGCCGATTAACCGGTGAGCGAGGGAGTGTGTAGAAAACACGGCGCTTAGTGCGTTTTTTCCCCGAAAGAGGCGCTTCTGGTTCGCGTCGTTGCATTCAAAACACAAGTCGTTTAACCTCTCTTCGTACTCAGTATTCGATCTATGACACAATCTTCCATCGCACTATTTTTTTCTCTCAAAATGTCATTTCGTACTTGCGCCTCTTTGCAACCCTCTTAAATCCCAACAATTTGAATGAATTACTTCAACAAAGCCCTTGATACAGCAGAGTTCATGCGTGTGCAGTCGCGGACACGTTTCAGTGTAATATCGAGCCGCGAGTGCAAAGTGTTTACGCGTCGATTCGACGCGTTCCATTAGTCATTTCCGTCAATGTCTCATCAACGCGTCAATTTTCCCGATTCTCGATAAAAATGTAACAATCACGCAAGCTGTGAGTGCTCTTTCGTCATGACACAATTGCAGCGAAATCGTTGAGACAAAAATTTCGTTGGACCTCGTTGTTATTTTTCAGATAACGCCGTAAGCAAACTTCGTGGATACTTTGAACGACGTTCGTATCGGCGACTCAGGGTGGGGTCCGATGAATCGAGATCCTCCGGAAGGTGTCGAGAACAAAAACCAAAAAAAGAAAAAAAACAACGGAAAATATGATGAAAAATTGAAGCGCCAAAGCGGGAAAAAATAATAACAAAATTGATCACGAAATTGTCGATCGCTCGGAGAAGCACGATGGCAAGACCGATAGTCGCGAGCCAACAAAAATTGGCTGAAAAGCTGACGATTCTCAATGATCGCGGTATCGGAATGCTGACGCGTATTTACAACATAAAAAAAGCCTGCGGCGACGCTAAATCCAAGCCAGGCTTTTTGTCCGACAAGACTCTCGAGTCGTCCATTAAATCGATCGTGAGAAAATTTCCAAACATCGACATCAAAGGTCTGCAGACGATAACGAACCTTCGAACCGAAATAATCAAATCGTTGTCGCTATATTATTACACTTTCGTCGATTTGCTCGACTTCAAGGACAACGTGTGCGAATTACTGACGACGATGGACGCGTGCGGAGTGCAAATGGACATAACGATCAATTTCGATCTCACGAAGGGTTACCTCGACCTTGTGGTGACCTACGTGAGTCTCATGATATTGTTGTCGAAAGTGGAGGATCGTAAAGCCGTTTTGGGGCTGTTCAACGCGGCGCACGAGATGGTACACAGCCAGTCGGACTCGAGTTTCCCTCGTTTAGGACAAATGATAATGGATTACGACGTGCCGTTGAAAAAGCTCTCGGAAGAATTTATACCGCATTCTAAGCTTCTGAGAAACGCGCTCGCATCGCTGTGGCCCGTTTATCCGGGGAGAAATTTGTCCGCAGATAACTGGAGAGCCGATCAAAAATTGAGTCTCGTCGGCAGTCCGGGGCAGATACTGAAGGCAGCGGCGACGGAAACCATGTCCTGCGAAACATTGAGCCTCGACAGGATCGAGCGTTGGATAATACTCGGCTTTACCCTCTGCCACTCCTTTCTCGCTCAGGAGCAACCCAACAAATTGTGGACCACCGCGCTGGAGTCCAGTTGGGTATTGGCGCTCTTTCGCGACGAAGTCATTTACGTGCATCAGTACATCCAGACGTACTTTGAGGGAATAAAGGGCTACGGCAAGCGCGTCTCGGAGGTGAAAGATTGTTACAATCAGGCGATACAGAAAGCCGGCTACAGACACAGAGAGAGGAGAAAATTTTTGCGCACCGCGTTGAAGGAGTTGGGTCTGATAATGACGGATCAGCCGGGCTTACTGGGTCCGAAGGCTCTTTTGATTTTCATGGGTCTGTCGCACGCGAGAGACGAAATTCTCTGGCTCCTGCGGCACGGCGACAATCCTCCGTCGCAGGGCAAAGCTAAGGGCAAAGCCAGCGAGGATCTGGTCGATCGTCAACTGCCCGAACTGCTGTTTCACTGCGAGGAACTGCGCGCGCTGGTGAGAAAATATTCCCAAGTGCTGCAGCGTTACTACGTGCAATTCTTGTCCGGCTTCGACGCGCCGTCCCTCCATCAGATGATACAAAATTTGCCCGTATGTCCGGAGGACGAGGGTGCGATACTCAGCGACTTGTGCTCCGCTATAGCCGGCGTCAACGTCAAACAAGTGGAGGACAACGAGATCTTTGACTTTCGCGCGTTTCGACTGGATTGGGTTCGCCTGCAAGCTTACATGTCGATAGCAAAGTCCAGCATGAGCCTCGTGGATAACCGAGAACTGGCTGCGTTTATGGATACCATAATATTCCATACAAAGATGGTCGACAACCTGGACGAGATGCTGGTCGAAACGTCGGACCTGTCGATATTTTGCTTCTACAGTAAAATCTTCGAGGATCAATTTCACATGTGCCTGGAATTTCCAGCGCAGAATCGTTACATCGTCGCGTTCCCCCTGTTGTGCAGTCATTTTCAGAGCTGCACGCACGAGCTTTGTCCGGAGGAGCGTCATCACATTCGCGAGAGAAGCTTGTCGGTGGTGAACATGTTTCTCGATGAAATGGCGAAGGAAGCGAAGAACATCATAACAGCGATATGCGATCAGCAGTGCAACATGAGCGACAGCCTGTTGCCGAAGTACTGCGCGCAACTGATATCGCAGGTCGTTAACCGCAAGAAAAAAGACAAGAACAAGAAAAACGCGATCGAAATACACAAACCGGGCATCGAGAGTTATCGAAAAACGCGCGAGGTGCTGACGACCATGGACAAGTTACACATGGCCCTCACCGAGCTCTGTTACGCGATAAATTATTGTCCGACCATCAACGTTTGGGAGTACACGTTCGCACCGAGGGAATATCTGCATCAGCATCTCGAGACGAGATTCGCGCGTGCACTCGTCGGTATGGTTATGTTCTCGCCCGAGTCCAGCGAAATTGCGAAACCATCGGAACTATTCGTCAGCGTGAGAGCGTACATGAATGTACTGCAAACCGTTGAGAATTACGTTCACATCGACATAACGCGCGTGTTCAACAACGCGCTGCTCCAACAGACGCAGTCGCTCGACAGTCACGGTGACAAGACGATCGCAGCGCTCTACACGCAGTGGTACTCGGAGGTACTACTGAGGCGCGTCAGCGGCGGGAACATATGTTACTCCGCGAATCAACGGGCGTTCGTCAGTCTGTCCGCCGAAAGTTCGATACCGTTCAACGCGGAAGAATTTTCCGACATCAACGAGCTGCGGGCTCTGGCGGAGTTGATCGGACCTTACGGTATGAAGATGCTCAACGAAACTCTGATGTGGCACATCTCCAGTCAGGTGCAGGAATTGAAGAAACTCGTAGCGGGCAACAAAGACGTTCTCGTTGCGCTCAGAACGAATTTCGACAAACCGGAAGTGATGAAGGAGCAATTCAAGAAGCTTCAGCAAGTCGACAATGTTCTCCAGAGGGTTACGATAATCGGGGTCATATTGAGCTTTCGTCAATTGTCGCAATCGGCCCTCGTCGATGTGCTCGAGGAGAGAATACCGTTTTTGTTGAGCTCGATACTCGACATAAGACATCATCTACCGTCGGGCGATCCCATGCGCGTCGTTTCCGAAATGACCTCTGCGGCTGGCTTGACCTGCAAAGTCGATCCGACGTTGACCGCCGCGCTGAGAACGCAAAAAGCCGAGGTCGACGAGGACGAACATTTGCTCGTTTGCCTTTTAATGGTGTTTGTTGCTGTTTCCATACCGAAATTAGCCCGCAATGAAAATTCCTTCTACAGAGCTTCGCTCGAGGGCCACTCCAACAACATACATTGCATGGCTACGGCCATCAACAATATTTTCGGCGCTTTGTTCACCATTTGCGGGCAAAACGACATCGAGGACAGAATGAAAGAATTTTTGGCTCTGGCCTCGTCGAGTCTCTTGCGACTGGGACAGGAGGCTGACAAAGAAGCCACGAGAAATCGCGAATCCGTTTATCTTCTGCTCGATCAGATTGTTCAGGAATCCCCGTTCTTAACGATGGATCTTCTCGAAAGCTGCTTCCCCTATGCTCTCATACGAAACGCCTATCACGATGTCTACAAACTCGAACATTCCCAGTCATGAGGATAATCATTAATCACGAGATAATCGATCTTTTTTCTCTCCTAATTCCCCAGTAAAGGAATTACCGTCCCCGTAGTTGAAGAAAAGCGCAATTGATCGCATCGAAAGGAGGAGAAGAAATAACGTTAAACGCGTCGAGATCTTTCGGAATAATAATAACCGATGATTCAACGAAAAATTAGCTATACACAATTAATTGGCTCTTTATTTTTCTTCTCGCAACGGAGTTTGACGAACGCGAGTAAATTTTATTAATTTCCGTTATCTTCTTATCGCTATTGTCTGTAGAAAATTTGAAAAATCAAAGTTCAAACGCAAAATAGGTCGTAATCAGCGCCGAGGTATCGAATAAAACGCGTATGCCGGCTGTCCCAAAATCAATTATGCCAATAACTTTGGATCGAAATTCCGAGTTGGAATGTATTTTAATATTTTTTTATACGACCAAAATCCAACGAGTTATTAACGGTCAAAGCACTCTCTCCTCTTCCGCGGGGAGGCCTGTTCGTTTACCCACAATAATTAATAACTCAACGAGGATTCGTCGGATCCAAAAGTGCTCAAGGACTCTTCGACTTGAAATTTCATTCCCCGTGTAATATCGAAGCATTGGGATCGGGTTTTGAGACGTCCGGAATACGTTAACATTCTTTTATGGGAATTAAGCGCGGATTATTTTTGTTAATAAGGATGGCTTTGCAGTGATTTGTTTTTCCGTTTTGCATCGAACGTTAACGATTTGTAATACCGATGAGAATTTACGAAGCTGATATGCCAATGTTCGGTTAAGCAGCAACGCAACTAGCTGAAGTTTTTTCATAATATATATCTTTTTTATAGGTAGAATTAATTTTTTTTCTTTCGATCAAATTAAATCCATGATTATCGACCACCGAGCCAGTGTCGGAAATTGTTTTTTTTTCTCGTGCATTTAGTAAATGCTCAAGGATGATCGCCGTACGCAGACAACCCGAGGCATGAGGTTATTCGTATATTTTATTTCATCATTCGTTCGATATGTCATTTCATGAAGACTCGAGGATGATCCGGAGATGAATCTCGAAATGAAATGCGAGTTTAAAGTACTTGGTACGATGGTACGAAAAATGTAAAAAAATTCAGGCGTGCATAAAATACGCGAAATTCGTACGCTATTTCGATTTCGTTGGGATTGTAGCTCCAAAAGATTGTTTCAATGATTCCTTCTCGAAGATGTATTTCGCATGTCCAATCGAGTCGCGAATGATGATTGTTTCACGTTTCAACGATATATCAATGTAAACACACGCTCTTTATCACGTAGCCTCGAATTGTATCGATTTATTAGTCACGAATTTTATATAATGCAAATTGCAACTATTTTACAATAGTTTCTACGATAAATAAAGGTGTCTGACCAATCGAGCGTCTCCGTTTTTCAAAACTGTTTGGTTTTGCGTTTTTTTCTCCTCGTGCGATAATGGTAAGCATCACAATTACGTAATAAAATATGCACGCAATTATTATCGACCCGGCAGCTTCCTCGAAATTTCGCAAGCATGACTGCGACGATACCGATCGATCGAATTCTCGTATTGAAAAAAAAAAAAACAATAAAAACCCGCAAATCCCATTTCTCTATCTTGCTTCATTCGATGCAGCATATTCGGGTCGCAGCTGTTGTTGGTAATAACGAGTCAGCAACCCTTTTTTTCAAATCGATTTTTAATGAAAACGAAATTATCGCAGAATGACGATGCTCGGAGGATTTTTCATACAAACATTATTTTCATGTTTTCCTCCTGAAAACTTAATAAATAATTCATCGTTGCCGAGTTAATTTCCAACGTGGTATTTTATTTACAAAAAGTCATCGTTACGGTATCAACACACGAGTCAAAGTTGCGGGAATAAACGTTTGGAACGTTGCGTCATAATTGCCTTGCTTTTTAAATATGTAAAAATGGGTTATCTCTTCGTTATCGTTTTTTTCACAATTTTCACACCATCCCGCGTCCTCTATAAACAGTACACCACTTGAACTCCGTTCGAGACGATCAACGATACTTACAGAAATGCATTAATTTTATTTTTCCATTTACGAGACGAGATTAAACACGACGATAAGTAACCATGACCCATCTTGATTCTTGCCTCTTGTTCTTTTGTCACTTCGGCACAGCCTGCATATTGTTTCATCATCGACATATTTGGCGATGAAAATTCGGTCGTTGAAAAAACGTCCGGTCTCTCCTCAAACTTATCTGGCACTCGCTTTCGCGTTTAATTTCGAAATAAATTCCATCGCTTGATTGTCCCCCTTTCGCTGTTCCAGAGCCCTGATGACGTCCGTGTCTGAAAAAAAAAAAAACAAAATTGCGACGTTGAATTTTGAAAATCTAATTTTGATTAATATGTTAATCGTGTAACTTATCGATCAATATAATAATAATAATAATTATTAAACAAAATTAATAATCATTTCATGTTAAGAAAAAAATGCTTCTTACTTTTGTTGGCGGGCCGAGAAAGTTTCAGATGTATTTGTTCGAGTGATTCGATACCACGGTCGTGACCGGTATCGGGAATTTCGCTGAATCGCAAAAAAGCTTCGGCCATGAATCTGGTCCTCAAGAAATCTTTGTCCTTGACTTCGAAAACGAGAATGGCATCTTGCATGTTTCTGTGCTCGGTCGTAAGAGGTCTGAAATTTCGAAAAATTAGTTTGCACGAAACTGTCTCAATTCCATGGAATAAAAATGAATTTGTGTAATAATTTTGAAATATATTTTTTACAAAATCATTATATCGAGGCCATGTTCTGTGGTTCGGTGTTTTTTTTTTCATTTTCATTTCAAAAAGCTCGATAACAAACTCACAAATTCAATGTTTCGTCGAACAATGGATAAAGCGTTTCCTTCTGCACGTGAGTTTTCGGCGTTTTTACGTCGTTGAACTTCTCTTCCGGCAGCAGTCTGAGCTTGACGTAAGCGTCGCATTTACCTGCGATAGGTTGAAAATAAAACTTCCTTTATTTTCGATCGTCGCGATTTTTTTTTGCTTTGTTTTCTTTTTAAATAAAGACTATAGAAAAAAAAATTTATTCAACCGAATCCCCAGATCGAGATGCATGTCATGCACGACGATGAAACCGATCGCGAAGATCGACTGCGAGATGTAGCGAACGACGATAAAAAAACAAAAAAAAACAGTGAACTATCGTTGCATTCAAGAGGGGCGAGCGGGGGGGGGGGGGACAAGTGGTTTTCACGTCGCTATAAATAATGCAATATCGAAGCAATTTTACGCAACGAATGAAATTCCAATTGACAACTCGATTTATCGATGAATGTATCGGTAAAATGTTGCGACATGCAAATATTCGTCCATTCCGTCGAGAGCTCTCTGAACAATTTGACGAAGAAAAAATGAGGCAGGCATTCCATTACACGAGGCGACATACGGTAATAATAAAATTGACTACTATCGTAATGGACGTTTTTTTTTTTTCGAATAACGATTTTACATACTTGTCTTCATTTCTCTCAGTCTTTGTTTAGATTTTGAATGAAGCCTGCGCTCGATAGTCGACAGCTTGCCTATAAAATCGCCTACAAAAGTCGAAAGAAGAAAAGGGGAAAAACAGAGAAAAGAAAGAATATCGATTATACAGCAGCTATCGCCGAAATAAATAATTCGGTGGTGAAGCATCGACCAGTGTCTCGTCGAGGAGAGAATAAAAATGCCCACGCGCCAGCTCGAAAGTTCATCGCGAATAACGAACAGGCTTTACTTGGTTTTCCGTTTTTTTTTCATCGTTGTTCACACACAGGGTGTCCCAAAAGTGGATGCTGATTGTTCGATGCTACATTCGGGATAAAATCGCTGTTCGAAGAGCGTTTAAGGATAGAAACCCCTCTGGACCCCCGAAAATGGGTAATTCTTCGTAAATTCGTGAATCAATAATCGTTCCGGTTGAAAAAAAAACATGTATATTTGAAAATTCGAAAATGACGCGATTATTTCATCATCTTTGAAAAAGTTCGTGAAAAGTGTCTCACTTTCGGGCGTCTGAAAGGCCCGCAAGCACTTTTTACAGCACAGGAGGGAGGGTGCGCGTCCGATTGGCTGAAACTTTGACGATCAATGACTCGTTGACTTTTGGTCGTACAAAAAATACCAAAGTACACATTTCGGCTGGGATTTTCCGTCTGAGCGAGACTTTGAATTATCAACATCGAGTTTTGGGACAGCCTGTGTTAATAAATACTGTTTAATAAATAATGTTCGATAAATAATATTCCATCGAAAGACCATCTCACCATTGCTGTCCATCGGGCGCAAATTCCTCGCGTTTAGTATCTGAATCGTCAGAGAATTGTCGACAAACTGTGCTCTGACCGTGAGCATTCCATGAACAGGCTCCTCCAGGTTATTCTGCTCCTGAACGCGATCGATGTTGTATTGATGAATCAATTCCGCCGTCTCCATACCGTGCAGCTTCAAGAGACGCTCTATCTTCTCGAGAACTTGGACATTGGCGGTCTCGTCGGCACCGAGGTTGAAAAAACGTATGAGCGTGTGGAGCGTACGATGAAGATTCGAGTAGAACGACGGTGGTCTCCTTTTCTGGATATAAAAATGCAAATTCAAATTTTTCAAAAGAAACTACCGTTATCGAATCAAATTCGACGTTCAAACAAAGTCAATTCTCGAAATTTTTTAGGAAATGTCAGTTTACCAGCCAATCTGTGAAAACTCGTAGAACGTTCGAAAAATATTTTATCCCTCATATATTATTATTATTATTATTATAAAGATCCGTGAATATTATAGAGATTTTCCAAAAATCTTCGCGACGATAAATTCATTGGTAATCCCGAGCTGGTAGCAAAGAAAACAACAGCAATTGCAAAATAGTACGTAAGTAAGATAGTACGGTCGCAGCTTACCCCGAGATTGTCATTGACCAGTTGATACAAAGTTTCCGACATAATCTCCCAGATAACAACGAGAATCCTCTGAAAGTTGTCCTCATTGAGATTATCATGGAGAATCGTGATATTCTCGTCCAGATAACGCAACAACCGGTCCATCGCGTTGCTGGTTGTGTCGATGAGTTCAGCGCCCTCCAACAGGTATCTGCTCATGGCCGGTGACATTTTGTTGCCAACGACCTGGAGCAGCTCCACGATTTTGTTGTTGACGGTGTCGGTGGCGTTGTCGATTATGAGCTGAAGAGTCTGCCGACAACGATCGGCCTCCTGCTGAGTCTTGTTCTCTCCGAGAGCCTCGACGAGTCCCTGCAGACCGAGATCGTTGGCCCACGGTTCGATGGACGTTCTTATGTAATCAATGTTGTTTATCGCGAAGCACCAGGCCTTCGAGACGTGAAACTTTTTCTCATAGACGCTGCTCGTGTTGTCACCCTCGTCCTCGATCGTCTGCGTCACCCTCTCGACCTTCGCCGACATCATGTCGGCGTAAGCGATCGAGCATTTGCAGATATCCTGGGAAAAGATGACGGAAAAAGAACACAATGATTCGCGAATACTTCGAATATAGTGATGATGAAAAAGAAAAAAAAAAACGGGTCAATCGCTTGTTCGAAAATGGAGAAAGTCGGCGAGACTCACGTCGATGATTTTCGCGATGAACGTGTACGACCCTTCGACATCCGGCCAGGCTAATTGGGTCCAGAAGGTCTTTATCTGGCAAAAGATGCCGAGAGTGTCGACGGCGCTCGAGCTGTAGGGAACGTTCGAGTCGACGGATTCGAGATTGTCAAACTTGACCGCTCTGTCGATTCTCGTCAGGGCCTTGTACATCGCGATGTCGAGCCAGTGAGCGACTCCGGCTCTGAACCATTCGTGATAATTCTGGATCTTCATGTTCTCCAGACCGTCGATGCACAAGACTTGTCCCAGCCTGCGGGAGAAGAATTTTTCTCCATCGATTACGATCGAATGATTCCTCCACTCGACTCCGAGTTGGCGGGACGATGTTTTTTTTTTTTTTTTTTTTTTGACAATCCTGATTACACTTACATCGCGAATCTCTGAAGAGTGAGATAAAGCTCGAAGAGCGTCGTACCGAGAGACAATTCGGCATCGTTGTTGTTTTCGACGTCGATGCGTTTCAATCTCAGACAAACGTCCTCGATGATTATCATGCAGAGGTCACTCAGCCGTTTTTCGTACATTATGTACAGAGTTCGGGCGTAAGGGAAATTCACTTTTCTGGGGGAAAAAAACAAGAGCGAACGTGACGTATCGGCTTGCAAAAATTGCAGGATTAATTGTGTCTTCTTAATTCGTGATGTTTTTCCGTCGAAAAATTCTCAACCATTTCTCACAGCATTTTATTTTATTATTCTTAGGGATTCGAAGGGTTACTGTTACGAATTATTTTTACTTGATGAACATCCGGTCGTAAACATCCGCCGCTCTCTGCAGATCGGCCCGGACCAGCTGGATGATCTTGATGTGACATTTGATAGCTTCTTCGTCGGTGTCAGTTCCCGAAGTATTATTTTGTAAAAGATGGTCCCACCATTCCGCGCCACCCTGCACAACCGTGTATTCCAACGCCTGTAAAACATCGACTCTCGTGCCATCCGGTTCGGGAAACCAACCGTACATCTTGGTGGGAAAGAGATTGAAGTCTTCGGGAATTTTGAGGCTCGAGATCGACGAGATTATTCTGAGGGAACGAGAAAAACGATGGTGAAGATCGCCGTTCGTCTTGATGACCGTTTTATCGATTTTCAAGGACGCACCGAACGTGCGATCTCGACAAAAACGAGATGTGCCACGAGAGAACAAATTTCCGTCTTTTGGCAGGTCAACAACTTTATTTCTCTATTCTCACAATTGTTTTTCGAATTTGTGAATCGTCTTTTCGATGAATCGATATTTTTCGATAAACAGGATTGAATTTTAGGCGAAACGTGACCCACGATGGTTCGATTAATTACCCCAAGATGGCGCCGAGTTGCGCCATCACGTTCTTGTCCCCGTCCGTCAGTCTTCTGATCTTTCTGATGCTGTTGAAACACGAGTACAAAAGTTTTCGGGCCCCGTCCCAGAAGAGCGTGATCTCGTCGCTCGTGAAGAGCCCGTTGTCCATCGGCCGAAGCAATTCGACGGCCAGTTTATTGAAAACGGCAAAGTGCAACGGATGCTTCTGATGAACGCTCGCGAATTCCGCCCACTGCGCGAGCGCCACGTTTCTCGCGAGCAGTCCCTTCTGCGCTCGATGCTGAAGAACGAGCGCCTCCGCGGCGGCGGACCATCTTCCGCACCAACAATACTTTTCCGTTTTTTCAGTTTCAAGCTCGTGCAGCAACAAGATTCTCAACAAATGACGATGCTCCTGAGCGGCAACGCGCGTATTGTGCTCCGCGCTGAATGCCAATCTCAGTCGCACGACACCGCGTCTCTTCGACTTGTGTTTTTTCTCCAACGGATACCACATTGTGTGTCCCGTCACTGGGATATCCTGAGATACGTTTTCGGAACGAGAAAATTGTCGTCATCTTTATTTTTTCCAAATTCGCAAAGTTGTTTCCGGTTCTCGAGACTTTTCTTTGTCGATAAATTTAATTGTCATTTAGGGTACCTTTGGGGGATGTTTTATTTTGTTTAGTAGACTCTGGGTCTGCGGGACCCGTCAATTTGACGGAGTTCAAACTTTGCAATGAAATATCTCGAAAACCGCTTGATCGATTCCAACCGTTTTGCTTCGTAAATTAATCATTTCTTCTAAAGAATTTATACACACAGTTTTTTTTTTGCCTAAGCCTTTTACTTTTTGAGATTCATATATGGTACACCTATCTCTACCGTAGAGCCGTAGAGATGGGTATAGCGAAAAACGTCCGTAAACCTAGTGTTAAAAAACCTTCTTGACAAAAAGTCATTGAGATCGGGTAATCGGGTATCCCCTTAAGGATAAAAATGGTGGTTATGCCGTTTTTGTGAATCAATCGTTCGTACCTTCAAAGGAATCCTACTGCGTCCTATGAACTCGTTGTCATGACTGCCAGTCGTGGCAGTGACAGCTATTTCCTTCGCCAGTTTAACCAACCCTCTTACACCCTTGACGTCTTTGACCTTGCTCATTTTCTCCGGTACTGTCTCGGCGGCGTCGAAATCCCTTCGAGGAGAAAAAAAAATCGCGACACATTGGATTTCATGATTTTTATAGTGACTTTGCAGGGTGCGTTCCATTCAGGGAGGTTCACCGGTTCAGGAACCTCTTTGAGTGCGTGTATGTTGTTAGATTAGTAATGTTAGATTTTTGACAATTCTCTTAGTGTACTAACCAAACTTCGAGGGAGAGAACATCGTTTTCGGCATCCTCCAGAGGCCTAAATTTCAACGATTCGAACAAGCGTTAAACGACGTGATAACGATATGTGATGGAACGTACTTCGATGCAGTCTCCAACGCTTTAATCAGGGGCTATTATGAACGGACGATTATTGAAACTCAAACGAAGAGTCGCACTTACAGCTCAAAGTGCTCCTCCCAGACTGGACTCAGCGTCGCTGTTTTAACTGCAGTGTTGTAGCGCCTCGTTGGCGTTGATTCGAGATAAAGAGCACAGAAGGGATCGCTTTTGCCGTTTGCATCTTTCGACACTAATTCCTTGGCCTCCACGACCTCAACGTTAAGATGCATAACCGGCGCCTAAAAGCATTTTTTTCAAATAATAATTCAACAAGATTCGATAAAATATCAAATTCAAATTGGATCGTTCGCCAAACGAATGAGCAACGGATTGAAAATGAGATAACGATTCGAACGTTATTTTGAAAAATTTGCAATTGTTTTTTTTTTCACTTCGTTTTAAAATACCAAGTATAAAAGATGCCTTAGTTTTTGTTTATCATTGAGATGCATTAACTTGGCTGAAGAGCATTTATTTTTTAGAACAATAATTCAACAAGATCGAATAAAGTATGAAATCTCGATTGAAAAAAAAACAGTTGATTGTTCATACTGGAAAATTTGTGATTTGTCTGTGGGAATATCGTTGAAAAAACGAACCTCCATGTTTCTCGTGTCTTCCAAAACTTGCTCGTGCGTCTCGTTGTCGACCTTGAAAGCTTGCTGGAGATGGTTCAGCAGAGCTTCCTCTCCGCACTCATTCGACACGTCGTAACCGATTTGATGTTGCGTCATGTAAACCAGAGTCGTATAAAGCTCTTCAATCTGAAATCAGCGACGAGGAAAAAGCGTCAAATCCCCGAGACGGAGAACGTCTCGTTCGAAAAATCTTCGCGAGCTCGACGAGAATTCTACCAACTCGGTTTATTTCAATTGAAAGATGACGATGATTGCGATAAATTTAGAAAATCATGCCGATTTTTCTCATCCACTTGGCTCGACTTTTCTCAAGATTTCAGACCGTGAAAATTCGTTCAAAAAAATATTTCACAGTGTTCGTCATTTTTTGCCTCATGGTTGAGCGTTCAAAAATTACGAAAAAAAAAACTGAGATTAATTTTGTACTCGCGCGAACAATATTATTCAGGAGGATCAATAACGTATGCGAGCGTGAAATATTGCGAAAGTTTTCGTCGTTATAGTCGATAAATCGTCGAGGGAGAATTAAGGTGGATTTGGTACAAGGTCTGAGTGGGATATCGAGGTTGAAAATCGATGATTATGGAGCAAGCTGAATAATAATCAAACTCACCGTCATGGCACGAAGAATAGCGCTTGTTTCCCTTTCGAGTTCCGCTTTCGGAACTCCCCTAAAGGTATTACGATTTCTACCCAGAGTTCCCATTTTTTGGAGCGTGTTCGCTCTTACCATTTTTAATTTTGGATTATTATCGTCTCGTTTAATTCGATCCCAACCGCGTCACGCCTCGTTAATATTCAACCCAACTTTTTCCATGACGAGAAAATCGTTACCGGATCGTGCAATTGCAACAAAAATCTCCGCGATATTTATTCACTCTCGTACGTTCACCAAGGGATTCTTCATTCTTTCCCGGCGCTCGTACAAACACTTCTCGGACTGTCAGTTTTTTCCTTCCCGGCCAATTCTTTTTTTAACGCTCGGATACGTATGTATAGCCACCCGTAAATTCCACAAAGTTATTTCGTCTCGCTGATTCCTGTTTTGCGCACGTTTTATTTTTTCAAACGCGACTATATCTTCTTTTCTTCTAAACGCCGTAGGATTTCCCAATCTTCAGCCTAGGGGCTTTCAACCCTTCGCGATGAATCTCGCAAAAATCGGAGCGTCATTTCGATGATGACTCTCGGTAGGGATTCTCGGTTGACAATTCGACGCGATACCGCGAGTGAGGGCAGAAAAAAGAAAAAAATCGAGAAAATCGAACGGAACGGAAATCGATGTTCTCCCGATGAGTAAAAGTTTGCTTCTGTTCTTTCGATTCATGCATCGCGTCGGTCGCGTCCGTCGTGGATTCAACTTTGACCGGTGAGCAAACTCGAGCTACATATCGCGGCGTTAAATAGACTGCCTGCGTCGTGTGCTTTCTTGTTGAACGAAGCTATACCATGTTCTTTGCAATCGCACTCGAGCGTCGATTAACGATGAGAAAACAGATGACAACAAGCATGGAACACTGGGAATAAAAACGGGAAGTCAAATTTAGAAAATGGCACGGGAAGGGGGGGGCTAGAAACGAAGTTGGCGCAAGAGAGAACAATTTTCCTTTTACTTTTCTTCGGCTTTGATTCGTCACAAAGATGAACCGCCGTCCGACCTTTCAGAGTCTTATCGAATTGAAAGAAGAAAGTGGGGGAAGCGGGCATATTCAATAGTCTTCCTATCTATAGATATACGCGTATATATACATTAGGGTGAGTAAAAAAAATGACCGTTTTTTTCCTCTTGACGTGTACCGCAATAGTCATTGCTCGGCACTCCACGAACCAGCAATTGGAATTTCAACCTTTGATGTCAATATCAATATGTTTTTTTACCCAGTTTTTCTCAGATTTTAATATTCCTTGGATTACTTCGCTAAAAAATTTGACCCATCCGCGCGGGAGCCTTCGTCCACCTGCGCAGGAGGGTTAATGGTGTGTTTTCACGCTTTCCGATTATCTTTGCGTGTTGCGTAAATGGGAACTGGAAAATTGCGATGAGGGATTATTTCTCAAGGTGCAAAGCGATCAGTTTTTCGGTTTACATATATACACGGCTCGCTCGGAGGACAAAAAATATACCCGGATTTTTTAACCACCCTAATATACATACGTATACAATGTGAACGTGTATATACACAGGCGAGCTTGGTGAGCTGTAATTAGATTCGGTGGTAATCGTCGGAAGATCCGGCGTTCAATGAAATCACCGTTGGCAATTCAACGCGCGGTCGACAAGCCGAAAAGACGCCAAGAGCGTCGTCGAGAAGAAAAAAACAAGTCAAAAATGAATGCGGAAACGAAAAGTTAGCGTACGGCTTGTTTAAATTTAAAAAATAGCTCGTACGTGGCCGACCGTCGAATGGGTCGTCGGCACTATCATGGAATTAATCACCTGCCTGTGCAAAACGTTTTCGGTTTTTTTTCCCTGTAAATTGCAGCTCGCGATGCGCTTGATTAATTTCGTTGAGATTGATGAGACAACGTTCGGTGGAGGTGACGATAAATCTAATCTCGTGCGGAAGCGTTGAAAAAAATATGCAGAAAAATCTTGAGCGCATCGGAAAACAAGCACAAGAGCTTATTTTTCTCTCGAAAAAAGTTCCTACGTCGACTGCGATTCTGTTCAGCAATTTTTCAATGATTGCAGCAACAAAGCTTACATTGAAATTATTGCCGAGTTACGAAAAAAAGAGCAGCGAGGAAAAGATTATTTTGCTCTGTGACAGAGCCGACGAGATTGACTGTAATCCTCGCTTATCAGACCTGTACGATTCTTCTTAAGGGGTCAAGGCCCTTTGTGGTCTTTTAACCCGATCGTACGTCTCTGTATATCGCATGGTGTATACAAGCAACAAATTAATGTACAACAATCAATCCTACGGAGCTCGGGAATCGCCCTCATTGCGAAGCATTCATCATTTCGACCCTCGTGAGTTATTATCGCGGTTAAATTCGCGATACTCGTGTCCCTCGTGAAATTTGTCGATAACAAAACGTCCGCCAGATGGCGATGAATAGAAACTAAAAAAGTGACAAATTAGAATACAAGAGAGAGAGAGGGAGAGAGACAGAGGGCAGCAATTTTTCTAGGGACAAATGCAACTGACTGCAACTGGGCCGCATCCCGTTTAAACTAGTGAGACGAGGACAGTTATATAGCGAAACAAGTGCAACTCCGGGCGATGTGCGTCCGCATACGTTCTGTACAATTGCGTCCAATGAAAATTGATACGACGACAATTAGCTGATTTACCATCAAGCTCGCTGCACACGAGCTCAGAAAACTTGCTGAGTATTGACTCGTGGGTACACGAGAATTTAATCAAAAAAAGAAACAAACGAGAAACAAACAAAAAATTCCACGTCAGCTCGGACAAATAGATCGAAAATTTGTCCGACAATCTTTTTCCGTCCAGTTACGCTTTTAGAATCGGGCCAAAGGTCAAATTATTCATGATTTTTTTCATTGAATTACTTGTTCTTGCACCTTTGTTTTTTTTTGTTTTTTGGAAAATTACGCGGACGAATTCGGATGATTTAATTTTCATATACGTCAGACGATTTAGTTGACACGTACGTGGACGAGGATTTAATTAAGAAAGGAAAACTCGAAAAATTTCCATGTCAATTCCGATTAATAGATCGAAAATTTGTGCAATATTCTCGGATTTTTTTCGTTGAACTGCAGTAAATTTTATGGCACTTTTTTTGTTGTCAAATTACGTGGATGATGTTGGATGACGTCCGGTATGAGATAACTTTGTGCAACGATCGCGGTGTTTCTTGCGAATTCATGCACGAAACAGCGACCCCAATTTCTAATCAGTTTTATGCACAGATTCCATTTGGCAACGGAAACCCTCGCGAGCTGAGAAAATTTATCGATGATTATTGTGGAGAACCCATTTATCGAGCGAGGTTCCGATTTATCAGGCGAATCTTTATGCAGCATCCGCGAAAGTAGGAGAAACTGTTTAAATGCGTTTCACCGTGGAAAATTGCGTTCAACGCGTCATGAATTATCAATCTCGTGAATTTTACTTTATGTGGAAACCATGGATGATTCAGCGGAGCAAGCCCTCGGATTTGAAAGCTTCGAGAAAAAAAACCATAAACTATTTTTCGTCTGATTTTTTTCCTGCAATTATTTCGGAAAATTACATCAATTCTATCAACGTGATTTCTCTCCTCAAAGTGCCAACTTGTATTTTATTTTCAATCGAATGATGTTCCACGAATACACATTGATTTTTACGTCATCCGATTTCCGTATGATTTTATACCGCGAATGTAAAGTTGTAATTTCACCGACAAATTATTTTTTATTTCCCCGAAAATGTTCCTGCTCTATTATCTTCTTCACAAATTAAACTCTTTCAGAAAAAGATCACAAAGTTTGATAGCGGCACACGTCTTATCGCGATAATTCCGCGTGAATCTACCGAATTCCACAAGATTTCATTTTTTATCTTTTCCGTTTCCGAAATAATTTTTTCATTTCGTTTTATCTCTTGATTTATTCGCTCAATTATCGCTCCACTGATCAGCCGATTTTTGATATCGTCGTTGACGCTCGAGCGACGACGATACGGCTCGTTTGAGCAAATCACCATTCCCGGATTCACCTCTTGATTATCACGCGATGATTGGTTTTCGTTTGATCGATGTGTTTGTTTGTTTTTCTGTTAAATTTTGACGAAAAGGAACGTCGAGGCAAAAATGCGAGAAAAGAAAAGCTACGAGGAAGATTGTGGTGTAACCGTGGCGAACCCGACACTGGCCAGGAATAGATGGACCAACGAAACGTGCACCGCGAAGATAGTACATTCGTCGTTGCGGGACGAATCCTCGTGGTCTTGTCGCTCAAGACGACGGACGTTTCGTTATATCGCGCGCGCATTTTGCGTTACATTACGTACGTCATACGAATCGCTCGCACGCAAGCGCGTTTCACGTAAATAGACACTTTGTCGCAAATCTTTTACATGATTTATCGAAAATACGTAGAAATATATGTAAGAATATATCGTCGATATCGAGAAACCATAAGGTGATACCGCGTTGCATGATGCAATATCGAAATTCAAGTGAAAATACAATTTCAGCAAAATCGAAATAGAATGGGTGTGTCGTCGAGTACTCGCAGTGAAGGCACAAAATTCGTATGAACATTCAGTCGTAAAAATTGATCTTGGCGGGTAAAAATGTGAAAAAGAATTGTTTAAAAAATATCGGTGAAGGCTTGGAGACTTTACTCGTCTTTCGTACGAAATAAATTTATTCGTTTTTCCAAGTACAATTTTTTAATAACTTTCCTATATTTTTATCATCCAAAATCACTTTTTTTTAAATGATCAAGCTTGGTACTTATCGCGGCTTGCCCCACTGATTTTTTTCTCTAGTATTTTTTTTCTAGATTTTTTTTCCGTACCTCCTGGACATGCTTAAGGAGTTACGAGATGAAATTTTCATTCGAATGGTAATAATACAATAAAATCGTTATTAGGGGAAGAATTTTTATTCTCAGATCGGCAAAATTTATAACAATTCGTGATGCAACGTTTTCGATCGTTTTTGAAAATGTTTTTTATCAATCTCCAACTTTACGCCGGGTACTTTGCTGTTTTACTTTGTTCGCTGGTATTTCGGCCTACTGCCCTTGAGTAGAATCATCGGAGGAAAAGAGAGCAGACGGAATACAAATGTATATGTATATGCGCGAGAAACCGAATTAGAAACTGCGGTGAAATGCTCAGGGAGATTTACGACAAGCTCGAGACAAAGCGCAAAGTCGATGAATCGTGTGCTCTCTTATAACGGGAGATGGTAGTGCGAGAATTCAACAGGTTCGACTTTTAACTTGGAATAACTACCCTTGAACCGGATAGAGACGCTAATCGGTCTAAAAAAGCCGAAAGTGGTTGAAGAAATCTATATTTTCCGTCTGTGCGGATACATCCACAGCGAGAGACCATTGCCACTTTGGTTCAGCCAGAATCGAGACAAGACGGAAAATCCCACGTAAAAAAATACGGGCCATTTCGTGCCGATTTTATCCCCAAAAATGTCGAAATAGGATGTATCATCTTTATCTCACGATCGTGAACCTCAAAATAAAGTCAATAATAGCCGAATCATATTTTCACCTCGTTTGACAGTTTGATTCTTTCCCACCTCCGTTTCGCAAAAAAAAAACATCGTAAAACAATTTCACACTCAAAAAGAAGAGCCAAAAACAAGAACAGAAGCCCACAGACCTTCCTCCTCCGTGAGATAAAGTAACGCGTGAGGGCAAAAAATCGGCGGAACAACCGAAAAAAACAGGGTTTACGAATATGAAGCTCAAACTTTTTTGAAAATTTATCTAATAAAATATCGAGATTTTCCCACGAGCGTTGGATATTCTCCACTGGTTGACTTCTTAAAATCTGTAAAGTGTTAGTTTGCGCCTGATTTCATTGGAATTTGTCGAAAGAGTGTAAAAAATGTATCGAGAGGGAGATTCGTTATCTTGTTTTCTGATACAGAACAGATGGAGGGTCTGTTTCAGCTTGTTTCTTTGCGAAAACCTACAAGCACATCGGATCTGCACATATGTTTGTAGATATGTGTGATTTATGTATATCGATGCTCGTGAAAAAAATGGACTGAATTTAACGACGATAAAATTAAATTAGCGTATTCAAAGAAAGAGCTGAAATTCACGAAAGTGCCTCGAAGCAAAATTATTCCCAAATCGCAGATTTTGTAGCCACGAGAGATTGGGTACAAGATTTTATCGAAAATTACTCAAAGATCCATGTTTATTGATTCAAAGTGCTTTTATTCGCTAGAACACACAATAGCCATTTATATGCATAATACGGTAATTTCTCTGCGAAATAAAAATGTTTAAAAAATCGAATTGACCTGGTGCTTTCTTGGGAATTCCATACAATTTGAGGAGCAGGCTCGATCTTGCAACAACGTCCTGAATTTGCTCTTCAAATTTTATGAAATCCCTCAAGAAACACTTTTTTCGAGACACAACTCCCTTAAATATATATCCGGTGACGCGAGTTATATATTTGTTTGAAAAAAAGATGAATAAAAAATGGTTGTACTCACGTTCCAACCGACTGATCCCAGAATTATGTCGGTGACGTGTTCGCTGTCGTCCCTGTCGCTGTCCGATTCCAGAAGCGCTTCCGTCGGTTCTTCGATACTTCCGGTTTCGCTGCTCTCCTCTTCGACATTTTCATCATCCGATTTATCGTGTATCGATGGTAGCGGGCCCTCCGCAGCTTCCTGAGCTCGAGCTTTTTCAGCCAGCAACGTTCCCAGATTCTCGAAGAAGCCTCCATCGGAGTCTTGAATTCTGCGAATCATAAAATCACGATGATTAAAGCAAGATGAAAATTTTTTTTCCGCATCCTCCGCCGTTTCATGCTACGAACTACAGGCCCTCGAATTGCGTTCTCGAAGATTGATCGATTTCGGGCGACGCAATCGCACGAAACCCTACGTCATCGACCGTCATCGTAATTCATCGTAAGTTTGACAGAAAATTTGTGAAAAAAATATTCAAACGCTGCTCTTTCGGACTTCCTCCTGTCACGAATCCTTCAATCAAGCATGATTCGGAGAGAATGATTTGTTTATTTACGTAAATAAAAACTTGATGAATCATGAATTTCGTCGGAGCAGTGAGGAACTTTTGAACACGATTTTCGTACGAGACTTATCGATAATTTGTACTTTTTTATAAATTTTGTTTTCGGAAATATGTTTGGAAATAATTCATATGCATCCGTCCGGAAAAATGAACGAATTCATTTCGTACGAGAGGAAAATTAGTTTTCCAAATTTTTTTCGTATTTCAATTTTCATTTGAATAATTTTTTAACAAGTTTTTTCATCTTGTCATGGTCTGAAATGTACGTGGCCTTCTTTTAGTGCGTATAGCTGAATATTTTTTACTTTTATACCATAATTTCGTACGAAAAATTCTTATCCTGTTTTTGAGGTTTTATTGAGGTTGTACCAACACATCGGTCATGTTTACTATACGCATAATTAATCTGAGATTTACAGTGATGAGAGAGAAAAATTGATCGTTTCGAAATGTCTAGGCTTGCTTTGCCTAACTTTGACGGAAGTGTACCATCATTTTTATTTTTTATTTTGGTGTAATTTTCACAGGATTTCGTGCGGTCGCCTCTCCGACTGCGATAGCTTTGGTGTTTCAATGCAGCGAGTGTGAGAACACTGACCGAGTTTCGTCAACTTGCTATATCAAGTAAATTAATTCGACCGCGAATTTGGCAAAATATCAAAGGTCTCACGAGGCAGTCGGTGATGTAGATCTAGGTCGAGCGATGATAAAGTCGGACGACGAAAACTTTCATATTTTTTCAGACGACACTTACAACCTTTATTTACAACCCTTAAGGGTCTACGATCAGGGAAGACCTGCGCACGAGGCCACCACTGGGTACAGGGCCTGCCCCCCCCCCCCTTTTCAAGAAATTTGGAAAAACAGATTTAAATTTTGTTGAACTGAGAGGTTTTCATAAGAGTTATGAATTTTTTAAGTTTCAGAGTGTTAAAAAGTGCCCGGGATGCGAAAGACCCCGCCAAATTTATCGAAAAAAAAATCCCTAGAAAATAATAATTTTCCCCATGTTCGTGAAATTTTTTTTGTAGCTATGCCAATCAATTGCTCGTCCAGGGGCCCATCGTGCTCCGGTCTCTCCCAGGTGTCACGAGAGACGAAAAAAATGGTATATTGCGTGGTTAAGGATGGAACAAGATGAATTCGGACGAGTTTTCAAATCATCAGTAATGAAAGTAAAAGACTCAACGTTCGAAGGCAGTCGAAACGAGGGAATTTTAGAGCGATAGCTGCGCATAAAAAATCGAACTACTCGATGGCTGAAAAAGCATGAAGTAAAAAACTGAAGGTGTTGGAGCAGAAAACACCAGTTTTCCAATCTGGGGTCGACAACTCTCTGCATTGATCTGAAATTCGCTCGTTTTGGCTGGCATTTAAACAGCCATTGAAACTCGCAGTTTCGATACGGATGACGTTTAAAAACTCCAACTTCACAAATTTTTTAACTACCCTACCAATTTTGTTACTCTTTGCGGCTAAATCGAGTAAGGCGAGTGTACATCTCATGGAAAAAAGCCTCTACACAATGAAAAACAAGAACAAAGTGTTGACAAAAAAGCACAGGCATATCCATCACACGTCCAATTACACACCGAGCCAAATTGGTCCATCTAATACGCACAAGACCGCCCTGCAAATCCCCCTACATTGATCTTCACCTGCTGTGAATGAAGTTGTATGCGGCGAATTTCCAATAGATGCTGGCCGTCGTGACTGGCTTGACTTCCGGTTTTTGGCTCATTCGTAAAGCCGCAATAGCGAAGTACGGATGTTTCTCGTCGGATTTCGCAAAGTGGGCCATTCTTCTCGGTTCTTTCCTTCGAAATAAATCCCAAAGATACTCCGTTGGCTTGTGTGTGTATGTGTGTGTGTGCGTTTGCGAGTGTGATCGTCTAGGATTTTTCCAACATCCGCGATCGAGCGACCGGCGAATTTTTCGTCAAAAATCGCGACGAAAGTCGGCGAACGAACGCTCGAGCATCTTTCGATAATTTCGTTTGAAGCTGAACGGAATAAAAAACAGGAGATTCGCGACCGTTCACGGTTCTTACGAGACTGTTGATTCATAAAATTTCCCGTCCTGTGTATTTGGCCGCAGGCAAAGTCAAACTACGCGAAACCAGTAGTAGGAGGTCTTCCGGACAAACTTCAACTGCGAGCAACGTTCTTTCCAAGAGAATTTGCGTTGCGAGTTAACGCTTTGAAGTGATAAAAAAAAAAGGAGGGAAAATAAAACCTGGTACAACAAACGCTCTGCCTTTTGCGATCAAGATAGTGAGAATTAAATTTACAATGTGTGTGGCGTCTCTTGTCGCTCAAATATATACCGCATCGTCGGATAGCGCAACGTCTTTCCCTCAAGGGGGTTTAATCAATGACACATTCCTGCTTATCGATTTTAATGCACAAATTATACCACCGAGGCAAATATTTGTACGTCGTTTTCAACGAAATTTTATGTCGACTGTGCTATCATGCCCTTGCGTATGAAGACTAGACTGAATTATGTCCGGCTTAAAGAAGAATAACGTTTCTTATTCGTTATCCACCCTCGTGAAGACCGTATGACGGACATATATCTTGTCATGTGTATATATATATATATATATCTATCTCAGGTATGTATATATATATATATACTCCGTAGTTTTATACGTCATACATGATTTAAGAGACGTACATACGCGTCTAGCCGGTATAAAATATACAGGGTGTCCGGGAACGCGGTGCCGATGATAAGCCATCAGCGAGACGAACGCCGACCTCGGAAACTCCGGTATTCGCATGTCTGAAGAATTTTCAGATACTTTTAGAATTTTGGTCGCTACGTCGGAGGCGCCATGTTGAATTTTGAAAAGAAGACGGTAAACTCGCGTTCGGCGGCTCAAGAGTCGTCGTATATGTCTCCGTTTATGACAATTTGACAGCCAAAAAAATGCATGCTGTCAATAGTCTACGTATCGCTATCATTTCGTGTGATCCCGCGATTTTGTCAGAATTTTAAGAAGATTAGAATGATTTTGTTCTCTCATGGTTGCGAGTTTGCATCGTACTCATTATTTCTCTGATGGGAAAAAATATCACGAAGAAAGAAAACTTTCGAAGTCCTCAGAATTTTCTACCGATCGAAAGAGCACTCTCAAAAATGCATAAATTTATGTATGCATAAGTTTTTGCATAAATTTATTTAAAATTCAAAAGAGAACCTTATTTAGAACGGTGATCTAAGTCTTTCGAGATTTTTCACGGGCAACACCAGTGCTGTTCCATATTCGGAACGGTGGATGAGGGATGACAAACATTGCGAAGCATCAATTTAATTCGAAAAATTGCTTCGGTATATATATTCAAAGTTTTCTGGTGACTAACAGCAGTTTTTAAGCTGTTACAGTAAAATGGAGCGCGCTGGAGCTTTTTCCGACCATTTTTCCAAATGTGGAGCAACGGCTGTGGAAAATGGTTAATTCCCCCACCGTTAGGCAGGCAATTCATCGAAAACGAATCGGGTGATTTTTTGTTTTGGCGAATCCAAAAATATTGTCACAATTATCAATGCGAAAAACCGTCCTATTTTTTCCGTTGATATTAAACTCCTTTCAGATGTCCGTTGAATAAAACTCCCACATAAGTGATTACATCATATACATATATCCGGAAGATTCATCCATGAGCGAAGATGCGTTAAATCACTCGCTCTCTCGAAGCTACTGTGGGCGATATGACAGTTGAAGAGAGCGTTGACGAGCGCCCGGAAAATGCAATTGGACCAAAGTCGATTTTGTAGAAAAAGAGGAAAAACTTGAAAAGTAACGAGCGACTGTAACGATGGAAATTCCGATTTAGTCATACTTAAAAAAAAAGAAAAAGAGAACATCCAAAGTGTCAATGCAAATGAATTACGTGAATTCGAACGATCGAGTACTCGCAAGTGTATCCATTCAAGGTGTTTACTTCCGTGATGACGCAAGTTCGTATTTAGGTCCGAACTTTTGACGTTTGCGGTGACTTTTTACTTTTTCAGGTGAAAATTGCGGAACTTCCTCCAATTGGAATAAACAACAGGCATTAAAGCTTGCACTTGTATTGCGTCTGATACGAGAAAATAAAAAATATCATCCGATGGCATTGAACTTTTGAAAATTCTTGCAAGTGACGTTACGTTTATTTTATCAAGGGTTTTTCGCAAGATTCCATCGGCAAATCACCTATACCCACGTGCATCCGTTAGTAGCGCCTTAAAGTCTCTGTATACCTCAAAATTTCCATAAATTACTTGGCGTCGAGAGTCTACCGCGTCCCTAGATCATGTACAGTAGGCGGCATTTGAAATGTTACGCTGTATTTTCGTTTAAAGAGGTTCACACGAGCCTCTACTGGAAATCGAAAATTCCGACTTTGGGCTTCGAGAATATATGTCACATGCAACTAACCTCGGAATTATTTACGTTTCCAGCGTTTGCTTGTCGTGAAAATTTGATAAAACTCTCATTTCCGACATTCACATACACACCACCTTATTGCAGAAACACACTTCCGTCACAGCGATTCTTATTTTTTGTCACGTCGATTTTTCCAATCTCAAAACCGATAGTGAAAACGAGAAAGTAGAATACACATCGAGTACAACGATGTATTCGTGAAGCCTTGACACCTTCAAAAATATCTCAAAAATAAAAGTCAAATTTCTGTTTTTCGGGGTTGACGTAGACGACGGAAGTTTCGTTTTACTCCACGCTCCTACTGAACAAGTATTTTGAATTCGTTTATCGTTCTAAATTCTAGATAATCATTGAATAATCTAGGAAAATACGATATACACAGTTTCGATGATAAAAACAATTCTCAATTTTTTTTTGACGATCGAAAGACCACTAAAGTCACTTGTTCCATTGAGTCATGCGTTACGTGGGAATCTCCTGGAATGAAAAATTTGAAAAAAAAATACGTCCTGACTTTATGCACTCTCAATGCTTTAGTTCTTCAATGAATTAGTAATAACGAGCGAAAAAGAACACGGTGTACCGCTTTGAATGCCGTGTACTGTATACGTTTTGGTGAAAAATGGCTACAAACTCATTGAGACTCATCGAGAAATGGTTTCTGTACAGACAATGAGCGCCGATCTCTCGAGAGGTAGATCGCGAGTTTATTATTAGAATATGAGTGTATCTCTGTTTTCCTCTCTCTCTCTCTCTAGCTCCGTGGAAAAATGTTCGTGCATTTTTGCCGACCTCCTACGCCCATATAGTTGTAATAATCTCGCGGTAACCGCTGCGTTACCTGTGGAGCAGCGATTCTCTATCCGAAAGATCGTGCAAAATCGAAGCAAGAAATTTATTCAGTTATCTTTCAACAACCATACGGACATTTTTATTTATTCATTGTTTTTACAGAAGAAAACAAAACAAAATTCATATAATATCGAGTAATTCGACGATTAACATTAAACGAACATGGCGGTAACATTTGTTTTTCAAAGCAAAGCGAATTACAATGAATTCATTCATTTATCGTACATATATAATAAATAGCTACCTTATTTCGTGCTCCGTTTTCTCAGCGTGCTCCTTTTCCTTACACTCCCTTTCATCAACAATTTTTTGATAAAAACCTTTCCACATGGCCTCTTCGTCCATTTTTCATCGATTTATTCCCGCTGGCTTTTGTTTGTTATTATTCTCGTGCAAGGCGAGCCGGCTTTGACGTTCGATTTTTTTGCAGCCAGAAATTTTACCTACTGTTTCTCTTTTGACGAATCTGCTCTCGTTCGTCGTTTGTCTTTGGGTACAAACGAGGCACTGTGAATTTCACGAGGGCTCAGATTTCGCGGTCGAAAAAAAAAATTGAAACAAAAAATAGGCGACGAGCCGTTTGTTCGAAATTAAAAAATATTCCGAAGAATGTTTTTTCATTCGCCTCAAGAATGCTGACTGACACCGATCGACTGGAAATACACTCGCGCTTCTGCGGCGGCAAGTAGATACAGCTGTTATCCTCCAGACATCCTCACCACTTACTGCCATCGTACATAGTACATACACAGTTTTCATTTCTTTGGTCAGATGGCACCACCAACCGGTTACGAACGGGATTTTGATTCTTCTGATCTTATCTCTCGACGAGTCTCAGCGAATTAAAGTGTTTTTATGATTCGGTTCGATGATATCTGTAAGTTCTACATTTTTTTCGCTTCATGTGCTTTATCACTCTTTAACCTCACGATTTATCGTCTTTGCAGGGTATTTTTTTTTAATTTCAATGCAACGCCAACGTGTCTACGCTTTCGTATGAATTTAAGGGGGAATTCTCATGCTGAAAAATGAGTCAGATGCATATCACGCATAACATACCGATCTCGGAAATTCCGTCATACCTCATGACGTCACCAGTGCTTGCAGACGTGTGACACTTGCCGGGTATTAGTTTGAGCTATAGTCATGAAAGAAGCGATCGATATATGCAAATAGATCGATGGACAGTGGCAAACTTTGGTGCTTTTCCTTTAATTTTTAATCCAACTTCACTTTTTGCATTTCTTCCCTCCGAGGAAAAAAAATTACGCCGTTTCGTATTCAATATTCATGATCAGGTACTCGGAAAGCTTATTTCCCATCCGTATTAAATTCGGTGACTTTTTCAAAAAAAATATCAAGTTGTTTCAAATTTTTTCGAATTTTTTTTCTTTATCGTGAAAAAATGAAAAATCTCAAGTGTATTTACATAAAAATGGCGGATTAATTTAACATAAAAACAAGAGAAACTTTCTGAATATTTTCAGAAGTTGTTTTTCCAATTTTTTAATAAATTTTTGATGTCGTTAAACCGAACCGTTTTTAAAGGTGAAGTCAAACAAATTCTTGTCGATGAGAAATATTATCGTATAATTTCCTCAAACGACAATTCTCGACTTTCAACCTGAACCATCCGCAACTAAATCGAATATAATTATGAGTATTGCGAGGAAATACGCCAAGTTCGATCGGGTCGATAATCGACCGGACATACGCCCGTCGCTATCGATACCTTTTTTTGCCGCCACTTCCCCGCCGGTCTATCTAACAACGGAGCTATAATAAAGAAATAACGATCGCTTTTTCGAGATTTGTGACTCGTAAATTTTTTCCATCCTCGACACAGTGTCGCATTATCGTTAAATGGTTATTTATGTTCGGGACAAATATGGCACTAATTACCTGACAAAATACGATGAAAAAGCCGAGAGTGTAGGAGGGAATTTCCGTTTATAAAGAGAAAGAATGATAATTCGCAGCAAGCCAGTCTGAGCATGCGCTGCATTCATCTCCTTGCCCTTTTCTTCCTTCTCTTGGGTAAGTTTTGCGTTCTCACAGAAATAATCAATGTTGAGGTATTTTTCAATCGATCGATCGTATGGAAAGATTTCAAATTTCTTTCCTTCATCAATTTCAACGAGTAACAACTTCCTTCTCTTTATTTATAAAAAAAAAATATTGTTTTATTCGTCAGCGTTGATAATAATACTCACACCAATACCGACAAGTTTGAGGTGCGAATTTTCGCCCAGTATTTCATTCAATCGACATTATGACACTTTTCCTTGTGAGAAATCGTTATCGTCGCCTTGTTAATTCCACGACGTAAAATCTATGTATTTTTCAACAGGATGCGATGGAGAATCATCGGTCGAAAGCATCCCCCAGGATGCTCCTAAAGTTCTCGCTGTACGGGATGAAAATACGAATATTTTCACTACCGATTACAGGGGATTAAATTCGCGACAATTGATCCAACTCGAGGAGATACTCAACGCCGTTTACGAGGGATTTTTCGGTTCGCCACCAACGAAATTATCCATTCGAAGGAATAACGGAAGCGAAGCGGACTTGGCGAATACCGTGTCGATAATCGGCGATGCCGTAACTAGAAATTTCAAAAGTTTATTCAAAAAATTCGGCATCTCCGAATCGTCACACGACGAGGAGTACGATTCGATGAAAAATGGTACAGAGTCTCTAAGATTCGCCGTGTTTTATCAACTCTTGAAAATGCCGCTCGAGATGCGACCGATCCTTCGGGAGATACAAAATCGTATAAGCAAGTATATGAAAAATAATAATTACGTCAAATTCGGTTATAACGGAAGATCGATGTTTTCGCCGAAAGTCTACGGCGGCAGTGACAGCCCGATGCCGGGATCGGAAGACACGATGGACCACGGATTTTCCAACAATTGCCTTCAAGTATTCTACATTTGTCTGAGCTCCATGAAATCCGGATTTTTCGATATTAAGAAATCCGTCGGGAGTCTGTTAAACACGACACCGGAAGCAGCGAGCAGAATTATTCATCGTCGTCTGCGAAAGCCAATACCGGAACATCCCCTGATTCGTGCCACGGAACATAGCGAAACGGAGGCTTTCATTTGTCACCTGATTGCCGGAGAAAAGTGGCACGCTTATCATAATTGTCTGATGGAGATAAAGAGAGTGGATAATTGCGTGACGACGGAATGCGCAAATTATTCAAGATCGGGGAAGACTGGCGTCAGAATCGCGGAAAAATCGAAAGAATTTTTCGAAACTGTCAGGTCGCTCGACGAGAGTTGCGTCAGCGTTGGAGATGATGGACCACGTCTCGTCGAATGCAAGAATATCGGTAAGAGCAATTGGAAAAACAACGTGGGCACCTACGTCAGTGATTTCATAATGGGTGATTTAAAAAAATCGCCTGTTCTTCGTCGGATGGCGGACGAACTGCTCGTCACGGTCGTCGGAACGAGCGGTCTAGGCGCTAATGTTCTTCGCAAAATGGCGACTCTCATAGGAGTTTACGAAAATGGAATACAGGCGCGAGAGAAGCTTTCAAAGAGCAAAATCAACGATGTACGAAGATACAACGAATTGACGAAGAATTTGGCGGATTACCAACGTCACGTTGCGAGAATGAGCTTAAAAGCGATCGGCGATGCGAACGAGATCGCCTCGAACGTCGAAAAGTTTCTCGTCGATTCCACCTCGAGGGTTTCCCGCCATGATTTGTCGGCCAACGTCGAGGCCCTCAAATGTTTCTCAGATTTGATCAATTCCATCATCGCTAATCTGTGGAAGAACGGAACGACGAACTCCAGACGCAACGTCACCGAGGTATTCAAGGATTATTCGGTGAAATCGGTACCGAATGACGATGACGCCTCGAAGAACCGAGTTGGTAAGGGTTGGTCAATTAATTCGCTCGAATCGGTCATCGACGATGCTTTTTCCTCTCGCAAACCTTGATGATCGCATGATGGTTTTTCGTTCTCACAGGATTCCTGAAAGAGTCTCTCGACGAGTCACTGGGCGATTGGATGAATTCGATGAAACGCACGGCCGAAACTTCGGCACTTCGTCATCGTCATTCAACGGCTCTCATTTCACTGGCCAATACTTTTCTCCTGGCCACTGTGTTTTACGAATGCATCGCGCTTCTCGCCACGTCGATTTACCAAAAAGATCGTGAAACCTTTCCTCAAAGCAACGACGGGGAAAACTTCTCTGGTGAACATTGGACGTCGGGAGAAGGGAAATCCAAACGTTGACGCATGGGAGCTTTGAGAAAAAACGTCGGGAGCAATGATCTCTGCATCCTAATGGGATGATGATCAGGACCGCCTATGATGATCTTGAATAATTATAACGCGACGTACATCGTGTATTGCAGAAGCAATTGAAAAAAGTTTGTAAATTATTACCAAACATTATGGTCCCCGATGTTTTCAATAAATAATATCAGCAAAATATTGGCTTTATTCAATGGCGATACGTGTTTAAGTTTATTATAAATTTTAAAATCGTGGAGACAAGATTTTTCACGGAATATGCCGTGACCCTGACCTTTTTCACCCGTATAAAGATGATTTTGCGCATCACCGACGCAAAATCAACGAATTAAGCGATGTATTTGAAAATAGTTTGTTTACCAGCATAGTTATAATCATCGTGGTAGCTTTAGTGTAATTAAACATTTCGAGCGAAGCGGTGGGCAACAGCGAGAGAGAATAAATTTTCAATACGAGTTTCGAATTGCGAGCTTTTCAAACGATAAATATATAACAACGTTTTCGTCCTCAAAAGTCGTTGCACCAACTTTTCATGTCTACTTGTCACCCTTTTTGACTCTTTTTTCAAGGTTTTTTTGCCACTTATTCTCTCAACAAAATCTCGTTCATTTTCATCGAAATGTGACTTTGCTGCGATTCCAACGTCGTTTCTTTTCCTTTACGAAAATTCATCCTCCATCGAGTACCGGATTTATTTTTGCAAAATCAAAATAAAGAATGACGAAAATCCAACATTCCTGCCGGTTGCAGCACAAAAACTGACAAAAATTTCCTACAAAAACAAACACATTTCGTCATCCGAAGGCAAGGTATTTTGTAGGCGTTCTGTTTTACGATGTTTCGACGTGACAATATTTTAGAAGCGGACAACCGTGAATTTATGATCTTTACGAATCGAGATGTTTTCTCGCAGAAATCTCATGTCTCTCAGATATTTTGGCATGGATGTATCGAGGATCAAATTTGGTTGGGATTACGAAAATTGAGAAGAGAAGAAAATAATCATTGCCCCACCACCGCCTCATCGAATTTCATAGTCAATCGCAAAACGAGTAAATCGACAGTAAACGCGTCGAGAGTTCGACGATGCGTAATTTTCAAAAAAGGAATACAGCCTCGCTCGATCCTATTTTATTTCGAGATAATTGAGATGATTTCCGGCGGTACCGAAGTACTTGTAATAATTCATTCGACAATGACACGAAACTACCAAACGACGATGACGTACGTATATTTTTATCGACAGGTACTGAAAAAACGATAAAGATAAAAGAAAAAAAATGTGCTGCGTCTCCGACTAGAAATCATGGTCGTCGCATCCGATTTATCGTTTTCATTTCCGTCATCGTCATTATACATGCATGTATCTATCTTTGCGATAGTTTTCACCCGCTTTGAAGGATGTCACGCGATAAGAAATATTTATCGGATTTTTTGCGACCGCGAATTTCGTTCGCAAAATAAGAAACCGTCCAATCGTTCGAAACTCGTCGAGTTATTTTTCGTCCGCCGTAAGATGAACTGCTCCAGGTGGCTCATCGTTTTATCAGGTAGAGTATAATTGCGCGTTGGGTTTTTGGCGTCAGCGCAGGTTCTTAGCATCTCAGAGAGTCATTTTTTTCATCAGCTATCAATATCATCGTTGGCCAGTACGCAACTGCGAATCAGACAGCGAGATGGCCCGAAACGAAAATCATCGGAGGTCACGCGGTGAAAATTCATCAAGTGCCATTTTTGGTATTTTTCTTTGAGAGACTAATGTCGTACAAATAAACATCGCTTTTTCTTTCGTCGATATTCACGTATCGATGAAGCAAATCGTGTGTGAAAGTACTTTGAATTTGTTGAATTTTTGGCGTTCAACAGTTTCTTTATATTTACGCACTTGGAATTCGCACAGGTGGCGTTTCACTCGGAAAAACATGGATTTTTATGCGGTGCGGTTATTTTATCAGCAAGGTGGGCAATGTCTGCCCTCCACTGCGTGTAAGATATTCAACCGCATTATTTGAACATTAGCACGAGCTTCCTGCACCATTGCGATTTTCTTTAAATGCCTGCACTTTTTTTTGTCTGATTTAACAAATCAGCACAAGAAATATCTTTCATGATCGTTGAGGTGGTTTGGAAAATACGCTGATTTTGGGATCAATTTTAATTTTTGAATAATTTATATTTCTCCTGTGTTTATTGGATAGGAAATCGCCCGCTGATCACGAATCGCATGGTTTTTTACCCGAAAACTAATTATTTCAAGGAGAAAACAGGGATTTTCGATAAAAATCGTTTTTTGCGTTTTCCGGCCGAAATATTGAGTTTACGCGGAAAATACGCTGATTTTGGGATCAATTTTAATTTTTGAATAATTTGTATTCCTCCTGTGTTTATTGGATAGGAAATCGCCCGCTGATCACGAATCGCATGGTTTTTTACCCGAAAACTAATTATTTCAAGGAGAAACCAGGGATTTTCGATAAAAATCGTTTTTTGCGTTTTCCGGCCGAAATATTGAGTTTACGCGGAAAATACGCTGATTTTGGGATCAATTTTAATTTTTGAATAATTTGTATTCCTCCTGTGTTTATTGGATAGGAAATCGCCCGCTGATCACGAATCGCATGGTTTTTTACCCGAAAACTAATTATTTCAAGGATAAAACAGGGATTTTCGATAAAAATCGTTTTTTGCGTTTTCCGGCCGAAATATTGAGTTTACGCGGAAAATACGCTGTTTTTGGTATCAATTTTAATTTTTGAATAATTTATATTCCTCCAGTGTTCATTGTATAGAAAAACTCCCGCTGATCACGAACCTCATGGTTTTTTACCCGAAAACTAATTATTTCAAGGAGAAAACAGGGATTTTCGATAAAAATGTATATTATATCATATTTCATATTTATATTTCTTTTTTTTCTGTACATTTGAAGCTTTTCCACTGAGGAAAGTTTGAAGAAAAATGATATTTTTGTCATGATCCAAATGCCCGATGTAAAATTCTTGCAAAAACAACATCTTCCCTCGCGCTAATCAAACGAGATGCAGATTTTCCCGTGACTATCTAAAATAATTTTCGCTAGAAAGCCGAATTTGTCGGCAAGGCATTTTTTCGTCCGCGCCGGCTCTTCAACGAACATCGCCGGTGGAACAATCCACAGAGTTGGAAAATTTTACATCTTTGACGCGCAATATTTCGACGGTAACGTAATACCGCATCATGATATCGTGCTTTTCACCGTCAAGGAGCGCTTTCGATTTTCCAGCAGAGTTAAGCCCGCGAAATTGCCACTGGACGGTATCGAACCACCAGAATCGCTTTGGATTTCCGGCTGGGGTGTCACGAACATTACAGTAGAGGTAGAGGAAATTACTATCATAACCTTGATTATAAAATCGTTTGTCCCTAAAGTACAGAAAAAATTGAAATATGCACAAACAGCGGATTCATGCGTATGTGCACACGGATGGACCAGATGTTTTATTTCTGAGATGCACACGGTGTACATAAATATGTTATTACAAATAAATCTATGGAAAAATCACGTTATCCCAAAGATATATCGTTCGAATAATTTTGATGTACTTAATTTTTAGGTCATACGTCCACCAATATATCTGCGGGCTGCCAATGTGACAAGAGTGACGTGGAAAGAGTGTATTACCAAAGCATCGTGGTACGAATCGGTCGTCACGAGAACAAGGCATCTCTGCTACGGCGAGGGTGAACCGGACGCGTGTTTCGGCGATTCCGGAGGACCTTTGGCTGATTCCAAGACCGTTTATGGAATCGTATCTTTTGGGCACAGTTGTGGCGTTGCCCCAGGTGTTTATACCAGAATATCGTATTATCGACGATGGATAAAACGAATTACCAAGCTGTGATTGGTTCTTGGAAATTCGAGGCAAAAATATCCAATTCGCGAATGGATATTAATCGTAAAAGTCTTTGTACAAATTTCCTGATTTGCGATTTTTTTTAGATATGATAAACCGTTTTATATAATATATATGAACTATGGTAAATATCAAACTTTCGATATATTTTTCGTTCCCGATTTATTCGGTCCGTGATCGGCTGTTGAAAGGGCTGAAGCAGCAGCCGATTCCGATTCCAGTTTAAAAATGTCTCTTTTTCAAAAAAATCCCAGGACCGTTTGAAATTTTCAAACTTTCGGGATCCCGCCAATGCTCTTTTCCTCTGCTGATTACGAGTGGGCAAATGTACTAGAAGTAAAAAACTGTAACGCAACGTAATGTTTCGTAACTTTGTTGTCGAGACGGAAAATTATTTAAAAAAATGTCGATTTATGAGCATGAAAAACTTTGTGGAGATGAAAAAGATGAAATAAAAATTTGATATAATTGCGTCGAGTGAGACTCGTAATTTCGACAAAGTCTTCATTCGCGATTGAGTAATGTAACGAGATATAAATATCGAAAAAAAGGAATCAATGACAATTTTCACGCTTATATTTTTCAGAGATGTTGATGTGAGATACAAAATACGACGCTTTCGATCTTTTTTCTCGTAACGGAAGCGAATCGAGCCCTTTTTTCATGCGATGAAAAATCATACGATAAAACTTGACGACTTTTACGCAATATCCCAATTTCACCATAGTACGTAATTATATAGCTGTACACGATATTCGATATTCACATAGTATTAAAGGCTGAGTTACAAAAGAGCTGTAAAAATTGATGCGTAGAATACAATCACGATGTTCGAACCCTCCTTGCGTTAAGGTCCGATGCACTCGCAGGAAGTCCATTACCACACGCGAGTCTCGGGTATACGCAGCGTTGTTTTTTTTCTTCTCTTTTTTGTTCACACAAATACAGTACATGGACGACGTGACACACGCGACTGCACGTGGTCTTTATGAGCTACCTGACTCTCCGACTATCTATTTTACCGTGCGACGAAGAGTTTCCCGAGCAGCGTCTACGGTTTACCTGGCTGACTCACCTCTTCAGCTTCCCCCACTATGAACCCACTGAGCCACCGGCTATCGTACCTCAACCAATTGTTTTTTCTCCCCTCGTCACCCCATCCGAGGTCTTTAAACTCTCACCTGGTGCAGTCCACGTGCGAGGACGTCTCGCATGTCACAGAAAAATCAATGAAAATTTCACGCAAAGTTCACACTCGTACATTTGTTTTTTTTCTTTCCTAATAAAACTGAATTTATCAAATTTTCCATATGCCTATTTCTTTCAAGGGAAAACATGAATTTAATTTCTTCTGTACGACTATTTCGAATATTTCAGATAGGATTTGCGAATTTGATAAAAAAGCGATGCGAAAATGTGTCGCTTTACGTGCAAGAATTTACGAAATATCGTCAAGCTTCCGAAAATAAGATAAACCTGTCGTTGAAGAAAAAAAAAGACGAAGAAACACTCGAGGAGAGACGCGGCAAATTTTAATTCCGAAAAAGTGTGTCACAATGAAAACAGCCCCCGAAGGTACATATTACCGTCATCGTTATCTTTATTACCACGGAATCTTGGAATTGAAATGACTAATTTCGAGATTAATTCATGCTCGGTGATTGCGAATCTGTCGGCGATGCGAGCGATTTTTTCCGCGACGAAATCAAATCTCTCTCGACTTTCGCTTCGATTTATTTTTCGTTTTCCGTTTATCGTTTCCAGAGCTGAAACAAGCCGCGAAACTTTTGAGATCAATTTACTCACCCGTCCCTGATTTCGGGATAAATTTTCGTTCGAAAGGTCCTCAGGATATCGCGCTTCAGGCGACCGTACCATCCGTTCTTCGATTTTTCACCGCGATACTTTATCGGTGCATCGTTCGATTCCACTCGACGTCCAATATCGATACGTTCTATCAGCGTCCAATTACCGATTCCGACGCATCCTTTTTCATTTTCAATGATCATTCTTCGATTGTTGTTTATCGATGACTTTGATGATCTCTTGCGTCGCGGATACGGGGGAGCACATGCTCTGCCGTCCACTGTCTCGTCGGTTAATATCGAGATCATAATGGATCTTTGATTTTTTCCGATTTTTTCATCGATGAAAAAAATCATGAAAATTTCATGACTTCTCCTTCACCGCACCAAGGATTTCGCCGGTTTATCGATTTCGAATCATTATTTCGCGAGATTCAACGAGTTTCGAGAGGGATGCGGACGTTTCCGGTACTTTTTGATCTCATGACCATTTGACACGAAAGGAAAAAAAAATTGTTCAAAAAAATGAAACCGTGCACAACGCGCTTCCGAATCGACTCGAGCGACGCTTAAATTAGGACTAAAACCAGACGAGGCACGGCGCAATGGAAGGTAAAGGCTCGTTGCGTTCGTCCAATCGCGTAAAATGTTGAAGTAGGGGGTGGTGGGACTTTTCGTGTTTCCTGCGTACACTTGTACAGGGATTTCACGACGAAATACATCGGGTGAAGCGAGTTACATCGCGGCTCGACTCATTAAGCATTCTCGGTGGAAAAAAAAGTATGGAGAATTCGAGCTTCCGGTGTCTTCCAACGGGATTTTTATCTGGAAATTCTGTAATGATATGAAATTTTATACACTTTTGTCCTTCGTTGGAGAAAGACACATTTTAGTGAATGATTCAGTGCAGTGTGAACCAGAGTACCGCTGCTATGCATTGTATTTAATTCTCGTATGCTGCTCGAGTATTTTAAACATATTTATTATTTACAATTCTCGATAATCATCGAATCATCAAACAAACATGATAAACATATGATTCTAATGACGAAAATAATTACTTTTCAAATTTTTTTTGACGATCGTGAAAGAGCGATTTTACGCGGGCAAGATGAGCTTGATGAAAGTTCAATCGACTCTAAATGGATGTCGGGTTTGTAAATCAATTGAAAAAGTACAGTGATGAAAGAGAAAAAGACTGAAAAAAAGGTAACCGTACATTAGTTGTAATGCTCGACTGGACATTATTAAGGACCCGTGGCACACGTATCTCCATGTGAGATTGAACAATGGACGTTGTCAGAGAAATCACGCGACGAATACGCAATTAGTATCGAACTGCTTATTTGTCGAATAACATTTTTTCATACTCTGCACTTGCAGGAAAACAACCGCACGTGCTAATGAGGAAAGAAAAAAAAAGTCGATTATTACGCGTTAGCCTCGTGGCGACAATGGACATTTTTCCATTTTCAATAGTCCCGAGTGTCACGCGGATGCGTTTCATTCGAAAATCTTTGACGATAAGTCGTTTCGAGAAATAAAGAATTATTATCAAAGATAGCGATTCTATGACACGCGATCGAGCTTTACGTTTTTTATCTAAACATGTATTTTAATACCAAAATCATCATGGCAACGTCGACATTTGCCTACGAGTCTCTTTACATCATTTCGTAGACGAGATACGAACGAATCCGCAAATTGAACATTTGCATACGCGTCTTTGGAGGAAGCTGGGCTAATAAAGGCAATTAACCAGGTGTAGTAAAGGCTTTTTGGGAGACACGGGCTAATAAGATTCTAGGAAATTCAATAGAACCTCAATTGAACAGACTTTGGACAATTGACCTCGTTAGAGTTGCACGCTCACGAACGTTTAACATGAATTTTTTCAGCGATTAATATGTTCACGTGGTCCACTCAAATTCAGAAACGTAATTATCTTAAAAACGTCAAAATTTTGTAACAAAATATTTCGAACCAAGGTGCTATCATTTAAACGAAAGGGGGTTTTTCTGAAATACGATTATGTTTAATGTAGAAAAATTTTAAAAAATGTATGCAAAACGTTTTTGTTTTTCGAATGTGCATGCATACAAGTTTTTCCTGAAATTTCGAAAATTACACTGCGTATCGATAATGGAAATATTCATCACTTCTCGTCAAGAGGCAAGAACCATCTACACCTGGGGTATTGAAGGTTCGGCACGATTGAATAACTCTGTGATGTAATTTAAACACCAAAAACGAGTTAATCGATACACAAATGTATTCGTTGTATGTATGGAGATAATGAATGCCACATCGCATATGCTTATAGATATTACGGATTAAAAATCGAGACTCAGTTGAAAAATGTATCACCAGAGGCTAGTGACAGCTTTGAGCTTGCTGCTCGTTGCCGGATTGGCCAACGGATTGCGAAATTTTGTGACCGGAAATCCGCACTTTGTCCCCGGTCGCCAAGGAATCGTACAACTTTTCGAATGGAAATGGAAGGATATTGCCAACGAGTGCGAGAGATATCTTGGCCCAAAGGGTTTTGGCGGTGTGCAGGTATGCCATATGTTGCCGAAAGAATAAAAATGTATACAAGCATTTCCAAAAGGATCGAGCTTCGTGGACATCGAAGTCTCAAACGGTCATCTATTTTTCTGAAAACAACGTTTTCAGTCGTTTCAATACGTCTCACAAATACCCGAGTGTTCTGCGTGCAAAAAGCTATTCAAAAAGGCTAGCCCCTGAAGATGCAACAAATTTGAAAATATCTTTGAAAATTAGAAAAAACAAAGTGAAATGTTAAGCAATCTTTTGGTACCGAATCTCGCATGGAGCAATTGTAAATTGGGGAAAACGTATGAAAAATATATTCGCCACGAGTATAGAATTTTTTCGTTGGAAATGATAGAAATAGGTAACGATAAGAGAACATGAAGATACGATGATAAGAATTAAAAAATATGTATGGAAAAGTAGGTGAAATGGGGAAGGGGAAGGGGGGAAGGTAACGCGAGCAAATAGCAACGCGCGTCACGTAGCTCATCTGCCTCATCTTCCTCATAAAAGCCGAACACCTGTCTATCTCCGAATATTTTCCCAACGATATTAATAATTCCTCGATACTGATCGAGAACATGTTTCCTAAAATCGAGAGACTCTAGTATTTTGGTTACTACTTTGCTACAATTATTGTTATGTCAATTAGTCTAATTTCGTTTTGCTGAATTCTGTACGGTATGTCAAAAATGGAGAAAAGCTGAATCCCAATCGTCGTATATGATACCGTTAATATCATCTGTATTGGAACTGAGAGTATCAATGTCTGGAGCCAGTCGAACGGAGACAATCTCTGACCGATATAGTAGGAAAAATCAGATTGGTCGAGGGTAAGAAAATAGCATCAATATTCCGTGGCTTGAAATAAACAAATACGAATCCGCCAGAGATGTAACGAAGTCAAAAAGTACGTATTTTCTGGTCCACATGGGCGGAAAATATAGATTTTTAGCTCTGGGACAAACTGGTAGTGAAGCTCGCAGTCTCAATACACGTGATATGAAAAATAACCAATTTTTCAAAGTCACAGTAACACACTCCATCAATGGTAATTATCTCTTATACGTCGTTAGACATCGCCGGTGACGGAAAATATGGTCCTCCCGGAAAGACCAGGGTGGGAACGTTATCAGCCGGTTTCTTATCGGTGGTTAACGCGATCGGGCAATGAGGAAGAATTCAAGGATATGGTGACGCGGTGCAATCGGGTTGGAGTGAGAATTTACGTGGACCTAGTGTTGAATCACATGACAAAAAACCGAGATAGAGCCACTGGTACCGGTGGTTCGTCCGCGTTTCCGAACATTTTATTCTACCCCGATGTTCCTTATACCTCGACCGACTTCAATCCTCCCTGTGAAACGGTAAATATGTCGGACGTGAACCAACTAAGAAACTGTTACATCCTCGGTTACGACTTGGATCAGAGTAACGAACACGTGAGACGGACAATCGTTGTTTTGATGAACAAACTGATCGCTGCTGGCGTCGCTGGTTTTCGGTGAGTCGTGAAAATTAGTCTCGCAAGAAGGACGGCACTTTTGTTGTTGCAATTCTCTTTCATTGCATGATTGAATAACTGGCGAATGAACATTGCGCGAACTTGCCTTTCTCGCAGAATCGTCCACGCGAGCCTCATGTGGCCCGAAGATCTTCGAGAAATCTACTCGCGCGTACGATCTCTCGAAATGGATCACGGTTTTCCAAACTACGCTCGTCCTTACGTCTATCAAGACATGGGCCTTACGTTGCACCCAACGCACATGAAGTTCGAATACAGCCCATGTGGCCTTGTCACGGAGAATTTTTATCCTGTTGTTGTCGGTAATGCATTCGCAGGGAAGATATCGTTGGGAAAATTGAAAGACTTTATGAAATGGCCGGGGTTATTACCCAGCGACAATGCCATCGTTTATATCGATAACCCTACGAATCAACGACATCCCACGAGGCCGTTTCTCTCCTATAAATCTTCCAAACTGTACAAGGTATGACAATAATTGCACGAGTCATTTTAGATCGGACCGAGGCAGAAAAAGAATGTCTCATTGCAGCAATGAAACTGTCAATCGAACGAACGGTTTACTCAAAAATTTCCGATTGAAAAACAAAAACACTCGCTGTTACTTAATCGCTGAAGAATCGAGCCCAAATCACTTTGCATTCCGTACGCAATGAACAGGGCGGATGTGCACACGCCATTGTTTTTGTATTGTTGTTGCACAGCTTTTTCGGCAAATCTCAACTTCGGACTCGAGAAAAATACAACTGGACGTTTTCGACGTCACATGTATACGAGCGTCTTTTTCAAATATTGCAGATGGCGGTTGCTTTTATGTTGGCTTATCCTTACGGAAATCCAGTGATCATGAGTTCTTACGCCTTTGACACTGCGAATCAGGGACCACCAAGTGACGGGAACGAAGATGTCATCTCGCCGATAATAAAGGATGACGGTAGCTGCGATGGTGGGTGGATATGCGAGCATCGTTGGCACCAAATTTCGAATATGATCGCTTTTCGGAATACCGTTGGCGATACAACCGTCAACGATTGGTGGGCAAATGATTCCAATCAAATAGCCTTTTCGCGCGGAGATCAAGGCTTCATCGCGATAAACGGTAACGATACGAATCTCGTTGAGAAGATTCAAACGAGACTGTCACCGGGTATTTATTGCGACGTTATTTCGGGCGACCTGATTAACGGCAAATGCTCCGGGAAGATGGTCATCGTTGACGAGAGTGGAAAAGCCGAGGTCGAGATTTGCGTCGAGGACGAAGATGGAGTTGTAGCCATTCATCGCAATGTGAGTACAACGCGAAATACATCGATGATTTATTGGCAAATTTCGTCATTGAGATTTGATCACTTGTTCTTGAAAATTACTCGAAAATTATTCTTTTTCATTATTTCGTTCCTTGTTTTTCTTTATTACTGTAAAAAAAAATGAATAATCATACAGATTCATACTAATGTGGTCTTTTTTTTGTAACGAGGATGCAAGTTGACGAAATGTTGCATACATCTCGGATTAACGACATTGCGAAGAGAACAGGGAAGAAATAAATGATTTAATTGTTTATTCAAAAAATTGTCCACAGGCGAAACTCAGAGGTCTGTGAAGATGAAACGTCCACCAATCGCGCCTCTCGAGACGACTTCCGTGTTTCGTGTTTTTTGTTTTTTTTGTTGTTTTTTGTGTTTCGTGAATTTTTTTCTTCGTATGAAATTAAGTTTTTTCTAAGTCATTTCATATTGAATTTATTCTATATGACGGTATAAAAATTATTAATGCTGGGAGAACTGTTTCAATAAAAAAAAATCGTACGAGTGCATGTTTTAACGACCCTTACTGTTTCGTTGATTCCAGTCGTTGAAGCGTCGATCGTTGCACAACACGTTTTTTCATCCTCTTCGATTTATTTTCGTTCTTCACTCGCGAAATATTCGAGCGATATTGTTCGAAAAAAAAACGGAATTAAACACTGTCGAATTTGCACTAAGGTTATTTTTTGTTTAAAGTGTAAACTCCGTGTGAGGTACATTTATCGTGAGCGCAACTGCGCGACTGCAAACACGATCGCTCCTGAATGGAGGAAAAAATCATTTGCTTCTGCATGACACGCGATAATTAGATCTCGGTACGATCCAAGCACGGCCTGTACGAACCTCACGTAATAAGGCCATGACTTCAATGATGTTTCTCGATGAAGAAAAAAATATCAAATGGGAACCTTGATCGATAAACTGTGGTACGCTAATGATACATCGACATTGTCATTTCCTGTTGAATCGATCGCAGCTCGTTTTTTCCAATTGTTCAGTGAAACTTTTTCTGCGTCATATTTCAATGTTCAATTACGCAACGTTACTAATCACATGCCGCAATTAAGACGGAGAAAAACGTTCGCACGAATTGAGGGAAAACCCCGAGACGATCAGAGGGTCGGAAAAATATCACGTAGTTGGACGAGTGAAGATTTTTATCATGATTTTTATTTGCGCTATTGAATCCCGTTTGATCGTCATAAAAATGATGATTATGAGAAAAGAAAAATCTTAGACAGGATCTTTTTTATATTCGGTCGATTGAAAATCAATCGGAGCTTCGAGCAACGTCGACGAATAAATATTTTTGCAGGGAATCATTTCAAGGATGCCCTGCAACAGGTAATAAAATAAAATGCGAATTTCGCGTACTTGGCGATGGTATAATAACGCGAGAAAAATAAGTCATATCGAAGATTACAAGTACATTGATTTCGGTTATTAATAACAATATCAGTAAGTTGGTAAAATAATGGCAAAAAATAACGAATTTTCTTTTTAGATCGTCATACCTCAGGCAACTGCTTCATTGATTTGATTTGATTTTGTTGTGATTGTACCTCCAAAAAAATCTTGAATGGTAATTAGTGTTTTCATCGCTGGCCAATGTATGATTTTTGACGTGGAATGAAAAGTTTTCTCTGTCGAGTCTTGGAAAAGGATGCGGGAGATGCAATTTTCTGTATACATCCAAGATTTATTTATTTTAACAATTGCCCTCTAAATCTTTAAAATTGCGTCGTGAGATTGTCGAACAAAGCACGCATAAAACTCGCATATTGTCTCATGCACCGGATTCGTCATCTGGAATGTACATATTATTTCCCTCGTGTTTAAAGCTATAAATGAATAAATGAACGAAGAAACGTATGTACAAACTTATCGCTGTTCTAAAGCCATTTGAACCCCGAAAAAAAGAATCTCTTGAATTTATTTAATACATGTGTATCATAGCTTGAAAATAAATGCAAAATTTCATACACTCGCTGGTCCACCATTATCCATGCCTATCGTAATGTTTTTTCAATGAAATTTCGTGACCAAGCAATTTTGCGTCATGCATAGAACTTCAAGACGATTCGTAATAAGAAGAAATTCGTACAAAGTTTCTTCAGCGACTTGATTTTGTTATTATCTACACACGTATGCGTATATATATGTACAAAAAAAAAATTGATTCATGGCCATTCTGAAAATCCGGATGATTCAAAGTTTTCATATTCCGCTCATTTTAGTCGTCGAATCAATTTGAAAATCATCGAACGTCAAATTGCCGCGATAATCTTAGCAAAAAAAAAAATTAATCCAAGGCAGTAATTTTTCCGTGATTTATACAGATTTCGCAAACATTTCTTATTTTCCGCAAAGTCTGGGCTTTTCGAAACTATACAGTCCGTATTTGCATGACTCATCGATGATACGCCGGGATTTTTTTCACGCAGACGTAGACTTTTCCATTCACAAATACGTCGGTTTTGTAAATTGGAGTTTCTATTCTTTTTCTCCGACTTACTATATTATACGTAATTCACTTAGCGATATATGTATACTTCTTTTTTCTCTTTTTCAAAGCGCCAGAGACTTTAAGCTCGGAGAAATAAAATGCGATGAACGCTTGAAAATCATCGAAAATATCATATTTATACACCTTGATGTACACAACAATTTTAAGACAATTTATACACGGCTGAAGCGAAGTTCAATACATCACGAAGAATGTACAGGGTGTTTCGAAACTTGATGCTGCTAATTGTTGCATCGAGGATAAAATTTCAAGTCGAAAAGTCTTCGTGCACTTTCCGATTTGACCAATCCCTGTTGAGTTATTAATCAATAAATAATCGGACCAATAAGATGGTCGGGCGACGCCCGCTTGAGAGAGGAGGGCACGTGGCCGATTGGTTAAAATTTTTACAATTAAAAAACTCAAGGATTTCGTCGTACAAAAAAATACCAAAGTACATTTTGACTCGGAATTTCATCACGCATCCATTTTTTAATTTAAAAAATCGAGTTTAGAGACACCCTATACATATATATACTATTTTATACGTACAACAAAGTGATTTTTTCGGGTTTTCGAACCTCCGACTTTCGTATCGATTCGGTAGGGTGTGACTTGCTGAATCGCACGATTATAGGCCAAGATCCGCTGACACATGTCCATTTTTATTTAATTGCCCATCATCGATTTTCATATGCTCTCTTTTCTCTATTTGTTTTTCGCTGAGGTAGGGTCAAAGGTTTAGGGAGGTCATTTACGGCTATGAAATGAAAATTTTTAATTAATACGAAATGCCTCGTGCTACGTGTGTTTGTTCGTGCTTAAAATGCTGTACACGTTTCGTACACCGTCCGGAAATAAGAGGAAGAGTCGTTAGATAGAATCTGATTGGAAAACACTATCGATTATCGAGTACATAAACTGTATGTATATGTAAATTTGATAAATATACATATATATACAGCATCCTAGGAGTCTCGAATGAGTATTATTTCCGGTGCCGAATTTTTCTCTTTGACATATGATCGTCGATTTTTCTTCAATTTCATCACCGATCTAATAATGTTCATTTCGTTTTCTTCACATAGATTTAACTCTTCGTTTTCATCAAAAATCTTATATTATTTCAATATTTCCGATTGATCCTTGTACATATTCGTTTGCGTGCACGTGCGAGCGCGGGCTTCAGATTTCAAAATTCTCCGTAATAAATTTTTTCCTTTGACGATTTTTTTTTCAATATTCTTTGTTACTTTCCACTTTTTTTTCTTATATAGTCACTCATTCGTCAGCTTCTGAGAAACAGCTCATCAAATGTTCAGAGTACAAAAGTTGTTTTTTTTTGCAATTGTCGATCTTTGGGAGAAAAACGGAAGATTACGAAAAGAAATTTAAAAAAAGCTCGTTACGAATTTTTAACAACACTCGATTTTTCGACACTTCATTCGTGGAGTGCACATCAGTTTTTTCGTTATCAATCGTCGAAAGAAAAAAAAACATACTCCTCTCGGGAGACATCTATTGGCACTTGTTGAAAAAAATCTTTCCTCATCTCTTCCTCTCTCTTTTCCTTATCTCTTTTCTCTCTCTCTCTACACGTTTATACACGTTTCGTTATCAAATCGTTTGAATTTAGCGTGATTTTTTATTCATTCGTTCTCCTCTCTCAGCAACAAAATTTCATGAGGAATATTTGGCGGATGATAAAAGACGAAAGATAAATTTGAAAAAGCCCTCCGATTGTGCTCTATTTTGTTGAATAAATTCATTAATGGGTGGTATTCGCTGGAATTACGAGTTACGTGACAGCGGAAAAGTGCGCAGGCACACAATCATGTGCGATATTCAGGTGTACATGGTATTAAAATAATAAATAGGGGGGGGGGGGGTGTTAAATGCCTGCCATTTGTTTTTCTTTGTATAAAACATTGATCCACGAATTGTGCGGAATACGGCGCAGATAGTTTGAGCGTAAAATTTGTGGGAAGGTGCAGTGACCCAAGATAAAATTATCATCTCCCGATAAAATCGATTCGTCCGCTCTGCAGTCTCTCGACAATTGCGACGTCAACGTTTTCTTTCTTGTTATTTATTATTTTTTTCTATCTTTTTGTGTCTTTTAATTCGTGATAAAAACAACGGAAAATGGCGGGGTATTTGCATAATTTCGCGAGAAATATTTCAACAACCTTGCCGCGTTATTATCGATATTAAGTCGACTGAAAAACAACTTTAAGGAGGTTCACGCGAGTCTAACGGTAACGTAAAACCCAACTTTCTGGCTCGGAAATTTACGGTTTTGTAGAAAAATATATACAACCACCTCTGTAGGCATCTGTAGGCTCGTGGACCCACCGTCTAGTCATTGCGAAAAAAATGATAAAAGCTGCCATTTTTTCAGCTTTTCGCGGCGAGAATTCGTATTTTTGTCAAATAAATTTTGCCAACCTCAAGTAACCAAAAACGAACGTAAGGCAAAATTACATATGTCATATTTTGACGATCGAAGGGGCAAAAAATTCGGCTCGACAGCTCCGGTAGCACGAAGTTTCGCGTTGCTTGATTGATGTCCGCTTTGATGTGAAAAATCAAGAAAAATCAAATCTTCACCCGTGGCTCCGATTTTGTGCCTCTGTAGAGCTTGCGTCTCCGGCAAACGAGATTGTATCTCGGAAGACTTTGGAATCTTATCGAGAGAGTACAATATTATCCCAGGAAGATCGTCGAAAAACAAGAGCTCGTTGTTCAAGAAAATTCAGAGTGTATATTTCCGTAAAAGCTTCCTCAGGGTCACTTTTAACGTCGACGAGAATCTCCCGGATCTTTCAATCCCCCACACAACGAATAAACCTCCGCGTGGATCTTGCAACAATATATGACTTTGTATCGAGATTTTACACGAGAATGCTCGTATCTTGAATGATATTATTCACAAAGATGAATCCTCAATGATGAGAAACGTCAGCGTCGCGATACCAGCATTTAAATTCAGCCGTAGTTTTCCCCCGAATTCTCGAGTCGTTGACATTTTTAAAGGCCCTCTTTTTTTCCATTTAATCGAGCCCAATGTCTGTGTACAATACCATACAGTGGAAAATATTGTCCAAAATCTGTACGAGCGTATGCACGGACGTTCTGTATTATAAAAACATCAGTATTGGGATTTGGAGCAATTGGAATATACGACTGACAGCTGCGTCTGTATAGTATCGTGAAGAATCATGAAAAAAAGAAAAATCGCGGTGATGACTCCTGCGCAATAACATTTTGTAACCAAGAATTGAAAAAGAAATTTCCGGTGCGTGCTATCAAACGAATAAGAAAAATATTCGTGTTCAGAATAATGAAAATTCGATGTGATATGATAAATAACGATGGGATTTTCGTTCAGAGTAGAAAACGTCGAGTGTTCCTTTGGAGATCGAATGAGTTACGAAAAGTAGAAGCTATCGATTCGGGATCATCTCGTTGGAGCAACGATCGTATAAACTGTTTTTTCCTCGCCTTACGAGTGTATTTCAATTTTTGCACACAAATCCCCCACACTGCCGTCCACAAGTCTTCAGCGTGTATATCGTAGTGACGGAAACGTGAATTTATTTGCTACAAATTGTCGAAAATTCTTTACGATTATTTTTTGACGTTCTTTTTGTTATTCTTAGACTCCTCCAGTCATGGGCACGTTCGAAAAACGCAGAATCACGAGTCGCGAATTGTGGTTACTCCGATTTTCGTCCGGACACGGTTGTCGCAAACGTTCGGGATTAGTTCGTTTAGATTTACCTAGATAATTTTCAGGTCAGTCTCCGGAAAGAGTAGAAGATAAAATCTCTGCTGGAAAAACACATCGAAAGAAGAAAGCACATCGAATATAGTTGCCCTCAAATTGCTTGCACCGGAAGGCGCTTTTTTCATGATAAAAAAAAGTAGACTTTTCGAACGCCAGTTGCAAGCCCAATTATGAATTTCCGTTTGCCAAGAAGATTCCGCGATGCACCAGCCAATAAATCGATTCGCTTTTAGCGCGATACTCTGCAGATTTTTCCATTTTTCGCGACTTGACGCCCGCGATCGGCAACTTTTGAACGGCAGTGCATACGCGCGTATTTTTTAAATGTACACGAAGACACAAAAGCGGCTAATAAGAATGCGTCGCGTGGCGCGAGGTTCAAGCGACTCCGGGAAATAATTGTACGCCGTTATGCAACTATAGGCTCGAATGAAAATCTTTGTCGATTCACGCGATGGCTCTTCCGTACGCATCCACGGTTCTCCCTTGAATTGCATGTACGCGTCGTCTATACGTGTATTTCGTGATGATAATTGATGATCATTTCGTGTCGTCCCGTGGATCATTGTTATAAATTCGAAGAACTTTATTGTGTCTGTTTGAAAACGAAAAAAAAAAGGCCCACGTGCGACTTCAGGCAGTGTGCGTAGGGACTTTTCCAGGGCGTGTGTGTCCGTGTGCATGTGTGACGGAATTTACAGAAGACCAAACGTCGCGCTTCACAAATGGACCGAGTCGAGTGTTTGAGGCATTTAATTCATCTCCCTTTTACAATATTTCCAATATGTTTTCCTTCGATGAAAAAGAAATCTCGTTACAAACGAGCGCGCTCACTGTCGCAGCAGCTGCGGTTTAAGCGTCTACTCGCGATATCCCCGATACGAATAATTATTTCACTTTTCGTCTTTCATGCCGAGTCCGCGGAACTCGGTTTTACATTTTTTTTAAGCTTCTTAAGTATACAACTTTGAATCGGGAATCCTAAACGTTTTAACGTCCGATGAACGTTCTCGACGCTACCGATTTGTCCGTATACAAATGCCCGAGTCGTCTACATTTTTTTTTTTCATATTTTTATATATTTATCACGATCTTGGTATCGCGTTCGATAATTTACGTTCGATCGGCTCGTTTCTCTACATGTATATGCGAGTAAATATCCACCGTTCGACGGTTTCTCATCTATTTCGTATAATATACCGGCTATAATCGTCGCAAGGACACTCTTCAATCGATCGATTGATTCTACATCATTCAACAATTATTCACACATATACATTATTTACACCCTCGTTTAGGTCGTAATAGAACATTGACTCTCTCTCTACCTAATCTCTACGTGATAATCTCCTCTCGCTTGGCTCTTACTCCTGATATATATATATATATATATACTAAAAATATGTACACACAATGTTTATCCCTCATTGAAGCATCATTTTTTAATTTTCATTTGTTCGAATGTCTCGTTTTCCTCTTCGCGAGTCTTCCGCCTCGTGTACACTCTAATGTTATGAACAAGTATCTTGGATAGACGTTCGTAAAAACAGGTATTTGACTCAATTATTGTCCGTTAACCCCGCGCGCGTTTAAAGTACTATTTTACAAGCTCCGATCATTCTCCATCGCGGTTATAATCGATAGAATTGGTTGCCGCATTCAGCTGTTCATAGAATAACGATTGACAGTCAGGTTTCTTACGTCATGTGAAAATCACCCTTGAGAATTCTCGTGAAAGTTTTCTTGAACTGTTGATTCGCCATAGCGTAACAGAAAGGATTCATCGGACTGTTCGCGTAGCAGAGAAAATACGAAAACATGAAAAGATGTTTGTTCGTGCAGGGTGGCTCCGAGCAAAAACCCTCGACCAGCGCGAGAATGTGATAGGGCGTCCAGCAAGCGACGAAAGCTCCGAGAATAAAAGATATCGTCCGGAAGGCCTTGCGAGCCCTATTCTCCGTACGCGATTTTTGCCTTCCAACCGTTGGATCTTTCTTTTGCGTTTTGGCTTTGAGCCTACGTCCTATCGATTTAACAAAGTCTTTTCTCGAGCCTCCTCCATCCTCGGCATCCTCCGCGTCTTTCCTCTTCGACTGTCTTTTGGCGTCCAGACTCGTGTTACCAGAAATCGTTGGAACGGCACTGCTGGATGACGAATGTTGCGGCGGATTGACGTTCGTTTTTGGCGGTTGGTCGGAAAACTTGTCGGTCGTACTGTTGGACGATTCGATGGGTGTTGCAGCGACGACACTCGTGATCGGTTGTTTCTTGATATCCTGGACCTTGACGGTAACTTCGGTATTGACTTTGCTTACGGTGGGCGATGTTTGCGAAGCCGCGTGAGTCTGGTGCGTGACGAAAACCCGCGGTGGATGCGTCTGACTGGAGGCGTTCGTGACGAGTGGATGATTCGTTTGGGTGTTGGGTGGCTGAGCCGTTGCCGCCTGTTGGGCGGTGGCTCTTATCAGGGCGGCTTGAAGTAAACTGGTATTGGCCGCCGATGTACCCGTATGGACACCCAAAATCGGTGAGGACGGCGCGGTGGACAGCTGATTAACGAGACTGCAGGAGAAGGAAGAGGGTGGACTTTCGCACGAGGGACTGGGCACGATGACGGAACTTTCGTCCATGTAACGAAAGTCCGCACCGTCCAGACCCGTAAGAATGTCGTATGTTCCTGGACCGTGATTCAACACTATCAGCGTTCTCGGTCTATCCGTCGAGGATGACGTTGAGTTGTCCTCAGATACCGGAGGACTGCTCTGAAACTGCGTGGGCGGAGGTATTATACTTTGCCGACTACCGTTTCTCTCGTTAGTTTTGTTCTTTACTTTGGATGGTGATGTTTCGCGTCGCCCGACCTCAACCTCGCTGGATCTGAATGATTGTTCGGGCGTAAGCGTGCTGCTGGACTTGTCAGGCTCGATCGGCATATCGGTGTCAGCGAGGCTGCTCAGCTCTTGAATCTTTGGCAGTGTTTGAGCTTTCTGGCTGACGGGTTGAAGGATCTCTTGGGCCGGACTCGTTGGTGATCCTTTTCTCATTGGCGTGTTCATTTCCGCTTTTACGGGAATTATTCCGTTTAATCGGCCATTCGTCGTGAATACCTGCAGGGCACCGGTTGAAACAACGAGGCCAGCGAGAGAAGATCTTTTTCGGATATTCTGAGACTGCTGATTCGTACACACGGTGCTGTCCTCGTCGGAATCGAACGCCGGGCTGCTCGAACGCTCCGATTTTTCCGCTTCGGATGCTTGACCACACGCCGGAGTCGTCTTTGACGCAGAATCGACGGTGCCTTGGGAATTCGCTGGCTTCGCCGATGTTTTCTGCCCATGAGCTTCTCCGCCTCCAGCCTCGTCGTTTCCACCGTCTCCAGAAATTCCCGTTTCACCAACGGCCGGGCCACCGCCAACTTTCGGCTTATCCTGACTCAAAAGCGTACTTTGGGTCTTTGATATTCCTATGCCAGCTGCTCGGCCGGCCATCCCGGACATTGCACCAGCGCTAAGGGCCACCATCGATTGCATCTTTCGCTGTTTCGCCTCACTCTTTTTTTGCATGTCGTAGGCAGTCTTGTAAATGCCACCATAGAGAATGAAAAGTACCACCAGTGTCGTCCAATAGTACGCGATTATGAGGGCGGTGTTGAAGACTGGATCCTTCAGAAACTGCACGGAGCACTCACCCGGCAACAAGTCTCGATAGCCGATAAAGTGCTCCCATCCGAAAATGCTTATGAAGAATAGTAGGGCAGGAATAATCCATGTTATCGTGACCATCCATATGACGCGATTTTTCGTACGCCAACTTCGATACTTTGCAGCTATTTTTACCGAACAAAAACGATCTATCGTAATTAGAAGTACCGTGTACTGAGAGACCAGACATACGGTGTAGTCCACTGAGAGCCAGAGGTCGCATAACATAGGGCCCAAATCCCAGTAGCCCATCAGTACGTATACAGTGTAAAATGGCATCGAAACTGTACCTGCGAAATATTCCAAGATACGTACGATTACAGTCTCGAAAATAGTAGTCATCTTTTTGTTTTTCGCTTTAGAGATATAGGGGCTTAGGTGGAAAAGCAAACTACCGATTAGCATGTCGGTGGCTGCGAGCGAAGCGATGAAGTAATTGCTCGGTTGTCTGATCGTCCTGTCCACGATGAAGGCCAGAAGAACGAGAATGTTGCCACCTACCGTGAGAACTATGCAGATCGCCAGGCAAAGAGCTATCAGAACCGTTTGCCATAGCTCGAAAGGTGGTTCGGTACTCAGATAACCTTCTGTCCCAGTGTTATTTCAGCCATGACGAAAAACAATGATTTTCATGAATTATTGATGTGAAATATCTCTCGAGTATTCATGTTCTTTGTGAAATGTTGGAAACTAACCATGAGTCAGATAGGTGGTGCTGTTTCCTAAGGATGAGGTATTGGTGGCGTTTGTCACGTTCGCGGAGAACCAATCGGGTATTAACTCGCGGTATTCACCATTGAACCATTTCGGATCATTGGGATCGATCCAGGTGGTGTTTAGCTGCGTACACTCGGCGGTCAAATCCTCGTCGACGTAACGACAAACACGCTCCCGTTCTTTCTGCGATTTTCTGCAAATGACGAAAGAAACGCCCATTCATTATGAGCATGTTGTTCTCCGAATGTACAACAATCTGTTGAACGAGGGTACACTGTTAATTAAAATGAGAGCAGAAATACTGCAGAAACGCAGGAAGATGCAGAATTCGCATCTTCCAACGATAAGAAGCCATGAAAACCAATCACTAATTTTAATCTCAAGTAGACTTCTGTTTCAACTTGTTTTACTACGCATATTTTCAAGCTAATCGCTAGTCGAGACTGTTATTAAACGTATTTCACCGAAACGTTGAACCAAACCGTGCAAACAGTGCACTTGTAACTTTCATCAAGCTCTTTATCCTCAGCGTGCTGCAGTCTTTCATTAAACATGTACGAGACTCCCGGAAACTCACGACATCCGAGTACGATAATGCACTTTAAGGTAAAGACTTAATAACATTAAAATAAATCATAAGGATAATCAACTAAGAGCATGAGAGCAGCGGCACAACTCTCGTCTAAAAGTTATCCTTCAAGAGCAGGTTTTCTTTTGAAACTGGGACCAATTTTCTTTATGGTGTCAGGAAGCTTACAGGTCGTACTAATGTTCCTCGGCGGTCTTTCTCGTGCAAAAAATTAAATCCGCGATATTATAATCGTATTATCATGTAAATTATTGTTGTATACAACAATAAACATATAGCTATCGCACAATTTATTACAATTTGTCGAGAGCGTTTCGTTGATACACGATGTATCGCTTGTCCATGGCGTCGCAATTTCTGGGACATGCGGGAGGCTTGTAGGCCGCCATTGCACAGCCAACAAAGATCGGTCCAGTGAGAGACTCGCCCTCAGCACTCCGCTAGAGTGATACAAACGTACCAAAAGACTCCGAGAGTATATGCGAGAGTGAACGCGATAGAAAAGACCCAGTCAAAAGATGAATACACTAAGCTTGCACAATGCGCTTGAAATAAGTATGAATGGAACCGCGTTCCAACCTAGCTTCCATCTTTTTACACAGATATACATACCGCCCGGCTCTCTTCTTCTCGCGAGTCTATGAACGTGGCGCGACACGACCCATCGCCGCCGGCCAAGGCGCTGTGGAGTCTTTTCAAAGCTGGACGAAGAAAAACGTCGCGAGTTTTTTTTTTCGTCTTTTTTCCGTTACGAGTAGAAGTATTTATTGTCAAGTAGAAAAAAGGATCCTCCGGTTGATTTCGACTATATGACTGATACTCTTATCGCGCACCGAAGAATGGGAACGAGAATAGATTTTTTTTTTTTTTGAATTCATGCTAATTTCAAACATTCTTCTGCAATGCTCATCCTCGATTAGGGGTTCGATTTCTCTTGATATTTAATTAAGCCGGAAGTGCGACTTGTTATTCCGACGACTCAAGTTAAGAAGAGTTAATTCTTTCGCGTTCTTTCGCACAACATTAACAATATTGATGTTTATCAAGACCTTTGAAACATTGAACTACATTTGTTGAATTGGCGTACATGCTGTATGTATTTATTCACTTGGTACTATTGAGTTACCGAATAGAGTAGAAATTATAGAGAAACATCGAAAGGAGCGCACAGCTGACTTTGCCAGTCTGGCGAAGCTTAGTTGGATAACCGAGTCCTTATCTTCCCGAGTGTTTGCGCAGGCTTTCGTTACATCGATGAAATGTGATTCTAGGGCTGACTAGAAGCAGCGTCACGGTGTTTTCTGCAAGTCAGATGTAAAGATTTGTACATGCATGGCATAAACACTACCGATACAAATTTTATCGATGCTTACGAATAATGTGTCATTTTTATATCTCCATTCGCATCTTTCGTCAAACGATGTTAAAAAAAGTAAAACGCGGGCGATACGGAATGGCCATGCTCGTGTTCGATGGCTCAATATTCCGCCCTTTTTTTCAAGTAAATTTTCGTTTTTCTGAAAGTACCGGACTCTCTCGAATCAAATCAGGGGATGACTCGTTCTTGCCTCTGGTGGTGAGAAATGGGACAGGGTCGTAATTTTTTTCTACTTTATCGACTTTTCTTCTGATTCACTGGTGGAAAGAAAAAAGATAAGTAAAAAAGAGATAAAAAAAAGAAGCCAAACGCTGGTTCGTACTCTCGGATAGTTAATTGTTGCAGCATAGTCGTGGTCCAAGCCTCGAGGAGTCGAGCGATAATCGCATCGAGTGAATATCGATTATCCCTTATTCCCTGGGCTACTCCGATAAGCGAAAAAGATGGCATGGGGAATGGGGACGAGATAAACCGGAACGAATCGCTTTTTTTTTTAGTTCAAAGTAAAATCGTCAGACCACTTCAGCATCCGTGAAGATCCGAGACGAGGACGGAAAACGACGTCTTCAGTGAGATATAACCGAGGTCAATTATAATCAAGTTGTTTGAGCTTCGGAGGAAAATGCTGAGAAACGTGATGGTGTGTAATGTCGAAATAAAAATAAAACGAAACAAGTGAAAGAGAGAGAGAGAGAGACAAGTTATAAGGCAGTCATTGGCAAGCATGACGATCCTTGCAAATCCTTTTGTGGCTATGAACATTTTACCATCGAGTATCTATGCGAACATTCGTTACAGCATCACAATGGCTAGGAAAATTGCCTCCATTGCGTTGGAAGAAGGAAAATCGAGTCGTCTCGTATCAACATCCATTCTTCGACTTCATTGAATATCGACTTGCGAGCGATATGGATATGCACAAAATGTACGCAGCTTTCACCTGCTGTGTATTGTATTAAACTCGGGAAGAATAAGGACTCCGAGGCTGCCCTAAATTCAGCAGATGGAATGCTCTATTAATGGTTCTGAAACGTTCGAAAAAGTGAATGGTTGACTGTACTTTTGACGAAGTGTCATTGCGTGCCATTTTTTCGCAGCGGAAGAACATGTGACTTATTTCGTTTGCTCAGGCAATCGTTGATCAATGGCTGATTATTGATTCGTTATTGATACACTTTGTATTTTTTTGCAATGAAGGATTTTTGCTGCTCCCAAAAGCTTGACACCACACAAAATGACGAAACTTACACTTGCCATTGGAAATTTCATGCAGGATTACTGGCCTCCTTACTTGGAATGTGTATTAATACGATGTATTTTATTAATTGTGTCAAGTAGAGGATTTTTGTTTACATGCAATTAGCTGAAAGTGGCTAAAAGTCTGTGAAACAAAAAAGATGGTTTTAATTCATGGGCGGTGGTAGGGACATGGACGAAAGCATCAACGAGTCTTGATGCTCTCATTTCAGTGTACTTATAGGTATACACTTTTCAATAGCTAAAGAGATTTTGCAAAGGACTTGACCATCCTACGAGGGACCGAAAAGCCTCGAGTGGGAAGCTTTCTTCAGTTTCACTTCATATCCGCTGTTGGATTCTATCTCTCTCTCTCTCTCTCTCTCTGTGTGTGTGTATTACACTATTTTATTTGATTCCGAATATAGAAGCCACTTGGCACAGTGAATGAAAAAATGTATGCTACGAATAAAGCAATGGAAAAAAAATCGCATGTGCTATTGTATATGTACTATATATATAATGTTAAAGACAATGAACAAGCTGTGAGATGCAATTTTTTTCGTCCTTTTCCGTGATTTTTTACAGACGTTTTTTCCCAGGGGATATCGCGTACGTAAACAATTTAATTTCGAAGCAATTGCAGTAAGTATCAGCCTAAATACAGGTGTTGAAGCGAATTTGGTTTGCTGTTGAAATTTTTTTGAAAAAAAATCACTGAAAATTGTTTGAAAAAATAATTGAAAAATTGTGAAAATTCCGTGTGAGGTTCGCATCGAACTGAGGCTATCAGAACACTGCGTTGAATGTTTTAAAAACAAATACGAAAAAATTGCTGTTCTTGTACCTCGGAAAAATCTGAAAAAAAAATCATCAACATTGCCAACGAGATACAGATTCGATGGAAATGTTGAGAATCGCATTGTTTCAACTACCTTTTGTTTTTACTCGCGTTAAAACAAGCCGAGAGTACGTGCACGCAAATTCGACAAGAGCCGACGAGCACTTTGGTGGTTTCTTTTAATTCTCTCCTTCCTTCTTGATATTTAGTCAAACAATGATACAAAAAGTCAGCACTCAAATATGCGCATGGCCCGTCAACCATCGGTGGGACAAATTTGCATGAAAGGATTTTCGGATATGTAAAAAACTTCCCCAGAGGCCAGAAGACGAGGAAGGGAGAGTCAAATCATAGCGAGCTGCAAACAGAAGGAAAGTACCAGAGTCCATGAGAGATTAAATGAAAAAATGTTTGACAAAGAAGTCCTAAAAAATGGGAAAGAGAGGGAAAGTGTGAGAGCGAGAGAGAGAAACAGAAAACAAAAAGTTGCGGGTCTATCGGTATTCCCGGCGCAAAAGGCTCCACGATGAGTACCGCGGCTAACATTCGGTGGTACATTTCACCGTGTATTGCAGCTGTGAGTGCTAAGTGCCCTCTGGCGGATGATATACATAGTATACAAGAGTGCATAAGGTGCACCGAGATACCGAGGGCAGAGGATAAGACAAAGAGAGAGAGAAAGAGAGGGAGAGAGCGAAACGAGCTGCTCCAAAGAAAGAAGATGAAGAAAAAAAAGACCCGGCATACAAGTCCCGTTGAACAGAGGATCATCGCCGTGGAATGGCGCACGATAATACCTACACGAATGTACAGAGCGAAAGAAACGAGAAAAATCTATGGGAGAGAACGAGATGTACAGGGGGATGAAAAGAGACTCGATGTAAAAACGGCGTAAAACGAGAGAGAGAAGAATCGCGGATGCAACGATGGAGCTCGTCGAGGTCGAGGAAAAAGGGGTTGTAAGGGATGATACACCGGAGGTTACGATAGTCGAAAAGCCGTGGATGAACAACGCAGAACGGTGCGCGAATAAGAGAGGAAAAAAGACGACGACACAGACGAGTCCAAGAGGCAACAAGTACTCGGCACGGTTCCAACATTTTCCTCTGTATTGCGGAATTTGACGATCCACCCCCGAGTTTCCAGCTGGCTATTCCGTCTCCGTGCGCACCCTGCACAACAGACGAGTGCATAAATCTGACGTTACTGCTGTTATATCGTCGGAATTTGCTTTCGATAAAACTGTTGCATTGCCACGAGGAAAGTTGCCCCTTAAGGAGATATTCACGATATATCGAGTCATGCACTCCGTAGACGATTATTGGATTTCAGGGAGAAAATATCGTATCGCGTTCCAACGGTACATTCGAAATCCTTCCGAGTATTTCGTTTTTTTGTATGTTAAATCTATACTCTGACATGCGCTCGTCGTCCATCTTTTTTTTTAAATAAAAATAAACTAGTTTCATGTGAGGCTACTGCGACAAACATCCTTTGCAGTTACATGACTGTACCTCAAAAGAGATTTTCACGATAAATCGCTCTGTGATCTTTCTGAAAGATTATTGGCTGTCAAAGAGGAAATATTGTATCATTCCTGCACTGTATCGTTTTTTGCAGTCGAAGCCACCCCTGGTAAGCGGCTGTGCAAGTACAGTGACGTGCAAGTAGTTTTATGCAAGTCTATATGCGACATGTTTTTTTGAAATTATGATTCCATGTCAAAACGTGTATTCTGAAAATGTACAGATTTGTGTTTCTCCTGGGGGATTATTTTATTATTTTATTTCAAACGCACCGCCACGTGGTCCTTCTTTTTTCTTTTTTTTATTATAAACTCCGTTACGTGTCTTGACATTCAAGTAGTTTCGTGAAAGGCTATATTCGACGACTCCCCTTGAAATTATGATTCTACTATATTGCCCTGCGAAAATGGACTCTCGATAAAACTAGATGGCATTGCTTCGAGAAAAGTCACCCCAAAATATGTGTATTCACAATACTATATCCCTTCGTGCTCTTCGTAAAAGATCATAGGTTTTCACCGAGAAAATATTATATTATTCCGGCAGTATTTTATATTTTGCAGCCGAATCTACTCCAAGTATACACTTTTGATCGTTTTTTTTCTTCATGCAAAGCCCGTTACGTGCCTTGACATCCGAGTAGTTTTATCAAGCCTGCATGCGGCAAACTTTCTTCGAAATTATCGTTCCTTCATCAGTCATATTTGGATAAGAACGATTTGTAACCATGATGACTCGGAGGATGCAATAATATATCGTCGAAGGCATGAGATATTTATTTAATTTTAGAGAAAAAAAATACGAAAAAAAGTAACGTTGAGGGCGGTGGAAGATAGCGAGGGTCGGAAATGAAGGGGCGTTGAAAATCGTGACTTTGAAGCGTGATGGGCAAGATTACAGGGGGAAGAAGTGAAAAAAAAAGATTTCCCATTATCCAGGACAACGACCTAGTACAAAGGCTCGGAATTTTATGCTTTCATGGGGGAGGTCGGGGGTTTAGTAGACTGAATGATCGTACGAAGCGCGATATGTGAGCGCCTTATCGAGCAAGGACAAACTATGATATTTCGCCATTGACGAACAACCCCTTGCTCGACACACTTCTCGCTCGACGCCCTTTCGAACCTGCTCTTTCGTAACAAACCCCGACTCCCACGTGATATCGTAGACGTTTTATTTTTATTCTCGATGTATCCCCCGAGGGATGGAAAATTGGAAAAGGGCACGGAGATATGTAGCATATCTGAAGGACGGGGGAGGCGAAAAAGAAAACGGATGGGGGAAAAGAAGATATGAGATTTTCGGAAAGCATTTGGGATACACCTTAAGCCATACATGGGGTCTATATTGTTGGTCTCGACAGGGTGAAAAAAAAGGTAACCCACAGCCTCGAGGCACTTTGATGTATGGTACATCGAGGCCATAAAATGTCTTTTTTCATACGAAAACTCTATTGAACTCGTCTTCGATTGCCTCCAGCCACGTCACTTTCCCCGACGAAACATTTCCGTCACGTATCGAGCTTTTTTCAATTTTCCAAATACTTTTTCTCGTAAAGATTCACATTGAAATTGTTCTCGTCCAGAAACTTTTTTCACATCCCACAGCGTTTGAAAGCAAATTTATCGAAAATCGCGTTATAGAACAGAATAAGTTGTAGCTTCGTTTTCTTTTTGTTAGCGAAAATATCGATAAACTCGACCAACATATTTGACATCGATGGGGGTCTAAGGATTGTCTGTGCACGCTACAAACTTCAAATTCTCGGCGGTGATATGAAAATTTGAAAAAATGTTTTTCGAAAGTCTCATTTCTAAAGACCACGTCACGGTAATTCCAGCTCGATCACTCGAGAAATGAAAATTCATAAGAAAGAAAAAAAAAGCGTACCGTGATCGGCGACGAAATTTCGAGGCGAAAAGTGTTTTACCATTTTTTCATACGATCAAACCCTGATCAGTCATCAATTTTCAAAGTTTCAGCCAATCAGGCGCGAGAACCCCCTCTCTCGCGCGCGGCTCTGCGCATCCCATTGGCGGAACTTTGTCGATTGATAACTCGGCGGAGATTGGTCGCATCAAAAAGTGCTTATAGACTTTTCGACTCAAAATTTCGTCCACCATCTAGTCCTTCATTATTGCCATTCGATTCTGGGACACCCTGTAGATTAAAGGTAAACTAGAAGGCTTCAGTTGTGGGAGCGATGTAAATTGCGGAAATTTCGGTGGAGTAGAGCAACTTTTAAATCGTTCCAGACGTAACTTAAATTAAGCACATAGCCCACATGCTTCCATCACCCTTCTCTATCTTTCTCACTCTCGTTGCCTCGAGAGGGTTGAGATCGACAGCTCGACGAATTGCCTCTCGTCCTTTTCTATCAACGAACAAGAAATTCTAAAAGACTCTCTCGTTCTCCTAGCTCTCCCTCTCTCTCTCTCTCTCTCTCTCTCTCTCTCTCTTGCAATCTTGCAACGTCTTTGACGAACCGTACACGAAGAAGAATTACTCAATGTCGGGAACTCGACTCGGAATGATTTAACTTATAAATCCTGTTTTCCATTCACTTCCCAGCCTTAATAGCCAATTATACTGGCAAAATGTACTTGAAAAATGTTGAATTATCCAATAAAAGAGATGAACCGTTGTTTAATCGAATATTCAGGGAAAACGATCGTGTTTCTTGCTTTAACTTTATTGTTAATATTTCATTATATCATACATCATTAATGGAAACGAACGTGTCTGCTGATTGAAAACTTATTCATTCGATTACATTGAAAAAATACAAAAAATACATGGTACACGAAATGAGATTGCACGAAATTTAATTTATCATAAAATATTCATTTTTCATGTTAAACTACAGTGAAAAATTCAAAGCATCGATCTCAATATTTTTCCCCAGGTTTCATAAATATTTCCCCCGCCCGAGTTAATGAAATTTCATTCGTTCGTGAATCGTTTTCCCGTACCATGCTCTCGCGTCGTTGAAATACCGCTGAAATATAAGCGAGGGAAAAAAAAACAATATTTCCAAATTTCACAATTTTCACCGGACGCTTTCGTGATAGCCCTTTCGTGCTCTAATATCACGATGTTGGCGCGAGTGGGTGGAACAGAACCGCTGTAATAATGGACGAATCGCGTTGTCCTTTGAACGTTGGTTCACATGGCACCACATACGCATATATACTGTTGTATACACGCTTGCATACACATTTATTTATATAAAGAATGACGCACGTCACGTTGGCACATATTTGCTAATTTTCCCTAAAGTGCACCACCATTCTGGAACCCTCGTGCCATCAGTGAAGATCTGCCTCATTTTTTCATCTCAGTTTTTGCGATTTCCCTGAAATACTGTGCATCGCGTGAGAAATGCCAGTTTTAACAATGACATTTCATAATTTAGATGTATTTTGCGATTGAATTGTACAAAAATCAACGCAAGGGAAAGAGGAATACAAATAAACCGAGAAATAAAAAACAGCCGTCTTTCGAGACTAGCAGCTTGCTGAAAATAAGATGTACTTTGATATCACACCGAGGTATATAAATAATATAGATCGATAGGATCTTTCAAACGTGTTGTTTGTCGTCGCGGGCTTGGTAAGAAAAAATCTCGCACCCTGTGAAATGGCGTTATGTCGTCGGATGAGGGGTGTTTTGTAACAAATATTAGCAGCAGAGGAAGATGGGTGGAAGCAAAGGGTGGATGAAACTGACGGGCAGGAGGTGCACTGACGAGCAACAGAGGGAGAAAACTGCAAAAAAAACAGAGGGGAAGGGAAAATCCCGTTATGGCTTGAGGGAATTGTACGAACGCGTTTAATAACTCTTCGTCGAGGGTAGTTTCTGCACAGCTTCTCGCACCAACCAAAGTCGCCCGGAGCATCAAATCTCGCATCTTCTCGTTCCCTATTTTTCTTTCTCCTCTCTCTTGTTTTTCATATTCCAGAAAAATCCGGGTACGAAGAACCTCGTGCGTACGTTCGGGAGCTCATAAAATATCCCGACAATCGAATAAATTTCGACAACTTTTATAAATTTCACCAGCATTCGTTTCTCAGATTCTCCAAGATCTGCCATTTTTTCTTCCCCATGCGTACATTTTCCGCAAGTCTGAGTAACTTTTTTCCGCATTTGCCACACGACAAAGAGACGTCCGACAACGGCGTGCATGTTGAACAATTCTCTGTGAAACAACGGAGTATGATTTTTCAATCGGAATTCGTGAAATCGATTTTTTGATCAGCGATTGAATTTAATATCGTGTAATTTGATGAACAGCGAAAAATTCATTTGCACCAGCGGTACGTTTTCACGAAAATAATCAGACTCGTGAAAAATATTTTCCGGAGCTTTTTGATGTTTTGGCCCCTCTGTTACCGGGGTGTATGTACGCGCTGCAAAGGCACCGGCATGCAATACCAGAGGCACGAGACGAGGAGGTTACTTTGGAGAGAGCGAATGCAAAAATGTACGGTAAAACTGATGTGTGAGTTGCAGCGGCATTTTTGTGCAGTCTCGTTAGCCTCTATCCTCGACTTTTGTTCTTATTTTCTCGAGAGGCGTAATATGCTACTCCGAATATCTCTGGCGAGTACACAGCCTCCGCCAAGCGATATTTACGTGCAGCAACACCGACGATCTATTGTCACTGAGCTCTCGTCTTCGTGCACGTAAAAACAGAGCCTGTTTTGTTGCAATTCTATGGTCAGAGCGTGTGACGAGCAACTTTTAATGCACGATACGTGATAATTGAGGAACGAATACCGTTCGTTGCACTCCACGATTTTTCAATATATTCCAATTTTTCAACAATTTTCTACCCGTTTTTCCAACACCTCGAGCAATCGTTAACAGGTGAAATCATGCTGTTTGGTCAAGACGGAACGTTCAAAAAAGAAAGATTCGGAACTCGAAAAAAAAATACAATTTTACGATACTTCATTGATCTTTTTTTCAGACTGCATCTCCGTTTTTTTTTATAAGACTGTGTACGCCTCGCGTACACATCCTTAACCCATAGTTAGGTTGAAAAAACAGTTGATATCGCGTGCACGCCGAATGTTTAATTCCTCATGCTTCTCAAGGAGGCTGCTCGCACGATATTGAGAATTAAATTCGCTGCTGCTATTTCTTTTTTTAATGAAACATTGGATATTCTCCTGTAGAAATGAATGATTTTCCACGGCTTTTTTTACCTAGAAAAAAAGTTAACGGCAATTGGAATTTTGCATTCGCGCGAACTACTTTAAACTCGGAAATAAATATTTAAAAGAAAACAGAGACTCGACGAAAGCTGCGAACTTATGAATTGGTCGTTCCACGAGATCCCTGTGTATCAAAAGATACTTATTGCAGTTTCAGGTACGTATTGATGGGGAAACTCGATATTTCAGGTCACGTTACAGAGTTCCATTTGATGGTATATACTCGTATATACATATATATATATATATATATATATATATATATACAAGCAGAGTCCGATAGCAGGCAGCTGAGAACCCTGGCGTGCTTTTCACCCTCGGCCCCGCGTGCGTCAACCGTGCGAGATCACGAGACTGTAAACTAGAAACGAGAACGCGATCGATGATGTCACAAGTACCACCGCCATCCCGCAGCCCGTTCGCACTCTTCGCGCCTTTTTGTTAACAATCAAACACGCGAATAATTGTCAATAGTTTTTCGGCCATCTCTCGTGCCACTGAAATTCCTCGCTGCAGCAAAAAACGATGAATCACATTTTTCTTTTCAATACTGCCAAAATCGCGAAGGAAAATCCGACGTAAAATCGTAGTATCGATTAATTATCGAAAATTCTTTCGTATTATTTGGCAAATAAAAAAAATGTACAATCGCATGGGCGAGCGTAATACGGCGGATAATTTGATACAAGGACGCAGTTGTGCGGGAAATACTCCAGCATCTCTCGCAGTTTTACGTTCGAATGACTTCGTAAAGATCGTAATAGTCGATTATTAAAGTTTTCGTCGCTGGCTTATTACTTTGTTAATAGAGCCTTTTGTTTATCCGTTCGGGGTTTTGTCGTCGATGTCGTTATCATCGAGGAAGTAGCTGGAACGGCTAAAGATGGAAGAAAAAGGGGATTCCTCGCTTTATTATAGCTGTACGTATCATCGACTTGTCTTTTACTCATCGCTATTTTCATCTCCACTCAGACCCTCGGCGAATAATGAGAATCCACTCTTCGGAGCGACAAGAAAATGGTACACGGAAGAGAAGCGAGGCGGAGAGTAAAAATGAGAGGAAAAGTCCAAAGGGTCCCAGACGCATTTCCATCAAAATTTCGCAGCTTCGTTTTGTTCCTCGTTTGGAAATTTCTATTTACAATTATCGAAATTTTCGTATTTCACGAGCGATCCTACGGTGAACATTCACTCGTCATTTTTTCTCCCACAGGTGGGTTTAATCAGCCTGGATGGCTGGCATTAAGTAATAATCGTTTTAGGGGAGACAGCATTTTTTTTCATATTTTTCGCGACGAAACTCAATAAATCTCGTTCAACAGTGAGCAGGGCAAATATGGATGAGGAAAATCGTCAAATAGAATACACAGACGGATGATAATACCGAAGCCCTCGAGCTTTTCGTGCGGGGGAGACATCGCGAGGTTGATTGCTGAGAGATTCGTGGCGATTCATCGTCGTCCAATCTCGACAATGTTGGCGAAGGATCTCATGGAAAATTCGCTCGTTATAAAAATTCATCTTGGCGAAAATACGGCTAATTGAAGATCGATCTTTGTTTCAGGACTGAAACGCAATTCGCGATGTTTGCAGAGGTGTATCGCGACGTCATGGGCGATCGATCTTGCTAAATACATTCGCGACAAGCACTGAGCTTCTCGTAGGATTATTCATCGACGTGGATCAGAGAATTCCGTTGATAAAATCCTTGGATCACCTCGAACGATCGTCGATCAATAATTACAGGAGTTCCCTTTGAAATTTCGAACATTCGTATGAATATTTCGACGTAAATTATATTTTTGGATTTTTCGTTTTTTCTCCGCATGAAATATATCGAATAACTTGACGGGTGCAAAAATTGCAAATCGTCGAAATCGCAAATGACGAATCAAACGACGCGAATCGTGTCCCCTGTGTAATCAAAGACGGGTGTTTTACAAAATTGTTTGAATTTTGCTGAATATTTTTCTTAATCCAGAGTGCCTAGACTAGCTAGAGTAGCTGCATTAATAATCTTGCTTTCACCGCAATCAATATTTTAAGAGACTCTATGACGAAAAAAAATCTTCATCACACTTCGAAGGCGGCGGGCTATTTTCCCCCATAACGGCCAAAGTATCGAGTCTACGTCCATTACCCACGGAATCTTTTTTATGGAGCGCATTGAGAGCTTCATTTTCATTCTTTACAAATATTCTCTCAAATCAATATTTCAAGAGATATGACGAGAAGAAGACTGCCTTTCAAAAATTCAATATTTCTCAATCAAACGTCGGTCGGGCAAATTCTTTTTACACGCGCGGCATGGCATGTATTTCGTTGAACAGACTTTTCCGGGCTCGATCCTGACTGATTCAATAAAATGCGATCAATGCGGTATTCGTCATTTGGCAAAACGGCATCGTCCATACTTGATCAGCCGATGTTGGCTAGCCGGATGAAAAGCGGGAGGAGGGAAGCGCGAGGATCGTCCTAAAACGGAGAGAACTGTTCACTTGCAAACCGAATCTATATCCTGCTCTCGCTTGTTCAATTTCGATACCCCTGTGGGTAATATGAGCGTCAAATAAAAGGCAGATGCGTGTTCTCGCGGCGCGATAGATCGCGCCGCACGTTTGCATGGTTGTTGTTTCAACACGAGGTTTCTGCAACATTTCACCGTTTCCAGCAGACAGACGGTGGAACATCGTATTGTACTCACAAATATCGTTCGTCTGCCCCATTGCACGTGGTGACACGTTCGGTACGAAATATACACGTTTGGGGGTTGTACTTTGCACCCTGATAATTCTGACACTCAAAATAGACGAATTATAAAGTCCGACAGCGTCAAAAGTATACCACCCGTTTTGCCCTGTAAGAACATTCGTTATTTCTTTCGTGATATGCCCTTGGCCCCGAGGTACCTCTCGCATGTATTTATCGAACCTCCCTCGAGCACCCCCGTGTGTTCGAGTTCGAATCGATCGATATTTCGACCATCAAAGAACCTTCGGTCGCGCACGGAAAGCTTCGACGGTACACCACCATGTTGGTTTCCCTCACCCTCTTTCCCTGTCTCTCGATATATTTTGATGATCACCCAATCAAGTTTGAGGTATATTTTACCATCGCTCGATTATACCACACTTTGCTTCGATATTTATTTTGAAATTAGCGCGAGTTATACTCCAGCGTGGCTCTTCCTGGCACACTCGGGTATGCTATTTCACGTTCGATGTTTCAATGGAAATATTGTTATTTCAGACGTTCAAACTGAAATATCATTTATCGAACGCTCGTTAACTCCCTTATGGCTCGATGAAATTTCTCCGATAAAATTTACGTTCCATTAATTAAAGCCCAAGTGGAATCAGGTCGGAGTTTCGTCTCCGGAAGTGATTCAATATAGACTACTTTGAGAAACTTTTCGACGATCTTGAAAAGTTCCGAGACTCTCTGCTGTCGCTATTTGATTAAATATACCCGTTCGTAGATAATAAGCTTGGTGAGGATTGAACGATTCAGAGGCAATCGTAGAATATAGAGAGAATAATAAATAAAATAAATAATAGCAACAAACGGAGGTGGAGGATCGTCCGGGTCCCTCAATGTCCACATCGTTTTATTTTATTTAATCAATCTGCTTTCGCGCACCATTTCGCTCTTGCGTGTCCCAATATGTCCGATCGCGTTGTTTTTCCAACTCTGCTCAACTTTTCCAAGAGTATATCTACCAATACACGTTTAACGAGCACCTATAAACGCGCGTGTGTGTGTGTGCGTGTGTGTGTACGCAGAGATGATTCCTGGTTGACCTAATTTCTTATTTGTTCTCCCCGAACCCTCGTCTTACGTGCATAAGCATATAAATCGTCCGTTGAACCTCGCAAAGGCGTATTTCACGGGATTCGACACTCGCCTGCAGCTTTTTCCCGTCGACACGTTTGCAGCTACATTCTCGTGTATCTTCCTCTGGATTTACCGCCTCTCCCCTTCTGCATCCAACTCTCTCGGTCTTAAGGACGATTCTTTGAAGGATCAAAGGGCTTTTGAGCTTTTTCGCGTTGCACATACGAGAGACGAGGCGGCGGAGCAACGGTGGACGTAAGAAAACAAAAATGACGATGAGAGACATATACATTTATATTTATTTTTTGCCAGACACGAATTCCTGATTCAAAGCTATATACGTATATGTACGCACCTTCTTTCGGTCGTTTTGACTCAAAATATATATACTCGTTTTTTCGCTCTCGCAAAAAGCTTCCGTAATGTTTCCATCATTATCAAAGAGAGGCAGAGATTCTGATACCGCGCGAAGGGCATAAATCATCATGAAATAATCGGCACACGCCATGAGGCATAAGCGAGTGTCAAGCTTATTTTTTCCTCTCTATTATTAATAAAGAAGCTTATTTTTCGAAAAGAGGATCTTTATTTTTCACGGACGTGTCTTCTTTGCCTCTACGAATTATATAACTACGAGGGATGAAAATAAATTCAAAGCTGCACGGTTTCCTCTTTCATCTTCACGTGACGTTTTCGTCACCGCGGTGGCAATTTCTCTTCCGACTTATTAACTTTGAAGAAGCTGTTGGCGAGCACTGAATTTTCGTCGCGAGAAGCCTCTCACGACGCTTTCCCCGGTGGATTCAACGGAATCGCAACGATTCAACGGACGACGAGAGCCGATGCTCGTTGCCTTTATCTCCAACGTGCTTTGCGTTAAACGATGTGTAGATCTCGTTGCGTATATACATGGGAGAGTGGCATAATCCCGAGGGAGGAGGGTCAGATCTTTTCCGAAGAGGGAAAAGCTCTATTTACGCCATGGCGTCGGGTAAGCTCATCTCTTTTCCCCATTCTCGTCGTGTTCGTCTTTTCGCCTTTCGTCATAGACGCTCATTGTGCTCAAAAAGTTCTCGAGAGAGGTTCAATTTCACGGTCCAGTCTTTTAAACGACTCTCGAATCCTCAAAAATGAGAAAAAAAACATCAGATCCGAATCACAACACACCGAATAACCGATAACTGTCGTGTCTCTCCGATGTTTATTTAACCGCTGGTTTTATGTATAAATAACGTTGCGCATTGAGCGGACGTCATAGTTTCCCTCTGAACGGTCCAACTTAACCATGGAATTTCCCTCCGCGTCATGATATCCCGCGCAATTATCCTTCGACCCTCGAGAGGGTCGCGTTCGTCCCATCGACTTCGACCCACAGCTTTGCAGCTTTGTCGATGAATGGAGGACCTTCCCCACCGAGGGTCTTCGGTAAAGGGACGATTATAGAACCAAAGTTACAAAATCGAACGGAGGAAATTGAAATCCGGGTCCTCGAAGGGGATGGAAAAGTGACAAAAGTCAAAGTACGGTCAGACCGCACTTCTGATTTTATAAAAACCTTCGCGGTCCTGTCCGAGTAGGTTTTCATGATTTGGGGGTGGGGGGGGGGGGGGGGTGAGGAATGTACATATTTTTTTCAGGGGGGATAGGTACTTTTTGTTACGTAACTCTGGGTGACAAAATGATTTTTGGAGCTGCGAAAAAAGGGAGAAAATGGCGGAAAAATTGTTATTGCACGTAACGATTATCTTTTAACGCAGTCAGCAACAGAATAGGGTGAATATCGCGTTTAATCTGGTGTACGAGCGTTACAAAGGGATGGAAAAAAAGGGATTGCTCGTTGTCGTGGAAAGCCGAGCTCTATGCACATTTGTTGCATTAAACGAGATTAAAGTCTTCAAGAACTCTGCCCTGCTCAGCTTCAGCTTCTCAGCTCGGCTACTTTTTCTTCCATGGATGCAGATACAGCCGCGGAATATTGTCTTCAATTGTCAAAGCGTTTTTCACCAACCTGAGAACGTAATAACGTTGAGTTTTGTCATTAAATCGAGAGAGCTTAAAGTTGATTATCGTTTAAATGTTACTCACAAAATGCCACCATCTTGAGAGACTAAATAAACATAACAGCTATCAGACAGTGCATTCTTCTCGTGTAATTGTGAATGTTTTTTTTTTCTGTTTTTTCCCATTTGCGAATAAACAGTTAAAAGTGGAGAAAGCGAGTAGTGGACGAACATTGAGAAAACGTTGTTATATCCGGTGAATATTTTTTTTCTACCCCGCAAGAAATAAGTTACGATACAAAAAGTGGGGCAAAAGTTTCGAATTTATCTCGAAATTGAAATTTTCCCTCAACGTGTGCAACGTCCGGAATTAAATGCAGCACACGTTGCATCGTCAGGAACTCTCGTCTCGACGGTCCTTCTGTCTGTCCAATTGTTCGATTGATGGAATTTTCACACAGCTATTTTATTCCTTTTTTTTCATTCAGCAAAAACAGATCGTAACGCAGAACTCGCGAATTCCACAGAGCGTCGAAGACAATGAAACGATTGATTCGTCCATTGATTCATTTGCAGGGTTCAGAATTTCTGTGTACGTATTTTAGCAACGGCGCCCATTGTTCACTTTTATCCGACTCGAATAGTTTTCGAAGCTGAATCGACGGTGCAAAAAAATCGTCATTTACTGAAACAGCAATTTAGCGTAAGACGAATAATAATTTCAAGTTCAAACATACGTACATACTTTGACACAATGGGTATATATAATATTCGTACGAAATATTACATACGTATATTCACGTGTAAATAATTGATCAATAATTTTGCAAATGATTTCTCTTACAAGAATAATATATGACACGACAAGTGAATACAGAAGAATTTGTCATCAATCGGAGGGGAAAGAAAACGCGAGAAGTGACATTTAATTCATTCGTCCTCGAGTGCGCCGATTTGCAAAGTACTTCTACACCTGGGGTATCAAGCCTCACATGCTATTCAGTCACTTAAAAATAATGTATAAATAACTCAATCTCGATCTCAATCTCTAGACGACTTCTCTTTAAACATCAAAGTGGCTCCTCTAATTTTGCAAAAAAAAAATCCTCAGACTATCGATCTAGTAATCCGAACGAAGAGAATACAGAATCTGTTGTTGAGCAAATCAATTTCAGCGATCCAATAAATCGCTGTCAATAAATAACATTGAGGGTGAAAAATATATTTGCTGACTGACGACATTATACGAGGAGGATTAAAGAGAAAATAATTTACAAAACCAAACGTCACGTGCAATTTCGCTATATTCCAAACAATTTGATAAAAATATACAGGGTGGTCCACGCAACGTGTGCACCTCTTTCACGGTCGAAATATGCGTTGCACGAAAAAATGTTGTATACAAAAGTTACATGGTTTATGAGGCTTCATCATGTGGTGCATTTATTTTTATTCTAGGTGGAGGCGCTTCGGAGATTTCAAGGTCAACTTTGTTTTTTTAAAGGGAATGCTATATTTTTTATAGCGTAAGATGATAGAGTATCGAATTTTGAGTAAAAAAGTATAGACCCTTATTAGCCCTAAAATTAATAGTTAACGAGTATTTTCACTTTATTACTTTGAGTACATTCAGTGACTCGTGGCTTATCACAATTAACGTAAGTGTTCAAATTGATGTCCATTGGCATCAATACAGTGACGAAATCTATTAACTAATGAAGAAACTGCATTCTGAATTATGTCCGGACTAAGTGTCATGCATTCTAAACAAATACGATGTTTCATATCCTCCGGAGTTGTTGGTATTTCACGATACACTCTGTCTTTTAATGTGCCCCACAGAAAAAAGTCTAGAGGAGTAAGATCTGGTGAGCGTGGAGGCCACATGAATTGTCCACCACGACCAATCCATCGATTGGGAAAATTTCTATCCAGTAGTTCCCTCACAATACGTGCGTAATGTGCTGGACAACCATCATGCTGATACCACATACGTGCACGGATATTCAACGGCACGTCCTCTAGTAAAGGTGGTAAATTATTATTCAAAAAGTTCGCGTATTTTTGCCCTGTTAATCGATTATCAATGAAATATGGACCAATCAATTGGTTGCCCAGTATTCCACACCATACATTAACGCTCCATGGGTGTTGGTGGTCGACTTCTCTCATCCAGTGAGGATTGTCAGCTGCCCAGTAATGCGTATTTTTCAAATTGATCTGTCCACGGTTTGTAAACGTTGCTTCATCAGTGAACAACACACTTTGTAGAAAATAATCATGCTGATTTATTTGATGTAGGAACCACTGACAGAACAAAACGCGGTTTTCAAAATCCGTTCCATGTAGTTTCTGATGAAGTGCAAGGTGATAGGGGTGATATTTATTTTTATGCAGAATTCGTAGAATACTGCTTTTGCTTATTCCCGAACCTCGTGAAATCTGTCGCGTACTAATATGAGGATTTTCTATTACGGCTGCTAAGACCGCAATAGCATTCTCTTCAGAAGTGGCAGTTTGTCTTACGGTACGTTTATTAAGATTGAAATGTCCATTTTCTCGAAGCGATTTACAGATTCTCTCAAATATGGTTCGAGATGGTTGAATCCGTTCAGGATATCTTTCGGCATACATAGCTTTAGCTCTTACTGCATTTCTATGACACTCTCCGTACACTAAAAGCATATCAACTTTGTCACTATTACAAAAATTCATTTTCACTTTTATCTTTCTGATAATCACGCACGATCACTGAAGGAAACTTTAATACTGGATTACAAATATTGAGAGGATTGCGAATCATGATAAGAGCGTGTGATGTGGTGAATGTGTTCATATTGATAAACACTGTCATGTAAACAATGCTATCCTTCAGATATTTGTAGTAGATTTGAATCTCCAACTTGATATTACGCAATAGAAATTTTAAAGTAATAAAGTGAAAATACTCGTTAACTATTAATTTTAGGGCTAATGAGGGTCTATACTTTTTTACTCAAAATTCGATACTCTATCATCTTACGCTATAAAAAATATAGCATTCCCTTTAAAAAAACAAAGTTGACCTTGAAATCTCCGAAGCGCCTCCACCTAGAATAAAAATAAATGCACCACATGATGAAGCCTTATAAACCATGTAACTTTTGTATACAACATTTTTTCGTGCAACGCATATTTTGACCGTGAAAGAGGTGCACACGTTGCGTGGACCACCCTGTATATATACATGCAGTTGAAGAATGTTTTATTAACCAAAAGGGAGCAAAGATCGTAAGACGTTAATCGATTCATGTCTGAGCACTCTGTGAAGTCGTTCATTAGCGTAATTGAATGAATAATTGCAACGACGAAAAATGTATTTACTAATTAACGAAATTCCAAGAAAAATTGAAGAAAAATAATTTACGAATTCAAATCATCCATATTACGTGCATTTAGTACATCACGGATTACTGTCTGACGTATCAAACGTCACATGCAATTTCATTGGAAAGTATGAACGTACGAATATCTACATGATATCTACATCTACATACATGCGATAGGCAGAGCATATTGAGTGAATTCAGCAAATCCTGTGAAATTTATGGTACGAGAGAAAAAAGATGCGCCGGATACGCGAATATGCAATCTCGTGTTCGTATTCACTTCCAGTATCAATTTTGGCGATGCAGATGCTTTCTCCTACCTTTTTTCCGTACACGCTCGTACTTTATATTCAAAAAAATACATATCACGGTCCTACACGAACACGAATGAGACACACACATCCCTCGAAATAAAATATCCAGCCTACATGCGCCCACGAAAATTCTATCCAATTGCTGGCGTACAGAGATAACCCTGGATGAAAAAAAAAATGGAGGACTATATTGAGCTGCAAAAAAAAAAGCTCTTACGCAGACTACCTTTCCTTATCAGCATATGCCAAGATAGCACGTACCGCTGGTGCATTACGATAATTCAAGGAACACTCGTTGGATTTTCACAAGCCAGCAAACTGTAAAAATATTTCCGACAAATACCGTATATCGGGAACAAGAAAAATGGATCCACCTCGAACTCCAAAAACCCACGAAAAATTCATCCCCGACCGAAGGCAGCACAATGGATCGGAATTGCAAAATAAAATGCACCAAACGATTGAATTTTCATGGAATAAAAGTATACACTTTTTCATACAATGGGACATTGCGACCGAACGATAAAAAGACGAAATGAAAAAAGAGTGCTACCGTTTTCAGATTTGATTTCTCAATGACAGTGGCATATATATCTCGTAGATTATGCGCACAAACGCGACGAGGGACAGTCAGTCGTATGAATGTACACCTGCATGCATCTCTGAAATATGCATAGCGGTTTGCTCGCAAAATATTCACGGGGAGTACGAGGTTTCTGAAAAAAAAAAAAAAAAAATACAAAACAAAAAAGGAATCACAGTAATGATAAAAAAAAAAAAAGAAAGACCGAGATTGCTGTGGTGAATGGCTCAGTTTGTAGCCGCATGTGAAGACACACGTACAAAACGTCTCTTCGATATTTCCAACAGGGCGACATGTGCATTGTCCTGAAATACAAGCCATGAGGGTGAAGGGAAACTTGAAGAATATATATATATATATATATATATATACGTTATAAATAATATACCCCCTGAGTACATATGGGGCGTTTTATGGCGAATGAATGAAATGACGAATTTCGTGATGACTCGATAAGGCTTTTTCGTCACCTCGCAGATATATCCTTGGTTAGAAATCAGATGAACGTATTTCACCTACAGAATTCTCATTCCAAGATGCATGATTAAAAACTGGACATTCGTGTGGTCCTGGTGGATGCTGCGACGCGAGTGATCGGAAATAAGACGAGACGAAAAGTGTGGCTTTTCGATGAACGGTGAGCTTGAAAATGCCTTTTTGAATTCGCTTATTTATCTGTATTTCGACGTACTGATGCAACGTCGATAAAATTTATCCAGCGTGGAATGTCCGATATGCTTTCTCTCGGGGTATCGGAGTTGTGGCCGCAGATGCCGGATATTATATGTTCGCAAAGAGCGAGTGGCAAAAGTAGAACGATTCAGACCTCTTTTGCCTCCGGTGTATGCGATATATTTGTTAATAAACATAAACATAATATTATGTGCCCTTGCAGAAGAGCAAGCAAGTGCATAGGTTGGATGTTGCAGCGAGTCATCCCAGACGTAATTTTTCTAACGTTTTGCATCACAATCGTGTGTGCAAATACAAAAGTGTATGTGCCGGATGTCCCAGAATTCGATGTCGAAAGTTCAATGGTACATTTGAGAAAAATTTCGAGGTGAAAAGTACTTTGGTGTTCATTTATTCGATGAAATCTTGATGATTTATTAACTCGGATACGCTCCAGGATATAATGGGATTTGCGAACTTTTTCCATTTATTATTTTTTCTCCTTCGCTACATACATTAAATTTAAAAACACTGAATTGCGCTTCGAAATTTTGTTAATTAAAAAAAATGGTCGATTCCGCTTTGGCTATGAGTCTTTCGGACGGACAAATTTTTTTATCGGTGACGAACATTTTTCAAAGATTGTTTCTTTTTTCTCAAAATAAGAAACAAAGCTTTTCCTACAGCAGAGAAATTCGTCCATCCACAAGGATCACTTGGTCAAAGCCGATTCGACATTTTTGAAAAATCCGGTTATTGTAATGTGCGAGGAAAAAAATAAAAATGTGCAAAAATTCCATGTTAATGAAGTATCGAGACAGGCGGCAGTCGGCATTTGAAAAAATTCTCCTTTTCTTCCAACATCACTTTTAAGCTATGGCTCAATGACGTGGAGCACATTTATTTGAAAAAAAATCAACTTTGGAAATAACAAACACCCTAATGTACATGGACAACGTGCGCTTCATTGTCGCATGAAGCCATGGAACCATGGTAACAGGTTGGACACACGTTGCTGAACGAAACGTTCAGTGCAGCAGAAGAATCGAGAAAATGCGAGGAAATACACATCGAGCGTGTATATGCGCTAGTAGTAATACTCCGATAATGGTCAGACGCAATGATGAGTACAAAGCTCAAGCGCCTCGTCGACGAGAGCTTTTATAATAAGCACAGAAGCTGACGGGTTTTTAATCGGGAAAGTGCTTTTACCGTTGTTTTCATGTTTTTCTTATTTAATTATAGCTGTAAATACGTCTCCATGCAAACATAAAAATAGTGCGAATTAACACGGTATTTACAATGCCACACATTTATTATAGTATAAAAATACATTTGTGTATAATCACACAAAACTGATGAGAAAAAATTAATTTCCAGCAAGTTCAACGCTCTCACGAGTTTTTCGATAAAAGTGTTGGAAGAGGATCATGAAAAGTGCAACCGGTCCATCTGGGATTAGAGTAATTTATCGAAACAAAATGTTTTTCTACAAGTAGTTTCAATTTTAAAAAATTGAAAAGAACAATTTTTTTCTCCAGCCTTCGTTGCACACGAGAAATTTTCGATGAAGGAGGTTCAGCGTAAAGTGTATGCTTGTTTCGCGGGGTAATGTTTAAAATCGGCATGATGAGCTTGCAATTAATTATAGAAAGAAAATTGGGGACAAAAGGTACCACGCGGAAAACGCGAGGAAGGAACGGGGTCAGGGTGGGGGAAAACAAAACGAAAGTTTCATAGTCTGATAGTCAGGGACACGTATGAAAAAGTTTTAAGCTTTCCGGCAGGCCTGATACCGTCTATTTATAGTCAGACATCAATTGACAAATAAATTTATGAGCGTATGCAAACTTTTAACTGCGTGGGTTCGCGTGTAGAGCTTTTGTTATTTTCAAAAATTTCTCGTAAATTTTTAATACATTTTCCGTATACACTTGAAATTCCGTTACCCACAATTCGTTCCTCCCATCCTAACGAGTGTTTCGTGTGGAAAGAAAATACGAATATGACGGCGACTTTTGGTACCAACATGGAAATTTTCCCAAAAATATTTAGATTCCCTTGATTAAACGACTTAATACGCCTCTTGAAGCTTCAGTGCATTAATTCTCATGAAAATAAAAAAGCAATTACGTCCAAAATTGCAAGTCAAAATTGTTTTTGTGATGCACTCGAAGAAATGAAATGATCGCATATGGTGTTCATCGACGCAACATTTGAATCTTTATTAAATTATTAATGGCAATTAAACAAATTGTCGTTGAAGGACGGATAACGCGCATCAGGGAGTACGTCGAGAACCTTGATCGCACGTGTCTATAACCGTATTTGATCAGTCAAAATGGCTCTAATGGATCTCTAATGGATCTCTAAAATGGCAATGGTTCGTTTGTGGCTTACGAAGTGAGAGCAATTTCAGAAGATTAACATCCGTCAATGGGCTTATCTCTATCTTTGTCGGCATCCAATTTTCTCACCCGTTCTCTGACGAAATCGAATGAATTTATCGAGGGTGTGTATGTGCGTTTGTAGACGAAATATATCCGCTAAAACGTGTTGTCTCTTTCAACGATACACAGATTTATATGTATCATCATCATCCTCTTTAAACTCACTCATCTCTCTCTCTCTCTCTCTCTTCATTTCTCCGTGTTTGAGGTTTTACACGCGCTTCAATCTTCGCTCCAGCAGGTCCATCGACAAAGGGTTGGCTTTGGCTAATATTGATGCACTCGAGGTTAACCGCGCTCACGACGCGGAGATCCTGCGGGTGAACGCAAAGAACGGGGCTCGTTACGGATGTATCCTGGATCCTGGCAAAGTCATCCTTTAGACGAGATCCGACGTTTTTCTCATTTCGATCTTGCGTACAATGTGAATTTACCTTTGACACGGATCTCAGAGTCACAAAAGAATCTCATCACCGCGAGGATTCACTTTTGACAATTTGTAATTGAATCGCAATGGAAATCATATTTTCCATTTATTTTGATCTTTTGTTACAAATATTCAAACGTTTGTTGAAAATAAAACACGAATTATGAATTTACATTTGAATGAACTTCACGATCATGAAAAAGAATCATTATTCCCGAAATTTCACGGTGGTTTTTGGCCAATTGTAATTTCAACGCGTTGAAAAACAAATTAAAATTTTCCTTCGTAAACCCACGCTTGTGATCAGTTTCACACGGGAGATGATTCCATCCAGAGATGAAAAGAACAAAAACGTCAAGCTTTGCCTGTATGTATATAAATCGAAGACCAAAAAGGATGAATAACGAAATCCATTAACAACGAGTTACAATAGCAACGACGACGAATCTCGATCATTCCATATCGCGTGCGAATCAATTTCGGATCAGTTTTTTTCGGCCATCCATCATCAATGAACAGCACGCTATCACGTCACAAACTGCCTCAAAAATTGTTTTTCTTTATCTCAGTTTTCATCTGGTAATGGGTAAGGGTATCGGATAAGAATCATCAACGCATTTTTAACCAGGCTCCCGACAGGATACGCATATCCTTCGGAAGCTTCGAGTGTTTCTGCTACCTTAATTTTCGGCCCGTCACCTAAATTTCCAAGCACCCCTAGTAAAGAGTAGATCACGAAAGATGGAAAGGGAGAAAACCGATAAAAGGAGCGAGAGAAAGAGGTCGTAAGATTGATCCATCGATGCTAACATCGACGTCACGATAAAACCATGTGACGAATTAAAATATGGATTAAATAAACTTTGTACAAAGTTCGACTGGTCGTCGGACGAGAGCGAGAGAGAGAGGGGGGGAAACCGTTACAACACAGTTGATTAAGCTGGTATAGCTTCGCGTGATAACAACTCGTTGCACGCCACATCCGCCCCTCGCGTTTCCCTCAGCTGGAAAAAAAACTTTTCCACATTTCGCCAAAGTTCGGCCGAACGCTTTCGACGATTTTGCCGAAACGGGTTTTCCAGCTGCGTTGAATTACAATTGTTCAGGCCAACAGACGATGAATCCTTGATACCCACACATTGAACATCCTTTTTGAGAGGAAAGACAAAAAACACGGCTTTTAACGCGTACAGGACTATATATATTTACGCGCGTATACAACCTCCGAGGGCTTTATTACACATGTAGGTACATGATGAATAAACCTGCTGTGCACACATGGGATATGGGTCGAACCATGGGGCAAAGTGAAGGGTCCGAGAGGCCAACAGGTCGAACTCACCTACTCACCTACTTGAACCTGATGATTCGGAACTAGAGATCGCGTACTTTTTCCATCCTTTCCTCGTTTTCCCTCTAGTTTTTTCTTTGGTCCATATCCTCTCTTTCATCGCCCTCTGCAGCAACATTATCCGGCTTTTTCGCGCGTATATCACGATGGGTCAAGGATGCAATTTGGCCTGGACCGTTCTCCCTCCAACCGAGAGTTTTGTTGTGCGTTCGTTCTTTCCATTCGACGACCCTTTTTTTCAACGACAGTGGATCTCTGTACGGGCGCTCTATTTTCCGTACTGCACCGTCTGTGTGCGAGTGCGTGTGCTTGATGGAAAATATTTTTCCAGCGCGTCCACGTTTACGACTGATGGCTTCTATCGCTTTTTATCGCTCTCGGTGTTGCTCCGAACGTGTACACGTTCGAGCTTTGTGCATGAAATCGAATCAAAATTTATTTCACGTTTTTTCACGTATTTCACGTTGTTTTCTCTCTCCTCTTCACTTTTTTACTCTCTTCTTACAGTATTACCCCTTATTTCTCAAACACCGTGAGATTGTGCTCGACTCACGAGCTGCCGGTCGGAAAATCGAGTCGAGCGTAATGACTCTAACGATTCGCAAACTCCCGAGTCAACGGAAAGTTTATTAATTATACGTTTGAGCCTCGGCAAACGGCATAAACTTGAAGCTCGTGTACGGCACATCTGAGCTACTTCCAACCGTGTTTATCCCGCCCTGTCGCGTCGAGCCGCAAAGTATGTACGGCGATCGTACTGGTCGACACACGGAATATGATATTTCAGTTGGCTCGCTTGTTTTGCAACACGAATGTTAATATTAAGGGGGTGTAATATATCTCAACATCTTGCTTGCATGTTTCTCCTTTTTTTAATTGACTCATTTTTCCGTTTTTTTTCGGGCCAATCAAGATTATACTCGATGAATTAGAACAATAAACGCGACTAAAGGTACAGATTTATTCGTGCACGTAAACGCGAATTCACACTTGGACGAGCCTCTCGCGAGAGATGGCGAAGCGGAAATTAGATTGAAAAACGTTGGTGCGAAATTAGCGAGCGAGCTCCGGAGACGGAAAGTCAAAGAAATCCGCATCGGTCGAAGCGTCGGATGCGCCGTTGAGAAAATATTTTACGTTTCATTCCTCGCTCTGGACAACGTTGACGTTGAGAATTCTATCGCGTTATCTCTTTCCGGAGCTTCAATCCAATTTGCTCGCCAGTTTTTTTCTTCATTCTTGTTCACGCAGCCGAGCTTTTCGAGCAAAGATGTCGCCTTCCATCGAGAATAACATTAATTGTAATGCGAGATTTACTGCAGCTTAGCGGAGAGTTTATTGACTCAAAGAGTCAACTACTCGTTTCTCCAATAATTTTTGCAACCTTGAGATCACTCTCCTTGCAGCTCCGAAATAAAAAATAATATGTCGACGACTTTTCCGAAAATTATTCGATAATTATTTCGTCGTTTTGAGGTTTTTCATAGTTTTGAGACATTGTTCAAAATTCACATTTTAGTAATAATTCTCGTGCGGGAAGTTCTCTCGTTGCTTGAAAAAAAAGACATTCTCATTCATCGGACAGTTAACGACTTGTTTTATGTACAGTCTTGAAAAACTTTACGAAACTGTAATTTCGCAGCGATGAAAAAATTCGGAAAATTCTTACCATCAAAAATTGACATGTCGAATGAATGCATAAATATGGCTCAATGCGCGATTTTATTCAATATTTTCAATGAAATTTTACGTTATTCGCGCGAGCGTTGGTGCGTTACAGGAAGGCAATGCTGCGCAAAGAAAACATGTTGCTTTTGGTGGTTACCGATCGTGCAGAAATTGTTAATCGGTGCGTTCGTGCGAGCTCTCTTGAGCTCACTAATTTACCGAACGTATAATGAGTTGATATACTCTTTGTTGGTACGTTTGCACGCATTGCGTACGTTATGTCTCCCTCGAATTACCCTACGTAATATCCTGCACCGTGTAATTGACTATTTTACTTACAGTCGAGTGGCTACGAAAGTCGCAAACGATTCTCGGTGAACCGTGAGCTTGCGTTACATGTACCAAAGGATCTTTTGCCCACTATAGTTATATAATATATTTAACCACAAATGGGCACACGCGCTCGCACGATTGGGCTGCAGTGCCTTAGATTTTCACGTATATAATTTATAACCTGTCAAAACCCGGTAACTGTCAAATTCAAGCAAAATCAAAACGTACGCGGGCATCCGAAAGCAAAAGCCTTCGAAACTTCGACTTTTTGCGATTTCTAGAAAAATGGCGAAAACTGAGTCGAAATTTTTTTTTTCAATGCAAATTTTCAATCTTCCAGGAGGTCATCCGATCGGGAATTGCCCGCTGATCACGAAAATCACCGAAAACTCGATATTTCGATGAGAAAATAGTAATTAATCGATCAAATTCGTATTACTGCGTTTTTGGACCGAAATATTAGGTTTTCGATGAAATGCCGGTGTGTTTAGTAATCAGCGGAAAAAAATGCATCGATGTAGACCACTGAAAGCCATTTTTGAAACCCAAAATTTTTCGCCGGATTGAATTGGTTCATACTAGAACGCAAAAAAAAGTTCATGCTTTTTCCACCGACCAATCAGGGGACGAGTGAAACACGACAACAATCTCGCGATACTTTTTCGATTAATTAACCATCAACTTCCGCACTCCGCGAACTTTTTGTTACAAGGATATCGGAGCAATTGAGGAATTAGTATAGGAACGTAAATGGGAAGAATCTATTATCTCTGAAAATAAGACAAAATCATACTCAAGCGTCGTTGTACCGTTCGGAGGATAATTAAAATTCCATTGGTGCTCGTGACATTTTTTTTCTCGATGTCACGTGTTTTGCCGGTGAAAATACGTCTGAAGGGTGTATTTTCGAATGATCTGCCACGGTATCGATAATCAAAAGTCACGCATACCAGTGTACATTATACTCTGTCGATCAGACGTAATGGAACTCACTCGACACGCCATTTCGTGATAAAGTCCACGCCGATGGCGTAGATCGGCGAAGACGTGCGATTTGTTTCGGTTGCATTGATGAGACTGATGTCAGCTGTCCCGTTACCCTCCATACCCGCAACCCTTATCCGTCAAACAGCACCACTCCGAACGTTGTCTTTTTTCTCGCTTCTCGCTACGCCAGCTCGGAGCTCAGCATCCTCCAGTCATCTCTCGTACATTCTGCAACTGAAACACGAAATATCCAAAATCAGCCCTTTCTTTTCCATCCATATCGTTCTCAGCATTCATCTCAATGTTATACGAATGTCCAAACAGAGAGGATTAATAATTTTCGATCATTTTCGGCATACTCAGAGCTGAGAGTCGAAGAAAGCTCATTCGATTTTTCACTCGGACATTCCGCAATTGCAAATGCCGATACCGGCGATTAACATATTTAATTTTCATTTTACGAAATTTCGTCGACGCTCTCTACCCGTATTGCAATGAATAAAGCATACTGGTAATTGTTGGCACGGTCAGAGGTGAGGGCCAAGAAAGACCATCGAGAAATTCAAGAAATTATTAATCGAAACTAAATCGTAAATAAATTGCGACTTATATTCAATTCGTGAAAAGCGTGTGTGTGTGTGTGTGTGTGTGTGTGTGCCACTGCCTGGCGTTGCTTCGTAATCATCTTGAGGGTGGAAAAAATGAACCGTGAATGGGAGGGTAGCAGAGTGTCAGCGAGGCACGATAAAGTGTAGCCCTCGCTTCCGCTTCCCCAAGAGGATTTCGATATCGACAGTAACACATGTGCATAGTCACCAATCTTCTCCCTCTTTCTCACCCTCTTCTGCCCTCGTTCTCTCGTTTCCTCTCACCGTATGAACCGTACACGAGGTAAACGATAAGATCCCGAATATTGACAAGATTTACGACGAAAATTTAATACTCCGGCGAATAAGCCTTTCCAACAACCGTAGCATCGATATTAGCCCCGAACGCTTTACCTGCTCGCATCGGGAACAAAAGGGTTGACCTTGTTTAACCAAAATGTAACGATTTCACGATATTCTGGGAACGATTGACTTCTTATATTCCCGTAGCACGCAAAATACACATTTTTTTTTACTGTCATTTCGAAAAATCACGTTCTCATCCCTGTAAGACACGTTCGTGTATTCGAAAATAAAAATGCTCGAAAGACGCCGCTTTTCTTTTTGAAAAATTCATTATTTAAGAAAGTTTTACGAGGACCCTCACGAATTTTCTCGTTCGAGGGTTTTCAGGGTCACTGAATTCAAACCTGCGGTCGGATTTTCGAAATTCGAAATGGGCTATCGGATATGATGGGTGTGACGTTAAAAAAATTTTTTATTTTTCTCTGGGAATTGTTACGCAAAGATTTTTGAGTTTCGAAAATCTGGCGGTAGCTTCGTAATCAGCGACCCCGAAAACCTCTACATAGGGATTTTCACGAGAATTCTTTGACTGTAAAAAAGTGGGTCGCAAAACTCGTTAAATCGATGTTGAAACTGTTTCGAGGAATGAAATTCCCCTTAAGCTCATTTGGCTCTTTCCTCTCCATCGCTTTTTTTTCATTTTTTTCCACCGGTTCAATTTCTTGCTCACAAATCTCGTCATTTTACACTCCCATAGTTTCGTAAAAATTGAACAAATATTGCAAAAGAGTCCATCCAACCAGCAATATAAGAAAATAAACGAAATTTCAACGACATAAATCTCTAAAACATAAAAAATTCAAGACTGCATCAAAAATAAATCCCCTCGATTCACGTTGTCGTGTGTGTCGTTAACTATTTTTGTAAAGAACAATTTCATTTCAGTTGGAAAATTTTTATAGCAGTTTATTCAAAATTTACTGACAATGGCGTTGATAAAAATCGTTAATTACGTAAATGACGATGGAACGAATTGGGACGTTTGAAATTTTCCCATTTTTCCTCGACCGCACACAGCTTTTTCTCGTGTACTCCCGGAAATACGATACGAGCGTTTCGCGCGTAGTTGGAAAAATAATGAGGAAATTTCGGATTTATATATCATTTTCATGCACAAATGATCAAGAATAATGTAACGAGTGTATACAGTGAAATTCGAAAAATAACGAATGACAGTTCTGCGCTGTAATGGGCCGGGAAATGAGGCGAGCAGGGGGATGACGATATCAAAATCCGAGCAGACGTGCATTCCGCGAAAAGAGGGTTGGAACTCGAGATAATATACAATGAAACCTGAAACGAGACCTGTGCACCTCGATGACTGAAATTCGCGATACCCCGGCATTGGCTGGATTCATAGATAAAATACGGAGTCGTAAAAATGCAGACCGGAAAAATTCGACCAAAGCGATATTTTACCATCGAGCTTTTATCCATTGCAGCGGAAAAAAAGAAGGGCGGACAGAAGAGATTTCTGCAATCCCTTTTCCTCATTGTCTATATGCTCTCCTTCGTGAATAGCACAAGCACTCAATTTTATACGAAAAATAGCTCGAGCATAGAATTTGTCGTTTCCATTTCCATTATTATTCATTTTCTTTTCGTTCTTGTCAGCTTCTTTTTTTTTCGTATCTTATATTTTCATCGAGCGTTTTGTAGGTCACGTATCTTCGTCTTGGAATTTTTAATATAATTTAAATTGTACATTTCGATCAATCTTTTACCGATCCAGATTGGAGATTGATTGAGAAGCATCTTTCTTTTTTCAACTCGTCTCCAAAAATCGTCTCCAAGTCGATCATTTAATGGACAAATCTGTGGTGGATAAAAGTGAAATCCGCGTTGTTGATCATTTACGTCTGTGAATATACGCATACGTGTATTGATGGCGGATGAAAATTCGTCGCAGAAAATCACAAGTGACGACAGGTCGATAAATTTCAATGTTAATCGGGAAACGGTGTGGAGATTCCTGATAAAGAAGGGGTTAATACATATTCCGATTGGTAAACTGACAAGCAGAAGCCAATAAATGCGTCAAATTGGCACCGTACGTCGCGCATTCGTGATTCTCCGCGTCTCCGTTTCTCGGCAGAATCTCGACGGGCTCCGCTTCGCTACACACAAATATATACACAACAATTTGTAGCATACCTACATATTGGGGTGTAAGTTATTTCTCAATTTGACGATTTTCACTGGAGGATGCTCGAAAACATCAGTGTACAGCCTAAAAACAATGTTGCGAAAAAAAAAATAAATGAAAACGCCATTAATCCCCGCTCAAATGACGCAAGACGTTTCCCATCCAATTAACCTGGGTTTTCACCCTGTGCATAGATCGTCATTTATTTCTCGCTCATCATATTAATTGTATTTTTCGAAAATGCTGATTCTGCTCCAACTACCGATTTTTTTAATTTTGAAAAAAAAGTAATTTGTCAAAATTTGTCCATCCAAAAGGATCAACGATCCTCGATGACTCGATGAATATAAAAAGCGTGTATAAAATGCAAAAAGTGCGAGAATCCCGAGTAAATCAAATGGTAAATGAATATCGTCATTTTGGCGAGGGTTAATGACGTTCGAAAGTTTTTTCTTCTTTTTTGACATTCTTCTTGGGCTGTATACTGATGATTCAGGCTATAACAGAGGGAAAAAACCTCGACCTTGGAAATAACGGACACCCTAATGTACACGAACATCAGCTTGTACATCCACATGTACGCCAAGCCTCTAACAGCAGCAATTACTCGGAGATGGTACGTTCTATCGCAAACCCCCTCCTTCCTCATCACTTTTACACCCCCGTTCGCTTTTCACGAGCTTTTCAAAGCCACCGTATCTATATATACATATATGTGTGTATATATTACCTTTCCACTTGATTCCCCCGTTATCCAAGCCATGTTGCCCATTTGGAAAATCCCGATTCCCCGCGTGCGCATCGATATATCGCGTCACGTGCAGACGATTGCTTTTACTGTGTGTTGCACTTTTATTTCAGGTCGTCCATTTTGTTCCCGAGCGTTAATTCGATCGACGGCGAAACAATTACCGCGAAAAGAAAGAAACTCTTAAGGTAGTACAATCACGAAACGCCTCGTCGGATGAAAATCTCGTTTTTCAGTATATCACATTGACAAGATAACGAGGATAACGGGTGGGTGATTTCAAAACGTGTCATCGAACAGTGTACGTGAATAATTAATTTTGAAATTGCGGTATCGTCAAACCGCAACCTGTATCTGACATCTCTGGTGGTAAATATGTAATAATGATAATAATAAATATGTATATAAATATTAAGAAAATAATAGTATAATACAAAATTGATGTAATGTTATTCACGCCTGTATAATACGTTTCGAATATCCTGCTCAGTTTTAAAGCCATGATGTATAATAATAACACTTTGAAATAAGAATCAATCGTCTGGAGGACTTTTCTTCTCTTGGTGCCGACTCTTTTTTTTCACCAGCGATATCAGCTGTACAAAACACACCTTGTTACCGCGCTGTCAACCCCCTCATTACCTTATGTTCTTCGTGTTATATTCCTCTATATCACCCCTTCAATCTGTTTTCGCTAAACTGCGTGTATATATTAGCAGGGGCGATATCGCAAAACCGCAAACTGATCGCGACCCTCTCGCGTCGAAGCGTTATATTCTGTGCACGCGTTTATGGACGTGTGTTTACCGTATAGGCGAAGCAACCGCTCATTTCTCATCGTGGTCCTGCCCGTCGCCGCATTTCCCCAATGGGAAATCAAACATTATATCAGCGAGCGATTAGGTTAATTTTCGTTCGAGGATTCCAGTGGGATTCCCCTCCCTTTTCGATTTGAGGATTAATTTTGTATCCAACGTACAAATTGAACACATACACGCGCGCATGTATGATTTTCCATTTGGCACTCGGATATAATTTCATCGCGACTCGATGAATTTATCATTTCCGCGATTGATCTTATCGAGAACTTCATCGGGGAGTCTGCAAAGTTCATAAATTATCGAGATAATTATCTCGCCAAAGCGCTCTCCTAGGAACTGTATAGGATTCGAGGAGCAGAATCAGAAGCCTGTTGCATGATCACTCGCAGGATTTCAATAGGATCCACCGTTTGGATTAAGAAATATCTCTCAGCAGATATTGCAATTTTATACGAATTTCAGATGCTAATAAAATTTTAATGAAATAAATGATAAAAAAATCTTTGCGACAATTTTGCAACTGTTTTGGAGCTTTTTATATTACACGCACGTACATTGTATAAAATTTGTAAACAATAAATGAATTATGATGCAATTCGATATTTAGAGACGAGGCGGGGTCTCGTAATATAATACATCAAAATTGTTTTACGCCTCATATGTCTCGAATATCCTACAAGTGTCGTGCAATTTTTTCGCAAATATTGGCTGGTAAACTGACAATCGACTGTGTGACAGTGACAACTACCTTGAACAAGATGGTCGATGGGTGAAATTTGTTTAGCTGGATATCGCAATTGCAATATTTCGTCACGTTTCCAAGTGGATGGAAGAATCAATCATTCATCACTGCTTCTTCCATTTCCGTCATTATTTCATCCCCAAAAGCATCCATTTCCAATATTACTCAAAAGTTTCAAAAATTGAAAAAGATATGATTTTTCTCCTTTTTCGACTCGATCTCGTCATATTTTGTTTCAAACACGGTGCCATTTGATTTTTTTTTGTAATACAATTTTTCTGACGATATTCATCAGCGTCAGATGGATACTTGTTTCACGATCGTTTTTTTTAAACCAGCCAGATACAATCCCCAAGTGTGACTGTTGCATGAAATTCTTAACCTTATGCGTACCGATGTTTGAATTATCCTCGCACACGAGGATGTATATGCCGTTTAGAGCAACGCAACACCCCAAGGGGGTTAATTATCAATTCTCCGAGGTCTCTCGGTCTCTCGGTCCGTGATACCACCTGTGTGTATTCGCGTATAAAGTCTGTTTCACGTGCTTGTGTGTTTGACGATGTTCGTAGGGGTTTGTCGTCACATTGGTGTAACAAAGTTTGGGGCTTGCCAGCAACAGAGAGAGAGAGAGAGAGAGAGAGAGAGAGAGAGATTTATCTCAGGTTGGAGATGCTGCGAGAGGTAAGAGGAGGCAAGTGGGCTGTGCCAGTAGCAGAGCCGGTCAACCCTCAGGCCGGGAGGCCATTTCTCGTGTCCCTCATCGTTCCTCTGTTGCGCTCGTATACATACGAGCAATATACAGGCTCAGGTGTCACTAACGAGACAGCTATCCTATATCTGATCATTTTCCTTCCGATTGCGAAATAATTCGATACACATAACCGCTTGCCGATGCAATCAGAAATTATAAAATCTGCGAGTACATAGTTTGGAAAACAATTAATCCGTTAAGAGGAACAGGGATGCGATTATATCGGATGCGATAGATGCTGCCAGAATCCAGCGTACACCTCGATGATTTATTTCGTCACGAAGTTTTTATTTAGTCATAAATGAAACTCTCCAGTGTTTTTGGTACGACCATGTGGTATGACATTTTTTTTTCCTTCCAAAATGGCGAATTCACGACGTGTCTTTGGCGGCACGTAATTTATAATTAGCGATAACGAATAATTTAATGACTCGTTAAAATACTTTAACAAGTTGTTCTTTTTTCGAAGAAACTTTCGACAAACACATTTTTGAAGCCCTTAAAAAAGTCGAAAAATTTGTTCAATTAACTCACTCTGTTTGTCATTGAAAGTTCTCGAATGAAAGGAATTCCATTTGCGGATGAAATTCCCCGTTTTACTTCGTTTTAACTTGGCACATTTATTTCGTGGCATTCACCGCAACTTGATTGAAAAAACTAATGAAAACATCATTATTTCTTCATGATCGGAGTGCGAATACCGCAGTTGCAAAATATAAAACTCGAGTGGCTGCTTACGTTTTAATAAGCAATTTCATTCCGACCGGACTTTGTTCTCCTGATCCCCAGTCCCTCTTTCATTAAAGGTCGGACTGTATTAACTCAATTTTCTTCGCCGGAAATTCTATTTTGGGTGACCTGGTATTTCGAATGTACCACGTAAGCTTATCATTTTATTACCATAAACGATATTTTATAATCGATAATTTCACGATATTAATCAATTTTTGAAAGTGTTCCTTCATTGGCTCCCGCAGGAACCCCTCGATTTTGGCCTCATTTTCCACGCTCTCACAACTTACACAATTCTTAAGTCCATTCAAGGTGTAATTTTTTGCGGGTGAGGAAAAACTTTTGAAAATTTCGAGCGGTGCTTCGTGCGATGGATTTCTGGACACAGCTATTTTTCGTATCCTATTTTTCGTGTCGAATTTCGCTTTATTTTGTTTTTACAAACAAGCATGGTGATGCTCAATAAATATACACGAATTTGTTTAATACTTTTTCATCGCTCCGAGATTCCGTTTGTACAAACCGATTTTAACACTAGATTTACCAGCTATTCAAACATACCTATTTCCACCAAAGGAATATTTAGATAGCTGGCGAATCTAGTGCTAAGATCCATTCCGCATAATTGGAGAGATCTTGTTTCACCGACGGAAGGTTGAAGCGGAAAAGAGATACACGAAAAAAAAGAAAGGCAGCCTCGTCTAAAATTGCACGACCAGTCAAAATGACTGGTCTGGTAAATCTAGTGTTAAAAACTGTATGAACGACGACATTTTTCTCGAGCATGGACCAGAACTTTTTTCCGAGCAACGACGAACATTCACCCAGAAGAATCACGAATAGGTCGTATATAATTTTTCGAAAAAAAATTTCACACAAAAGTTCGAAAGACGATGAAAAAAATCCGAAAATGTTCATCCGTGTATACATCTGCAGTAACGAATAAATTCATTTCAATACGAGAAAAAAAAGGGTAAGAAACGTTCAATTTTCCGCGATGACACGTTTCAATTTTGTATTAATTTTTGAGCGGTAAACACAGTGGCAAGGATGCTCAACGAACATTAAACGTGTGCGCACATGATCTTTTCCGAAGAGAAAATATTATTGTACCAGCACGAAAGTTTGGTACGCGAATTTACACTGGAGAACAACGTTGTTTGAATATGACGTGCGACTGGGATGTAAAATGTCTGACACTGAATCCGATAGTATGATTTATATTCGTGGTCTCGATATACACGGATGTCTAGAGGGTAGATGGTTGAAACCATGTGCGTCCATGACTAGCCCAACCAAGAGACAGCAGACCGAGCCGATATTGGAAATTTTTTTTTCCTCCTCTTTTTTCCTCCTCTTTCATGTCGCTCGCGTTCTAGCCGCACGATATGTATAACAAGTCGACCCGCAACAATCTGTGTATCGTTGGATAAAAAAAAATTGTCAAAGCACACGTACGTGTATTCTCATGCATATACACAAACAAATTTACATATACGTATACATGGTACGTGTTTGTGTATTTACATGATTATCGTACATACATCTATGTACATCCTGATGTATGAATTTTTAAAATGCTCATGTCGAATGTAAACGATTGTATCAAATTGAACTGCATTTTAGGACGATGTTAAAGTGACGTCGTCATTCGTAAATTGTATTTTATTGTTTGTCTTTCGAAAGGAAAAATTATTCAAAGATATCCGAATTAATTGATTAATTAACGTTTTTACTTCCATGCTTCCTGAATAAATGGTTACAGTCATCGTATTACCAAGCCATGCTTAATGAGTTCTTTTTTTGGAGTCGTTAATTTTCTGGAAAACTATGTAGAATGATAAAATATAAACTTTCATCGAGAATTTTTGTAGCGTCGAGAATATATTGGCAAAATGTATGTTTTTACCTACAAGCGTTTGGTCGTACGTACTGTGTTGAAAAAGAACGTGGGAATAAATGTGACATGATTGTACGAAAATTGTATCTTTATTATCCATCATTAATCCGGAATTAATTCATGAAATTATTAACCTTTCGTACCTCGTGAAAAAATGATGACAGTAATTATATTACAAAGCCATCTTTGATCAGTTTTCGTTTCAGTGATCGTTAATTCTCCTGGAAAATATGTCAAGTGGCAGACGAAAAATACGTTCAGCCTGAATTTAAACGATTTTGAAGAATATATCGTAAAATCATGTCTATATATTTGTGTATTAGTATACGCACTTTGCATTTAAAATAAAAACATGTAAAAACAGATGGGAATAAATGCACGACCTTCGTATCGGTAGCAATGCCCGCGCTGACGCGACAGGAGACCGAACGGCGTTGAACGCGTTCGCGTTTCGTCGCGTGTCTGTTGCATTATGCAATTTCTACTTAGCAACGTGTGCATATTATAGACTTGATATTATACTGTATGTACGTCGGTATATGCGGGGATTATAAGCTATGCCGAAGCTCGAGGAAATGTTGGGAGGAAGAAGACGAGTTACAAGAGCTTAATGCGCGTCGAACGTCGGTTTCGAGCTTTTCATAAAACGTGTCGTTCTTGAAAGACTGTTACACGCGAAGATAGAGTGTGCTACAATCGCGAGCAGAGGAACACGTTTGTACTATACACTGTCGACGAATTTGTTCATAGTGCGTACAATATTTTTCTCATTTTTTATGATTGTCGCATAGTTTATCGATGTGCAGAATTTTCTGACATACAGGGTGTCCCAAAAGTAGATTTTAACGATTTAAAACCAACACCTGGACTTCTCTATTTTTCTTATGCAGGAAAAAAATGTACGGTCATTCCAAGTTTTGGAAATTGTTTTAATATTAATTGTGGCGCCTTTCTGTGCAAAATGAAAATAATAAATGTCTGAATGACGATGTCAATATTTTACAAAATTTTGTGTCGAAGCGTGGTACATCTTTTTTTTCTTTGTGGCGAATTTCTCATTTATTTTTTCATTGCCTTCATTTATATACGTCTCGTTAATTTTTTAAACGTCGAAATTCTTCAAATTCGAGTGGCGGGGTGGACAAGATTTGTAAGTAATCGGTGTAATCTCTAGTCCTCCTCGAGAAGAACAATAAAGTTCATTATTAATAGCATTTCAATTAAATTCCAGCCAATTTACGTGTTTGATTGGAAAATACTTTCATCTCCCTTTGTGTAAATTCGATTTTGGTAAGAAGATAAGCCCAGTTACTCCAATTTTTACAATCGTTACTCAAATTTTCGATTCGTACAATGAAAAATTTGCGTACTGCGTCTTTTGAAAACACATCTACGATAATAAATTTTTTCAAATTTAAACAAATGATTGCTCATTTTTTTCGACTCGTCGTATCTTTTATACTGAATTTCATTTGGAACGTATCTCTCTGTGCGTTGCTCTGCCATTCATTGGTCATCAAATATCAATCCGAATATCTCATTTTTGTAACTCGTCACTTGGATATCATCGAAATTGTCTGTGCCAACGGAGGACGTGCATCGGTGCGTGTTTTGTTCGTTGAATTCATCGCGTTGCAATCCTTGCATGAATCGTTTTCATCAAATGTCAATATCTGAATACATGCATTCACGATGAAATCGATTAATACATCGACACTATCTGAACGCATTTGTCGAATATGCAACCGTTAAATCGACGAATAACGTGTCATTGTTGGTCATATATTATTATACAACGAAGATCCTTGCATAATTTTCAGTCGTTTTTTTTTATTAACTCGACGTTCTTTGTTTTTCGTCCCTTTTTACTTGATACAGTAAAAAAAAAACTCGAAAAACTTTTCTCTCAAAAGCTTCGCACCCGCCAAGTCATGTTGTTCGTTTTTTTTTTTAGTTTTTCGTCAAAACCTTCCGGTGGCAAATTCATTTATCATTCGATGCAGCAACACTCGTGCCAGCATTCTTTTGTATCGCCATTTCCCTCCCCGCCAACACGAGAAAAGCAAATATGCAAAATCGACGAAAAACTCAAAACCGCGGTGGATTCGTCGATTGATACTTTGCGGTCATAGCCCGCCGACACCCGCGACGAAAATTTCCAAAAAAAACGTTCTCTCACGGGAATTATTTTTCATTTTCAAAATTCGGTGCAACTTTTCTTCATGAGTGAAAAAATTCGGTCCAGAGCTTCTAAAAAAGGTGGAATGTTTGGATTCTGCGATTGATGAATATTCCGATGCAAGTTTTTTTGACGATTTAACTTTCTCATTGTCGACAGCCATTTTTGTTTTTTTTTCACAGTATCAATTCGGTTTCCGGCATACGCCGTATAAAAGTTTGCTCGAGGGCTCTCTTTATTCACTGTCGGCACCGCTGAATCTGCGACAAAACGTTGCAAGATTTTACCTCACGAACATGACAGAGATTTCAATTTAATCGATAACGCCACGCGTTGTAATACCCTTAAAGCAACGACGTAATAAGTACTCGTCCGACGACCCTCATCCCACATTTCTTATTCATGTAATTTAAAGCAAAAATGTACATAAACACACGAACACCACTCGTAATCAAAAAGAAGATATGAAGTGTCAATATTTTGTTGAATCTTTTCGACCGACTTATGTCGAATACAATTTTCCACCTGCGATCATGTACGAAAAGCTTGAGAATCATAGGGGCATGCTCGTTTATAAGCCTTTCATTTTTCATCATTAAAAATCGAGTAAATCAATAATAAAATGGCACATATACTTTCATAGAAAAATCGAAATTGCGAGAACTAAAATCGCCACCGAAAATTTATCGGGAATGACAAAGCAACAAACAATCGTCGAATGCAAAAATGTGGCATTCAATATTAAGACTGTACGATATGGAAATTTCTAAACGTCATTATTTTGGGCACAGTTTTTTTCGCAAAATTCAGTCGCTCGTAGAACAAGACTTCGCTAAACTAAAATTAATATTCAAGGCTGTTCGTGCGTACCTAACTAGCTTCCCCTGAGCTTATCGTGTATATGCTTTCTTCTTATCGACCACTTTGCCAAATGCTTATTCTTCGTGCTGCGAGGCCCGTTCTCCCTCGCTCTTCTCCGTCTTGCAATTACGATATAGTCACATTTAATTCGGTTACTTTATCTTAGCCCCTCTTTGTTCGCCCCGCACAATCACATCAATGATTGTTGACAAACAGAACCTGCAAAATTCCACTACCAGTAACACTACATTTGGAGTTTTTTTTTTGCGACGACGAGAAACGTCAATGTAAAGGACAACAGTCTGTTTCGTTAAAAAATTCTAGCTTGGAATTATCGATTATTCGCTCGAGATTCAACTTCAAAGGACTCGTCCTCACTCAGAACTGTTCAGACCTCGGAGATTCGGTTTACGTTGTTTTTTTTTTCATTTTATACCAATTTCTCGTACCAGTATCCTCCCCCAGTGGATTTATTACATCGCGACTTCAATGAACATCTTTTCCAACAATTTATTCAGCAGAATTCAACGTTCGTCTAAATTGTGTTTGAACTTAATCTTCCGACGCGAATATTTGATAAATACCAACGTGAACTTGACTTTTTTTCAGCTGCGAAAATATTTTTCATGCATTTTGTACTTATGAACAATGGGAGCCACACTGCAGCTTGTTCAATGATCATAATGAAATTTAATAACATTCGGAGTCGTTGAGGAAATAAATGGCGAAAAAAAATTACGAGAATCGAGTCCAGCTGTGGGTCAAGTTGCGTTTCGCGGCAATCGTTTTCGTCTGCGAATTGGTGATTGCATCACTGGCTTGGGTGTAATAGTGCCTAATCACTTTTTCGACGGTGCTCGACGGATTTCCTGCCCAAGTACACTCCCAACTATCTCTCTTCCTCCTTTCTGTTACTGAGCTTCCTGCGATGAGCTTCTGAAGACTTTTGTCGTTCTTGGGCAACAATTTCGAGGAGATGAAGAGGACGAACGCTGAGGGGGGAAGCTCTTGAAACCTCGTATGCCATTTTGGAGAACAAACGAGGACGAGAACAAGGTGAGGCATGGAAAATTACATCAACGTATCACAAAAGGCACATTGATTGATGCCTTTGAAAAAAAACACTGTTACTTAGTATGTACTCATTCAATGAAACACTTGGTAAAGAATCAAAGGGTCGTTTAATCAATTTCGACGTCTACATCGTATTTTTCAAAAAACGACGATCGATATGTCCGAAGTAAAGGAAAAAGTAACGACACTTGCAATTAGCGTTTTAAAGCTGGGAAAATGAACTATCCTGCCAGAAAGATTTCCTAAGGATCGAGCATCGATTACCCAAACCTCGCTGCGTTTATCAATTGACCGCAGAGACTCGAAAAGACACGCGGGAAGTAAGGATGTTTCACGTTTGCATCTATATTGTCGTTAGTTTCTTGATTTTTCGAAGCTCCTTCGCGCCTGAGTCTGACAACGTTCGTAATAACCTACTTTCAAGCTGTACCTCGAGGGCTAACGATTCTAGAAACTCGTCGTTGCTCACCTACATATTTATGCGTACATTCGCACGCTATACATCTAGGTACGAGTCTAGGTACCTATAAGGATATTAACGTGACTCGGAATTCGAATATAAACGTCCTTATCGTTTCTCGACCTTGGCGATATCGCGCACCGGAGAAACATCATCGCGGGCGGTTTTCTCCACCGCAAAATGCGCGGAGAGGACGGTTTTCGCGTTATCATGCAAATGCGATTTCTACACTGTTCCATGAACGTTCCTTTTAGCCCTCCGTCTCTCTATAGCTGTCTCCCTTCCCCAATTGGAGCGAGTGCTACCTCCGTTATAGGCCAGGCTTGGGAGGTCGAATGTCTCGCTCGCCATGTACTTCTACATTATCATTATGCCCTATCGTAGCCGCACACTTTCGACAAAGGGTAACTATGTTGTATAGAAGCTTGAAATTCAATAATACGAGCGGCATTTTTATTTCATCTCCGATCGTCCTTTTTTGTTGAGGCCGATGTATACGAGTTTACACGGTGTCCCAAAACTCGATGTCGATTATTAAATGTTTGATTCCGGATGATATTTCAAGTCGAAATATATTTTGGCATTTTTTCGTACGACGAAAACCTAACGAGCTATGAGTTGTCAAAGTTTAAGCCAATCGGACGCGCGCCCTCCCTTCTCCTGCGCACGCCTCGCTAGCTCTCGTGTCCTATTGGTCCAACTACATCAATTAATAACTCAACGAGAATTAATCGGATCTGGACGTGCAAGACACCATTTTTTCTGAATTAAAACAATTTTCAAAAACGGCATTGTTGCTGAACGCAGCAATAAAATAAAAAGCTTGTCACATATTCATAAACGCCTAAAATATTACAGCGACCAGAAACTGAATGTCTTGCAGGCGTTGCAAATTTGAGAAATTTGCAGCCATCAATGAGTTTTCATTTTTCGCACGAACTGGAAGATGAACAGTGCGGATGAAAAAAAAACGTATGAAAAATAAGGACGATCCGATGTCCACCAGCTGTCGACGAATTTTTCGGATCCCCATTTTTCCTTCCGTCTGTTACGTCGCGCGTCCTCATCACTTTTTTCTCTTCCCCTCATTTTTTTCCGTGCGATATACTCTTCTGCAAAGTTTTCGTCACGATGGGGGAAAAAAAGAAAAATTCGCCGATCATGCCGACCGATACGGACAGTGTTTCCAAGCCCGAAATAAGAATCCCATCCATATTTCTTTACGAAAACGATTCGTCGAGCTGACAAAAAAAAGTTTACCAGGCGCTCGTTCAAACTCATTGGAAAGACGACGTCGATTCCATACTTTAAGATTCTAAGGTTAGAGGACATTATGTATGTAGAAATGATCGAGATGATGTATGCAAAATCACGAACAAGTCGATCATAGATAAATTGCAAAAAAATTTAGAGCAAGCGTTTAACGTGATTATCTCCTTAATGTGATGGAACGTAACGCACGAACGAGGCAGTATATTTTACCCTGACGATTGAAGACGTCTCCCTCTACCACGCTGGTGAAAAAGCGAAAAGACAATTATAAATATGGGAACGACAGACACTGGCCTTTCAATCACTTGAAACACCGCTCATTTCTTCAAAAATTGCCTCGAACAATATCTATATGGTGGGTATTATCTAGTGGAGCATTAACGTCGAAACTTATCGGAAAAGATGCATTCGGAGCGACGATTCTCGGGTGGCAACCCCTTTCATTCGGCTTTCGGTGATTAAAAATGAACGAATAAGCAGGGGATTTTTTTTCAACAAAATTTTATCGACACTTCGATAAAAAAGGAAAGTAGGAAGATCGCGCAGTAATCATAGTGTTTGAAAAAACGTCCAAGTTGAGAAAAAAAAGTGAAAAATGTACTTGAACCTAACGAAAATGATGTTGATCGTGTTGCTTTTCCTTTTGAAGATTCCCCTTTTCGGGCCTCGAATCGGTGAGGAAAATGAGGTCGAAAAATGCATTTCCTCGAAGTAAACGTCACGACGGACTAGAAACTGCGGCTTGTAGTCTTTTTTCTCGCCGTTTGCTTGATCACGAACGGGTTTTCCAATCACTCGACGTTTCACGAATTACCTTTTCGGCGTTTCGCACTGACGGATGCGAAATTAACGCTCGTCGAGATGTACTCTTGAACGTGAAAGACAAGTAGTCGAAAAGCGTGCAACTGCATCGTTCGTGTCTCGTTTAAATTTGCATTTATTTAATGACATGTATTTTTCGTACGGTTTTTTTGCTCGGTGCGGGGGCTCGAAACGATTCCCCAGTCTTTTATAAAATCACGATGCATTTTTGTAATTTTTTAGTCGAAATTTTCATGAAAGATTATTCAAAAAACTCCTCCGATCCGTCCGATCATCTTCAAGGGCCAGCTGAATAAAAGAGCGAGTGGCCATCTGAGAATCGCCATCGTGTATAATCAACGACAACATTTTTTTCACCGGAGTGACAGACAGATTCATGTATACGTATTTTCAACTACATATAAAGCATGAAGAAACGTTACGACGACCGACGGAGGCATTCTTGGTTCTCTGTACCGTGCTCTACAAAGACCAACTTTATCGGTGACGTCGATCTCACGATGGTCAGCGTGGTCTACTTTCCAAAGATTTATCGAGAATACAGATGGAATCTTAATGAAAATTCAAGCTGATTTAATCGTCACTGAAACGATCGAGACAAATGCGAATAGTCAAATATTTTGATGACAAAAAAATGCAGACTTTTTTCCAGATTCTCGGAAACTGGAAATCACAGCTGAAGGCAAAATAAGCTGAGCGAATTACGAAACGAATTACGAATTCTTCGACAGCTCTGGTTAGTGGATCGTCGCGGAATCTTCATTTTGCCAGCTGACGAGATTTTTCTCGATCGATCGGAAATAATCGAGTTGCAACTGTGATGATTAGAGCCAGTTGCGATCGCGAAGCGTTACGCAATCACTTCGGAAAGAAAATCAAAAGTGTCGTTGAGTTAAATTGGAAAAGATGCGGAAAAGTTATGGGGGTCGGAAAGGCGTTGAAACTTTTGCAGGAGTTTGATGAGTGCGTGCTGGCTTATTTGGCTCTTGATTAATCCCAAAAAGGATTCATCATCGTACTTGTTGAAGATTCATTATCGAGGATATTTGGGCTTTTCCGTGATTTAGGGTGATTGACCAATGTCCTTAAGGAGCTTCGTGCGTGAGTTTTGCTGTCTTCAGCGTGCAAAAATAAATTTGCAATAAATTATTTTTATTATTGAAAATAAGAGTAGCAAGTTTATCGTTGACTATCGATAATTCACATGAACGAATGTACTCAACATACTTGCCTGATACAAGCGAAAATAAAAATTCTTCGTCGTCTACAATAGCCGTTTTATCGCAGAAAAAAATGTTTTGCAATTATTCTTGCGTTATCTTCGAAGGTAACGAGGTTTTGTAAATATATTTTTTTGTAGTTACTCTAAAAATAGGAATAGTCGACTCGAGAGTGTTTTTGGCACAAGGTCGTGTGTATATAAGAGTTTCAAAAATTAAAATTTCAAGTTTGAATAATTCCGAGAGTAGTTGTATGATGAATTTCTCCGCAACTGAGTAAAAATCCTAATCGAAAAGGAGGAATCTTCGGTTACCATTATATACGCGCGAACCACCTTAAACACCCGCATATTACTAATTTCCAACAAACCTCGGTTTCCAACTATTATTATTAACCTAATAACGTAACCAGACTGGCAAAGGCTTGAAGTAAATCCGACGAATACAAGCATACCCTGCAGTATCGAGAAATAAAAAAGATAGCACACACTACGTCACACGAAAAGTGTCTTACCTCGTGGGTCGGATCTTGTTGCTGCTCGAACTTGGTGGAATAGGCCGCGCCGCAAAACTCTCAACTCGACAACTTTTAACCTTCCATTTCGGGTGACATTCGGGGTTTTTTCTAAATTCTTCCCTTTCAACGTTCTTTTCTCCTGTACGTCGTTTCGTGTATTCCGTTCCTCTTCCGAGCGCCAAAACTTTTCGCGGTGCTCCCTTCGCGATCTTCTCCTTTATCCTTTTTGCAGGCCACCGTCCGATACGGAAGATGTAAAAGTTCACCAAATAACGCGCCGTTGGTACTGTCACAAACTCGCGTAACTCGTTCTCTATTCGGAGCTCGTCGTCGCTCCGACTCGTTGGCAAACTCTTCGATCGACGATCACGGAGATTGAGACCGAGCGAAGAAGAAAAAAAAAGCCAACGTCGATGAAACTCATCGATAAATCCGTACACGTTGATTATAATGCAAGAAAATCAATGAATCTGCAAGCAAACGCGCATCGGAAGCAGTCTCGCGTTGATTCCATCCGCCACTTTTTTGTCCGTCGTTTCTCTCCTCTTCTCATCGATGCACCTCATCATTGACGTTGCCGTTCGAGCGACTGACAAGCTGGACCAGTCTGTGACGCGACGATCGAACTACGAAACGCCGAAAATAATTCGTTTCGGAGCGATTAACGTCAATTGAAAAACAGAGAAATCCCGTCGACTCACAAGACACTCGTGTCTCATGATCCTCGACGAAAGTTTTTTCGAACGATCGATTATTATTTCCATTCAAGGATCAGCCCGAAAAGCAACGGAAGAATTCACATCCTCGATTTGACATCGGGATATTCGCCGTTTTTTTTTTTTTTTCGTTTTTCGTGAACTCGTCAGTTCGTTTTTGTCGTTCCCCGCGTCTCGTGACTATCGTTCTTTCCTTGCAGGCTCATCGAACGATAAACGGCGAATAGACGGACACGCGGTGTGGAATTGAAGTGAGCGCGCGACGCTTGTCACGATGCCTTGGCGGTCGCGCTCCCGAATCTACCCCCTCGGCTGCATATAACGTGGAAAACCCGATGGTTTCAAAGCGCAAGCGCTCTTGAAACTTCACCAACAGCCCCTGTATACGACTGCGAAATTCACCCCCTCTTCAACGAACCTCCAGCTCTATCGGAAAAAAGAACCTTTTATTCCTCGGCTCTCCTAGCCGGTAAACCACCGACGTACGTTTCACTGGCTATTACCGATTTACCCTCGGCGCTCGAAACCCCTTCACCTTCGCTCGTCTTTCGCTTCCGCTTCTGCTCACCTTCCTCTCCCGTTTCTCCATTTTTCCGACCTTTTTCTCTGCTCTTTTTTTCCTCTTTGATTCCTCCTCATTTCATTTATTTTTCATTCGCCCGGCGCCGAATCGCTCTCTCCGCGGGTTCTTTTTCCCTCCTATATTTTACCGTCATTCAATTTACATCTCAGCATTATTCATCGTCATCTCGGCTGTGATCTATACATCGGGTGGGGAGAAAAAAAAAGTGTGAAAAGGACGAGCGAAGGACTGAGAAACGTTGGGGAAAAATGCTAAAGTCGCGGATGTACGGCTGGGTATAGATTTTTGCGCAAAGTGTTTACGCGAATGAGGCAGATGCGAGGAGGAAAACGCGAGGCTGATTTGCATTAAAATTCATCGAGTTTCATCGAGGATCGGTGATGGAAAGGGAGAATGCTGATTCGGAAGGCTCGACGTTGTGTGTATATTTCGTATATGCACACAACGTCGACGTCAAAGTTTCTTATTCAGAGTCGATTATCCGCGATTGTGGAAATTCGTTTGAAGAAAGCGAGAACTCATTGATGATGCATGCATGTGTTGGCGCGAAAGGTTCAAGGTCGAGAAAATGATTCTGTATGCCGAGGATATTTTTGGTGTCTTTTGTCGCGTGGGTGGCCAATATTCAAATCTTATCTCGGTATCAGAGTGCTTGGTTCAATAGCTGTGTCCTATATGATGTAACGTACATACAAAGATTGCGCCAAAGTACATTTGAGAAGTGGTAGATTTTGCACAGTGTCCTGAAAACCTGTCTTTACCCAAGTTGCACGACGAATCAGCAGAGGACGAATTTTAGCAAACATCATCGATTTTTAATGATTTTTTTTACGGTCTCTTCGAAAATAAGATAATCGCACTTTTTCAATAAACGATCACTCAAAAGATATTCGTTCATTATAATCAATCGTCGACTAACCGCGAAGAAACTGAAATGAACTTATTCTAATTTTTCATTATAAAAATTTAAACGGTACAAAAAGAAAAAACGTATTTTGAAAAACCAACAAGTTCTTCATTACGTTTGCTCGTTATTTTACACCCTGACTATGCAGGTTCGAGTTTTGATCGAAATTCGTCATTTTCGAAGTATTCAAATAATTCGAATGTACATCTTTTGAAAAACAAAAATCTTCGATTTTCGTCAAGTTCATGATTTTCCGGTTGTTTTTTTGTCTCGCATTTCAAGCTACTTTTTTGAATGGCGCTGCGGTCGCGCTGCAAAGTTCGTTAACCATCGGACACACCAACTTGAGCCAACGTCTTCGAAATAATATAGCTTTCACACTCCCCGAAACGCATGTACTTTTTTCTATTTTTTTTATCCAGGGGCCAACAGCTTTTGGGAGAAACTTGATGAACAGTTTTTTTTATACCGCCAGTAATGGGTGACGCGCACGGATTTTGTTTTTGTTTTTTTTTTACTTCATGATGTATCAATCTACGATCTTTACTCTTTATCTTCGTGCACCATGCATTTGCGTAGCTGTTTTTGTCAATAATATCTCGATGCGATCGTTCTTTTTCAATCCTTCCGAATGTTCCCGATGAATCGTATGGAATATCGATGATAAACAATACCCAAGCACGTTCGCGTGCTTTTCGACTATCGACAAAGTGAAAACATCATTATTTTCGATCATTCGGGGGATGATAAATTCCACGTGGCCTATCTCCACTCGGCGGAGAGATTGCACGAAAAAAAGAAAGATAAATGAACACTCGGATTGATTTATTGATTTTATTACGAATAAGATCGTTTGTTCGGTTGATTTCGTTGCGGAGATTTTTTTTGTTACCAAATAAAATCGATTTTTTCGCAACTGCGGCAGCAGATATGAAAAGTGTTATTCGTCAATAAGAATATACCGTGCGAAGCGCGAACGGTCTCCGATAAAAACCGTTCCAAAATAAACTTCTGGACCTTTGAAAGTATCCGAATAAAAAGCTTCCGTTCTACAGCGAGGATTTAACAAAAATTTTGACACTTTTCGCAGTTGCTTGTATTTTTCCTGAAGATATTCGTCGATCACGAGAAATTTATGTATCGCAGCTGATCGACCAATTTAAACGAACCGAAAAGCATCGTACGCCACGCGAGAGTATACGTTTCGCGTATTTGTTTTTTTTCCCCCGATTAAAGAGTGAAAAGAAACGGAAATAAAGATTTTATGGTTTGGTGGGTATCAATTCGGTCGTGCGCCTATTTGTTGCAAGTTGCAAACGAGAGATCCGCGGAAGTGAAAGGGCGAGAGGAAGCCCAGCGAGGGGTGATAAAAGAGAGCGGTGAGAGATCCGAGATGAATGGAATATAATAGAAGCTAGATGCGGAACGAGGGAAGCAGCCGAAATAGCATATATTGCGAAAAAGAGGAAAGGTAATACACATGTAGTCAGAGCCCTCATCATCCTCCGCTAATATTTACTCGCTTGGACACAAAAGCATCGCACACATTATATATTCCAAAGACCAAAGAGAGAGGAGAGAGAGAGAGAGAGAGAGAGAGAGAGAGAGAGAGAGAGAGAGAGAGAAGAAGATGGAGTTTTCCCACGATAAAAATGCCCGGAAGTCAATCTCTGCTCGACGACGAGATCGAGCAGACGCTTTACTCTCCTGATGCCCCTTTCTGTAGCCTCGCGTACGCTTTCACTGCAGTGATGACCGTCTTGTTGGACAGACTCTTGGTCCCGTGCCGCTGCTGCTCTTCAGTAATATACTTTCACAGAGAATTTCACGACGAAAAAGCAAGAGAGGCAAGCGGGTGAAAACTGTTCATCGGTGTGCGGTGTGGTCACTCTGGCTGGCGCATATTGCAGTCTCGTGCGCTGTCATCGGTAAATCCAAAGTTGGCATGTAACGTTTCTGCGATAGCTCATGAACTCTGATAACGGGTCTTACCCTTTTTTTTTTAAATAAGCTCATAGTCAAGAAAACAATATCATCCATGTTGCATTCATATTCTGTTCTTTCATCGAGCGAGAAAGTATCGTTATTTTGTCGCCAGAAGAAGCAGACATTGTTACATCCCGCAGGGACCGACACGTTCTTTCGATCAATGCTTTTTTTATCCGATACCTATCGCGTCCATCGACGTTTTCAAATAAAATTCCTAATAGTGTAATTTAATGGAATTTATGGAGGCTGCGAAATACGTGCTGGCGCGGTGATCCATAATTTTGTTTGATGACACTCTCAGCTGACTCTATTTCACTACGGTTGCTTCAACAAGGACCAACCGGCAAACACAAGTCCTTCCTCGGCCCTCGATGCTTCCTCCGACGTATCACGATGTCTCCGGAATCTGGAGAGTCGAAGCTTTCAAACGGTCCTGTAATTTAATTACTGGCGGGATTGGTTGGGCCACGTTGATGCACCTGTATGGTGTAGCACGGAAACGGTATAGAATATATCCTTGCTGCCTTCTGTACATCATACTACGTTTATATATGTACACAGCCAGGCAAAAGCTTTCGGGCACGGAAATTATAACGGTTGAAACGCTTTTTTGTGTGGTACGAGTTGTCCAAAATATTCTCCCGACATTTTGCAAGTTCTTGGTTGTCCCTAGACTCTAAATCACGTCCGGTAAACGAAGAATCGTTCTTTTTCCGATTTTCACCCGGTTCAGTACCACTAGATTTATCCGGGCCATCTTCAACTGGTCCAAGCATCTTTGAGACATTCACGACGAAGAGCGGAACAAAATGCCATCATCCGGTGGTTGAAAAACTCGTTGAAACGATACCCAGAATCGTCCGAAAATTGTCAGCAAAGGACGGTTTCCTCTTTGTGAGAAACAAATTTGAAGCTTTCCGTGGCGGTTCCAGTTGTAATCATGAATTTTCGTTTGCCGAGTCGTTTCTACAGAACGCTGGTAAATAAATTTTTTTTTTTGTAATACGATTTACCCTCGTCTCGGAAGTTTTGGATGGCAGTGTATTCGAAAATGTTTGTGAGTTTATACGTTGTATCAGCTAACCAGTTTAATGGCCTTGGGCAAAATGCCCCAACATGGCTGGCGCAAAACTGGTGAGTTTATCAGCAGAGGTTCAATATTGACAGCGTTATAGGCGTGAAAATCGTAGCGGTCCGAGAATCGAGAAACATCTTCTTTTTTTTCGACTCCTTCGCTTTTTCAATCTATTTTGTTCATTACGTGACAATTTCAGGATTTTTCTATAACGGAGCAAATAACGTTGCGCGTAGAATGGAAAAGACGTCGGTCGCGTACCAATAAACGGAAATGGCAAAACGTTAAACAGATATAGTATATTATGGTTACCGGGTGAGGATGAACCTTGGGATTATATTGGTTTATTCATTAAGGCCCACCTGGTAGTCGGAACCTTGCTTCCTCTGATTGATCCGGACAGGTAAATTCGTTAAGGCAGATCCTGTCGTTTACGTAACGCGTAACACGAAAACGACTTGAAGCAAGGTCTCTCTCGCGACAAGGACGTCCCGACGAGGCTTTTTTTCATGGTGAGTTCAAAGACAAATCTGCTAAAGGACAATCAAATTTCGTTCCGACTGGTTGTGCCATTTCGGAGGAAATTAATATTGAAATTTGGCTAATGAAAGTGATCAATCCGTGAGTGGCTTTTGTTCTGCACCTCCCTTGGACCATAACTTACTGTACATTATTTTATTTGTCTGCATCGTCGCATAGAAAAATAAGTCTGAAGGCACTACAGCTTAAGCTCCTACAGAGACCGCAAAATAAACCTACTTTTCGACATCTTTTTCCGGATCGGGAAAAAAATGTATTCACAAAACAAAATATGCCACACGCTCACATTAGTCTTAAGATGCGAATTTATGTTTTTGGATACAATAATTTTGTGCGATGGGAATCTGCGTCCACAGTGCAGTTTTAGTACGTGCATCGATGCTTGAAAAACGTCTCGGGGCTCGCAGCGTTTTTCAGCAATTTTTTCGACATAGTTTTATCTCCTACATGGCTAAATAGGATGAACCAAGATGTATGCGTGACGCATTTCTCGTGTGGATCTCGTGCAAACAGTTCTGTCCCACGGAGCGAAAAATATGCGATTAAAAATCCATGCACAGAGACATATGCTTTGCTCGACAAATTTGTCTAATAATTAATATCGCAGCCTTGAACGCTGGCATTGTTCGTTTTCCCTGAAGAAACCTTAATGTGCCATTGTTCCTATGCTCCGACAGGGATGAGGTGACGGAGCTGCACCTGACTCACCTCGCATGTAAAGAATATGTGGATCCCTTTGTGTCCTAGTTTTTCACGAAGCTGAACATAGCAGAGAGATAAAAGGAGCAGCATATTCGAGCGCAATGAAAGATCGAGACGGATAGCAAGGGGTGATTTTCAAGCCACGGGACGAATTACGGCCATGACGTTTGCCTCTTGGTAATCCATGGACGAACTCGGACCTACGTTCTTTGAGTCGTTTTTCATTTTTTCGCACGTGTGGGGAAAAGGTTACGATCAGAACTAAGCGTCGAATATGGTTCGGATAACAGAGACGAAAAAAAGACCCCAAGGCATAGAAAAAATCGAACAGCACGAGGTTTTAGATAAAAGCGCCCTTCAAGGTTGTGTCGTGAGTCTCGAGCGAAATAACTACCCAACGCAAGGAGTCTAGTCGGCCACCTTGTTCGAGGTTTACACGAGGGTCCTGTTCAATCACATGCAAATCTTATTGGATCAAGGAACACGGTAGAACCAAGCAGGCCGGACGAGCTAGTTTCGGACTTTTTGAAGATGGCATGTTCGGCGTTTCGTGAATAAAATGAAAGTTTCCCTGATTGTTCACCAGAGATCTTACGAGTTGCGGAGTCCGATATACAGATATCATTGACCCTGGCATGAATATGAGAATTCTTGTGATAAAGGGGGATAAAATCGATATGCCGAGAGTTCTCGACCTTGGCGAATTATCCCTGCCCTACATTCTGATCTTAAAAAGTCCTTGAAGCGTTACCCTGTAGCGGGTAGAACTGATTTAATTCTGAGAATACAAACATTTCATGCAACGTGCACTGGCATTTCTTTAATTTGTTGACCAATGCATACTATTTTCTTTTGTATCCGTCCTTTGCTCAAAGCATCACGGGTATGGTATCACACGAAGCATAAATCAGTAATAAACATTTGTCACTAGAAACAAATTTTACAGCTTTCTCAAAGCCTGATAGCCGTTGCGTAAAATCAGTCATGTGCTTTTACGATTATTATCCCGAATGACTGAATGTAGAACATTCCGACGTAAACACAATTCTCAATTAATTAAGTAAAAAAAGAGTGATCCACATCTGTATTTGTATAGGAATGATTAATAGTAAACAGACACTCGTGCTGGCCATCTGTGACTTCCGGTTTGTTCTCCGGTGCGTTTTTTTTTTTTTAATGAACATTCCAGTGTAGGAACGATCTTGGATTCACCGCAAAGAACCAGGATAAGGCGGAATTAGGTTGAGAAAGTGCCTTTTATGATCATGTAGGAAGATTTAGGACGATGTTGAACCCTGCAGGACCTCTGTGCGGTTAACCAACGAGGTAATCCTCATAAACCCTTTATGGGATATGGTGTGAGTTCCGCTATGTACCAAAAACTCAAATGCCATTTTTTGTATATCTTTCGTGTCCTCGAATACCGAAGAATTTGCATCTGAATATAAATTTTCAATATTTATTTACAAATGTACAGATACTGGTACAAATCTATCTTTACAATTATTCGAGAATTAATGATGTTGTAACGATCATGATTTGATGGATGATTCGTTGCCGGGGACACTTGGATGTCTCTATTATTTGTTGAATTTTCGCGAAAAATCAAGGAAATCGTGTTATCCCTAAAACCTCCATGCATCTCCGCTGTCGGATCTCTGCATCTCCTTCGCCATTTCCACCGCGTTAAGCCACTGATGTCATTGTCACGTCAATTCAGAATTGCCTCAAACACGCCATAAGAACGACGAAAGTCATCAGCCAAACAGCAGGAAACGATAGGTTGGCCGAATTCGATCCAGCATCCAGTTTTTGGGCATCCAAAAACAATGCGATGTACGGCCCGTATTTTTTCACCCATTCGACGTTCTCTTTCGTTTTGACAAGAGCCTCAGCGTTCAGTTTTTCGGCTAAGGCTTCGTTGCCTTCGGGCAATGTTTTAATGAAATTCTCGAGCTGTAACGACCGAAGAGGTAGAAGAAAACGAATATAGTATCATAAATAAATTTCATCATATAGTCGCATGGGATAACGTACCTGTTCCAGCTGAGTTACAGTCGTCATTCGGTTTGCAATTTCATTGAGACTCTTTACGTAGGAATTTATATCACCGTCGCTGCAATAAGATACAAGTCATCGATAGACTCAACGTAAGGATCTATCAAATTTTTGCAAAATACAATTGGACACTCGAAACTCACCCGTCGATGATAAATTTCCAGTTTTCTCTGACGAAAGAAAAGGCAATATCGATGCCAACGGCACTACCGGAATACACCGCCTTGACAGCGTCGTGTGTGTCGAGATCGGACTCCACATCCAATGTGTCCTTCAAGAATTTTGTGAGGATCGCCGGCTCGGAGAAGCAGCCAAGAGCGCTTATAGTCGCACTGTGCTCACTCGACTTTCGGTCCATTTTGGCAGTGAGATTGTAGGTCGCTTCCCATAATGACGCATTAGCCGAGCGCAGTCCAGCGCAAAGAACGATGCTTTCAAGGTCAGGTGAGAGCCTGGGGAGTAAAAGTTAACGCATATGACGAAGAACCCCTAAATAGGATAATTAACATTTTCTCTCGACGGTTATCCGGTGCCTTACTCACTTGTTTGTTCCGTTCATGTGTTGGACGAACTTATCGTAAGTGGCTCGTAAACATCGAGGAGAACCCATTCTGCAAGCCAACCTTATAGCGTTGAGTCTATTCAACTTGACGATATGATCATCTTCGCTAGACTCTTCGTATCCGACGGTCTTCTCCCACTTATTTGTCAGCCGCAGAACAAACAGCTGTAGAAATAAATTCATCAATTGCAGGTGGATCAGCGATCAATCTGTGATACATTTGCGTGACGTTAAATGCCTCCAATCCAGCCTCGAGTACATCACAATGATGTACTCGTCCGAGATGAGATTTTTTCTGAATAAAAGTTTTTCACCTTGAAGAGATGGTACTTTTCGGTGTTTGCCAGACCCTTGTCGATTGCGGAAAAGGCACGATAAGCCGCGTGCCATGGAACATAATCGTCTTCGTGTTGAAGATACTCCGAGAGTTCGAAAAAGGCTTCGTGGTCTGGGAGCTCGCCGGCATTCGCAAGACTGAAGGAATCGTCCAACAATTGTGCACGATTAAGTGCCGGAATTTTGTTTGTATTATTCGGCTCCTTCAAATAGTCGGCGAGTAATTTCCAGTTTTCAGAGTCGTAATTGACACGATAATAACCTAATGGCGAACAAAATATTCGTTACCATTCTCCTGTACGTTTCCTTTCCCTTTCGATTATAAAAAAAATCATGATGAGCCACTCGAGAAATACTCACCTGTCTGGTGTTTGTTGAATATCACCCATTTACCCGTTGTCATTCCGGCGACTGAATACGTCGTATTTCGCATCCACAGCATCGGCGTGGTGCTTGTGAAATTATGTTTATCTTCTACGACAAAATTTATGGGAATGTACCAAAGTTCCTGTGGTTTTTCGCTGGGTTTCGTCAGGAAACGTTTTTGTGAAATTATCGCGTTGCCAGAAGGGTGATTTCGAGTCACAGTAACAACCGGATAACCCGGCTGTCTCACCCAGGATGACAATGCCTTGACCAGGTCCACTTTCACCGTTTTGCCGGCGACTTCTTGCAAAGATTCGAATAAATCATCCGAAGTCGTTGCCGAAAATTTGCTAATGAACAAAACGTTTGTCACAACAGGCTGGTCCACAGGGAGGGTAATTTTTAGAGATTTTCAAAAACTCGATATACACACTTCTTTTCCAAGTAATCGTGCAATGCCGATTGGAACAGGGTTTCAGTGAGGGCATGAGAAAACATACGAATGACGCTGCCAGCTGTATTAAGTGAAAATAACGCATGTTCAATGGAGCAGAAGATGACGATGATGGCCGGTGATGTTTGAAAAACATTTACCTTTGCTGTACGTAATACCGTCGAAGATTTTGCTGATCTGATCCGGACTGTTTACCTCAACATCCATCGCATGCTGAGTGTCGTTGTCATCAGCCGTAAAAGCCGTTCCCTGAAGATCCTTTATCACAAACTGCTCCATCAAACGCCACGTCGGCTCAACCTACTTACACGAAGGTTTTTTTTCTGATTAAAGATCCGTCATGTTCAGGCAGTACCGATATGTCATCTACGTTTCAATTCGTCACCTTGTCGGTAATGAAGTACTGAAAGTAATTGGCAAAACCTTCATTCAGCCACGTAAATTTCCACCATTGAGGACTGACCAAATTGCCAAACCACTGATGAGCAAATTCGTGCGATATTACTGTCGCGATACTCTGCTTCCTGTCTGTACTTGTGACATTTGCACCGTACAAAAGTGCACTCTCCCTTAAATCGATGAAAAAGAAACGAATTTAAGTAGGCTATCTTAATAAATCGTCGTTAATTAAGTATGCCAAAGATCGGTTGGGGTCAATCACCTGTAAGTTACGATACCCCAGTTTTCCATAGCGCCAGCGCGAAATTGTGGTATCGCAAAATTGTCCATTTTGGGCAAAATGTACTCAATACCCGTAACTTCCTCCAATTTTTTCAGCTCCTTCGGTCCTATGCTTTGCGCAAATTTTCCCATCTCGATTGCGTTTTTCCTCGAGTAAACTCCAAACGTCCCGTTGTTGGCCGAAAGATGAGGAAAATCCGACACAATGAACGCAACCAGGTAAGTCGACATTTCCGGCGTAACGTCGAATTCGGTCCACCATTGCAGCATCTCCCCTTCGGGTCTCGTCATGGATACTGGTGGCATATTTGAAACCGCCGTGTAGGTGTCCAAATGCTTGATGGATATTTTGAATTTGGCCTTGAGCGCTGGCTCGTCGAAGCACGGAAATGCGCGTCTCGCCCATGTTGGCTCAAATTGAGTCGTTGCTAACCATCTGAAAAGTCGTATAATTCAAAAGGATTTGGATAGCGATAGTTGGATAGTGATCGGAATCGGATGGGAAAATGGCCAATATTTTCCATTCCCAACATATTAACGGGGCTTTGGCGAAAAACTCAACAGGACAAGGACATATAATGAAATATTGTTCCGCGATGTTTCCTTTTATTTCCCAATACGATGTATATAAATGTGTACGTGTTCAATTATCAGCATTAATTAAACTCGCTTCGTCTTCCAATCTCTTGCCTCTCTTTGGAGCATTCTAAGCGGGTTTCAACTCAACAAGCAATCGAACAAAAATTACAAGCATGTTTACTCTACATGTATCTGTATATGAATTGCAACAAAAAATGTCAGTTTTCTTAGTCCGTGAATAAATATCTTTCCAGTTCCGCAAACGTTTACGGAACTCAAAAACTCAGAATTCATAAAAGGTTAGAGCCAGGCTCTTGGTATAGAAAGCGCGACCATTTTCGTCAGAATTATTGACTCGAGAAATCCGAGCTGAAAAATGAGCCAAGCTGTGAATAGTCGAATGCTGCGACAGTGTATCTTGTCAGTGACTCGTAATCAAACAAAAATGTCTCGATTGGTGTTGCGAGAAAATCTCGTGAGTCGCGCAGTGATAAGCCATGTCATCGCAGTGTTTCGTCGCTCAATTACAAGCATGATCAATAGGAAATATTTCCTTGCGAATTGATCAAGTACGTTCACAATAGTGGACACATCTTCGGCAATCATTGATCTACGAAATGTCATACGCGACTGAAGATTGAAATCGGAAAAACGCACCAATGAATGCACAAATGTACCAACTATGGATATGGTGGGAAACAGCGCAACCGACGGACCACAGCTGCTGGTATCATTCGGAACAAGCGACTAACGTGTCCATCAACCGGGTAAAAGTATTCAACCGTTAGGGTAAGGTACAGAAAAGGGAGCGACAGAAAACGAGAGGGCGAGCTTTGGTTTTTGGTTTTTTAAAATCAACTATGCTACCCCGACTTGGAGATCAAGGGACATTTCTCTAAACTACCATCGTTTCTACTTACATCTCTTGGCCTTCCTCATTCGTGTACGAACTCCTGTAAAATCCGTTCAAATCGTCATGCAGTAAGCCAGTATAGCGCAACAGTAACGTATAGTTGTTCGGCGCTATGGGCGATGAAAGTTTTATCTTGTAGAAATCCGTGATATTCTCGTATTCAAACGTTAATTTCACATTTGCCACTGGTTTTTCATTGAACAGCACTTGCGTATAACTTTCCAGGATCGTGAGATCTTTAGCGTGCAAGACGATTACATCGGTTTTGTTCTTGACTTGGACGTCGATCCGTGAGTCACCCGCGAAAGTAAAGTTCCCTGGGACAATGTTTGGTTCAAGTCTGATCGTGTACAGTATGGGTTCGACGTCACCCGGGAGGCGGTAGTTGATCGGTGGGTCGGCAACGGGGGTGTCGCTTTTCACCGGGACTTTTGCATCTTTGGCGGAAGATGCTGCGCAAAGTAGGATCACTGGCAGAAGCAACGATAGAACACAACGAAGTGGCGACATCCTGTCACCCCTTTTAATTGACGAAAATCGAATGATGGAACTGAATGGAACAGCGTACGCAACGTTTCTCGCAGCCGCGGATAAAGAGACGATGGTGAAACGGTTTACGCGTTTCTAAGGCTTTATAACGTCTCGCTGTACTAGATAGCGCGATAAAAGAAAAGATTACAGAGTCTCGCGTCGAATCTTTGTTCAATCTTATCATTATGATTCTGTAAAAAAGCACAATGGGATATCAATGATAACCGTATCTCGCTCTGGTTGCGTCTTTTTTTTCTCACGTTGGATGAAATTGTTTCAACCGTTGAACGCGTCAAATTATCTCGCTGTAATCACATGGTCGGGAGAAGCGTGCGTTAATAACAATCGGTGGACTTTGTCGTACAAAGAATAAATCGGGATTTTCCATGAGATAACTCGTACCCTGTTAGTTTTTTTTTTCATATGCGTTGCGATTTTATATTCAGTAGTATTTGTAGAAAATTTTCGGACAAATGTTCGAGGAGGCAGCGTATCTCCCATCTCCGAATTAAATGGTATCGCATTATCGGATTTCCCGGAATTACAGATTGAGTGATATTCGGAGTTGTAAGCAATCCGAGGTGTTTTATTGACGTGGTTATCGTTTCGCAACCGTGGAAACCATCAAATCACACACCGTTGAAGAAGGCACGGAAGTGTTGGCTCCAGCTATAGAATTCGGCGCAAAAATAAGCAGATAAGATAAGAAAATAAGCAGGCCGTTGATAAGCCCGAAATCGTTCGACAATCAAAATGCTGCAATCAAAATGCAATGCAATCAAAAATAATTGGAAAAACAAAAAATACAACGAATGAAAATCACAAACGAAAGCGAGTTTAGGTACGTTTTGACATTCGAAAGTACTCGTGACGTTAATTTTGCCTTCAAAGTCAATAAACGATTGTTTCTTTTTATGGTCGGCTTTGTTTTTCTCTTTTAGCACAATCGCACGTTTGAGTAAGAGACGACATTTTCGTGTATTGTCTTTCGACTTGTCAGTAAAGAACAATAATCATCCGGACACGTCGCGGAATTCAGCGCGCGTCGGAAATTACGGCAACGTGAATCATTCGACGGATCCAAATGAATATAGCGTTGAGAAATATTTTTTCGATAGTTCTTTATTTGCGAAAGGCCGGTGGCCGCCTTGTTACTTACATAGTTTTTAATCACACAATATTCAAAAACTCTCGCAATTTTCATAATTATTATCTCTACGATTTCTGCAATAATTATATATTCAAGAATAATTCTATTCGAGACGAAATAAAGTGTTGAAATGCTTCGTCTCGTAATAGTCTTGAAGTACGAATTTTAAGAACCACGTACAGATTCAATGCTGCACACGTTAAGGTATGAAATAAACGGAAGGTACAATAACTCTAATTAGTATCCTGATGTTTGCAGCATAAAACAATCCATTAAAAGCAGATTGCATGAAAAAGAGATGAAATTAATATAACGCTAATCGATCCAGAATCCTACCCTCCTACCCTCTGTTGTTGATCTGAATCTCTGAATAATCTCTGAAAACCTCTGAATAATCCTCAAGAGTATCCCCAGTGGACATCCCATTAACAGAAAGCTGCAATCGAAAATAAGCAACCTAAAAAACCTAGTGGGCAACAATTTAAATATATTTTCATAGGAAAATAAGCACCAAATTCTAGAATATGTACCATATATTTTCGACACAAACAAATGTACGCACATGTAAACATAAATTTCCACGGTTGAGTGGTCGGATTTGCATGTCAATTCGATTGATTATAAAACAGAGTTCTTCAACATCTGTTTCTGTCTCATAATTTCTAAAGTACCAAACGTTTCATACCCAAGCGACCGTTCCGTATATTCAGCCTCGGTTCAAACCTGAGCCAATAACCGCCGTAGCGCCCGTCAGCAGAGTGGGAATCCTGTTATCGCAGGAGCTTGATTCATCATCGACCAATTTCTGCGCATCCAAGAACGCAGAGATAGCCGGTCCGTATTCATTGACCCACTTGACGTTCTTTTTCGCTTTTGAAAAAATTCTAGTCTCCAGATCCTTTGCCAAAATATCGTTGTTTTTTCGCAATGATTCGATAAATCCCTCAAGCTGCGAGTGTAGCGATGTCAGAAGAAGTGGAATATAGTACTGAATAAATTCTATCGAGAATAGTCGTAAACGTTAACGGACAAGGTTAGGAAATAACAAACCCGTTTTATCTGAGTTGTAGTCGTAATTCGAGCTGCCATTTGCCGGAGACATTTTGAAATGAAGGAGATATCACCGTCGCTGCGAGAAAAAGAAGGTCAGATTGAATGATATGCCCATCTTCGAGATCAATCTGGACGTTTTTGTTGTGTAATAAAGGATGTACGAAACTCACAGTTCGATAATCACTTGGTAGTTTCTTGCGAAGAAATCAAAGGCGATATCGATGGCAGCGGGACTACCCCAACGGACTGCCATCATCACCGAATTCCTATCGAACGTGGAATTTGTCAGCAATGCTTTCTCCAAGAATTTCGTGAGGATAACTCTGTCCGAGGTCCAGCCAAGATTTCCTACAATCAAATTCTGCTCTTCCGACTGAGGCTCCATTTCGACTGCGAGATTGTACACTGCATCCCATACCGTTGTATCATCCGACAATGCCCCATACAAAACACGTTCCCAATAATCGGCAGAGATTCTTGGACGCAAACCAAGATGGATACGTCAATACGTATGTTCAGTCAACATTTTCATTTGACAATAGTCAGGAGCTCTACTCACTTTCTTGACCCGGAAATGTGCTGGATCAATTTATCGTGTGTGATTTTTAGACACCGAGCGGAGCCCATTTTGCAAGCCAACTCGATGAAAATCCCTCTGACAAACTTCGTAGTGTGGTCATCTTCGGCACATTCTTCGTAGCCTACGGTCTCTTCCAATTTATTCAAGAGCCGCAGGACATAAAGCTACGAAAGTCAATTTACGAAAACATATGGAGGGTCATTTGGTTTTTAAATGAACTTTGAACAACGCGACTGTCGATATCTGATGACTCGAAACGGTCCATTTCACCGCTGTTCTACTGCCGGGATCCGACAAAATTCGGCGTGAAATTTCGAAACTACCGAAAGAGCGCACTTGCCATTGCGAACAAGAAGAGAAACAACGTTATACGTATATTTTTCTTTGTTTGCATCTCAATTTTGTGCCATATTGCGATAAGCCGAACGATGACAGATTCCAATTGGGAGATTGAATTAAAATTTGAGAAAATTGACAATTGACCTTCGAAAAACACGGTGAAGGTTACATAGCAATTATGTATATCAGAGACGATTTTTACTATAACGAAAATACACAAAAAATTACCTTGAAGAGATGGTACTTTTCGGTATTCACCAGTACCATATTCAGATCTATGAAAGAACGATAAGCTGCAAGCCACGGAATATAATCGTCTTCGTGCTGAAGATATTCCGAGAGTTCGAGGAAGGCCAAGTGGTTCGGAAGTTCACGGGCTTGCGCAAGCTGAAAAGAATCGTCCAACAATTGTGCTCGATTTAGTACGTGAATGTCATTCATCGTATCCGGATTCCTCAGACAATCGGCAATTAGCTTCCAGTTTTGGCTGTCGTAATTGACACGATAAAGACCTAACGACAAAGGAGAAATTTGTCAACGTTATCCAATGTCTTTGACTCTTCAAACTGGCCAGTTGAAAAATTGTAAAAAAGTACTCACCGGTCTGCTGTTTATTGAATACAACCCATTTATCCGTTGGCAGTCCGCTGATGGATAACGTTGTATCTGACATCCACCGCATCGGTGTGGTATCATCAAAATCAAGATCATCCTCGGACGCGTAATTTAAGGGGATGTACCAGAGTTCCTTTTGAATTCCACTGGGCTCCTTCAGGAAACGTTTTTGGGAAATTGTTGCGTCGCCGGAACCGTGATCTCGAATCACAGTAACAACAGGATAACCTGGCTGTGTCACCCAGGATGTGAACGCTGCAATCAAGTCCACGTTGTCCGTCATGTTAGCGGCTTCTTGCAAACATTCGAACAGATCGGTCGAATTTGCCGTCGAATACGCGCTAATGAATTAAATATTTGTAAAATTAATTTCTCAACAGGTATGACGTTTTCGGTGATTTCTCAGGACTTAATGTCTATGTACATACTACTTTCTTAAATAATTCTGCAATCCAGATCGGAATGCCGTTTCCTTGAGAATATGAGAAAATGATCGAAGGACACTGCTGGCTGTATAAAAAAACGCGTTATTAGCCGCCATGATGAGTGTATGACAATGGTGGTTACTGACGATTAAAAAGCATTGACCTTTGCTGTACGTATCAGTAACGAAAATGTTGCTCAAGCTTTCAGCACTGTTGACGTCGACATCCATCGGACGCGCAGTTATGCGGTCATCGGCGATCAAGGCTATTCTCTGAAGTTTCTCTACTACATATTGGTCCATCAAGCGCCATGTTGGCTCAATCTATGTGCAGAAATACATTTTTTCCGTCTAAAAATTTGTTTTGCTCATACAAAACGGTGTATTTTTAAAGCCTCGACCTTATCGATAACGAAATATTCAAAGTACTCGGCAAAACCCTCATTCAGCCACGTAAAACGCCACCACGAAGGAGTGACTAAATTGCCGAACCATTGATGCGCTAGCTCATGGGATATGTATTTTGCGATATTTTGTTTTTTCTTTGTATTTTGAGTGTTTTCGTCGTAAAGAAGCTCCGTCTCGCTATGGGAAGTAAAAAAATACCAGTTTAAATACTCCTCTATGTATCGTCATTCATTGAGTATACGCATACGATGAATTACCCGTAAGTTATGATACCCCAATTTTCCATGCCACCCATCGCAAATTGCGGTATGGCGACGTTGTCTATTTTGGGCAAAGGCTGTTTTATGCCCGTGTAATTTTCCAAAAATTGTAGTGCTTTTGGTCCGAAGCTTAAAGCGAATTTTCCCGTCTCGAGAGCATTTTTTCTTGAATAAACTCTGAACTTGTCATTATTGGCAGAAAGATAGGGAAAATCCGATACAACGAACGCAACCAGGTAAGTCGACATGACGGGTGTAATGTCAAATTCGGTCCAATGGTGCAACGAGTCTCTCGTGTCCATTTCCCATATTACTGGCATATTTGAAATCGCTGTGTAATTTTTCAAGTGCTTGAAGAATATTTTGAATTTCGCCTTGAACGCTGGTTCATCGAAGCACGGAAACGCGCGTCTCGCCGAAGTAGGCTCAAAATGAGTCAATGCTAACCATCTGGAGAATCGTGCAATCAAAAGTATATGTTATCAAATTCTCCCTTTTTTCCCTCCACCTCTATTCCTCACGTTCTCGTATTATCGACAGAGAAATTTTTATAAAATAAAAAAAAAATAACTTCGAATTCTGTCGTTATGCAAAAAAAGCTTCTGGTCGTTGTAAGTTTTGAACATTTTTTTATTTCGACGATCGTGGGTTTCCAAAGATACGCAAAATATGTGCGAGCGAAAAAGGTAAAACGTGAGACGCGCAAAGCGCGCACCTGGGTGGATAGCTCTAAAAATCAGACCGGAAAAACATCGACAAAGGAAATAATCTCTATAAAATAACTGACGTTATTACTTACATCTTTTCACCCTCGTCATTTATGTACCAACTCCGGTAGAATCCATACAAATCATCATGCAATGAGCCAGTATATTTCATCTGTAGCGTATAATTATCCGGATATATAGGTTCTGAAAGTTTGATTTTATAAAAGTCCGTTACATTCTCGTGAGCGAAAGTTAAAGCCAGATTTTCCACTCGTTCATTGTCGATCAATAGGCTTGTATAATCCTCCTCGATTGTCAGATCTTTCGCGTGTAAGACTATTTCGCTGATTTCACTCTTGACTTCGATGTCGATCCACGAACGTCCCGCGAATGTAAAGTCTCCGGGTACAATGTTCGGTTCAAGCTCGATTGTGTACAGTGTAGGGATGACGTCGGACGGAAGACGATAGTCGATGATTTCAGCAGAAGATGCTGCACCGATTAAGATTACCGGTAAAACAAGCGACAGAGCATGTCGAAGTAACGACATCCTGTCACCCTCTTGCATCGACGAAAACAGAATGGAAGAACTAAATAAAACGGAGTACGTGATGTTCCCCACGTCTATAGATGAGGAGACGATGCGTGAATCGGTTTACAGGTTCACGTACCTTTATAACGTTTCGCGCTTCGAGATTGAGCAATAAAAAAAGGATTATACAGAATCATGCGTCGGGTTTTCGTTTTATCACCGTCGAAATTTGGAACGCTGTTCGCTAATATTTCTTGAGGCTGAGGGGATTAATAACCCACGTGTTGCTTTCCTGTTCATGGGCTTCAGTCACGTCGCACAATAGAAGGCAGCTTTGCTTGAATAAAATGTTCACAGAGGCGATTCGCAACGAAAAACTCGGGTTTAAACTGCGTTAGGGTTTAATCGGTTCAGAGATGAAGACAACTCTGATGTGAACGCCAGGAGGCCCGTATTAAGACTGAAGAAAACATTAATTGCAAAATTTCTTATAATGACGTTTAGGGGGGGGGGGGGGGCAGGTACGTATCCAGATGTTCATGAAGAATTTCATTGGTGCAATAGCACGCAGTGACTCGCGTAGAATGCTTATCGATTGAGGTATGGCGAAGCCAAAAGAAGTTACTCAATCACGAATAGTCAACTATACAACATCTTGACGTGGATGTTTATTCCGAATATAAAAAAAATATTAAGGTCATACGAATTCGACGTGTTGTACGTTGAACGATTTTCTACATAATACAATGTACAATGAAAATACCAGTGAGTTTTATTTCCAGCATTGACGGCATACTGATACAGGCAATAACTACAAAAATATGAAACATATTGTTGTAGTTATTGCCTGTATGTAATGTAGTAAGTAATATGTTTCATATTTTTGTAGTTATATAATGTATATGGATTAAAAGTGGAACATTAATTATCATTCATTGTGATCAGTGCATCTTGAAAATGATATACAACATTTCACAAGGTATTTGGAGTAACAAAATCAGTGTCATACGAAATATTTATAAACGTTGAATTTATTATTTTATTGTTTATTTTATTTAATACAAAATTCAGAAATCCTCGAAATCAAATTTTTGTGCTGTAGAATGTTCCATGTTATCGAACAACTTATGTTACCAAATGTTTTATGTTAATGTTCATGATAAAATTACGATTCGAAAATATATGTTTTTTATTAATTTCGTCTTACGATAGTTTCGTTTCCTGTGATACATCAACGAGCGATATGCGATCGCTCGTTGTATCGTTATCTTCATCGGCTGTAAAATCTTCGTCCAAGATTTCTTCAGTCTTCCGTAATTTTGGAATATGAATAATTTCTGAAGCAGTGATCGGCTGCCTGAAAGGCTTCGAGGCCCAATGGTCCTTCGAGCTACAGTTCTTCCACATAAAAGTCGCATCAAAATTCTTGGTTGTCGCCAATCGATTAGTAAACTAATCCTAAACTAAAGTAGGCGAAGAAAGATCAAAGCCAAACGGGCTTTTTATTTAAAAATAAGACAAATTTCGTCAAACAATTGCACCACAGTTAATTGAAGTTTTTTTAATATTTCTTGAAATGTTATTTTTCAATACGCCCTTTTGGCACTTGGCACGATTCTGCCGTAACACGCTCGTTTGACATTAGGGTATCGCATATGCATTCAATATGAGAAAATGCAACAAAGAAACTGCGTATTTCACGTGTTCGAAGGGCACAAATTTATTTGAAACATTTTTGTAAAACCACTCGATATACACGGTACCAATATATGAATTAACATCTCTGGAGGGAGCGCATGCTCTTCTTTCTCTATTAGGAAAAGATCAAGTTTAACCTAATAATCGGAAAAATACAAGACATCAAAAAAAGTCGCAAAATAATCGCATATTTGCTGGTATATGCCGAGTACATCTGATGATTCTTCGTTCGGAAGATCGATAAAAGACGTTTTGCGATTGAGAAATATACAGCATGAAACGTAATACCCTAGATAGGTTCACGAGGAATTCCCGACTTCAAAAATCGCATATTGACTGCGTCAAGGTATTACGAAATATTGTCAGAAAATAGTGATGTTTGCTGCTAGGAATGATAAATAGTAAATCAATGTAGAATAAGAAAGTTGTCGCGTCGCGAATAGATTTAGAAATAATGTTTTATTGAAGCCCCTTTTTTGTTTTTATGACATGTACAAGCCGAGCGTACAAGAATAGGAGGCTATGTATAATTTTATGACTTAAGTATAATGATTCGAAAGGCATGTATTTTTTCTTGTGTTTATAGAATCGTGTCAATCTATGTATTCTTCACGCTTAAGCACTTTCTTTCTCTGCGAATCATCAAACATGTGGGTCCTCATATAGTTAACCGTGTTTTATGCCAAGAATCTTTACTGTACATTCCCTAAACTAAACCCTTCATTTATTACAGTTCTTTAAGTCGGTACGTATTTTTAAGCCCTTTATTATCATGGTCGCGCACTCTCATTCCATCTGAAAGAGATTATCGAAATAACGAAGGGACATACATTTCCTTTTACCGGGAATCTCAAAACTTCGAGCCATTGTCAATAAGGTCATAAACCAGGTAGGCGCGGACCAAGTAATTACACGGTCACTACCGGTCAACATAAGGATGGTCATTTTTTTTTCCTTTCACTGCGTGCCTGGGTTTTTTCTGTTCTCTACTTTTCCTGTCACTGACCAATCGAAAAGGGCGTGAAAGTTTAACCAATCGGGCAATTGCGCGTTTCATCTACCAATGAAAGTGCGTGACATTAGCGGTGGGGAAATCTTTTCTATCATACTGGAAAACTGCGATCTTGCTAAAGCGTCTTAGTTTTGACAGAACAAAATTAACTCGCGAAGAAGTAACATCAAGGGAATCCGCCCTTCCGCCCTTTGTCAACAACTCTCATAGTGTCACTCAAACGACATAACTCACGATCGATTTGACAACCGAAACTATAAATCTGATCCGCGACAAATGTACTTTGCGAACCGCTCTCAACCCTATTTCGCGTTGTGATTATCTATATACAGTCCACTTTATACATCGTACGTGCGAATAACGCGATTAATTGTTAAATAGATATTTATTAATTCCGTTGCTCGTGTCTCAGTGTGTCAATCATTCAATCCTTTGAACCATCCACAATCCCTTAATTAGTATTGTTCGGAAAACAAAACAAAAGTAGTCATAAGCAGGTGGTTCATTTAATATCTAGATGAAGACCCAACGGTACGATTCAAGACTAAACGTTAATGCACCGATGAAGTAATCATTGCGAACGAGCTTGAGTCATCCTCGACCAATTGTTGAGCATTCAAGAACTCTGAGATTTCTTGCACGTGTTTCTCCCACCTAGCGACGTTTTTTTTCCCTTCATCGACAGTCTCAGCCTTCTTCAGGGCTTCTGCCAATTTTCCAGAGTCCTCGGGTAATGAGGTAACGAATGTCTCGAGCTGTGAGGACAAAAGGAGCAGGATGAGAATACAATAGCGCCAGAGAAATTCGCTTGCGAGTCGTTTTAAGCATTACCCCACGAATTTACGGTATAACCGACCTGTTTTAGCTGATTTGCAGTTGTCATTCGTTGTGCGATGTGTTTCAGACATTTTACAATGAAATCGGTGTTATTGTCACTGCAAAAACATACAATAAAAAAAAACCATTCACGTCATCCCGATCCATCCGATCGTTTTGCTGCAATACGACAGGGTGCACGAAACTCACCGCTTAATGATAGCTTGGTGATTGTCTATGATGAAAGAGAGAGCGACGTTAATGCCAATCGGACTGCCGGAACATACCGCTTTGAAAACATCATCTCTACTGAACTCGGATGTCTTGAACAACGAAGCCTCTAAGAAGTTTTTTAGGGTTACCGGATCGGAGGAGCAGCTAAGCAACTTAGCATCGCTCTCCGATTTTCCGTAGCGGAAGAAGGTTTTTTCAACCGATTCCCATTTTTGTGCATCTGCCGAGCGCAGTCCCATGCATAAAACAGCATTGCCAATATTGACCGGGAAACTTGAAAGAAGTTGATACATGGTGAAAAAAAGAGCTGACAATTGGCACAAACACCATCAACTTTCGAAAACTGTCAGGGCTCTTACTCACCGAGATATTTCGTCGATATTGTCGTACGCGAATCGCAGACATTTGCCATATCCCAGCGTGCAAGCGAACGTTATAACGTCTGATCTTCTTATCACGTCGGAATGATTATCTTCGGGGAGTGTTTCGTAACCTACGGTTTGTACCAACTTTCTTACAAGCCGCCGGCCATAGAGCTGCGGGAAGAAAAATTTTGAGCAAAATTCATACCATATTGGATCGTCCGAAGTTTCAACATCAGCGATTGACGTGCCATTTTCACTTGGGACAATTGCGTATTGTTCGCGCTTACATCAATGTTATGTTATGATCGAATACTGCAACACGATGAAAAGTACGATGCGATAGACGTGTTTCTAATGTGTTTTTCACTAGGCAAAAGTTATTCACCTGGAAGCGATGATAAACAGTGGTATTCCACAGAGCTCTGTCGAGAGTAGAAAAGGCGCGACGAGCTGCTCTCCAGGGAGCATAGTTATCTTCGTGTTGGAGATATTCCGACAGTTTGAGAAAAGGTAAATAGCTCGAAAGTTCGCCGGCTTGCGCTAGATTGAAGGAATCGTCCAACAATTGTGCGCGATTCAGCAAGTGGATTTTGTTTATGTTGTGAGGATCCTTCAAATAATTCGCTAGGAGTCTCCAATTTTCATTGTCGTAATTGACACGATAGCGACCTAATGAAAAATGAAAAATTAATCAACGATATGCACTATTTTTATTCCCTTTGGATTATACAAGTTCAAAAACGGATAGATAAAAAAATATTACTTACCAGTCTGCTGTCTATTGAATATAACCCATTTATCCGTTGATAGCCCCTTGATCGAGCGCGTCGTCTCAGACATCCACTGCATGGCTGTGGTGTTCTCAAAATCAAGCTCATCTTCGGAAGCGAAGTTTAGAGGGATGTACCAAAGTTTCTCTGGCTTTTTACTCCGATTCATAAGGAAACGTGTTTGGGAAATGATCGCCTCTCCCGAAGAATAATTTCGAATCACGGTAACAACAGGGTGACCTGGCTGTCTCACCCAGGAAGTGAAAGCTTCTATCAAGTTCACTCCGACCCTTTTGCCAGCGACTTCTTGCAGTGATTCGAACAGATCATTCGAATTCGCTACCGAATACGCGCTGACAAGATCAATATTAATTAAAACAAATTAGTCAATAGGTACGATATCTTCAATTGTTTTGAAAAGCTTGATTTACATACTGCTTCTCCAAGTATTTCCGCAATCCAGATTGGAACGTGGTTTCTTTCAGAGCATGAGAAAACATGCGAATAACGCTGGCAGCTTCATGAAATGCAAACTGTAATTATCCTTCGTGTACGCAAAAGTGATAATGGTGACTCGTAATCTTGAAGCAATATTTACCTTCAGAGTAGACTCCTTCAGCTCTGTATAGTATTCCAGTGACATCATCAGAATTATTAACCTCAGGTTCGATCAAATATTCAGCGTCGTTATCATTGGTTACGAAAACGTTTTCCTGAAGTGTTCCCATTACAAATTGATCCATGATAAACCATGATGGCTCAATCTATTTGTGCAAACATATTTTTTCTGGTAAAATTTTTGTTGGTCGATAGAAATATTTGTTAGTTTAACAATTTGTTAGAACGCTATTTGTGTTTAAACCCGCGACCTTGTGTGCAATGAAATAACCAAAGTATTCGGCGAAACCCTCGTTCAGCCATAGGAAGCTCCACCATGAAGGACTGACCAAATTGCCAAACCACTGATGAGCTGTCTCATGAGCTACTATTGTCATTGCCTGTTGCTCATAGAATACGTCTCGCGGCCTGTCGTTGCTAGGGAAATATCCCTCACTTCGGAAGATGAAAAAAATGAAAAATATTATTCGGGAATGGCACAAAAACATATATATATTAGGTATACGTTAGAACTGTTACAATTAATCACCCATAACTTATGATGCCCCAATTTTCGACGGCACCTGCATTGAATTCCGGTACTACGAAATAATCTATTTTAGGCAAACCGTACAAGATGCCCGTATAATTCTCCAAATGCTTGAGTATCGGCGGTCCTACGCGTTCAACAAAATTTTGCGTCCCCATAGTGTTTTTTCTCGAACAAACTCTGAACGTTCCATTAGCCGACGATTGACAATCAAAATCCGTTACAATAATAAATGCAACCAGATAAGTTGACATAACGGGCGTAACCTCAAACGTAGTCCACCGTTTTAAAGTGTCTCCATTCATCGATCCATTCGTTTCCGGCATATTTGAAAATGCGGTATAATTTTTAAAATGTTTGATGGATATTTTGAATCTGGCCTTGAGCGCCGGTTCATCGAAGCACGGGAACGCCTCTCTTGCGTGATTAGGCTCAAATAGAGTCGATGCCATCCATCTGGAAAATCGCGTTCAATGGAAACAATTTATTACAACCAAAGGCCCCTTAGCTCGCTCTCCCTCTCCCTCTCTCTCTCTCTCATTGGATCAGGTTTGACCATCAGATTCCAGCATATTTGTATTAAAAAAAATAATCTCAGGCTCTCCAACCTCATACAGTTTGCAAAAGTAGAAATTCCTGACTCAAAAAAAACGTCGTTGAGATTTCAGGAGAATACTTACTGAAAATTCAACACACAGTTCAATCTATGCTAAAAACTGACAATAAGTGAAAACCAATAACCATAACGTGATGTTCGTATTTAAATTATTCATTTCACTGCGTAGCAGGCTTTAACGCATAGCTGTAATCGTCCGGCCGATTATTGCCCGATGATATCATTTTTATTAATTGTAAAATGTCAAGATCTCTTGAAGCAAGGGTACGAAACTAAGTCCTAAGAGCCCCACGAGAGTCCGCCCCGCTATAGTTTATCTTGACTATTCCCAATACGAGAATTTGTGCATATAGTTATATGAAGAATTGCCATATGAATAAGAATCGTATATGACAAAAAAAGGCCTATCTTCCGACAGACTTTATGATAATGATAATGTCAAGACGTAGCATCTGCTTCAGCACATTGCTTACTTATGCATGATTCAATGTTTTTTTACCATTCTCATTACCCCTCAGAAGCAAGTGCTCATTTCATACCTAAAAGCTATCATTTGATATGCATGAATTCCAACATATTCAGATGAGACAGGGGTCCAAATCGAACGCACCCCCCTCTTCACTGACATGTATGATAGCTGCAGTAACATCGTAGAGAAAATTAAATGGCGGAATCAAGCTGCTCGTGTTATTCGGAACAAGTATAAATGGCATGCCAATGCTATGAAATAACTATCATCCATACTTACATCTCTTCATTTTCCGCATTTTCATACGAACTCACATAGAATCCATCCGATTGAATATCCGATAATGAGCCAGTGTATTTCAACTGTAACGTATAATTTCCCGGAGATATAGTTTTTGAAAGCTTGATTTTATAAAAGTCCGTCACATTGTCGTGAGCGAAAGTTAAAGTCACATTCGCCACCGGTTCACCGTGCATCGACAGTCTTGCATGATTCTCCTCGAATTTGAGATTTTTAGCGTGCAAAACTATTTCGCTGATTACATTCTTGACTTGGATGTCGATGCGCGATTCTCCGGCCAACGTGAAGTTGCCAGGAATGATGTTCGGTTCAAGATCGATTGTGTACAATATGGGTACGACGTCGGACGGTAGACGATAATTGATCGGTGAGCCAGCTTCAGGAATATTACTTTTCTTCAGGATTTCAACATTTTTGGCAAAATACGTAGCACTGAATACTATAATCGGTACAACTGACAATAGAATACAACGAAGCGACATCTTGTCACTCCTTCGAATTGACGGAAGTAGAATGATGAAACTGGATGAAGTGTAAGCCACTTTTATACAGTTTTGCGGTGCTTATGTAAGAGTCACGATGGAATAAAGTGTATCACGCTTTTAGTCGAAAACTGTGTTGAGTGACACTCACAAATTTTTATAATGCCAGTTAATTTCGTTATCACAGAATTCTTTGGCACTTTATGATATTTCTCGTCAGGTATATTTACCGATTGCTCAGTACCAAGATCGTCAAGGGTCTTCGATTGGATCTTTCGCAATGAAATACCAAATCCGTTTTATTTTCAGCATTGACGTCATACTGATACAGGCAATAACTACAAAAATATGTTTCATATTTTTCAAATATGTTTCACAAAAATATGAAACATATTTTTGTAGTTATTGCCTGTATCGGTATGACGTCAATGCTGGAAATAAAACTCACTGGTATTTTCATTGTACATTGTATTATGTAGAAAATCGTTATTTTTGTAGTTATTGCCTGTACGTAATGTAGTAAGTAATATGTTTCATATTTTTGTAGTTATATATGTATATGGATTAAAAGTGGAACATTAATTATCATTCATTGTGATCAGTGCATCTTGAAAATGATATACAAAATTTCACAAGGTATTTGGAGTGACAAAATCAGTGTCATACGAAATATTTATAAACGTTGAATTTATTATTTTATTGTTTATTTTATTTAATGCAAAATTCAGAAATCCTCGAAATCAAATTTTTGTGCTGTTGGATGTTCCATGTTATCGAACAACTTATGTTACCAAACGTTTTATGTCAATGTTCATGATAAAATTACGATTCGAAAATATATGTTTTTTATTAATTTCATCTTACGATAGTTTCGTTTCCTGTGATACATCAACGAGCGATATGCGATCGCTCGTTGTATCGTTATCTTCATCGGCCGTAAAATCTTCGTCCAAGATTTCTTCAGTCTCCCGTAATTTTGGAATATGAATAATTTCTCAAGCAGTGATCGGCTGCCTGAAAGGCTTCGAGGCCCAATGGTCCTTCGAGCTACAGTTCTTCCACATAAAAGTCGCATCAAAATTCTTGGTTGTCGCCAATCGATTAGTAAACTAATCCTAAACTAAAGTAGGCGAAGAAAGATCAAAGCCAAACGGGCTTTTTATTTAAAAATAAGACAAATTTCGTCAAACAATTGCACCACAGTTAATTGAAATTTTTTAAATATTTCTTGAAATTTTATTTTTCAATACGCCCTTTTGGCACTTGGCACGATTCTGCCGTAACACGCTCGTTTGACATTAGGGTATCGCATATGCATTCAATATGAGAAAATGCAACAAAGAAACTGCGTATTTCACGTGTTCGAAGGGCACAAATTTATTTGAAACATTTTTGTAAAACCACTCGATATACACGGTACCAATATATGAATTAACATCTCTGGAGGGAGCGCATGCTCTTCTTTCTCTATTAGGAAAAGATCAAGTTTAACCTAATAATCGGAAAAATATAAGACATCAAAAAAAGTCGCAAAATAATCGCATATTTGCTGGTATATGCCGAGTACATCTGATGATTCTTCGTTCGGAAGATCGATAAAAGACGTTTTGCGATTGAGAAATATACAGCATGAAACGTAATACCCTAGATAGGTTCACGAGGAATTCCCGACTTCAAAAATCGCATATTGACTGCGTCATGGTATTACGAAATATTGTCAGAAAATAGTGATGTTTGCTGCTAGGAATGATAAATAGTAAATCAATGTAGAATAAGAAAGTAGTCATAAGCAGGTGGTTCATTTAAGATCTAGATGAAGACTCAACGGTACGATTCAAGACTAAACGTTAATGCACCGATGAAGTAATTATTGCGTATATGTTTAAGCTCTGTTTAAGCTTGCTCCAAGAACTGCCATCGCAGCCGTCAGTGCAGCGGAGGCCTTTGTGTTGAACGAACTTGAGTCATCCTCGACTAATTCTTGAGCATTCAAGAACTCTGAGATTTCTTGCACGTGTTTCTCCCACCTAGCGACGTTCTTTTTCCCTTCATCGACAGTCTCAGCCTTCTTCAGGGCTTCTGCCAATTTTCCAGAGTCCTCGGATAATGATGTAACGAATGTCTCGAGCTATGAGGACAAAAGGAGCAGGATGAGAATACAATAGCGCCAGAGAAATTCGCTTGCGAGTCGTTTTAAGCATTACCCCACGAATTTACGGTATAACCGACCTGTTTTAGCTGATTTGCAGTTGTCATTCGTTGTGCGATGTGTTTCAGACATTTTACAATGAAATCGGTGTTATTGTCACTGCAAAAACATACAATAAAAAAAACCATTCACGTCATCCCGATCCATCCGATCGTTTTGCTGCAATACGACAGGGTGCACGAAACTCACCGCTTAATGATAGCTTGGTGATTGTCTATGATGAAAGAGAGAGCGACGTTAATGCCAATCGGACTGCCGGAACATACCGCTTTGAAAACATCATCTCTACTGAACCCGGATGTCTTGAGCAACGAAGCCTCTAAGAATTTTTTTAGGGTTACCGGATCGGAGGAGCAGCTAAGCAACTTAGCATCGCTCTCCGATTTTCTGTAGCGGAAGAAGGTTTTTTCAACCGATTTCCATTTTTGTGCATCTACCGAGCGCAGTCCCATGCATAAAACAGCATTGGCAATATTGACCGGGATACTTGAAAGAAGTTGATACATGGTGAAAAAAAGAGCTGACAATTGGCACAAACACCATCAACTTTCGAAAACTGTCAGGGCTCTTACTCACCGAGATATTTCGTCGATATTGTCGTACGCGAATCGCAGACATTTGCCATATCCCAGCGTGCAGGCGAACGTTATAACGTCTGGTCTTCTCATCACGTCGGAATGATTATCTTCGGGGAGTGTTTCGTAACCTACGGCTTGTACCAACTTCCTTACAAGCCGCCGGCCATAGAGCTGCGGGAAGAAAAATTTTGAGCAAAATTCATACCATATTGGATCGTCCGAAGTTTCAACATCAGCGATTGACGTGACATTTTCACTTGGGACAATTGCGTATTGTTCGCGCTTACATCAATGTTATGTTATGATCGAATACTGCAACACGATGAAAAGTACGATGCGATGGACGTGTTTCTAATGTGTTTTTCACTAGGCAAAAGTTATTCACCTGGAAGCGATGATAAACAGTGGTATTCCACAGAGCTCTGTCGAGAGTAGAAAAGGCGCGACGAGCTGCTCTCCAGGGAGCATAGTTATCTTCGTGTTGGAGATATTCCGACAGTTTGAGAAAAGGTAAATAGCTCGAAAGTTCGCCGGCTTGCGCTAGATTGAAGGAATCGTCCAACAATTGTGCGCGATTCAGCAAGTGGATTTTGTTTATGTTGTGAGGATCCTTCAAATAATTCGCTAGGAGTCTCCAATTTTCATTGTCGTAATTGACACGATAGCAACCTAATGAAAAATTAAAAATTGATCAACGATATGCACTATGTTTATTCCCTTTGGATTATACAAGTTCAAAAACGGATAGATAAAAAAATATTACTTACCAGTCTGCTGTCTATTGAATATAACCCATTTATCCGTTGATAGTCCCTTGATCGAGCGCGTCGTCTCAGACATCCACTGCATGGCTGTGGTGTTCTCAAAATCAAGCTTATCTTCGGAAGCGAAGTTCAGAGGGATGTACCAAAGTTTCTCTGGCTTTTTACTCCGATTCATAAGGAAACGTGTTTGGGAAATACGCCTCTCGCCTCTCCCGAAGAATAATTTCGAATCACGGTAACAACAGGGTAACCTGGCTGTCTCACCCAGGAACTGAAAGCTTCTATCAAGTTCACTCCGACCCTTTTGCCAGCGACTTCTTGCAGTGATTCGAACAGATCATTCGAATTCGCTACCGAATACGCGCTGACAAATTCAATATTAATTAAAACAAATTAGTCAATAGGTACGATATCTTCAATTGTTTTGAAAAGCTTGATTTACATACTGCTTCTCCAAGTATTTCCGCAATCCAGATTGGAACGTGGTTTCATTCAGAGCATGAGAAAACATGCGAATAACGCTGGCAGCTTCATGAAATGCAAACTGTAATTATCCTTCGTGTACGCAAAAGTGATAATGGTGACTCGTAATCTTGAAGCAATATTTACCTTCAGAGTAGACTCCTTCAGCTCTATATAGTATTTCAGTGATATCATCAGAATTATTAACCTCAGGTTCGATCAAATGTTCAGCGTCGTTATCATTGGTTACGAACACGTCTTTCTGAAGTATTTCCATTACAAATTGATCCATGATAAACCATGATGGCTCAATCTATTTGTGCAAACATCTTTATTCTGGTAAAATTTTTGTTGGTCGATAGAAATATTTGTTAGTTTAACAATTTGTTAGAACGCTATTTATGTTTAAACCCGCTACCTTGTGTGCAATGAAATAACCCAAGTATTTGGCAGCCATAGGAAGCTCCACCATGAAGGACTGACCAAATTGCCAAACCACTGATGAGCTGTCTCATGAGCTACTATTGTCATTGCCTGTTGCTCATAGAATACGTCTCGCGGCCTGTCGTTGCTAGGGAAATATCCCTCACTTCGGAAGATGAAAAAAATGAAAAATATTATTCGGGAATGGCACAAAAACATATACATATTAGGTATACGTTAGAACTGTTACAATTAATCACCCATAACTTATGATGCCCCAATTTTCGACGGCACCTGCATTGAATTCCGGTACTGCGAAATAATCTATTTTAGGCAAACCGTACAAGATGCCCGTATAATTCTCCAAATGCTTGAGTATCGGCGGTCCTACGCGTTCAACAAAATTTTGCGTCCCCATAGTGTTTTTTCTCGAACAAACTCTGAACGTTCCATTAGCCGACGATTGACAATCAAAATCCGTTACAATAATAAGTGCAACCAGGTAAGTTGACATAACGGGCGTAACCTCAAACGTAGTCCACCGTTTTAAAGTGTCTCCATTCATCGATCCATTCGTTTCCGGCATATTTGAAAATGCGGTATAATTTTTAAAATGTTTGATGGATATTTTGAACCTGGCCTTGAGCGCCGGTTCATCGAAGCACGGGAACGCCTCTCTTGCGTGATTAGGCTCAAATAGAGTCGATGCCATCCATCTGGAAAATCGCGTTCAATGGAAACAATTTATTACAACCAAAGGCCCCTTAGCTCGCTCTCCCTCTCCCTCTCTCTCTCTCATTGGATCAGGTTTGACCATCAGATTCCAGCATATTTGTATTAAAAAAAATAATCTCAGGCTCTCCAACCTCATACAGTTTGCAAAAGTAGAAATTCCTGACTCAAAAAAAACGTCGTTGAGATTTCAGGAGAATACTTACTGAAAATTCAACACACAGTTCAATCTATGCTAAAAACTGACAATAAGTGAAAACCAATAACCATAACGTGATGTTCGTATTTAAATTATTCATTTCACTGCGTAGCAGGCTTTAACGCATAGCTGTAATCGTCCGGCCGATTATTGCCCGATGATATCATTTTTATTAATTGTAAAATGTCAAGATCTCTTGAAGCAAGGGTACGAAACTAAGTCCTACGAGCCCTAGGAAAGTCCGCCCCGCTATAGTTTATCTTGACTATTCCCAATACGAGAATTTGTGCATATAGTTATATGAAGAATTGCCATATGAATAAGAATCGTATATGACAAAAAAAGGCCTATCTTCCGACAGACTTTATGATAATGATAATGTTAAGACGTAGCATCTGCTTCAGCACATTGCTTACTTATGCATGATTCAATGTTTTTTTACCATTCTCATTACCCCTCAGAAGCAAGTGCTCATTTCATATCTAAAAGCTATCATTTGATATGCATGAATTCCAACATATTCAGATGAGACAGGGGTCCAAATCGAACGCACCCCCCTCTTCACTGACATGTATGATAGCTGCAGTAACATCGTAGAGAAAATTAAATGGCGGAATCAAGCTGCTCGTGTTATTCGGAACAAGTATAAATGGCATGCCAATGCTATGAAATAACTATCATCCATACTTACATCTCTTCATTTTCCGCATTTTCATACGAACTCACATAGAATCCATCCGATTGAATATCCGATAATGAGCCAGTGTATTTCAACTGTAACGTATAATTTCCCGGAGATATAGTTTTTGAAAGCTTGATTTTATAAAAGTCCGTCACATTGTCGTGAGCGAAAGTTAAAGTCACATTCGCCACCGGTTCACCGTGCATCGACAGTCTTGCATGATTCTCCTCGAATTTGAGATTTTTAGCGTGCAAAACTATTTCGCTGATTACATTCTTGACTTGGATGTCGATGCGCGATTCTCCGGCCAACGTGAAGTTGCCAGGAATGATGTTCGGTTCAAGATCGATTGTGTACAATATGGGTACGACGTCGGACGGTAGACGATAATTGATCGGTGAGCCAGCTTCAGGAATATTACTTTTCTTCAGGATTTCAACATTTTTGGCAAAATACGTAGCACTGAATACTATAATCGGTACAACTGACAATAGAATACAACGAAGCGACATCTTGTCACTCCTTCGAATTGACGGAAGTAGAATGATGAAACTGGATGAAGTGTAAGCCACTTTTATACAGTTTTGCGGTGCTTATGTAAGAGTCACGATGGAATAAAGTGTATCACGCTTTTAGTCGAAAACTGTGTTGAGTGACACTCACAAATTTTTATAATGCCAGTTAATTTCGTTATCACAGAATTCTTTGGCACTTTATGATATTTCTCGTCAGGTATATTTACCGATTGCTCAGTACCAAGATCGTCAAGGGTCTTCGATTGGATCTTTCGCAATGAAATACCAAATCCGTTTTATTTTCAGCATTGACGTCATACTGATACAGGCAATAACTACAAAAATATGTTTCATATTTTTCAAATATGTTTCACAAAAATATGAAACATATTTTTGTAGTTATTGCCTGTATCGGTATGACGTCAATGCTGGAAATAAAACTCACTGGTATTTTCATTGTACATTGTATTATGTAGAAAATCGTTATTTTTGTAGTTATTGCCTGTACGTAATGTAGTAAGTAATATGTTTCATATTTTTGTAGTTATATATGTATATGGATTAAAAGTGGAACATTAATTATCATTCATTGTGATCAGTGCATCTTGAAAATGATATACAAAATTTCACAAGGTATTTGGAGTGACAAAATCAGTGTCATACGAAATATTTATAAACGTTGAATTTATTATTTTATTGTTTATTTTATTTAATGCAAAATTCAGAAATCCTCGAAATCAAATTTTTGTGCTGTTGGATGTTCCATGTTATCGAACAACTTATGTTACCAAACGTTTTATGTCAATGTTCATGATAAAATTACGATTCGAAAATATATGTTTTTTATTAATTTCATCTTACGATAGTTTCGTTTCCTGTGATACATCAACGAGCGATATGCGATCGCTCGTTGTATCGTTATCTTCATCGGCCGTAAAATCTTCGTCCAAGATTTCTTCAGTCTCCCGTAATTTTGGAATATGAATAATTTCTCAAGCAGTGATCGGCTGCCTGAAAGGCTTCGAGGCCCAATGGTCCTTCGAGCTACAGTTCTTCCACATAAAAGTCGCATCAAAATTCTTGGTTGTCGCCAATCGATTAGTAAACTAATCCTAAACTAAAGTAGGCGAAGAAAGATCAAAGCCAAACGGGCTTTTTATTTAAAAATAAGACAAATTTCGTCAAACAATTGCACCACAGTTAATTGAAATTTTTTAAATATTTCTTGAAATTTTATTTTTCAATACGCCCTTTTGGCACTTGGCACGATTCTGCCGTAACACGCTCGTTTGACATTAGGGTATCGCATATGCATTCAATATGAGAAAATGCAACAAAGAAACTGCGTATTTCACGTGTTCGAAGGGCACAAATTTATTTGAAACATTTTTGTAAAACCACTCGATATACACGGTACCAATATATGAATTAACATCTCTGGAGGGAGCGCATGCTCTTCTTTCTCTATTAGGAAAAGATCAAGTTTAACCTAATAATCGGAAAAATATAAGACATCAAAAAAAGTCGCAAAATAATCGCATATTTGCTGGTATATGCCGAGTACATCTGATGATTCTTCGTTCGGAAGATCGATAAAAGACGTTTTGCGATTGAGAAATATACAGCATGAAACGTAATACCCTAGATAGGTTCACGAGGAATTCCCGACTTCAAAAATCGCATATTGACTGCGTCATGGTATTACGAAATATTGTCAGAAAATAGTGATGTTTGCTGCTAGGAATGATAAATAGTAAATCAATGTAGAATAAGAAAGTAGTCATAAGCAGGTGGTTCATTTAAGATCTAGATGAAGACTCAACGGTACGATTCAAGACTAAACGTTAATGCACCGATGAAGTAATTATTGCGTATATGTTTAAGCTCTGTTTAAGCTTGCTCCAAGAACTGCCATCGCAGCCGTCAGTGCAGCGGAGGCCTTTGTGTTGAACGAACTTGAGTCATCCTCGACTAATTCTTGAGCATTCAAGAACTCTGAGATTTCTTGCACGTGTTTCTCCCACCTAGCGACGTTCTTTTTCCCTTCATCGACAGTCTCAGCCTTCTTCAGGGCTTCTGCCAATTTTCCAGAGTCCTCGGATAATGATGTAACGAATGTCTCGAGCTATGAGGACAAAAGGAGCAGGATGAGAATACAATAGCGCCAGAGAAATTCGCTTGCGAGTCGTTTTAAGCATTACCCCACGAATTTACGGTATAACCGACCTGTTTTAGCTGATTTGCAGTTGTCATTCGTTGTGCGATGTGTTTCAGACATTTTACAATGAAATCGGTGTTATTGTCACTGCAAAAACATACAATAAAAAAAACCATTCACGTCATCCCGATCCATCCGATCGTTTTGCTGCAATACGACAGGGTGCACGAAACTCACCGCTTAATGATAGCTTGGTGATTGTCTATGATGAAAGAGAGAGCGACGTTAATGCCAATCGGACTGCCGGAACATACCGCTTTGAAAACATCATCTCTACTGAACCCGGATGTCTTGAGCAACGAAGCCTCTAAGAATTTTTTTAGGGTTACCGGATCGGAGGAGCAGCTAAGCAACTTAGCATCGCTCTCCGATTTTCTGTAGCGGAAGAAGGTTTTTTCAACCGATTTCCATTTTTGTGCATCTACCGAGCGCAGTCCCATGCATAAAACAGCATTGGCAATATTGACCGGGATACTTGAAAGAAGTTGATACATGGTGAAAAAAAGAGCTGACAATTGGCACAAACACCATCAACTTTCGAAAACTGTCAGGGCTCTTACTCACCGAGATATTTCGTCGATATTGTCGTACGCGAATCGCAGACATTTGCCATATCCCAGCGTGCAGGCGAACGTTATAACGTCTGGTCTTCTCATCACGTCGGAATGATTATCTTCGGGGAGTGTTTCGTAACCTACGGCTTGTACCAACTTCCTTACAAGCCGCCGGCCATAGAGCTGCGGGAAGAAAAATTTTGAGCAAAATTCATACCATATTGGATCGTCCGAAGTTTCAACATCAGCGATTGACGTGACATTTTCACTTGGGACAATTGCGTATTGTTCGCGCTTACATCAATGTTATGTTATGATCGAATACTGCAACACGATGAAAAGTACGATGCGATGGACGTGTTTCTAATGTGTTTTTCACTAGGCAAAAGTTATTCACCTGGAAGCGATGATAAACAGTGGTATTCCACAGAGCTCTGTCGAGAGTAGAAAAGGCGCGACGAGCTGCTCTCCAGGGAGCATAGTTATCTTCGTGTTGGAGATATTCCGACAGTTTGAGAAAAGGTAAATAGCTCGAAAGTTCGCCGGCTTGCGCTAGATTGAAGGAATCGTCCAACAATTGTGCGCGATTCAGCAAGTGGATTTTGTTTATGTTGTGAGGATCCTTCAAATAATTCGCTAGGAGTCTCCAATTTTCATTGTCGTAATTGACACGATAGCAACCTAATGAAAAATTAAAAATTGATCAACGATATGCACTATGTTTATTCCCTTTGGATTATACAAGTTCAAAAACGGATAGATAAAAAAATATTACTTACCAGTCTGCTGTCTATTGAATATAACCCATTTATCCGTTGATAGTCCCTTGATCGAGCGCGTCGTCTCAGACATCCACTGCATGGCTGTGGTGTTCTCAAAATCAAGCTTATCTTCGGAAGCGAAGTTCAGAGGGATGTACCAAAGTTTCTCTGGCTTTTTACTCCGATTCATAAGGAAACGTGTTTGGGAAATACGCCTCTCGCCTCTCCCGAAGAATAATTTCGAATCACGGTAACAACAGGGTAACCTGGCTGTCTCACCCAGGAACTGAAAGCTTCTATCAAGTTCACTCCGACCCTTTTGCCAGCGACTTCTTGCAGTGATTCGAACAGATCATTCGAATTCGCTACCGAATACGCGCTGACAAATTCAATATTAATTAAAACAAATTAGTCAATAGGTACGATATCTTCAATTGTTTTGAAAAGCTTGATTTACATACTGCTTCTCCAAGTATTTCCGCAATCCAGATTGGAACGTGGTTTCATTCAGAGCATGAGAAAACATGCGAATAACGCTGGCAGCTTCATGAAATGCAAACTGTAATTATCCTTCGTGTACGCAAAAGTGATAATGGTGACTCGTAATCTTGAAGCAATATTTACCTTCAGAGTAGACTCCTTCAGCTCTATATAGTATTTCAGTGATATCATCAGAATTATTAACCTCAGGTTCGATCAAATGTTCAGCGTCGTTATCATTGGTTACGAACACGTCTTTCTGAAGTATTTCCATTACAAATTGATCCATGATAAACCATGATGGCTCAATCTATTTGTGCAAACATCTTTATTCTGGTAAAATTTTTGTTGGTCGATAGAAATATTTGTTAGTTTAACAATTTGTTAGAACGCTATTTATGTTTAAACCCGCTACCTTGTGTGCAATGAAATAACCCAAGTATTTGGCAGCCATAGGAAGCTCCACCATGAAGGACTGACCAAATTGCCAAACCACTGATGAGCTGTCTCATGAGCTACTATTGTCATTGCCTGTTGCTCATAGAATACGTCTCGCGGCCTGTCGTTGCTAGGGAAATATCCCTCACTTCGGAAGATGAAAAAAATGAAAAATATTATTCGGGAATGGCACAAAAACATATACATATTAGGTATACGTTAGAACTGTTACAATTAATCACCCATAACTTATGATGCCCCAATTTTCGACGGCACCTGCATTGAATTCCGGTACTGCGAAATAATCTATTTTAGGCAAACCGTACAAGATGCCCGTATAATTCTCCAAATGCTTGAGTATCGGCGGTCCTACGCGTTCAACAAAATTTTGCGTCCCCATAGTGTTTTTTCTCGAACAAACTCTGAACGTTCCATTAGCCGACGATTGACAATCAAAATCCGTTACAATAATAAGTGCAACCAGGTAAGTTGACATAACGGGCGTAACCTCAAACGTAGTCCACCGTTTTAAAGTGTCTCCATTCATCGATCCATTCGTTTCCGGCATATTTGAAAATGCGGTATAATTTTTAAAATGTTTGATGGATATTTTGAACCTGGCCTTGAGCGCCGGTTCATCGAAGCACGGGAACGCCTCTCTTGCGTGATTAGGCTCAAATAGAGTCGATGCCATCCATCTGGAAAATCGCGTTCAATGGAAACAATTTATTACAACCAAAGGCCCCTTAGCTCGCTCTCCCTCTCCCTCTCTCTCTCTCATTGGATCAGGTTTGACCATCAGATTCCAGCATATTTGTATTAAAAAAAATAATCTCAGGCTCTCCAACCTCATACAGTTTGCAAAAGTAGAAATTCCTGACTCAAAAAAAACGTCGTTGAGATTTCAGGAGAATACTTACTGAAAATTCAACACACAGTTCAATCTATGCTAAAAACTGACAATAAGTGAAAACCAATAACCATAACGTGATGTTCGTATTTAAATTATTCATTTCACTGCGTAGCAGGCTTTAACGCATAGCTGTAATCGTCCGGCCGATTATTGCCCGATGATATCATTTTTATTAATTGTAAAATGTCAAGATCTCTTGAAGCAAGGGTACGAAACTAAGTCCTACGAGCCCTAGGAAAGTCCGCCCCGCTATAGTTTATCTTGACTATTCCCAATACGAGAATTTGTGCATATAGTTATATGAAGAATTGCCATATGAATAAGAATCGTATATGACAAAAAAAGGCCTATCTTCCGACAGACTTTATGATAATGATAATGTTAAGACGTAGCATCTGCTTCAGCACATTGCTTACTTATGCATGATTCAATGTTTTTTTACCATTCTCATTACCCCTCAGAAGCAAGTGCTCATTTCATATCTAAAAGCTATCATTTGATATGCATGAATTCCAACATATTCAGATGAGACAGGGGTCCAAATCGAACGCACCCCCCTCTTCACTGACATGTATGATAGCTGCAGTAACATCGTAGAGAAAATTAAATGGCGGAATCAAGCTGCTCGTGTTATTCGGAACAAGTATAAATGGCATGCCAATGCTATGAAATAACTATCATCCATACTTACATCTCTTCATTTTTCGCATTTTTATACGAACTCACATAGAATCCATGCGATTGATTATGCGATAATGAGCCAGTGTATTTCAACTGTAACGTATAATTTCCCGGAGATATAGTTTTTGAAAGCTTGATTTTATAAAAGTCCGTCACATTGTCGTGAGCGAAAGTTAAAGTCACATTCGCCACCGGTTCACCGTGCATCGACAGTCTTGCATGATTCTCCTCGAATTTGAGATTTTTAGCGTGCAAAACTATTTCGCTGATTACATTCTTGACTTGGATGTCGATGCGCGATTCTCCGGCCAACGAGAAGTTGCCAGGAATGATGTTCGGTTCAAGATCGATTGTGTACAATATGGGTACGACGCCGGACGGTAGACGATAATTGATCGGTGAGCCAGCTTCAGGAATATTACTTTTCTTCAGGATTTTAACATTTTCGGCAAAAGACGTAGCACTGAATACTATAATCGGTACAACTGACAATAGAATACAACGAAGCGACATCTTGTCACTCCTTCGAATTGACGGAAGTAGAATGATGAAACTGGATGAAGTGTAAGCCACTTTTATACAGTTTTGCGGTGCTTACGTAAGAGTCACGATGGAATAAAGTGTATCACGCTTTTAGTCGAAAACTGTGTTGAGTGACACTCACAAATTTTTATAATGCCAGTTAATTTCGTTATCACAGAATTCTTTGGCACTTTATGATATTTCTCGTCAGGTATATTTACCGATTGCTCAGTACCAAGATCGTCAAGGGTCTTCGGTTGGATCTTTTGCAATGAAATACCAAATCCGTGCTGATATTGGGAATATTGCTCTTATCTGTTATTTACATGATTTCCGAGCGTTTGTCACGTGAATACGAATACATACTTGCTCGAAAACCGTAATCTATACGGCGATGAAAAAAAAATGAAATAATTCAGCAATGAAAAAATATATTTGAAATTACATTTTTTCCGGCTCCACATTTGTCTCAAGTCAATGCAATAACCTTTCAGTCACGTTTTTTAATAAAAACTAGCTGAGGCACGCGCTCATTTTCGTATTATTAACGTAAAAAGTAAACAGTTTTCGAAATTCAGAGAGATTTCACTTTTCCGGCCCTTTATGAATCTCTGTTACAGCCTAATTCAGTTGAACATTGATTAACCTCTCTGTGGTTAACCAGCGAGATTTTCCTTGCAGCCTCAGTTTTGTCGTTCTTCAGACTATAACTACATACAATTTCCGCACGTTTGTTAGGCAAATTCGGCAGATTAAACAACCAAATACAAATCGAATGAAGGATGTTTATTCAAACCATACAATACATTTTCAATAGCAGCGCAAATTGCGGACATTTGTTCAAATCAGCCACTTAGAAATTTTCGGAGCGTAACTTGCGACCCAAAAAACATTGTCCTTTGCAAATTGGATAGCTTTCCGAGCAGCTTCGACGGTGGAACCAAGTAACTCGGTGTTACGGTCGACAAGGATCGTCAACTATTCGGAAAATATGGAGAAAAAAAAGCATTTACAATAGTCGCAGTGCTCACGGCTATTTCTCAGGTTTTTTTTCTCGAAAACAATGCATCTTCATTTGCAAATAATTAATCCACCGTTGCAACAAACAATTTGAAGAAACGCGCGATGTTTTTACTCGGTGTGTTCAAAGTAGAAGATACAAAGTATCGTATAGCGTAAAGGTATCATGAAAATGTTCTCGAAATATAGGAAATTAGACAGGCTAATACTAGCAAGATAAAGATCGAGAATTATTGTGGGCCCGGATTATGGAGGACGAAGACTTGCGTCACAAATAGCTCTCGACGACTCTTTACCTTTCGTAATTGTTCATCGCGAACGATCCGTTTCTTGATCCCATCAAAAATATTTGCCAAAAACGAAGCGTCCCGCCTGCGAATGGAAAAAGCCGACGTTGAAATATACACGGATTTTGGGGATTAGAAAGATACCCGTCCAACGAATAATTACACGTGCTCGGGCGAAATAAATGTTATCTACGATCGCGGCAGTCAAAAGTTTCCGTTAGAAAATTCTTACACGGAAGTGATGAGCTTAAGATTTTTGTCGATAAAGTTTAAAACGTTTTCCACGTTTGCCGGACTTCCGGCAAGTACCGCCTCGAATATCGCCAGTCTGTATTGTTTCCGTATTTCTGGACCATCGTAGAGAGAATAATTCAGGAATTCATTGACGAGCAGAGAATCGTCGGTACAGCCAAGACCGGTGATCAATAATTCTTGCTCGGTGTGCAGCTCAGTCTGGAGAAAAATTTCTAAAACCTTATGCCAATCTTCTACGCTGCCGGAGCGTATTCCGGCACAGTAAACGGATGATTTTGAATCTGGATCTATTCTGCGGAACAAAGGATGATTGTTTATCGTTATCCAACCATGAGCAAATCGCTTAGTCGTCAGGTTTTGATTCTTCAAACGATGAAACAACAGAGATTCGTTTGTGGGAAACTTTAATTGGTCCATACTAATTCCTACTTGGTGTTTCTATTCGCGAGCCACTCCTTGAACAGAGAATTCGCCGACTCCGAGCACTGAACATTGTTCATCGAACACGCGGTCCACATTATGATATTCCTCAATCGCCTTGTGCGCATTCCATCCGAAGGTTTTCCATGAATGGTCAATTTATGGAAAATTGGTTGAATGGCGCGATTAACATGGGCCTGGAGTCCAATAATCGTCGGTAAAACATAAACACCAAAATCACATTTACTTCGAGACAAAAACAAAATCCTTTTCCCTCAGGGAAATAAACATCTTGCGAACGAAAAACATAATGGATGTTGCTGAGAAGCAAAAAAAACCAATGCATCTCGAGGAACATCAAGCGTAAGAAGCATCTTCACCTGGAAGGCTTTTTTGAGATCCGGCGAGCTGCTCAACATGATGTTCAGAAAATCGAAAGACACTGCGGCGGCCGCCCAAGGCTCGTAGTCATTTTCCTGAATCAAGTACGTTGACATTGACAAGGGTATGGAAAAATCGATGTAACCGGCTTTGGCAAGGTTGAAAGAATCGTCGAGCAAGGTTGCTCGGTCGACAGCAGCAATGTTCTTGAAGTCGGCCGATTTTAAATGAGCTATCAGTCTCCTCCAATTTTCCTCGTCATAATTGACGCGGTAATAATAAGTTTGACGAACATTGCAAATAATCGTATAGTTAGGTCGAATCGTGGAAACCAGAACGCGCTTGTCCTTTGGTGTCATCCAAACGGTGGATTCCGTCGAAACGTTCCGCGCACCAGTTTCGACTTCGACAAAACTAACTGGAATCCACCAACGAGAATCATCCGGAACATCGCTCTGTTCATCTCGGTCGAGATGAAACTTTTCTTGCGTCACTTCCGCCATCGTGGTGGTGTAGTTTCGCGTCACGGTAACGACAGGATAGCCAGGCTGATTAGCCCAGGATTCAACGACATCACCAAGGTGAACGTCTCTTTTCAAGATGGTCTCTTGATCCGCAAAATGTTGCAGGTGCTGATAGAAATCAGCTGGAACGGCGTGCTTGTTGGCTCTGATAAAGGGAAGATAAAAATCAGTGTGGTGCAGAGCTTATTCGCGCGTTAAAATATAAAATAAGCATCCGGCTTCTAATTTGACCTACAACGCTTTGATGTAAGATTTCAATCCGTGGTGAAACGCCCGATCTCCTATAAGATAATACACCATGCGGATTATCGAGGAACCTGTTGAAGAAGAACGTCAACATTTCGTGAAGTTTGTGCATAAGATCGCGGATTTTTCAGTTCCAGGCGATGTTTTTTGCACAATGTTGAAAAAATGATGTGTGCCAAGGGTCATTGCGAAAAATGCTGACCTTTCTTGTATGTCACAAAGTCCATACAGCGTGGAATACTTTGCGGCCTGCCAACTCCTTTGCCATTCATCGTTCTGTCGTGTCGAAAGGAATCTTGAAGCAGGCCCGACTGGAGTACTTCGACCCCAAACATGTCCATCATTCGCCAATCCCGATGAACAATATCAATTGCGTAATAACTGAAAAACGTGGCGAAACCTTCCTTCAGCCAAGCAACGTTCCAGAATTTCGGTGTGACTAAATTGCCAAACCACGTATGGGAGTACTCGTGGGCGATCGTAATGAGGCCGCTATGAATTTTCGATGCAGGCGTCACACCATCCTCCCAAAGAATCGCAGACTCGCGAAACGTAATCATACCCCAATTCTCCATGGCGGACCAATAAAAATCGGGCACTGCTATTTGCTCCATCTTTCCAATCGGATTTTTCACTTGTATCCATTTGTCGAGAGCGTCGTAAATTTTGGCACATTCGTTCAGCACTCGCTCATCATGATTCTTCGTACTTTCACGAGACCAGAGTGTAAATTCCGTTGAGTTATCGGGCGCTTTGGTGTACGAAAAATCATGGATGGCCCAACCAACGAGGTACGTTGACATCGGCGGAGTTTCAGCTAGGGTCGTCAGCGCGTAACCTGGTTTTCTAACGTTCGAAAAATAATTCAACAGTCTTTTTCCATTATTTCCTTAATACCGCAAACTTTGTCATTCCCAAGTGGTACATTGAACATTTGTTTCACCATTGCAACATGAAAGTTTCAAACCCGCATTTATGGCAGCTGAGTTTATTTCCAATGGCAGCAGTGACGTACTTTATCATCAAAAATGTTCTTTTGGTCTAATATTCCCGATTGTTTTCGCTTTTTGCATACGAAATATTTTGTAATACTTATTGATTCATTTTACAGGGGAAGAAATGTTTTTCGAGTACAATGTGAAATATCGTTTTCGACAAAGCTGTCGTTGCAGCAAAGTTTGCAAAAAAAGAGAGTATTTCTTGAAAATTCTTAAGAATCCGAAAAAAAATAGCGCTTCACTGCGAAAGTCAAAGAATAACAAATTCCGAGATCTTTTCCAGTTCTTTTGAATATAATTATCGCCTGAAAATTGATATTTCTGATGTCTTTATGGTAAATTAAATATGTTTCTTCGCATCACAATGTATGGGAGTTGGAAAATAATTCAAAAATTGAATATACATTTGTTGAACATTTTCCACCATCGTATTGCCGGTAACCGTTTCATTCAAATAGTGCCCTATGTGGGTTCGATACTTGGCTTTCATGTAAGGCTCGTCGAGGCACGGGAATGCTCTTCGAGCAAAAATCGGGGAAAATTGCGTGATTCCGAGCCATCTGGAAATAAAAAAAACATTAACATACAAGTGTCATAGGCTTGTTTAAAAAGTTGACGATGTTGACGCGTGACTCTAGACTGCAGCTGAGTTTTTTGCTCTCTTTCTCAAGAAAAACAAATTGAGAATTGTTCATTTTTTCAATTAACATCACGTGGACCATTGAGGCGTCAACGCATCATACATATATCGTGATCCTCTGTGTATATTCCACTTTCTTAAATTCGATTTGGTGATGGTTCAAAATTGGGAAAATGTATATTCAAAAAATTTGAATCGTCACCGCGATCTCGATACAAAAATCAGACTTTTGTGAATTTTTTCTCATTAACTCGAGGCGAAAAACAACGATGAAAAATTTCGACGTTGTTGCGTGATGTATTTTTCTATGACGGCGTAAAGTTGATTCGGTAAACGGTATAAAATGATTAGTCGTCAATTACCTTTTTGTGCCAGCTTTTTCGTACGAGCTTCTGTAGAATCCATTCCAATCGTCAAGAATTTCACCAACGAACGAAAGCGAAAGCACGTAACGTCCTGGTGGTATATTTTTCGCGAAGCTAACAACGTACATCTGTCTCTCGATGTCAAGCTCTTGTTTCACGATCGGTGTGTCCGTCCTGGTACCGTTAATGACGCCAACGACTCGAGATTCATCAGGATCGATGTCCAATCCGTCGGCGTGAACGATCAATGAATTCGTTTGGAGAAGAACGCGAAGATGAATCTCCACGCGTCCTTCGTACGTAAAGTCGTTTATGGCAAGCTGCGGAAATATCCACAATTCATAATTTTCCGGCAACACGAACTCCGGAAGTCTGTACCAGGCTGGATCGTGAACTTTCGAGGAATCTTCATTCTTAGTTTCGTCATTTTGTATTTCTGACGTATCGAGGTTAAAACTGCGACAATGTCGAAGCGAAATGAAGACCAGTATGATGAGAGATACTGCGGTATTCATCACGGCCATCCTCGTCGACGGAAACAAGGAAACTCGTGCGAAGATGAGCGCGCAAAGAGCTTTATTTTATCTTCGACGTTTGGGGAAAGTATCGATCGTCGGTCAACGACGATGGAGTGGCGAAGAAAACAAAAAAAACCCTGCTATCCAATCACGACGATAAAGCGGAGATTTTGTACAAATAATAACGAACCGCTGATACGATTCGACTGATAACAGGCATCAAAACAATTTTTGCGTCTGATAGATATCGTTTCATCCATCTTAATATTTTTAAATGCAGTAGAACACAACGTTGATCGAATTAAACCGAATTACAGGTGCCATCTGGTGCCATCGATCGTTCGACGATTGTACTTGGAAACCATCGAGGCGATTGAGAACATCGCTCCGATCAAAATTGTTTCTAAAATGAATTTGAACGACAAAAAGCTTTTTGAAAAATGGTCCCATAATTGCCGGTTCGTTTTTCACGTTGTCGAGTCTTTTTCTCATCCAATTTTGTATGAAATAAGGTATACGTTAAAGGAATGAAATGTGAACCAAAAAAACTGTACGTTTTGGGTAAGACAGAGTATCGAAGGTCAATTTCGACTTTCGGTTATTTGGAGATTTTCCAACACATTTGCACCGGTTTCACACGGACCTTGTGACGTAAATTATTTCGTTCTAATGGAACGTTCAAGACGTAGTTTTCCAAAGACGTTTTACGCCGATTGAGAGGCTGCAATCTAACCAACTTGTCAAAGTAATTGCTTAATACCGCTGGGGCACCGACAGAAATACTAAATTGAAAGTTACTATGGAGCACGCTCCGAGTACAAAGCTATAAAGTTTGTTACATTTCAGCGAGCAAGGTAGTGCCCTCGTCGAATGTTGGACGGTCAGCTTCGGTGTAAACTACAGACGACTCATCAGGTATTTGGCCATCATTATTTCAAAATTCTTTGAAAAAACATATTTTTTCATCTATCGAAAATTATTTCCCAATATTCACAATATACATCAACGATATCTTGATTACACCGGCCGATAATGTGCGATACGTGCTAAAAGGGGGAAAAAAAAATGTTGACGAAGAACACAAAGCGCGATGATAATTTTACACTTTCGTCTTTTGCCGAAATTACCGTATAACCAAATGGAATATGAATGCGATAAAAAAATAAATGGAAATTGACGATGAATGTTCAAAGACGCACAGCGATGTTCAGCACTTCTTGAATAACACGAGATCATTGAACAAAAATATTTGCGCGAGAGAAGACATCGGTAGGTTCAAAAACGTCTCAGAAACTGTGATTATCGTTCGCTACTCTCGCCCAATCGCACAATCTCATGATATCCGGTGCTGTATCAAATATTAAGGGCTTGAGAATAGCCTCGACCTCGATGACAACTTGACGTCGCTCATCGTAATGACCGCGTTAGTTAAACCTTACCGTATCGCACGTTTTGTTTATAACAAATAATTCTCAACAGCATGGAGGGTCAGAAGCTTCGAGGCTGTTTGACTTTTTTGTTGCTGCTCTCGGTGCACGGTGAGGATTCGGTTGGCACGGACAGTAATAAAGATTTAAGAAATGGCACGCTGCAATATCGTCTGTCGGGAATAACAAAGCCAATTTCCTACGAGATTAAATTCATCCTCGGAATGACCGAGAACAATTTTACCTTTCGCGGTGAATCCAAGATAAACTTGACGATCAATGATTCAACGAGAAATTTGACGCTCCACAGCAAGAATCTGCGTATAAACGAAAATTTCACGAGTCTCGTTAGATCCGACGGATCGTCGGAGCTAATACCGACTAAACACGAGTACGAGATCTCGTCTGACTTGCTCGTTATTAAATTTGATAAATTAATCGCCGTTGGAAATTACACTCTCGGCATGGAGTATTCTGGCGATATGTCGAGCTTACCGAAAGGCATCTACAACAGCTCTTACCCCAACGAAAGAGACGAAAAAGCGTACGTGAAAAATCGTATATTTTTTATTTGAAAAATTCGTGGCCAAAGAACAATCGCTTCGACATTTCAATGATTTGTCGGATATTTTTTTATTGAAATTTATTGACATCTGCCGCTGATGTTTGCACTGAAAATTACAACGAGAATGTGGAAAATTCGTTCACGCAGGTGGCTGGTGGCGACGAAATTTTCGCAATTACACGCGCGTGAAGCTTTCCCATGCTGGGACCAGCCCGATCTCAAAGCGACGTTCAATTTATCGATCCAACACGATGCCAATTACACCGCTGTTTCGAACATGCCGGCGCGGAAAAAGCTCGTTGACTCTGATGGGAAGCAATGGACGCACTTTGACGTAACGCCGCGGATGTCGACTCATCTTGTCGCTTTTGTCGTCTCTGATTTTCATTGCCTTCGCGATGGGACGGAAAAATTCAACGTATGCGGCAGAAAAGCTGTGTTACCGTATCTCAAACACTCGCGATACGTCAGCCAACGAGCCATGGAGCTTTTGGAAAAATTTACCGAGTACAAGTACAATTTGCCGAAAATGGATCAATACGCGATACCGGACGCTACCACGGGTGGTACGGAAAATTGGGGCCTCATTGTATATCGGTAATCGATGCCTCAATTTATTCAACACTTTGCCCCACTTTTAATTACGAAACATTTTCCAAAAAAAAAAAATTAAATGAAACTTGGCATGCATATAGTTAAGAAAAAGAGGTTCCATGCACGCCAACTTTGATATTATTTTTTTTTTTGGAAAATCTTTCGTAATTCAATAATTTGGTTTGCTCGTTAAATACGAAAAACCCGACACATTTTTCTACGAGACACGAAAGAAAAAAATGGTCGGTCGAAATGAGTCAACCTATTTTTCATGCATTCTCGTAACACTGTTAGAATTTTTTTACATTTCCATGTTACAATGTCTCAATATCTCGAACAACAATCAAAGAGAATCGTCGTTCGCGTACACGCCATTCGTGAATCCAGTTTCTGGGAAGGAATACGTCACTATGACGGTGGTGCACGAATTGACGCATCAGTGGATCGGTAATTTAATAACACCCTCGTCATGGACCTATTCATGGATCACAGAGGGTTTACCAACTTATCTCCAATATTACATCGTTGACAAGGCACGTCTCTCGATATTTTCGAACTGATACATCTCCCTCTTTCTCGTATCGATCGTTCGTATCGATTATTATTTTTAAAAATTTCGATTATTATTATTTAACCATCGTATCGTATCGTATGGTTAAATATGTCGCGTTTACAATCTCCAGTTATTCCCCGACTGGAGAGAAATGGATATGTTCGTCACGCGGGTAATACAAGAAACTGCCTTTAATTTCGACAACAACGATCTTTACAAGCCCCTCGAATGGAGTCCTGACAGCGCTGCCAACATAAAAACCAAATTCTCCGCGCAACTTTATAACCGAGGTTATAAAAATGGGCTTATCAATTCTAATAATCATGCGATATTAATCCAATCGCAAGCCCAACATCGCTGATCGATGAAATTGCATTTTAGGCGCGGCAATTTTTCACACCTTGTCGAATATCTTGACTGGACCAATTTTCAAAGCTGGCGTCGTCAAACTCATAAAAGACAAGTGAGTAGAGAGAATTACGCGTTTTAGAATTACGAGATCCGCAAGATCGTCGATGAAATGGGGAAGCGAAGAAAAAAAATCGAAAAAATATTCTACAACGACCCGTATACAGTAATCTGTAGTGCGATTTGTAAAAGTTTCCCCCGTTTCGATCATCGCCGATCTCATCCTGGAAAATCGACGATTCGTTTGGTGCATCGATGTCTGAAATTATAGTGAATTCGGGAGTATAACGTCCGAGGATTTGTGGAAGGCGATGCAATCGGCATACAACGAAAGAAAGAAGGACGAGGGCGATCGTCTGTCGATCAAGGAAATTATGAGAGGGTGGGTCGAGCAACAGGGATATCCAATAGTCAATGTAATGAGGGATTATGAGAAAGGAAAGATCGTGTTAACACAGGAGGGAAATCTCGAACAGAAAAAATCGAATCGTTGGTGGATACCGATAAGTATTGCGTCCAAAACAGATTCAAGTTACAAGAATTCATCACCCAGTCACTGGTTAAAGCCAGGGGAGGACAGCCTGGTCATCGATTGGCCTGATCGTGACGACTGGATAATCGTTAATCCGGAACAATCTGGTAAGGAAAAAAGACTTCATCGATTAAAGTTAATTTTGTTCGACGTAATTAATCGTAACATTTTTTTATCCGCGACACACGTTATGACGAGCAGTAACAGATAATTCATTGACACTCTGCATCAGGTACATACACACATTTTTGCACGAAGCTAATATTTGCTAATATTATTGGCAATGCTGATAAAAAAAATGTGAAAAAAAAAGAATTTTATCTCAGAAACCGATCGCGATGATTTACAGCAACAACGATATTAAAAAACATTTCGGGAAAAGACCTGCGAACGTTTTGTCTTTTCATGCAAATTGCGTTCGTCGAGTCTCAAGAATACATTGGAATTTTCCAAATTTCTGTCGGTATTTCGAAAACTCTGTTTTTGACTTTGGAAAAATGCAGGTGTATTCAAGAAAATGTACGAACTCATTTTGTATGAAGGAGAAAAGCTTTCTCAATTCTTCCAGGCATGTTTCTCAACGATTCGTAGATACATTTTTCATGATAGTGGGATTGGAAATTACTATGCTCGGAGTTTCACACGCGTTTATTTTTTTTTCGGACTTGTCGAGTACGCGAATTTCATATATCCTCAACGTAAAAGGGTCACTCGGTTGTCCCTCGGTTTTTTCGATTTTTGCTCACATTCCGATACAAAATTTGGCTACCATCTTTTGCACATTGTTGCAACAAGGCTCGCCATTATTATTATTATTATTTTCGTTGTTTTTTTTTCGTCAGGATATTATCGTGTTAATTACGACACGAAAAACTGGAAGAAAATCGCCGAATGGTTGAACACCGAAATGTACGAAACGATGCCTGTTCGCAGCCGAGCTCAATTGATCAATGATTTGTCCTACATGGTAGCGTCGAAACGTCAGAATTATACGACTTTTTTGGATCTCGCGAGTTATCTCGTTCGCGAAAACGATTATCAGCCTTGGTTGCCGACCTTTCACGCAATAAGGAGGCTCAGAGGAACGATGTTCGACGAAGAGGTCGATGATAAATTAAAGGTAAAACAATGGAACATAAACAATGGAATCCCCTAACTTTTTCCGATTTTTTAACAATAATAATTCGTTAAACAACTTATTTTCGCTGTTATTATCTCACATTTTTTTTTTTTCGTATTGCCATGAGAAAGTCCTCGAAATTCCCGTGTTATTTCGATTTAGCTGCAATCGCATCGTTGGAACATTCTTAATAATAAAAATTCGCGTTTATTCATCGACCGTGCGTGTTGCAGAAATTCGTTCTCGGTCTTGTGAAAAGCGTGATCCAGAAAATCGGTTTCCAGGATAGCAGCAAACAAGATTGGCTCAATGTGTACAGAGCCGCTTATGAAAAAATGGACAATAAAACAAAAGTTTGATAATATATATCGAAATCTTCCATACCATATTGCAAAAAAGCGTCGCCGTTCATGGAAAAACTTGACGTATTTCAGAAATTCGTACCTACCGAAAAAGCTCTAGAAGACGTTTACGAGAGCGAGGACTTTTTGACGAGACGCTTTCGCGCCAAATTTCTCTCCTTCGCTTGCAATCTCGGCCACGAGGAGTGCAAGCGTTCGGCGAGCGCGCAACTTCGCGAAACCATGAAAAATGCCACGAAAAATCCGTAATGAAAAACAAAAAACTCGTCGAATGATTTTTTTTTCCAAGGAAAGAAGAAAATTGCTAAATTTCATGCACTTTCGATTGTATCCATTTCACAGCGCGTCACCGGATCTCGTTGGTTGGATATTTTGTTACGGTGCGAAATCGAACGAAGAGGAATTGAAAAAAAAGCTCAACGGCTCGGACGTAAAGTACGTTGGTTATCTCGGTTGCTCGGAAAACAAAACCGCGCTGCGTAATTACGTTGAGGAGATCGTCGCTGGTGAGGTGAACGCCACAGCCAAGCAAACTCGTACGGCATTCGGACATCTGTGTGACGATGGATCGAAAAATTTTCATCGAGTCTTCGATTATTTCACGCGACATTTCGACCTCATTTACAAACGGTGAGTACGCATAATTGACGTACACGTCGTTCAATCGATTTATCTTCTCGATCGTTAAAAAAAAAAATTATCTCACCACCAAGATGATCGTCATTCGTAATTAGCAGACTTTCTCGTTAAAAGAAAATTAACAACGAAAACAGCAGACTCTTTAATCAACAGTAAAAAATAAAAAAACTTTGAATAATACTTTGCTAGTTAAGGTCCTCGAGGCGTTTGGACAAATATCCGCGTATAAATTCGTGAATCGTTTTCTCAAAAGCTTCGAAAAGTCTGGCGAAAAATCGTCGAACCAGAGCAACAACGTGGCGATATCGATATTGAACGATTACATCTGGCGAACTCGCACCAACGATCAGATGAAAGAGGTACGAAAAACACGTGGTGCAAGGGCGTAAAAATAAAAAGAAAACAAAATAGAGAGGGACTGAAATCGATCGTTGGTCGATCGATGAGGAGACGTTGATCGGTGAGGGTTGTTGCAGGTAATCGATTTTGTCGACAAGGAATCGTCGCGGATACCCCGATGGATCGAAGGAAGCATCGTCGACCAAACGAAAAAGATTCAATGGAGCGAGGAAAATGCTGCGATATTGGGCGAATGGCTTCACGATCATTTGTTAAATACACGTGAATAATTTCGTTTTTCTTTTTTTCAAATCTTCAACACGTGTTAATCGGCATTAGATCGTTATTGCGATTAACGACGAGCGGAAGTGACCAGAAAAGAATCGAAATAATTAGTACAAAGAGGAAGTCTTTGTACTCGTTGTTTCGATACTTGAAAAAACATTCAAAAATTTGCGTCGTGTTTTTTGAGGGTTTTGAAATTGCGATTGAATCGGATGGAAAACGTTGCAGGTGAGAAGATGACGTGTATTTTTTTCGCACAAGGTATATCTCCTAATCACTATCACACATTGTGACCGTTTTATCGTACATGCGTCGAATAAAAAATTTGAACGAAAAACTTGGTACCGTTCCCACGTTATTTTGTTGACTTTAAGCAGCGATGAACGGCGAACGAAATGATTCTGATCGTATTTCAAAATTTAATAAAACAACGAAACCTCACGTTAAATGAGCCGGAAATTTTTCTCGACTAATAAGCCTTCGTATACGATAAGCAAAATGACAAGCAATTCTTCTTAATTTTTGATGATTTTTTTTAAATAAAAAAAACACTTTAAAAATATCGAAAAAATGCAGGTGTGCTCAAAAAAGTGAACGGAACAATTCGGTACGAGAAGCGAAAAGGTTCAGTTCGGTTTTATCGTAGATTGTACCTTCAGAATATCCTCAAAATTGAATCCAGTCGTGTAATTTTCTGTATGTACAAACGTATCGAATTATTTTTTCAATATAATATTCCAATGCTTCTTGACGCTTTGAAAATATTCCAGTTATCAGCGAATGAATTGTACGACGAATTTCGTGAGTCGATTATTCGTCAGGTTTGGTGGCCGTAAAAAATGAAGCAAACGCCAGTTATGTACAAATTCATACAACTTTTATTACTCATAAGGGGATTAGGAAATTAATAATACGCGTACGTAATACGGGATCTTATGACTATGAAAAAAAAACCTTTTAAATACGTTGACGCTTTATATCCTTCGATAAGATTCCGTGATGCTACACGGGAAGACCATGTACGCTTCGCAGTGAGATGAGCAATAAGTTTTACATCAGAGATGGAAAAAGAAGTTCATGTTAAACGTCGATATTAACGTCGTATTAAAATATATATATGTGCGACTTTACCATTTTTCACCACTGACAATTTTTCGCGTTTGGTCCGAAATGAAAATCGAATGGGGTTCCAAGAATTCGATTGATTTTCAGACGCGCAACGCGAATTCAACGATGTTTTTGAAAAAAAATTATTCGATACGAGAGAATATTTTCGTTTCCGATGCTGTGCTCAAATATTCATCATTCATCACGATCATAATTATATTTACAATTAATTTTTACAGAGTGTCCAAAAACTCGCTGTTGATAATAAATAAAGCGTCCAAATTGAGAATCGAAATCCGAGTCGAATAGTATTTGAGCATTTTTTTATACGACCAACACCCGATGAGTTATCGACGGTCAAAGCTTGAACAAATCGAACGCGCGCTCTCCCTTCTCCCGCGCGACGCCAAGCGTTCGATTGGTCCAACTTTGCTTATTGATAAATCAACGAGAACTCGGCGGATCGAAAAGTCCGTACAGACTTTTCGGCTTGGAATTCCATCCCCGATACAGCATTTAATTATGAGCATCGGATTTTTTGGACACCCTGTATGTATTCTCATATACCGGGTGTCCGAAAAGTCGATGTAAATCACTTGAAGTTAGATTCGCAATGAAATTGCGAGTCGAAAAGTACTTTTGTGTTTTTCGATAAAACCAATTCCCGATGAGTTATTGATCGTTGATGTTCCAGCCAATGGGACGCGCGTTCTCCCCCCTCTGGTGGACGTCGTACAGCCGCACTCGTCCCACTGGCCGAAGAATATCAATTACCAACTCAGCTTCGACGGATAAAAAAATGTTCACAAACTTTTCGGCTCGGAATGTCATCCCCGATCTAATTGTAAATTATCGAAATCGAATTCCGTGACACCCGGTATGTATGTAAGACATCATTCGAACGATTAGACACCACCTTATCTGGCAATTACTTATGGAATATTGTTATTCAATTGCCAACAGCCGTCGACGATTTTTCATAAAGGAGAAAAAAAAACAGTCACGCTTACTCGGTACTTCACCTTCGTGTCTGCCAAAACTTTTTTTTCCGAGCTATGCACTCGACCGATGAAAAAAACGCATCGTTATTGAGGGGCAAAACGAGGGGAAAAGACGAAACTAATGATAATGACTATGTGTTTTTGTGCAACCAGTCGCGAATCGTCGGATAATTTCTCTCGAGCCATCGGACGTTACTCTCAGCCTGTTCGACGGACTGTTGAATGGTTCTCGTTGAACTTCCGAGCTCCTCGCTGTGTTCTCTCACGAAACCCAACAACTGTAACGCACAAGATGACGATTTTTCACGTATTAATTGCCACAATCGCTGAGAGAAAATTCGTTTATTAAAACGAAGAAAAAATCTTTCGACGATTTACGTACGTCCGTCAGTTCGTATTTCGTGTGAATCTTTCTCGTTGCCGATTTCACGATGTTGTTCATCGTCGTTAGAGCCGTGCCACAGCTGATGGGAAAAATCACCATTATTCTCTCGTTCGATTTTGAAAAATCATTTTTTTTTTCGAATTTCACGAGTTCTCAACTTTCGTTGACGTTTGTATCGAATATCATAATATTCAATTTCTGACGAATATTGGGGGGGGGATAAAAATTATGATTGACACTCACAATTTCTTCAGACGAGCCCAATTGTTCCTGAAGAAACTGAACACCAACATTTGCCCAATTGGAGTGTTCGATACAGCGCTGAATACGCGAGGTGTATCCTGCTTCCTTATCCCCGAATTATTTTGTACCGCCCACTCGAGATAACGGCTGAGTATCCAAGTTTCCCTGGAGCATCCGAGCGCGAATAAGAGCAAATCTTTCTCGGAGCCGACGTTCGTTTTTTGATAGCGTTCCCAAGCGAAATCCCATTCCGCTTGACCCCCAACGCGGATCGCCGTACAATAAACGACGCTCTTCAGATTCGGTGATATCCTGTGAAACGAGAGGAAAAAAAACGAGTCAAGTGTCTGGTTTAAAAAAATTAAAAAAAAAACGCGACGGTCGTATAAAAAAATCGCTCAAGCACTTTTCGACTCGGAATTTAATTTCAAACCATCAAATTTCACATGGTCATCGTCAGGTAGATCAAGTATTGAGTTTTTCTTCTCGATTTACTACAGATGGCGTTCGATTCGCGGAAACTTCGACCATCGACGACCCCTTACGTTTCGGTCGTGTATGAAAAATAGTCCAATGCATTCCGACTTGGAATTTCATCCCGAATCTGACTTTGAATTATTGACATCGATTTTTGAGACACCCTGTACAACTTGAGCGACATGAACCCGGTGAAAAGGGAACATTTTTTTCCGCGACGGTTTCACCACGTCTAAATCGTCTTAAATCGACCACAATATTGAAAATGAAATGGGTAACTGGGGTTCAAAGAAAACGCGAATATTCAACGTCCGAAATGAATTCTCCATCACTCACGGATTGTTCCTGTCGGGGTCGGGAGAATTCCGCCAATCTTGGAAAGAACTGACCGCGTTGCGAACGCAATCGTCGTAGCCGAGTGCACAAGCCCAGCTGAGAATGTCAATGCGGGTGAATACCTTAAGCTGTGGATCGTTCGGATTGTCTTGGAAGCCAGTCCTTGAATACACGTTCTTCAAAAGATTCAACATGTAAACCTGCAATAATATCGTCATGTGCTTTCGTCGTATCTTTAATTCGCAAGGTTTTTTCATCGAGGAGAAAATTTTTCCCAAAAAAAAAAAATTGAATTTCCGTTCGCGAATAGCTCGTAACAAAAGGTAAAAAAAAACGTACGATAACGGAATTGATAAATGATTAACGAATTGCAAGCTCGTCGAGCTTTTTCAATGACACAAAGACTTTTTTGCGACGGAAAAGCGGGAATCTTTTTTCCCCCGCGAGAACAAGGTTTTTTTTCGTGCGGAAAAAAATGTGCTATCGTTCACCCTGAATCGATCGTAGCCCAATTCGTTGACGAGCATTTGGTCGAGGTAACTCATGACGGTAAGGGCAGCCTTCCAAGGTACGTATTCGGTTTCCTGAGCCAGGTAAGACGTCACACTAAGGGCGGTTGAGTAATCCAATCTTCCGGCCCTCGCCAAGTTCAGCGCATCGTCGATCAATTGTCCACGATTTATCGTTGAAATCTCCGTGAAATTGGGACTCTTCAGCTGCCTTATTATGAGCTGCCAGTTTACCTTGTCGTAATTAACACGATAATAGCCTTCGAGACAAGATCAAACACGGATTAATAAATATTTTCATCTGAATAAACAAAAAAATATATAATAATAATAATAATAATAATAATAATAGTAGTTGTAATATTATAATATTCGGAAAGCACATTTTCGTTTCATGATGAATTCATTCGTTCGGAAACTTCGGAAAAGTAATGTGAAAACCTCTCGTGAGAGAAACGACGAGTGATTTTCAAATTTATACGATTTTTTTCAAAATTGAAAAGAAAGCGACATCGAGAAGCACGGTAAACTCTCGCTCTATTATATCGTTGATGGAATAACGCCCACGTAATGTACATCCTGAAAAGAATGAAGTGTTTACCTGTTTGTTGAACATTGAAAATAACCCATTGGGCGCGACTCGCGCTGATATTTGGTAAGGTCATTGATTTCTGGGCTTTCAACCACGTGGACGGCTGCGTGCGACTGAAATCACGCTCAGCCTCCGTCGTATACGTTATCGGTACCCACCATAAAGGTTCCGATTCCCAGACGGTTGTTGTAGTTGCATTCCGGATGCAGAAACGATCCTAAACATTTTTTTTCTTATTGCGATACATGAAAATCGTGTGGGCCATTGATTAAGCAGTAAAATATATTTCATCAATTATTTCGTATACTCGAACATTTCGCATCGATGTTCGAAGAGTTACTTTTGTACTTTATTGAAAATTTATATTAATTTTGTTGCAATACCGTCTTGTATTTGAATATTTATTTGAACAGGAAAAAAACAGTGATTGCGAGACGACGGAATTCAACTAGTTGTCGATAGGCGATGAATAAAAACAGAGGGAATCATTGATAACGTGGTAAATGATGTTTTATGAATAATTGCATTATCATCGAAGAATGCTGTATGCTTGATTTATAATTTTTTATTTTTCTAGCTTGAAAATTCAAAGTAACGTGATGGAGACTCACTTGCATAATTGTAGCGCTACCGATATCGTAATCTCTCGTGACAGTGATGACTGGAAAACCAGTTTGCAAAGTCCACGTGTCCATGATTTGTTTTACCGTAACATCGCGACTCAGGACACGATCTTTGCGAGCTTGTTTCGTCAATGCCTCCCACAGATCGTTCTGTTCCGCACTCTGATAAGCTCTGCATCGAAATATCGATCGTTTATCGAACTCGCGATAATGACTTTTTGATTAAATTCATAAGATTTGTTTTTCAATCTCGTTTTACGTACTTTGCATTGAGATAATTGGTGAGGCCTTGTTTGAAAACTTTCGTGGTCAAAAAGTGATCCATCATGCGAATTATCGAGGCACCTAAGTGAATCGAAACAGTTTCATCGGAGCAACGATTTGAGCGCTAGTAGGAAAGCATATTAATGATCTTCATCGCAAAATCAAGGTAGTTCTCTCGCGACGATGGAAGTGATTTTTAAAAATATAATATCACGTGATGCAATAAATAAAATTATGTTACATTATAATTCAAAGCTGGAAGAAGAAGATGTGAAAAACAGTTGCGAAATAATCGCTATAAAAATGTTGGATTTTCTATCGTTCTTCATGAGGAGGCTTTATAAAATTGTAGTATCTTTGGATAAATATATTGCCCAATGTAAACGCTGGGTTCTATCAAAATTTTGCGACAGGTCGTGCAATGAGCTTCCGAACCTGCTCTCCAATTTTTGTGCAATTCCGAAGAAAAGCCTTTTGGCGAGGCAACAACCTTGATAAAAAGAGTGATCGAATCGAAAGGATTTTTACCTTTCCCGTAAGAGATTCTATCGAAAATCTCGTTGATTTCTTCCGGATGTCCAACTTCGACCGATATCGGATGCGACGACTCCAGGGCATCGAGCGTAAAGACGTTTTGCAACTCGTGGACGACGAATTGCTCGAGCACTCTCCATTCCGGTTCGACCTGAAATCGACCGGTTGGAAATAAATGGATCCACAAATATAGTCGTAAACGATGTTGCGATCCCACTTTTTTCATATTTTTTTCGTTTAAATTCGACTCGTGGATTTTTCGTAACGAATTATTAAAAGCGAGGTGAAAAAATACCAGGTTTATCGGTAAGTTTGAATTGCGAATTTTTATTTTGAATTTTTCAATGCGAATTTTTCGTTCGATTCATCGATGGTAAAAGGAAAAACTTGGACGAAGAGAAAACTGACCGAATTCATTCCAATGTACTCCACGTAACTGGCGAAACCCTCGTTCAGCCAAAGATCGGTCCACCAGCTTGGCGTAACGAGATTGCCGAACCATTGATGAGCCAACTCGTGCGCAACGACCGTAGCGACTCGTTGCTGGCTGTTGCTGGTGGAGACTCCTTTTTCAAAGAGCATAGCCGTCTCTCTGTAATATCAAGGTGGTGGAAAAAATTGCACAAACGGAAGGAAAGGCAGAGGAACACAAAAATCATATTTTCCAGTTCGGTACAGAGACATTGCGATTTTGAGTTTTTCGGGAGTAAAATACGAACCTGTAAGTGATCAAGCCCCAATTTTCCATGGCGCCTGCTGAAAAATCTGGCAAAGCTACCATGTCGATTTTCGGCAGTGGGAACTTTATCTGGAAGTAATCTTCGTAATATTTAAGAATTCTTGGGCCGATGTCGAGGCTGTAAGAGGCTTGCTTGATCGCCTCGTTACGCGCCCAAACGACGAAGTTGCCATCGGACGATTTTAACGAATCAAAGTCGGTGACGAGAAACGCGACGAGATAACTCGACATCGGCACGGAACGCTCGTAACGATCCCACACGTAATTTGCAATTTCCGATCTGTTGGAAACACACAATTACCGATCGATCACTAATCGTGTCATCAATGGGATGGGATGGGTCGTACATATTCTTGAAAATCAACGACGTCTTCTGCCAGTTGGTTTGTGAATTTCTCTTTCTTGGCAAGTGTACAACATTTTGGAAACAGTCATTGAAATCTTCGAGCCAACGCTGGGCACGCTTATTACAAATAACAACCAGATTGAAAAGTGATTAACAGACTGTTTAAAAAAAAGCATAAATTAGACAAGTGTTTGGAATACTATTTTTCGTTTCATACGTGATTAATTATCCCGTTTTTTTTAATGAACTCTAGAAAGTAAAGTGTTTCCAATTTTTTTCCGATTGTACGGGCAGGACCGCTCGTGACGTGGGTTGCAAATTTTTAACAAATAATGAGAAAAATTCATCCACAATAAACGTAATATTCGAGTGTTTTCGAAAAAGATGAACGGGTCAATTTAATATAAAATGAAAACCGGTTTTCTGAATATTTTCAGAGTTTTTTAAAATTCTAAATCTATCGCTGTCCGGAATACTTCCCGATCTTATCACCGCAGAGTATCTGAAATTTCAATTTTTTTCCGATTGCTGATTAAACGTTTTTCCCCAGAGACAATTTCACTTTTCGAGCTGAATAAAAAAACGGTAAAACGTTGAACAGCTAAAATTCTCTGTGAAAGACTCACACTGGCTGTGGCTCACCCTTCCTGGGCATGTTGGATATCGAGGTCATGTTCTCGGGCCTCGCAATGCTGATCTGGAACGTTGCTTTGAGCGCAGGCTCGTCGAAGCATGGGAAAGCACGTCTTGCATCCGTAGCCTGGAACTGCGTCGCTGCGATCCATCTATAATGCATAAGGGTACACTGAACCTTGCGCAAACAACAATCATCCCTTCGTTTGCACACCGCAAGTGTGCATGTGTAGCCTGGTGAACCGTTAGCGGTTGAATCAAAGCACTCAGCCCACTCTCTCTTCGATTCTCACGTCGATAGATTGCTGCTCGAGCAATGGGAAAAGCTGGATGATGAGCTCGCAAATGCTGGTGCTTTTGTGGCCTCATCAACGCATATACGCATTTGAGCAGCATGTTTTTTGATTTTTTTCGTGCTCCACAAAAAAATACGATGGACACAGAAAAAAGAATGCGGAACCGACGGAGCTATACTCGGAATCGAGCTGGAATTTTATGAGCTCTCGTGAAAAAATATTTTTTACACCACGTGACTTGAGTCACATGGAATTCGGGCAAGAGAAAAAAAAGGGTTTTTTTTCAAAAATAAGTGAACGTGTCCATTCTCTCGTTGCTTCCACGAGTACATCCCGATCTGTTTTTGAAAAAACGTTTTGAACGAACGATAACAAAAATCCTCACCTTGTTTGATTGCCAATGGTGTACGAACTTCGATAAAATCCCTGAAGATTATCGTTAAGGTACCCAACGTACTTGAGCTGAACGAGATACCGTCTGCCGGCTCTGAGAGTCTCGGACATCCGTAGAACGTGAAATTCCCTAGCAGTGTCGTTCACCTGATCGACGATTTTCAAGCTTTTCATTTTGCTGGTATCGTTCGAGTATTCAGCGACGGTCGTCATTTTCTCGTCGATCTTCATATCAACAGCGTGTAAACTTATCGTTTTCGTGTCCACTGTTACATTCACCAGGATCTTAACCTGAAGGGGGTGGTTGAAATCACAGTTGAAGAAAAAATCGTCAAGTAAGAGGATGCGAGCAGAAAACCGTCATCGAAGCTCGCAGCTTCGACGCGGATGGTGTGAAAATGAAAGAATTCTTCCAACCTCGCCGTTGAAGGTGAAATTTCCCTCCCAGATGAACGGCATCAAGCTGATTTCGTACGAGTCAGGCACAACCGATTTCGGCAATCGAACGTCGATATTTTTCTTGTTCGGTATTGAGGTCGCGAAGTTACGCGCCGATTGGAGTATCGCGTTGTCGTCGAACTCGTCCAGAGTCCTCATCGCTTTGCCTTCGAGACACGGCGCGAAATGATACACCAACAAGCCAGTCGCAACGAGACACAGGAGAAACCCTGAGCCGAGTAGAAACCCACCGCATCGAGATATCGTGCAGCCTCGCTTACGACCGAAAGTCGTCGTATGTGGGTCCATCATAGCAAGAACCTCACGAGATTGGGTCATATCATGGATGAATCTGAGAGAAACATAAAACACGAAGATACTCGGTTGTCCCTCATTTGCGGCAATTTTGTTATCATGAAAAACGACAGAATGACGTGGGAAAGATCGAAGACTCCCTGGTTGATGAAAATTAACCGCAGATAATAAAAAAAAATCGTTATATAGCTTCGCGTTCGATGAAGGGAAACGTCATCAGGCAGCACACGATGATTTTCGACATACGATCGTGTCAAGGATGTCTAGTAAAATCGAACGAGAATGTAATCGAAAAATAAGTATACTCTTTGTGTGCTCGTTTTTTTTTGTTTTACGACACCGTCGAACAATCAACCTGTGAGATAAAAAAATCATTATGCGAGGCTCGAACGAACGACGACCGTAAACTTTCAGGTCGCTGCGGTACGCCTCGCAAAGTGGAACGAATAAGTATTTGTGCTGAAATCATCAGAAGGCACCGAACGACGTTTATGGCCCGCTCAAGCTAACAATTGATATTCGCAGATTACCCTTGGGGATTGATTTTTTTGTCACTATTTCGGATAATATTTATGATCGTTTTCCAAAAATTCAAATTGAAGAAAAAAATTCAGGTGCATCGTGGAGGCTGGAGATAATGATTTATCTCTGTAGAAATTGTTTTTGCAACAAATTTGGAGGGATCCGTTGTGCGTATCTTGTATTTTTTTTCAAATTATATATGTTTGTATAGGCGAGCAATCGGGAAACGTGTATAATCGCATAATTTATAATCATTGATGCACGAAACACGAGAAAATCACGTTTGTGGTTGCAGTTGTTTGAACATTTCTGATACTCGAAGAAAAGTTTACCTTCCGTAAATTGAAATTCGTATCCCAGGGTTTTTCAAATAATTTATCATGCGATCATTACAGAGAAAGTGCGAATAAGCGCAATTACGAATTTTGCTGAACAATCAACATTTTTTTATACTAAATTCCTAACATCAAAGTTGAGAGCGTAAATATCACATTTTATCTTGAAATTACAACAAAAAAAGAATTTCGAAACGACCAGATTATGAAAATCAATTTTACGTACTCATATTTATTCATAACTTTTCAATTGATTCATAACTTTTCGACATTTTTAATCAGGGTATACTTGGTTTTATGCAGATTATATCATTGCCGAGGGATCCAAATTCAAAATCCCTTGTCAAGCAACGACGGTAGAAGAAAAAGAAGCAGTTAACGTGTTTGGCAAAGTAGCGTCTGCAAATTTTACGGTGTTTTTTATTTTTTAATCAATGATCATAGAGCATATAGACTTCAACCGGTAATTATTGTGATAAAAGTTTTTAATCGAAGAAATTGCAATTACGAAAATTAAAGTCACATCCGACTTGCTGTTCATCATCAGGGAAAAGTTCCTGTCCGGATAAGCCGGCCGGTTAAGGTACTCGTCTCGCGATAATCACAGTGAAAAGTTAGTTTGCGCGCAAACTTGGACGTTTGCAGGATTTTCGAAACATATATTAATTATTAAATATTATATCCATTATATTATTATATTATTTACATATTTTATATCATGTACATAGACGCGACTTATCATGATTCTTATCACATGTATTATTTCTCCGGAACACAGGAGTTAGGATCCTGAAAATGTTCCCAAAGACTGCACAATACGTTAATTCATAATTCAGAGCTGGCAGAAAAAAAAATCTGAATAAAAGTTGAAAAATGATCGAAAAAAATGTTTAATTTTCCGTCGTTCCGCATGAAAGCATGTTAACATTCTTCGAGCGTTCATGCATCAACGTCCCGTACCTGCTCTCCAAATTTTACGCGGGTTCTATGAAAAGACTTTTGGCGAGACAACTGCCTTAAGAACGGGTATTTTCGCGAGTGAAAGAACTCTGCTAGAAAGTAAAAGACGCACAGAAACACCTTACGAGACACACCGGATGAATTTTGTTATAAAGTAGAAACCTGTTTCTTTACCATCGTGGACCAGTTTCCCGTTACTCGCGATTCCTTCTGACAAATAAACTAAAGTATACCCCGCGACGTTAATTCCGTACGAAAATAATTATACCATTTTACGACAGAAAAAAAAATGAGATTGGTAACGTAAAAATTAACGATCTTTCGATTTATCCGCATCGCTCGATGATTCACGATAAATTCAATAAAAAATTGCCAGTTGACGATGCCGAGAAACACGGAAATTGTTGATCGTTGATTTCACAGCAATAGCAGCAATCAAGAAATTAAAAATAATCTTTCAAACGAATAAATATATCCCGATGTATTTTCGTACTTGCGAAAATTTTATTCCGAACGAAAGATATTGCAACGATTTATTTCTTCATCACGAACTATTCGTCAAACTCAAAGTAAGTCATAAAATCATTTTTTTAATTTCCTCCCATCTCCGTCTCATGTTCTGCGATTTAATCCGACTCATCGCGCTATAAGACACTCGCAATTCAACGAAGAATCGTATTCCTCGAACAGCCTGTCGGAAAATCGATGATTTTCACCACGATTGCGAGTTTCACCGAAAATATATGTGAATACCGATAAATATTAATGTTGTTTAAAATGTCAATCGAACGTTAGTTATATTCGATGAGATATCGGGCGTCCTCTCAATCGTACTGCCACCACGAGATACGAAATATCATTCGCTGTGAGTTTGCAGAGAATAAATACACTCGAGAAGACGAAAAGCAATTAAAAAAAAAAAAACAAACGAATATCCTAATATTTTCTCACGTCCGTCACATCCGAGTCGGCTCTCGAACTGAGAATTCACTTAATTTTTGTTTGTTAAAGTCACTGGCCTAATTATCTCTCATCGCAAATTATTCGGCAAAATTTAAATCGTTATTAAGGTGATCTTCGATGTAAATTCGGTTTTCCGCATTTGGATCAAACTCACTTTATAAAACAGTCGTAATTCAATAAAGAATCGTATCTTTCGAGCAGCCTGTAGGAAGATCTATGATTTGCACCAATAAATCGGGACGCGATTGCGAATTTCACCGGAAATGTATGCGAAAACTGATGGATATCGTTCTGTCGATGTATCAATCGAACGTGAGTATAGAGTCGATGAGAATTTGGCGTCCTTTCAGTCGGACGATCACCACGAGACTGTGACAGAGTGCGAGACAGGAGAGGACATATACTTTGAGAATGGAGCCAAGGTGTATACCTTTATGTCGATGTAGCGACGACGCCGTATGTCGCAGGCTCTGGCCACTGATTTTTATACGTTTTGCTCTTCGTAAGGACGACGACACCTGTCCAAGACGCCGATGCAACTTCCGGTTACCAACAGACCGGAAGTGGAACGGATAAAAAAGTAAAAACTCACGCAATCACATACGACAACATGCACTTATTTCTGTTTATTATTTATTTAACGAAAGAAAAATGGCAATCAGAAAGTCCAGCATCGTCCATCGAACGTTTGGAGATACTCCGAAATGTTGTCTTACGAAACTACAAACACATTGACCGATGGCAACGTTAATGGCACTTTTGTTTTTCATATGTTAACGATACTTTTCTTTTGAGAAGGAAAATGACGATAAGAAAGTTGATCTTCGAAATATCGTTTCGTAATACTCTGAAATTTTTACTTTTACTTTTACCGAAATATTGAAAATTTATTGTTCGATACATGCATATATATATTCTATTTTTACGTCATGATTTTTATATATTCCTTTCCAACAATTGACAAATTTCGATGCTTCATAAAACAGAATTAATTTTATAAAACTTGAGATTGAAGATGATTTATCATTTATTCCATTGTTATTTAAATATTTCGATTGTGTTTGCGTTGACGTTGACGCGAAGTATGTATGTAATACACACACGTGTGTGTGTGTGTTTGTACGTTAGGCCTCCGTTTCGAAACGCACACCGAAGGAAAATTTAACGGTAGTTCGCCCGATTACGCGAGTTTTACGCTTGTTATTCAATCTCATGTGTGTTCTCTTATACCGAGTGTCGGGACGCGAGAGGCGACGAATTATAATTCACAGTCACAGACTCGACCTATCCTCGATCGAGCTGCTAGTACACACATTGCGAAAACTCGAACGAAATTTTTCTCCGCGTCAACTTTTACCAGCACGCGTATATAAAAGCCGACGAATTTGTATCGCGAGAAAAAAAAAGGAACAAAAAAAAACGTTTGAGAGAGACGCAACGATCATTCTGCTATCGACGAAGCTGTCAAACCGATCGAATCGGGAACGAGAAGCGGGTAATCGTTCGAATGCTCGTGTATTGAAAAATAAACAGTATTACACCTGCCAATATAAAACGTCGTTTTTTTTTCCTCGTAATATATCTAAACGATCATGAATTCATATTATACGCACATGCGTTAGAGACGCACGTTTTTTGATCATTTTTCTGAAAATTCAAAGAATTTCGTCGAGTTGATGGGTCAACGAGGAATCATCGTTTGTTAACGTTCGATTATCATAACGACGGTTTTTCATGCAATTTTTCAAAATAAACATTGATCAGTGAAATTTTAACAAATTCGACGAGGTTTATTTGAAAAAGTTAGAGGACAGGATATGACGGATACCCGCACGTTGCTGAACCAATAGTCATGCAAATCTGCTCGGAAAATGTGTATAAATCAATGAGGAAGAATCGCGATCAACGATTTTTTTGTCGGAACGAGTTGAGTCAGAGAAAATTGTGGATGATCGTCGAACGATGATCTGTTATTCTGTGTATATTGCTGAGAAATATATAAATATATATAGCTGAGAAATATATAAATGTGTGCGTTTATGTATCGATTTATGTATAAGGAAAAATACATAGGCAGGAGAATTACCGAGATCCATGCAGTCATCGCGAGACGATGAGTCATTATGAATACCCGACGAATGAATCTTCGTTTCGAATACAATGAATACACTTTACATCGCAAACTCAGCCATCGCAGTTATAACATTAATTTTCTTTACAAGCAAGCGAGGGCAGTAAAAAGCTGGCTAAAAAAATATATAAACGAAGAAAAAGTGAATTTCTTACAGAATTTTTTTTTCAACCAATTCGTCGGATATATTTTACATCGCAAACTCAGCAATCGCAGTTATAATATTAATTTTCTTTACAAGCAAGCGAGGGCAGTAAAAAGCTGGCTAAAAAAATATATAAACGAAGAAAAAGTGAATTTCTTACAGAATTTTTTTTTCAACCAATTCGTCGGATATATTTTACATCGCAAACTCAGCAATCGCAGTTATAATATTAATTTTCTTTACAAGCAAGCGAGGGCAGTAAAAAGCTGGCTAAAAAAATATATAAACGAAGAAAAAGTGAATTTCTTACAGAATTTTCTTTTCAACCAATTCGGAGGGGACCCTCGTATATGCCCGGATTATCACGCTGAAAGTTTGAAAATGTGTCAATCCGATGAAACCTTGTTATCGAAAAAAAATAATGTATTTTTGCCAAAAAATTTTACGGCGCTATCGATTTTCCTTTTTTTCGACACCCACGTCGGTCGGTCTCGTGATCGACGAAATTCGCAGCTTTGCGAAAAAACCATAGTCTTTGTTGTCTGATTTTCTGATCTTTGATTTTCCGGTTTTTGAGCGAAAAAAATCGACACTCGAAGCTGTGGCAGCAAAATGTTCGGTTCGCTCCAAATTCATTCCGAGCTATCATTAATGAGTTGCGCGCGAGATGATACAAGCCCCGACACGGATATGAGGGTCATCACTGCCACGCGATCTCTCTTGTCAGGACGCGTACACGATCAATCGGACAGTTGCGTATCTAATTTTCTAGTGACGAGGTTTAATATAATAATACTGTCTCTGAAGCAAACGTACGAGGCATTTCGCGTCAAACAGACGCATATATTTCAATTGAAGCTGAACGTTTCGTTCAGACAGCCACGAATCGGATGGGACGAAAATAAACATTGACGATTTATCGACGTATCAAATTGTTTTTTTTGTCTCGTGCTCCTCAGCGTCATAGACCAATCAATAATCAACGGTATTTCTCACAACCGGTGTATTCACGCAAACAGACTATTCCGTATCAGTTGTCAACAGAATTGAAGTACGGAATTTGCAGAATACATTTCCCTCCAAAATTATCGTCATTATCATCAAAGCGAGAAACCTCCGATTCGTTCCCTCGCGGTATCCAATTACAGATATTGCGAGGGAAATTCGATACCCGATATATAATTGCGAAACTATCGAAAGTAGGAATAATTTGATTTTTCGGTTTTATTCGCATCGTGGTGAAGTTTATTAAAAAAAAATCGTAGAAAACGATTTTTCGCAACGCAGATCCGATTAAAAATGAGACTTCCTCTGGTGATCCTTTGCTCTCTCTATTTTTTTTTTGTGAAAAAGGATATTTTTTTGGAGCTGTAACCACTCGAGACCAGCAATGTTCATCCGGGCATATACGGGAATGAATAATCGAATTTCTTCTGGTGCTTAACATCGAATTTCGTTCGACGGATCGGATAGCTCATATACACGCTGTGTAGATGCACATACATGTATGAAAATATATGTGTGTTGAGCCAGAAATGAGCCATAGGGGTATACGATAAATTTGAAAATCCGGTGGATCTCGTGTAATCCGAGATCAAGGTACAACGAGGATACGAGAGATAGGATCTATGCGCAATAGGTATGGGCTGCGCAAAGTCCTCACACCTACACATCCGCCATGTGATAGAAGATGTTCCTGTGCCAAGGAAACGCATACATATATGCTATAGACGCACCCTGTTGGACATCTTGGATTACAGCGTTGCGGTGTAGACTTACAGGAACAGGATATACGTATTATAACGTCATCTTACCACCAAAGTATCGGCGCTATACAGGATGTCCCAAAATTCGAAGTTGATCACTCACAGTTGGATTCAGAATGAAATTCTGCATCAAAATGTACTTTGGCACTTTATTGATACCACCAAAACCTAAGGAGTTATTAATTGCCAAAGTTTCAGCCAATCGGACGCGCGGCTTCCCTTCTTCGACGGGCTCCGCACGCGTCCTATTGGTCCAACTACATTAATTAATAACTCGACGAGGATTCATCGGATGGGAAAGTGCTCAAGGACTTTTCGACTTGAAATTTCATCTCCGATGTAGCCTCAAATTATCAGCATCCAATTTTGGAACACCCTACATGTATATATCAAATACATTCATCAACGTACAAATTTCATTCGGGAGATCGATATATTGGACGTGATCTACAAGTCAATAACCGACGCTTTTCATTTATGATTTTTTTTTTCGAAAAACGATTCGAAAAGGTTCATGATTTCAATTAGGGGAATTTGAATGTTGTCGTAATTTTAATGACTTTTTTTGTCATCCAAAGAACGCAATTGTATGTAATATAAAATCTGAATATCTCGTCCGGAAGTTCTCCTCCACGCGTACAAGAATAACGCACGTGTCTTTATCCTGTTTTTGTATAAACAGCTATACATTTTTTTGAATATCCTTCTCCTGTATCACTTCCCGTCAAAACAGCAGGATCCTTGCCCACGACATCCGCTCGGAAATTGCACCTTCGAGATGATCATGCAGAAGGAAATGCCGCTGTGGGAGCTCAGACCGGAAACAGTCGTAGCACTCGTTTATTCACGACAGAATCCTTCGTTGCAATAGAAGCGATATTACCCGGTATAGTAGAAATTCCTCAGCCAAAACTGGATGACGACATTCATTTTGCTGGTAGCGGATGAAAACTGATCGTTTTTTACAGAACTACCGCTTACCAAATTTTCAAGCTTATCATCGACTCTTTTTTCGAGTAAAAAATAGAAAAGCCGTCGTAAAATGGGAAATTCGGTCGAAGGGAAACAATTTTCTTAGCATAAATCGACGTCGTTTTTAGCAATCAGGCACAAGAAAAAATGAACGTCACTGTTAATAACGTCAAAAATTCAATGAGACTCGAGATCCAATTTTCCACGAATTTTCCAAACGTCAAATCTACCACCCTGAAAAAAAAACGTTTTTAACGTGTAACGTATTAAAATTTAACAAATCGTTACAAAAATTGATAAACTTTGCTTTACTCAACAAAGAAGCAATGTTTTGACAAATTTCTTATTGATAAAAACCCGACCAGGAAACGGATGTTTTTTTGTATACACAAACAACTTTTTTTCAGCAAATACGTTAGATCGCGAGTCACATTCCCCAGGGCGATATAGTTGGAGTATTTAATATATCCCTTCAATCCCAAAGTTTCATGCACGAGCTGGCACGCAGCATCACCATGCTGATTATTCATTTGGTCCACACGTCGTAAAGCGTGCTTCATTCTTCCAACATCAACTTTAACAGGATAATAAGTACCACCACACACTCAAACATGTAGAATAAATCGGATAATCGGATAACGCAGAGATTGCCACAGGGAGGAAAATCAAAAGAGGGGTGCACTCGAGGAGGGAGCTAGACCTGCATCGATATCTCGGATATATATAAGGTCGGCTGTTTGCATCCCTCTAACATTCTTCGCCATCGCCCGTATCTTTTTTCACCCCTCGAAACGCTCTACAACTTGCGATAACACGATGTTTATACCCGAGTTTATCGAGTCTTTCGCCTATCGCGAACCAGCTTTCAACACGCCAAGTCATTTTTCAACTCGAGCGAAATCGTTAAATGTTTTCAGAAAAAAAGACGTCGCAAAGGGCCAGCAGATACGAAGCAGCATATGGGGATAAATTTGCCATAAAAATGGTTATCGACGAATCTCTCGGCAAGCACGATCTTTCGTCAAAAAATTGTCATCTTCGTGGCAGGGAAATCGAAGAAGAGAAAAGAGAATCGAAGACGAATGCCATAACTCATCCTGCAATCTTCAGCATTGACCTCTTTTTTTTGGTTAATGGACGAATAAAAAGTTCAGTAAAGAAACTATCATTTTATAAATAAACGTTGTTCATTTTTCTAATCATACGTACATTTATATGGGGTATTATTTTTAAACTCAAGAACGCTCCGAAATTCCATTGATTTTAGCATAATAATTTTTTAATACAATTTTTCAGTATTTTTTAACATCACTGGATTATTTTTATTCCTTGCTTTATGTCAAAAAATCTTTTGCAACAAGATGGTAGGGTCAACGTGGAATGCCCTGTACTCGATAGCACGTGCTGCTCTGCAACCGCAAGAGAAAATTCTCAATGATTATCGAATACAGAATTCTTCAGACTTTTTCTCTTTCGAGGACGTACTTTTTATCCTCGCAAAAAAAACATTACTGATATAGATTATGTTTAAATGATCAAGAAACCTAAATCACCTGATACAAATTATGGTACACAAAGAATGAGTCCTGCATCGTTGTTATTATTATTATTTTTTTGCGGCAAAGAATTATGAACCGCAACGATTATTTTTATTCTTCAAACGTAGCGTCAAATACCAGCCACAGGCATAATCCACCATCGCAAATAAAAAAATTAGAAAAAAACCCTTCGCCAGCGTATTATTACACGATGCCCTGGAACAGTCCGACGAAATCCACTTAAGCATATTGGATCATTCGAGTATGTATTCGAAGACCGTGTGGATGAAAAAGTGTGCGACGATGAATATTCCTTCCCTCATGTCCGAAGAGACTGGAGGGTTGAAAAAAAGGGTGTTTAAAAAAGTGTAATATACGCGGTGAAAGCGAGATGAAAAATTCGTGTGCGAGAGGAACGCGGTCGAGAATTTAATATTTCCGGGCGATTCGGAACAGCCACGAGTATGCAGCAAACATCGCGAGAGGAAGATTCATTAGCGTTTTTTTTGCAGATCGAACAAACGCGGATATACATACGCCGCGTATACCACATTCACACGTGACTGTGCGTGATTGTCAGGTGGAATTATTTCTGGCGAAAAAGCAACGAAGCAAAGAAAATTGTGCAAAGCGAGACAGACTTTGAGAAAAGCGTTTTTTTCGTCTCTCGTCGGGATGCGTTTTAAGAAAAAGGTGCTCGTGTGCCAGACATGATTTTCGACCTGAAGCGAAGGAAGAACTGCGGGCGAAAAGTTTGTTTTCAGAGTGAAAAAAAAGATATAGAAATGAGGGATGACGGCGTAAAAATACCTCGTGATGGAGTGAAAAACAATATATTCAACCTGTCGTACGATTGATTTATTTTGCAAAGTTTCATAGCATTTTTTCGTACACGTGAATATCGAAGGACGTGGATCTTTGATGAATAAATTGAACGAGTGCAATTCGTACGATCGAACACTCGCCCAAGTCCATGGCTCGACGTTGCACGATTAAACAGAGGAGGAACAATTTGTGGATCCGTGATAACTTTTCTGAACGTCGCACAAATGATGAGAGAAATAACAGACGGCCGAGTAAAACGCGCGAGATAACGCACTCGAATCTCGATGGTTTTCGTCAAAAGAATTGAAAACATTTTTGCGACAGAAATCTGTAGATAGTGAAGAGGAAAAAAAAGAGGGCGAATCTGCTGCAGAAAAATAGAAAACTGCAGAAATGTTCACTTCGAAATCACATAAAAAAATCGTCGATAATTGAGGTAAGAATTTGGAAAAAATCGTGTCTGATCAAACGTGTTAGTTTGAAATATTCAATTTTTGCTATCGATTGAGCAATGATTTTGCAGAATCTCCTCGAAATTTTCTTTGTGCAAAACAGATGGTAACCATTTTGTCAATTTCATTAATTCATTACACTATCGATTCGATTTCTCAGTGAATGATTATTAAAATTGATTTTAAAAATCATTACACATTCTAAAAAACTGATACACACTATGCGCCGATCTTACCAACATTCTGCCTGTACATTTCCATTTTCAATTGCCCTCATCCTGGATAATTAATAACAAGTACGATGATCACTATCGTATAATGATCTGAAATTACTTAATGAAAGTTGGAATAAATATCATCCACGTTTTAATCATCCAACATATTTACGTTGCTATACAACCTAACGTGACCTCAATACGCAGCACTGCCATATTGCCAATGGCGATTTGCATGCGGTTCTAATAAACTTAATGATAATTTACTCGTGTACTCGCGGAATTTACTGCGAATTTACTAGGTACAGGCTGTTCTAAAACTCCATTATTAACTCGACGTTAATAATTCACAGTTGTATTCAGTGTGAAATTCCGAGTCGAAATGAATTTTAGTATTTTTTGATAAGACCAAAATCAAAAGAGTCATTAAAAGTCAAAGTTTGGGCCAATCGGACGCCCTCTCTCTCCCTTCTCTCGCTGGTGCTGCGCTCGCGTTCTATTGGTCCGACTCTGTTGATCAATAACTCGATGGGGATTCGTCGGATTAAAAAGTGCTTAATGACTTTTCGACTCGGAATTTCATCCCCAATGCAGCATTAAATCATCGACATGCAGTTTTAGGACGCCCAGTATATACGTAGATATAAACGTGTATCCAGTGAGTACATCGAACGTATGACAACCCATGCTGTGTACATTTACGCGTTCAGACCAGAACGATCCATAGGACTCGTTTTCGTATTTATATTTCTCCATCGACTAGCGTTTCCAATTTACTCACTCTGCTATTTACAATTTCCATGACCAATTTACGGTGTTACGTAACTCAATGCCACCAAATCGCTCGAGCGATGCCGCACAAACGTCAATATGAAAGGAAAAAAAACAACATCCAGCACGTTTTTAATTGGGTCCACAGCCCAAATTGACTGAGCGTCAGAATAAATTTATTCCACAATTATTAAATGCTTCGTTAATCAGAGGCTGAACGCGAGAACGGGTTCAAGAGTTCAATTCTTTTGTTATCCAAATGTATTCTCCTGTAGACCAAGAATAAAATTCACTTTCCATAGTAGCTGTATTTCGGGCAGAGTGTTATATTATTTTTTCATCGTGAAACGACGAACACAAGAAATGGTCGACACTCGTAGATGCTCGCTCGATGAAAATCTCATCATCCCCCTGATTTGAGAGTTTCAAAACCGGCTGAAATCGAATTCGATGATAGAAACATCGGTTTCTACGTTACAGAAAACAAGGTCCAAAATGTCGAATGAAAAAATCATTCGACATTGTCGTTGCAAGTTTCACGTCCGGTCGCACGATTCGCGCGGTCTCTCGTATATCAATTAATCGGCGAATGTACGAAATTGCAAGACGCAGAGGAGAAGAGCAATGAATACCAGCTCCGAGATCATGCGAGCCGCACGTGCGGAATTTCCCATCGTTTCACTTGCGGTCGGTTTGGCATCACCGGCGGATGCATCAGTCTTTAGCCAATCCACGAGCAAGATCACGTTTCAAACACGTAAGAAAAAGTATGTAGGCTCCCACACGCACACACAAAGAGAATAACAGCCGCAATTATTTTCATATTAGACATCCTCCAATCTTTCGACCTTCTATTTTAGCAAATTTTCATTTTCGTCGTTGTTAATTCAGCGAGCTCCATTTCCTCTCGTTTTACTCGGATGATCAGGAGACTCAATGATTTTCGAATTGAAAATTCTCGAATTCGTCGATCGAATTTTTTGCCAAACCGGAATAGAATAACATTTTTGCGTATTTAGCAATGCTATAAAAATCTTTAAAAACTGAGATCGAAATACGTTCGAAAACGAAAAATTTCTGAAAATGTTCACGCAAATTATTTTTTTTCCATGCTGAATCAAGTCGTTCGTGTTTTTTGCACTTGCATTTTGTCCAAATTTTGTTGTGGTTTTTAAATTCGATTTCTTCACATTTTTTTTCGAGATTTTTCGAAATCATTCCGAGCGAATGAAAAGCCTGTTTATAGCGGAGAAATGGATAATTTTCGATTTTTCATGATTTCTCGAAAATTAAAAACGAATACGTCAGAACGCAGAAAACGTTTTCAAAAGATTCAAGATTATTAAAACAAAAAAAATGCTTTTTTGAACCTTTCCGCAGACATTTTCAGAATTTTTGGAAAATTGTTGGAATCATTTTTCATTTCCATTGATTTTCTTTGCAGATTTTTCAAGTACCGCTGTATAAGTACGTGGAATTCTCATTCTATTTCAGTTTTGCCGAAATCGTACGTGCCCTATCTCACGAAAAGTGTAAACATTATCATGCAGTGATATGGCGAAGGAAAACAACGTTTGGTCAATGAATTATCATCCGGTCACGTATGCGAGTCGATAATTGATGCAAATACTCAATTATGGCTATATTTATCACCATTAAAAAGCCCTCGTGTCCCAAAATAAGTCGAGAAAGACAAGATACGAGAAAAAGAAAAAAACAAGATGTCTGCAAAAATATCGACGGGGACGACGAGTGACGATGAAGATCGACCCAGATTAAAGTACGTCCATTGAATATGGAAAGATCGAATGTATATATAGCGATAACCTACTTTCTTGCCATCACCTTAAGGGGTTTCGCCGTCGCAACTCGTCTCTCTAAAATCCACAAGAAATGCGAAAATTTTGTTTTTCTTTTCTTATCGTGACATTATCATTCGCTTCCACGAAATTTCCATCGTTTGTCATTGAGATTCAAGCGTATAATGAAAAATTTGCGATATGAAGCACAAAATTTGAGAAGCTTCTCGATATTCGAAATTTCGATGATCCAAGGTCGATTTTGCTCCGAAATGATCGATACGATTTGGATACAGGCACCGTCGTTTCCACCCTCAATTGCCCGTTTCAACCTATATATCCACTTCTCTGCGAGGCAAACAAACTGGCCAAACAGGAATCGTGGAGGCTCGCCACACTCGACATTCGATGGTCTACGTTGAGTAGTTTGGCATCGTGCCGCCACGGAGAATAATGTAAGTCAGCATCAGTCTCTTTGCGACGAAAAAACATGTAACGTCATTCAGTGAGAATTCAATGAATTTCTCGCGACCATCTCTGAATTTTCATGAAAATTATCATTTTTTTTTGTAAATTGTTCTATTTATCGTCAGTCGGTTCAAGAGTGATAATTTTTGTTTTTTTCAATAAAAGATACATTTTTTCGCGATTGCGGCAACATCTCAGCCTTGCGGGATTGTTTGTAGCAGTGGAAAAAATCGATGCGGATTTTGTAACGTACATGAATTTTTGTGTGTAAGATTGTACATCAAACTTTGAATATTATACAACCGTCGTGTTTTTACTGCTTGTTTTCGGAGATTCGTACATTTTTTCTGCAGTTTAATCGATCGGGATTTCGAACGTTCGAAAATGTTCAAAGTGACGCGTGAGTGTCTTCGAAAATGGCGATAGAAAAATGTTTTTGGAAAATCCACTTTCATTTCGCGAACGAGCTTGAACGTCCAAAATTGTGTAAATCTTTAAACATAAATCGTGCACACTGCTACAGGCTTTTTATGAACAATAATTGAATTCAGAAGTAATTAATTTTGTTTTCGTATTCTTCATTATATACGCTGCAAATGTAATTTTCTATCGATTCGGGTGATTGAACCAAGGACGGTTAAGCAACGCAGAAGGCTTCGGAACTTTCTATTTCTCCGGAGCGAGTCTTTAATTTTTGCACGAAAATTTTCATCGTATATCCGAGAAGCGAAAAATATAGACGACTGAAAAATTTTATTTGCAAGTACGCGAAGATTTTTTCGTGGTACGACTGAGGATGAACGATTTCATTCGATTTCGATTAAAGATATATTTCTAAGTCATTATTTTCGGTAGGAAAATAATTATACGTGAAAAAACGTTGGGGAATTATGAATTATTTGCAAATTTTCAGTACGGATATTGTAAAAGTTACCCAGTTGCAAAAGAGAGGGTAAATATTAGTGGTATTGGTGTAAAAAGCCTTATACATATTGGTATTTAAATATATAAACAGAACCATGCGATATCCGTATTATTTACAAAGCTATGGACGTTATTTATGAATATGCATACTTACGTATAATTACGTGAATATGCACATTTGTTGCCACGAACAATACTCGGTTAAAAATTCGCGTAGCGTTGAGTGTAATATATTGCCATCGCAGTTCACCTTTTCGTTACTGTAAAAGATTCAAACGTTCAGAGATGACGTAAATTTACGTGCTGGACCATGATGAGATAAAAATGAGGTTTTTCCCCCTGGTGTCAAAATTAGATAATGCAACATCTATTTATCGTATTCTGCGTATCAGAGACACTCGCGAGACCAAAAGTCAGCCGCCAACATTCGGAATAAACGAGTTAACTCTGCGATATTACGTGTTAATTGTACAGATGTTTCTGAAACATGTGACACACGAAAAAAAAAACGTTTGCTCGCCGTTCGTCATTTATATTATCGTACAATGTGTATTCAACAACGAAGGCTCCAAGCTGTATCGATTTACCCGTAACTCTTTGTTGCTCGAACATTTTTGAAAAAGCAATTGAATAAAAAATCGTGGAAAACTTTGAGTTCGAAGCCAATGGAAAGTCTCGCGGGTGGGAAAATGATCGGAGATGCTGTATCGATTCTTTTTTCTTCGTACCACCGAATGAATTTATTATTATCACCAACATTTTCGTAGCTGACGAAAACTCGCCGCGGAAATCTTCTCGGTCGATCGTGAGACGCAAAATTTTCAAGGCAAATCCAACGGGCACGGTCAAAAAAATGTTCTCAACGGTCCGCGATGAAGATACCAAAGTGTGTATCAGTGATAATTGCGAGCGATGGAAAAATGTGAAAATATTTTCACGCCTCAATCTCTCGTTGATTTTCAAAACGCCTGATTAGGCACGTCGTTGATTAATCATCAAGATCGTAAAGTTCACAAACAACCGTGATAAAATTTTACTTTCAAACGAGCTACTAGCGCCGGCTGATCTATCTTTTGCACACGGTGCTCCAGTCACTATCATCGCTGTCAGCGTAACGATCGTGACTCTCGTGTATTTCTTTTATCGCCTAGAAATTCTTGGATTTTTTATCGCGATGCGCTGGAGGAAAATTTAATGCTCAATGGGCAAGAGTCATTGACAGTGATTCGAAAAAAAAAACTATCCCGAGTTCTTCAGAGATTCATCAGATATCGATAAGAACGACACGTACACTGAAAAAACAAAGTGAGGAAATCGTATAAAGTATCAACGAAATCATTCTGGACTGGAGATTCATCGAGGATACGCTTAAATTTGAATTTACTCATCCATTCATCGTCAGAAAATCATTGTTGTGATTGTACCGAAAAAAATGTAACTTATTCGTACAATTCTGGTATTTTTCGTGACAAACATCATTTTTTCCATCTTTTCAGGAAATAACTGCTATCGAGGACCCGACGAGATTAACGACCTTTCCTAAAGGCCAACTCGGGAAGCTCTATTCTCAGCTGGCTTTATCTTCCTCATTTCTAATTTCATCCGTTTCGAAGCAACGACCCAACGAGTTTGGAAGTTTCTCCGGGTCTCCTTTTCTCTCAGTTGTGCGACTTTAACCGGAGCTGAGACATCGCGAGAGCGTTGTTGGTCTTGAGAAAGCGGCGATATTCGGATCGCTGCGGTAAGAGCGTCGAAACGGAATACTCGTCAGGAGGAAATGGAACGGGGGAGGAAAACTTTGGACCAAGTGAAAAACTCGACCAAGATACGTGCTTGCAAAAAGTAGGAGAGGAGTCGATCGACCTGGTGGTGGCGTGAGAGAAAATTTCGCGAAAGCTCGAAACAAGAGCGAAACTAAAAATAAATTTCGAGAAAAACCGAGCGAAAACGGTCAAAGTGTCGTGTACGAGAAGGAATCGCTGGCGAGCACGTAGATGAGTTCTTTGCTCGACATGGCGCAAGGTTACTAACCTAGTTTATCCCAGTTTACAATTATCCAGACATAGACGCTCGTTCTCACTCCCTCTCTTTCTATCCATCAGTCCCACTCGTTCGCCCGCGTGCGATTAAAATTTGTCCGCTACCAGAGAAGCTTGGGAATAAAGAAGCGGCAAACCGTTCTCTCCCACTCGTCAGTTTTTCACACAGTGAATGGTCCCGCAAGGCATTCACGGACTTCCCTCAAGGCTCGCAAACATTGTGTGTATGATATGCGATAAAAAACACTCCGAAGGCTCTCCAAGTGTTCAGTGTAGTCGATTGGGCATCGGGGCGTCAAAACCCGCGCATTCAGGTGGAAAGTGCCACTTTGTCGACACCGCGAATTATCGGAGAGTCGCTTCAACGCTGTGGTGGCTAACGAGAGCGTGGATTTAGAAGTGTGGAAGAAGATAGGAAGAAAACAATCATGGCGACTGTTGATACCGATTTGGAGGAGTTGATGGCCCATCTGGGTGAATTCGGCCGTTATCAAGGATGGCAGTACTCGCTTCACGTGTTAGCGGGTCTAACTGCGGGTCTCCACATGCTGACTCTATTGACGGTAGCAGCAGTGCCGAATCACAAATGCGTTGTGCCTGGCCTCCGGGATGCTGTGGCCTTGGACAATCTGTCGTGGCACGACGTTCCCGAAGCGAACGAAAGACTTTCCCTCGATGGAAATGATTCCTGGTCACGGGTGGAGCCAGCAATTAGCTTAGACTCCTGTCACTATCTCGATCCCCGGGATAACGAAACGAAAAGCTGCCAGGAGTGGGTTTACGACCCGACGTATTATCGGTCTTCCCGGGGGATCGAATGGAACTTTGTGTGCTCTCGAAGGTGGATGGGTGCCCTGGCGCAATCGTCGTACATGTTTGGTGTTTTCGCTGGTGCGGTGACACTCGGTACAATGGCGGATAAATACGGCCGGAAGGTAATATTTTGCGTATCCGCAACGGCGCAATTGATTCTCGGTGTTCTCGTCGCTTTCGTCCCGGAGTACTACAGTTTCCTGGTGGTACGGTTCTTCTACGGAGTGTTCGGTTCAGCCGGTGCTTACATAACCGGCTTTGTTCTAACCATGGAACTCGTTGGATCCACCAAGAGAACGGTTTGCGGAATGATGTTCCAGCTTGCTTTCGCGTGCGGTTTTATGGTCGTTGCTGGGTGGGGCGCCCTCATCAAGGACCGCATGTGGCTGCAGATCGTTTACGGATTACACGGCGGTCTGTTGATCGGACACTGGTGGCTCATGGACGAATCACCGAGATGGCTCTGGGCGCAGGGCCGCGCTGTCGAAGCTGTCCAGATCGTTTCAAGGGCACTGAAGATGAACGGAAGTAGCGTCGAATTGGACAAGGCGAAATACGTATCCCGGAACAAGGCCCGTCAGGCCTCCCGCGATCACAGTGTCTCTTACGGAGCTGGTGATCTGTTCAAGACACCGAATTTGCGAAAGAAGTCTCTCAACGTTTGCCTCAATTGGTTCGCCAATTCCATCGTCTACTACGGACTCTCGCTGAGCAGTGGAAATCTCATCGGTGGCAATCCTTATCTCGTTCTGTTTCTGAGCGGTCTCGTTGAGATTCCCAGTTACGTTTTCGCCAGTCTAACGATGGATCGAATAGGACGTCGTTGTTTGGTGAGCAGTTTTATGCTGATCGGAGGTATATGCTGTATCACTGCCACATCGCTGCCTAAGGATGTAGAAGGTGCCTCAACGGCGATAGTCATTATCGTACTATTCGGCAAATCCTGCATCGCCATATCGTTCGCTGTCATTTACAACTATACGGCCGAATTGTTCCCTACGGTGTTGAGAAACACGGCCCTCGGTATCGGCTCGATGTGCGCTCGTTTGAGCGGTGCGATGACACCGCTGATAATGCTCCTCGACTCGTTGAATCCGAGAGTACCAGCCACTACTTTCGGCTTCATAGCACTAGTTTCCGGCTTCCTGTCGCTTTATCTGCCGGAAACGGCTGGGCAACCGATGCCCGAGACCCTCGAGGACGGCGAAAAGTTCGGTCAGGGTGACACGTGTTTCACCACGTGTCTTGGCAGTGCGCGAAGACATCGAAAAACATACGACATTGCATTGAAGCAGGTCGATGGTGGTCTGATGAATGACAACGACGACAAGACGATTGGCGCTTCGAACGTTGAAAAAAATGCCGAAAATGTATTCAAGGACAACAAATGAGAAATCTCTAGAGACCCGGAGGCGATGTTTTCTTCCCGTGGTTTGTGCAATTCAGTTGAACATTTCCTTTTCGCAAAAGGATCAGAAAAATTTCAGTTGTCACGTCTTGGCCACCTCTTCTTCTGTTTCTCAATTACTCGAACTCCTTACGATTTCTCGCGATAATTACATATTGTCTCTCGAAAATTGGCAAATCCATCTGGTAAGTTTGTCAGCTGGCAAGATCAGTGTACCGTCCCTGGCAATCAAGTCACGTGCCTTTGTAATAGTCGTGTACAAAGTTCGCTCAATTTTTACGCAATACCAGAACGAAAAGTGCAATGATCGATTGATATACGCGACTATATAACTGTACGAGCTTCAGTTATCACTTAGTAACGGAGCAACGTACGATATGATTATTTGTACGAAAGAAATGACCCTATTCGTGGGAGCAAAGTATGAGTAACACACAATCATTCTTCGTACACAAACAACATGGAATCTATTTTAAATAAGTGTATATATATTCTCACATATCTTTTTGGAAAAATATTCGAGTTTTTCTTAAATCTGTATCTGAATTATTCGCGAATGAGTTACAAGTCAAATATACAAATTTATTTCAAGCGAAGCTACGGTAAACTTGAATATATTTTTGATATATGCACATACTACTGAAAACTTTTCCACGTCCGGCATATTTATCGATAAATGTTTTTTGTTTCACAATGCAAAACTGAAAATAGTTCGTGCGCTCAGTAGGCTGGGCATAAATTTCAGTTTAACCTTCCACCCCAAGCCAACGATGAAGTAGCTTCGCGGTGAATTCGCGTATTTGATCATTCAGCTTGAAAAAAAAGTTCCTTGTCGACAACACGGACTTGACGCGTGATTTTCTTATGTAACAGGATTTTTCACTTTGCCAAATCCTAGCAAAAATATTACGTAACGTTCACGGCATCTTCTTCGAACGTAAAATTATCGCTGGAAACGAAAATCACGTCATTGATGTCAATTTTCATCGACTTGCATCGTAGAACTTCTAATAAAAAGTTGATGGAGTCCGGAAGTTGATCCTTGATCGAAAAAATCTCGCGCGATTGTTGTCGTTTTATTCGTGATTGGTCGGTGAAAAAAGAATGAATTTCGTGGCAAAATTCCGGTTGCTTTGGCTACTTTTTCAGAATCGTCGAGAGGCCGAAATTTTCAATAAGCCATAAGTACTTTTTCAATCATGCTACATAGATTTATCGGGGGTGTTTTAAAAAGCCCTCGAGTAGACTTAAAAAATGGTGAAAGTTAAATGTCGATAGCTAAATTACTTCATCCTCGAATTTTCAACATCAATTTCGAAGGAAAATTGACAAAAATCGAAGGTCCGTCTCCAAGAGTCTGCCAAAAATCGAAAAATAAAGATATCTCGATGAACCCAACGGAATTTTGAAGCCTCAACAATTGACGAGAGAATAGACATAAGTTGGGGGGTCGATCTCAAACGAGAAACCGCTGCTCACGGAGAAGCCTGACCGAATCAAACATCTAATGTCGATTCACCAATTTAATCGTATCTTTATCTTTCGATTAAACTTAGTCCAGCTCGTTAATTATACAAACTTGGATAAATACTAATTTCCATAAATTATAATGACAATAGTGTAGTATGGAAAAGGGACAATGTAAAGAAATAAAAATGTACAGTATAATCGATTAAATAAACATAATAAAAAATTCGAAGTGAAGCCGAGTGTAAAGAGCGAAAAAAATGTTGTCATGAAATAAACATTAAAAAGCCCTCTTTTTTTTTAACGTCGCCAACTTTTTATTCTTATAATCCTAGCTCTGTCAGACTGATTTAAATGCCATTTTTAATTAATTAATATAGAAGAGAATTGAGATTTTCCTAACGTATCAGATTTTCTGTACAACGTTGAACGTGGATTACAAACTTGGTCGTTGATCCTATCCAAAAGTGATAAAGGAACGAAGGGAATTCGTACTATCGTGATCCTCATCAAATTACTAACGAAGAAACCTTTGTAAATGAGAAACCATTCTCGCTTCGTTAGCCAATTATAACGAGTTCCTCGCTATTCAAAATTCTTTAGGCTTCAAAGAAATCTCGTCGTTTTGTGGAACTTCCACATCGCAAAACTTTCATTCGATATCAAGCTTTAATTTCACGTCATTCTATCCGGTGGTTTCGTTTTTACTGGCAGAATCGTATGGATGTTTCAGGTTAAATTTATGAAAAGAGATCTTTGAGAGAATTTCAGAAAATCTCGATTTCTGAGATCGTTACCACATCAGGTTTTCCATTGTTTTCGAAGTTGACACTTGGGCATACGAATCATCATGCAGTTTATAACGTAAAATCAATGCAGGACATTTTTTTACATTTTTCCTACTCGATGATCATGGGATTTTTGCACTGATTTCAATTTTGCTCTTGCTTATTGATTATTCATGAAATTCTTTTAATCTGTTGCTTCTGTCAAAAAAAAGTTTTTTTTCGAAAGAGGTTTCGTCAAAATTTGTCCTTCTGGAAGAATTATATGCAGTCGACGGAGAATCAACAGTTTTCGAAAATTTCATAAATAAATCGAGTGAGAAAAAAATGTGACTGTGGAAAATGCAAAAATCCATTTTTCAAGTGGGAAAAGTATCGTCATTTAGGTGAGGATCAGAGGCATTTGAAGTTTCTTCTTCCAACATTGTTTTTAGGCTCTGGGGTAATAATTTGTTGGAGCACATCCAAATGAAAAAAAAAAGTGAAAACTGTGGAGCAAACTGCCAAACCCTGGAGCAGCAGAGATGGTGACTCGTCGGTGTGGTGTACAGTATTGGAAAAATCGACGAGATTCAAAGCTCACGTATGACCTCGATGGCGTAATGCAATTTGGTGTGTTGTATTCTCGAAAATATCGAGACGGTTGCGAAGCTCGAGAGCAGAGAATTTCGAGGAGTCCCTTAAGGGTATTCCGAAGGTAGAGTCTCAACAAGACCGAAGTAAAATGTGAATTCCATGTAAACTCGTATAAATATTCGTATTTGAACAAATTGGTGAAAAAACAAAGTATTCGGAATTCGAAACGAAGAGAAATAATTTTACAATGAAATTCCAGCTTCGAGATCGCAACTTCAAACGCATCGAACGATCGGTTAATTCGCTCATTCGTCTCTCGGACTCGGTCGATCGTAGCTGCATTGAAACTCGAGTGGAGTCTGAAACTTGCATGAACCGAACAGCATAAATAGATTGAGCGAAAAATAGAAAAGCAAAACGATGTAAAAAGCGCCAACAATGTCGAGGACGGGGAACTCTCGGCTCGTATGGAGCTAATGGAAAAAGTTGGTACACTTATATCCATGACCTCTCGTGTTTTTCCAATCACAAAGTTGTTCATGCTCGACCCCTGGATCTCGTCACTAAAACCTTGCAATTGGATAAGGAGAAGAATACGAGGGAAAACCGAGTGAGTAATTTCACAGAAAAGCCAAAGATTCGTCACCAAAATTCCATGTGGATGCTGAAGATCCGGCACTGTTAATATTCTATACAGGTTGCCTCACAGTTGAACGGTGATCATTTAACGCTACGTTGGGGACAAAATTACAAGATGAAACGTCATTAACACCAGATTGCCCAAGAAAGTCATTTTGACTGCTTTGTAATTTCAATTAAAAAAAACAATTATGTATATAATGACACAATTTATTAGTACATTTTTTTTATTGTTAATATTCACTTATAACTTGTTATATAACTGTAAATAATATAAAAAATGTAAAAAATTAATTTTAAACAAATTTCTTTACACATTAGTTATTCTTTCACGATGCATTCATTTTTTACTGCTTTTGGGCGATATAGCTATATACTAAGTTGCCGTTTTTCTAGTGTTGAGCACTTTTTTATCCGACGACTCCCCATGGAGGTATCAAATGATGCAGCTGGACTAATGGGACGCGTACACTCGCGTGGCGCCCTCTGGAGAAGGGAGGACGCGCGTTCGATTGGCTCCAACTTTGACAATTAATAACTCATCAGGCGTAGGCTTTATGAAAAAGATACTAAAGTACATTTCGACTCGAAATTCCATCCTGAATTCGGGCTTAAATTATCGACATCGAGTTTTGTGATACTCTGTATAATATACATTAGTAATTAACATCTAAAAAATCAATAATCCGTATGCCACTATTCTCATCTCACATCGACGATGAATTAATACGATAAAGTAGTATTTCGACAAAATTCGATCGTTATACCGCACCGATGTGAAAGCATTTTTGGTGAAAAGAATTTTTTTCATTAAAAAAAAAACTCGATCCGTCATATGGAATATACGATATTGCAAAATGTTATGTTGCGTAACTTCACCCACGAGCGGACGAATAAATAGCGGAGAGAATAAAAGTTTATTTGCATACCTCGAATATTCAAATTTCAAAGGAAATGTCGAGCTCGTTTTAGCACAAAAATATGCACAAAAAGAGCACATATGGTTTTTCGTACTGGTGTGGGAAAAAAAAATAGCGTACGAAACTCGTTTTAGCGGTTCGTCAGGTGTACCGTTAACTCCGAGGATTCACTCCAACTGTGTTTCCTGCAACGTTTCGACTCATCATTGCCAGATTCTGCGTTCCACACGCATCTTCATCTCACATCGGTATTTAATTAATAATATACCGTCGTACAAATCCATAAAATAAATTTTCAAAATGTCGAGAAATGAGTGAAATTCCTTACACTCGTTGACGTATATTCATCAGGACTATGGCTGCTTCGATGTACTCCTCGAAAGAAGGCTTTTTCGAGGCCCAATTTTCAAATTGAAAACGAATAAACTGACGTTGGAAAGCGAGTGATTGTGGATTTGCTTGTCCAAAAAATCGTGCATGTCCAAAATTTCCATAAACTCAGAAGCTAAAGTTCATTGCTCACAAGGAAAAATGAAACGCAATGAAAGAAATATTCCGTTCTAATCAAAGTGGATTATTTTTTTGCAATCGTCAGTTTTTTAGTCAAAAAACGAAAAAAAAAATGTCGACCGTCATTTGATGATTTTTCCACCAATTTTGAATAATGACATTTTAAATAATCCACATTTTGTGCACTTTGAGTCGAAATAATGCGCGTGTGTCGTTCTTAAAATATCAATTTTACACGGAATGTCTCGTACGTGCATGCCCAACGATTGGTCGAGGAAAAACACAAATATAAATGCACAGAGGAGCAAAGAGCGGAGTGGACAGCGGTTTAGTTTCTCCGTTCGTGCAATGAAATTGACGTTAACCATGCTCGCCGTCCAATTACACGACTGTCACGCGAACGGCGTAAAGTCATTTTCAATTGTTCCGGGGTGAGGCACGTGTTTCCGCGCCTCACTTACTCAATTCTCCCGCGCGCGCGCTCTCTTACCCTAGACCTTAAGCTCGGCGTAGTATCATTATACATACGCTCATCAACGTTTACCCGAAGGCCTCTTCAAATAACATGAAAAATAAATAGAAAAATGCAGCGCTGCAACATGACGCATAACGCAGGCTCTCGATTGGACGTCGGTTTAACGACAATTGTTGCTTAACGAAGTTAAAAAAGCGTCTCGAAAAACCTTGCGTGGTAAAAAGTCTACTTCCTTATTCTATTTTGGATACATCACGTTGTTAATTTCACTCGAGTATTCCCACGGCCGTAAAATCATGGAGACATATAGATAAATATTTTTTTTATTGATTAATAAGTATTTTTCAATGATTTTCATATTTATGGGATTTATGAACGCTGCTGTACACATATTCGTGCATATATGGATGGTGAACAAGCATGCTATTGTTCGATAACAGTTTTACGATGCATTCAATTTTGAAACGGTATCACACCGTGAAAGAAGAGAAATAACGATAATTGCTTTTCTAAAGCTGTAGGCGTTTCGTTATCATTTTCAAGAGCCATTTAACTACAGCGTCGTGTGAGGTGAAAAAATAAACGACAATGCTGTTAGCGACATGGTAAAAAAATTCTTCGAAAACTTTGGGCAGTTCTCTCGTGCGATAACAAATTTTCGAAAATTTCAACACCTTGAAATTGAACACCTTGAAACAATGAATTAAAATGAATAACGATTCGTTTATTCTAACGATATTCACGTCTACAATCTTCTTTTTGTCGAAAAGAAAAAAAAACCTTAGCGAGTCTATTCTGGCATCGTTCTTTTTATTCATTTAATATCGATGGAAATTGCGATAAAATTGATTCGATTAATCGTGATAATAATGTAAAGAAGAGCGCGAGGATTACGCAGGGAGGAATGCCAAAAATATTTTCAAAAAACCTCGCCGCGCTTCGATGAGATTTTCAAATTCATTTTTTTTAATTGAAAAACATGAAATCCAATACTGCACCTGTAGAGTGGAATAAACCTTCGTTGTTTTTTTCATGTACTGTACATCAGGCATTCGGTAATCTCTCCACTCACCTGTGTGAAGTTAAAAGCACGTGCAGCCATGCGACGTCTGGTCTCTCGTTTATCGTTTCCGAATTTTGTCCCTCGACGATGAAACACTGGCATTTAAAAAAGTATTTTAAAAAAATTCGAATTCACAGTGTGTTGCGACGAGAACGGAAGCGCGAAGCTGACTGAATGGAACTCAGCTTTCCACCGGTTAAAAACGCTTCAAACACTCGGTTGAAACGCGCGCGCGCGCGCGCAATTCCGCATGTGTCAAATAAACCGTCGTATTCCAACATGTACTCGATCCTGGGGAAGAGAGAGAGAGAGCTGGCACGTAAAACGCGAGCTGAGATACTGTGTTGGCGATCTTTTAGCCTCTTTTACCTTTCAGTTTTGCCAGGTGAGCAGCCACCGGGGGATGAAATTGATCGTGCGCTTGCGCGCGTAAAAAACCTCGAAAAAAGGGCTCGAAACGCGATTGGTCGTTTCGAATCTATTGTTCGCTCACCCGCTGTATCGCGCATTTCCTATAAAAATCCCCCTCAGGCCTAGCCTCGATATAATCAAGAATGAGTCGTACGATCGTAGAAAAAAAATGAACAAAAGTAATGAGGATTGAGGATTTTCACTCGCTTTTATTTCATTTTTTTTCATGCGACACAACAGATGGAATGAGAATTTCGAGTAATCAGCACAACCTGCTAGGAAAATCGAGAATAAATCAGTCGCATGCGAGACACCGAGCGCGGCACATTCGAGTAATAAACATGTCGCGAAGTTGCAGAGTAATTCTTTGAAAAACATGAAAAATATTCAGAAATCTTCGTTTCTTTCCTCGTCCATTTTTTTGTTTGACACACTTGAATTTTTTCGAAACTTTCCCTGTGTTTTGTGTAATTGTGTGATTTTGAAGAAGAAAAAAATAGGAAAAAAACGAATTTCAAAATACGAAACAATTTTTATGTAAATCGAGGTTTTTGTCTGAGATGGACGTTTGATTTTGTCATTTGTTCCCCAGGACCGATGTCGTCCGGGAGAAATATCCGGGCGCAAACTTTCGTCGAAGACTCACCCGTAGAAGGGTCGTTAGTTTTGTTCTCCTGGAAGCGTTTAACGGATCTTATTTACCGGGCCATTAACTTTTCCTTTCTACAACTCATAGAAAATAATGGAGTGAAAACCCCGGAAGGATTTTCCCTCTGGGATAAGTTGTTTGAACATGCGCGAACGTGGACAGGAAAATATATACATGTCCCTCGCTTTTATTGCACTCCCAACGTCGATACATTCCGCTCGTACAAGTGTGTAATTTTCCGTCGTTTTTTCACGAATGCGATAAATGAACACTTTGAGGAAAGAAAAACGATAGAAAAAGAAGTGGTCCATGCTAAATCGCCGGTCGAACAAGCAGCATAAATTCATACAACGTTTTCTTTCCTCTGCTCCGAAGGCGGAAATAAAATCGATGTTCAGCAATTTCGAAAGTGACGAGATGCGAATCCTTTCGAAAAAGCCACTCGAATGAAAAACAAAATGCCAACGAAAAATGCGAAGAAGCATTGACGCTTATCATTACAATTATTATTGCAAAATTCAAACGCTTTTTTTACATCAAATGAAAAAAAGTTGACATTTTTTTAAGTGAACAACGAGAGAAACGTCATGCTTTTTTGTTATTTTATCTCGTCTTTGATCGAAGGTTTTTAATTGAGACTATTTTGCAACTTGTTGATGTGAGTCTTCCTCCAGTTTCCGGTTGATGTTTAACAGCGAAAGTCATTATGAAACCGGTGCAAACTGTTTACTCAACAGGAAGGAAGAAAAATATATTTACGAAAAGCGTAATTTCGAGCCCGGATGATATAAAATCCTGCTGCGGCCAGTGGGATAGCAGCGAATTTTCATTAGAGCAGCCAAGATAAACTCTGAAATCGGAACGATGGAATGGGGAATTTATCACCATTGGAACGCTGTAATTTGCTGTAATCATCACCTAGAATTGCATCCTTCTTTGATCAACTCATGGTAACATATTGTCCCCCTTCCATTTGTCGTATAACTTCCTTTAATCAACTTCGATCGATTAAGATTTTTAATCTGCCTCTGAAGAATCAATAGGACACTATTGACTGGCGTCAACATCGAACCAAGAGTGCCTCCACGTCTATTCAATTTGGTTTCCAATATTTCAAAGGTTCTCAATTTTTTGCTTTGTCAAAGTTGCCCGTGGGCTCGGAACTTTTTTTCAACGTTGCAGGGTGATCCGGACCTTGAGGCCAGTAGTATTACGTCAGATCTGGGGTGAAATTCTAATTGGAAAATTACGCAGACATTTCATGGGCCAATGAAGCGCCGATAAATCGTTGATGAACAAAGTCGGATCAATTGCCTAACCATGCCGTGTAATTCGATCAACTTTATCGATTACTAATTCATCGGAGGTCCGTCGGATCAGTGTCCAATTCAGCACCAGGATAGAGATCCCAAATTGTCTTTCTAAACGAGGGTTCCCAAGCCGAATTCCCGTAACGGACATTGACCCACATTCAGCCAGCGCTCCAATTGGTTTTTCAGTCGGTTCTGATCCAAGTCAAACGAATAAGGTTTGCAATTAATTGGCCTCTGAAAGAAAATTTCGCTGAAAAGTTTTGGATTTTCGGGTGCCAATGTAGACTTTGGAATCGAAGGTCTGAAATGGTATCAGGCATATTTTTTCATTTCGTTAATTTTTATCCATAAGTATAAGGGCAGAATGTAAAAAATCGATATGCCACAAACACAAATCTTCTTGGAAATCTTCCTCCATTTCTAGATAAATAGTTATCAGCCCTGGAAGGCTTCGAATCTTTTTTCGATAATTTTCAAATGTTTACTTTTAGCAAACTGCTCCTTTTGGCACGATTTTAAATTCGGCCATTGCATTTTCTTTGTTTTTAATCTGCGTTTCGTTTCACGCAAAACAAAGAAAAAGAAACAAGTACCGCAATTGAAAGGAGAATAAGAAATTGGCCAACTCGACATTCTGATGTGGGAAAAATTTCACCAACGAGTATGGCAACTCCGCGAAATTATTTTTAAAATATGGAATAAAATACCGCAGTCTCATTTCGGGATGCGACGAAGCGGAAAAGAGAGCACGTGCCTCTGTAATATTCTCTAGTTGTAAATCCGTGTTGTCGTCGGTGACAACCAGCGGGGCATGTACAGTCAGCAAGGTAATATGTAATGCGGGTCGGTAAACGGATATTTACACATGACATTTGCAGGTACGAGAATGTACTTGCAAACGTAATCGTGTTGTGTATGCAAAGCAAACACAGAGAGGCATTTATTTATATGCGAGAACGCGCGACATACATCCTTTATGTATTTATGTATATCAATTTGGCAATAAATATATGGGGCATTCCGTACCAACCGGATTAACTTTTTTTGTCCACCAAATTGCTCCTCCCGATCTTTAATCAATGCTGACCTGCAGTTACCCGAATTTCAAGGGGATATAATACGTTTCGGTACTCTGCCTCAAGACGACACGTATATTCCGTCCCTTTTGTGACATTTTTTGTTGGAAAAAAATTGATGACCATTTGACGGTTTGGTCTGTATCTTGAACAATTTTGGGATTCCAAAGGATACCTAAGGTCGAACATTACATACGATTTTAAAAATTCTTGAAAGATCGATGAAAATATCATCCTTCCAAGATGGAATGTTTCTGCAGCAAATGATGATGGAGAAACGAGCGTAATCCAGGTAAATGGCTTTTGTGAGAGATGAAAAGTAGAATAGCATCGGATCCATCCTAACAGGATCACGATAGAGCATTTTCGTTTGAACAATTTCGTCAACGCAAATAAATGTGTATTAGGGTGTACGTCATTTCCCAAGTTGCGTTTTTTTCACTTTGACATGCCACCATCGTTGGTTCATCTCGAAGGATCGTCGTTGGAGCAGAATCAACAGGTTTTGAAAATCGAATAACTGTGTAATGTGGGAAAAAAAAAGTTAATCGACAAAGGTAAATGATCTCTCGTGAATCGAGTGGGAAAAGTATCGTCGCTAGCAGGCAAGGAATGACAGCATTTTAAATGTTTTTCCAGCATTATTTTTACGATATAAACTAACGATTTACGAAATACCCGGGTGAAGAGTGTCAACTTTTGAAATAAGGAACACCCTAATGTACATGCACATATTGTATATAGATGGTAAATAGGGCACGGGGAGCGAGTTAGTAAGTACTGCTGGGAGGCCAAATGAGGATCGTCGAGTCTCCGAGATATGCAAAACAGGATGAGGAGAGATAATTGTGTTTGAGTTTAGTTCCGGCGGTAATCCAAAATGTTGGAGGGCTTTCTCTCTCGTCATCCTCTCTCTTAATCTTCGTCTTTCTCAACCTGCTATAATCCAGAGATTTTCTCAACCCTCCTCGTGTCTGCTATATACATACTTTCAGACTTGTGTGTAAAGAGGCTGTACAGCAAAATGTATAGTCGGACGAAAAGGACCGCATGACAAAAGAACGGGAAAACTCGACGAGCTACTCATTAACGCCGAATTGACGGTACAATCGTACGAAAAACATTTATTTCAATCGCAATTTAATTAACCCTCTGACGTAACGAGAGAGAAAAAAATGAATAAAATCGACTGTACATGAAATGTGGATTTTTAATGACAACGGCGTAGAGAAACGATCGAGAAATTTTTAAGTTTTAATTTTTTTTACAAATCGGGCGAAAAAAGATCTCTCGCATTTCCGGACGAGTTTTTGACATCTTTTGCTTATCAAAATTCCGTCAATTTTTATTATAAAATTATAATCGACGTTCTTATAATTATCAAGGAAAAATATAGTAATAATTGTCAATGAGTCAAAATTCTCACTCGAGAATTACGTCAGCGAAATACAAAATTGTTAAATTTGAAATTGAAACCAACGATGATCATACGTTTGTCATTCAGCTCGCGACTAACGACTCGAACGATCAACGAATTCCGAAATTCTCGTTACGCGTTTGTTCCGAAATTTTATAAACTTTCCGCACCGCGAAAATAAACTTCCGTGTTTTTTTTTCTTCGAGCAAAAAGCAATTTTTATCGATTCATCCGCCTGTGCAGTCGGAGATGAAAAACGTGGAAACACTTTCGAAATGCGCTTCGACAGCTGTAAAGAAAATACGAATCGGTGGCTGTCTCGCGTTTGTCGCGTTGCTTCGGTAAATAAAAACAAATTATCGCATCGTTTGCATTTCGTCAGTGTGGTTCAGTGAAAATATCAGCGTATTTCGATCGTATTTTTTTCACGAGGAAACCCCGTGGATGATGAAAAACGAGGACGAGGACGAGGAAGTGACAGGCGCGTTTGGTAAAACGGACAAACGCGATTCGTCCGTAAAAATCATGAAATTTTCATCTTATGTATACTTTTGTATTCATTCATTTATTTATTCACCATCGTCTCTTGGCGGAGTATCGAAAAAAACACTTGTTTCTCGTTCGCACCGCGCACACGTTTTTTTTCTCCTCTTCGATATCATCATTGGGCTTTTATTGCGGAAATAATCGATCAAGCAAAACGATGACTTGGACGACACAACGAGAATCCTCGTCGTTATTTCGAAAATGGCGATAAATATTTTGAAAATATATGACCAAAGAACGGACGTTTCCTTCTTTTCAACAATCGACGTATCGTTTGTTCTTTTTTTTTGGTTGTTGTTTTTCACGCGGATAAACTAAGGTCTAAGCATTTGATTGTCACTGGAATGAATACATTGTGCATTGTGAGGCTGCGGGGACCTCCGACGGAGCGATTAACGAAATTCGTGCATTTTTTTCGCACAATATTTCGTCCACCTTTTTTTCATTCTCGAAATGTACGCGAGCGAGACCGGGGAGGCACGAAGGCCTCCTCGAAATTCGTCGAGAGAAAAAGATTTCTGCAAAAAAATAACAATCTCGTCCTGCTAAATGAAACGTCGAATATTCGAGTATCGCGGTTACAAAAACAGCGTGAAATAATTTATTTAAAAAAGAAAACATATTTTTTTCACGATTTTTCGAGAAAGAGCCATCGCGCTCCGAAATTTTCTTCTTTTTCTCACTTGAATTTTCGGAGAATCGTCACACGCGCGTGCGAAATCGACTTTTCAAAAGTATCTTTTTCATCTTTTGAAATCACGACAATTAATTATTGTCTTAAGGGGGCCGTCATGCCTGTTCCCCGCCTGCAATTATTTTTTTACTCACAAAAATCCGGACAATGGAGAGTCACCGGAAAAAAGTGTTTTTTCTTTTTCCTTTCTTGGTTAAAATAACGCCGAGGCGAGTCGCACTTTGACGAGCGACTTTAGCGCGAGCGGGATTTCTCGTTGCGAGACGCGAAATCAAAAATAAATAACGCGGAAAATAACAAAATGGAATTCTTTTTTTTTCCAGCGTCAAGCGAAAATCGATAAAATTGAAAAAAAAATGGAAGAAAACGACGATCGTCTCGTTCTGCAAAAAACTTTCGCGTACCGTTTTTCATGGTGAATTTTTGCCAAGAATATTTTTACTCCGTGAAAAACATCGAAAGAAGACTCGTCTTCGATGAAATTGCCGTCTCGTACCTAGCATCGTTCAAAGGTCGCGTTTAATTCGCGGGCTAAAATTTTCACGCTGGTTTTTCGCCTCTTTTTTCCCTCATGTTTGATCAAAGATACGTCGGTATTTACTCCTCAGCATCCTCAGCATCCATGATGCTCTTGAAACAGAACGGCTGGAACAAATAGCCTTGTCCGTCGTAGAATTTGCTCATAAACTCGACCCTGCGAGAAAACAGGAATCCATAAATGCGGGAGGAGGAAAGTTCGGAAACTCGACGGTCGAATTTCAGCGAAATTTCCCAGAGAAATTCAATCCACTCAACGCATCATTTTTGAGGAGGTTCGCGCGAATCTAACGGCACCGAAATTCCAACCTCGCAGCTCGGAATTTTGGGGTGTTGTGAAAAAAAAACTCATAACCCAGCCATCCTCGAAACGACTCATGGATCGTTCGGTTATCGTCCGCAAACGTGAGAAACGTAATTTTGAAAAGAGAAACAATCGATCGTCAATTTTTTCGTTTTCGAAGAATCGAAAGAGCGACAAAGTCCGGTCGTTTTTCCGCGCGAACCTCCTCGATCGAGCCCACGAACGTTTTTGGCGAACAAAGTTTTCTCCCCGCCGTACTCACCAGTGAAGTCGCAGCGTGTGAAGAAACGCCGAGAGGCCTTCCATCATCACGAGAATGGCGATGGTGAAAAATGCCCAAGCGCCGAAAGCAACGAACAGCACGAGACTCCAGATCCAGTTGCCCTCCTCGGCCGCCAAGCCCATGAAGAGCACGCGTTTCCACAAAACTTCGGAGAGCTGAGCGTGTGCCAACGACAGCGCCCAGAGACGGAGATAAGACGCGGTGTGCGAAACGGTCGATAAAACGTACTCGATCGTGTGAATCGCCGAGATAATCATTATCTCACCGAAGCCCGCGTTCTCGCCGTGAGCACCGGCACCAGCGGGACTCTCGCTGCCCGAAGGGACCGGAAGCGGTTCACCCTGAAGCTCGATGTCCTGCGAGGCCGAGCCGTTTGTGTGCTGGAGTTCGAGAAAAGGCGAGAAAATCGAATTTGCACGAACAACGAAAACAGGAAGAACAAAGCGCATTTTTTGTGGGCTGGGCTCGGCTATTCGTTAATTTTAGCAATTTTCAAAGTCGGACATTCAGAAAACTATCGCGATGCGTCAAGAATCCTTTGAAAAGAAATATTTAAACGAAATTTTAGTCATATCGGAGGTGAAACTGGTAAAGCGGAAGCTGAAATTTGACGAGCTTCGACAATGAGAATACCGATTTTTCGAAATATTTTTCCTTCGAGTTTGAAAAGAACGGTGAAAAAATGGCATTTCGAAACGCCGAAAAAATGACAAAAAATTTAACGTGTATATTCGAAAAGCAATGTCCAATAACGAATTCGTTCGACGTGCGAAAGGAACGAGAGTATTCGGAATTCTCGGTCGTTTTTTTTTTTCACGGGTTTTCGCGACGGTCTGGCTTTCGTTTATTTTTTTTTCACGTTTATCCGCTTCGCAGCTTCCGCATTTCGATGTTTCCTAGCTGCGAGCGTTGAGGATAACGAAGAGAGAAGAGCAAAAATTACCTGTTGATTTTTCCGTAACTTCGGTTGGGTGGCGAGAACGTACAGCGGCTTGCCAAACAGCATCACCGGGATACAAGCGAACGCGAAGTATTTGAACACCTGCTGAACGATATTCTGACCGGCGAACATGAACTCCGAGCATCCCTCGGCCACCTTTGCCTCGTTGGACAGCATCATGTTGATGAACGTCACGAGCACGGACGGTGCGCAAGTTGGGGACGTCGTGAACTCTTGAAACGTCAAAAATTGAGTCACGCCGAATTGAGAAGCGACGAAAGCTTGGCGAAATCTCGATAAAAATGCCATTACACGACGTTTTTATGATTTCTCGTACGAAAGTTTATTATTTACCCTCAATTTTCGTCGTAGCCGCGTATCCGACCCACTTTATGAGCATGAGCGAAGCCATGTAAGTGAACAGAAGAACGAGAAACAGTAATTGCGGTAGAAATTGAAAGACGATGTTGGAATACTTCTTGAAATGACTGAAACAGCGAATTTTGTTTTTTTCCTTCTAATTATTATATTCAAAGTATCGTTCGAACTTTCATAATTTCGCAACCTCGGTACACTATTCGATACGCGTTATTCCTCCCAAATATTACTTAGTTAAAGTTACTTATTTTCTTTAATACACTCGTTGAATTATTTCGTCGAAATTTTTCATTTCTTGCTAATTATTAATAAACACAAAGTGTCGAAAAAGTCCCTTCGTTATCCCAGCACGTTATTCCTTTGGAAATATTTTGTTTTTTACGAATTATGATACGCAAAGTATCGAAAATGTGACTGATTAGCCTTCCTTGAATACGAAGCTGACTGGAAGTTGCAAGGAGGAAGAAAAATTTTAATGACACTCACACGATATTGATGACACTGACGCAGACGCCGAACATCATGTGTATGACACCAAAAATGATGGAAACCTTCATCTTGTAGGAGTTGAGAAATATTATTTTGTTTTCGGCGAGAGCCCATACGGGGTCCATTCCCAATGGGTATGGAAGCTGCGCGTACTGATCCGTCGCCGGATCGAGCGTCATTGTGCCGTTGGTCGTTAAATCATTCGTCTCGAAGGACGACGCGCTCCAACTCGAGCCAAACACGTTAACGGACTTGGAGAACAAATCGTTGTATATAATGCCGGTGTAGATGGAAAAAAAACCCATGAGAAGTATTATGTAACGACCACCGAAGAATATATTCCATATCTCACCACCGTTTTTCGACTGGGACAATTTTTTCTCCCAGATCACCATCCAGCCTCCGAACAGGGTCATTATCAGACCTGAATTTGAGAAGAAACGAGATAAAAAAAAATTCAGCGATGTACAGACGAGCTACGGGGGAAAAAACGGTCTTTGGTGATTTTTTTTTCGTTTTTTTTCTTGTTCAATATTAATTTCTCTCGACTCACCGTGTCCAGCATCGCCGAACATGATTCCAAAGAGAAAGGGGAATGTTACGATTGTGTACAAAGCCGGATTAGCCTCGCGATAAGAAGCCACCCCGTACGCGTCGATCAAGTTTTGAAACCCTTTGGTGAACTTGTTGGTTCTGTTGAACGTCGGCGGATCTTCGTCCGTGTGGATAACGTTCAGAAACGAGGGTATCGAGCTTCCGTACAAACGCTGTGAAGCACAAAACTTGGTTACAGTTGGGAAGGGAAGCGTCGATTGCGAAAAAATCGAATTCTGTCTCTCAAAAGCATCTTCGCAGCCTCTTCCGATGGAAGATCCGGCACGTTGAATTCGGACAATAACAATACGAATAAAAAACAAATTACCATGGAAAACTTTGCAGAGATTACTTTCTTTTTGCGCAAAATAAATTCGTTCGGTTTTCCGGATGAACATGGAATGTTTCCGATTTTTTAAAAATCAATTTTACCAGGGAAAATATTGTAGCCAATGTTTTTTTCGTAATTTTACTTTGTCCGTTTTCGACAATGAAGAGAATGGATTTTTTCAAATTTTCTTCGTAAACCAATCAAGCCCGGACATGGCGCGGAAAGAAGATTGAGAAAGCTTACCGATCCTTCGGAGAGGCAACTTTGAACGATGGCGAGGTCAGCCATGGGGACCCAACACTCGCCGATGAGGCACTTTTTCGACACGTCCATGTTGAAGAGATTCATCGTGTGATAAATGGCCTTCATCTTGCGTACCATTATACTCCAATTGGGCAACTCTTTGGCAACGTTGTGGAGGACTCTCTGACGATGATCCTGCGTCTGATTGAGAACCTTGAGGAAGAGAAGAAAAAAAAAGCGAATCTAAACGGTTTCCTCCTTTTTCCCGCTTCCAAGTCCTCGAGTCGCGATGAAATCGGTGGAAAAAAATATCATACCAGGTTGAGATCCTCGAGACGAGTGCGAACACCCTTGACCATGTCTAATCTCTCGGCATGGCTGTTTGGGCAGGGATACAACGAGGCGTGAAAACCGCTGCATACTTTTTTTATACGACTCTTGAGCTGTTCGCCCTGGAAGAAGGCTACAAAGACCGTCTTGTATATCTCATTTCCCTGAAAGGAATTATCGATTTTTTGCGTTAGTCCCAAGAGGATGACGAAAAAAAAAACAATGACAGCGAGGAAGATCGTCGAACTTGGCCGTAATATCCTGGATTTTATCGAGGACGACGAAAAAAAGCACGCATTTTGGAGAAACAAACGTTTCCGCTCTTGCATCTGTTGCGGAAACTCGCAGGAAGAAGGAAAATTCGTTGGAAATAAAAACAAAAGTGGCAAGCGACAAATTCTCACCGTGTTGGGATCCTCCAGTGGTTTATCGAGCTCAGCCTGTCGGAGGAAAACGTTGCCGCGTGAAATTCGCCACAGCATCCGCTCGAAGGCCGGCACTCGTTCGCGATTGATTACACCGGCGACGAATCTGCGGACGAGTTTTCGATTAATCTCTGCGAGAATTCAGCGGGGGATACAGAAGCTTCGGGATCAGAGAGAATGTGAGAACGGGACCAAAACGCCGGAGGAAAACTCGCAGGCGACACGTCGAGATTTCAATTTATTTTCTTGTCATCGCGTATTTTGCTTCTCTACTCATCGTCGTTGCACCGAATTTTTCGAATCGCCGGATTATTTCGAGACAAAAGGAGAGAGAAAAGGTAAATGTCATTGCGCCACTCACTCGAGCCTTCCACGACCAGCTGGACTCGGATATTGCGGCTCTTCGTTGATAAGAGCTCTCGTTATCGAATCGTTGGCCTCCTCCTGTTGATGCATAATCAAAAAAGAACCTTGATTCTTCGACTAAACGGTAATATCGATCGAAATAACGATGAAATACTCGTAATTGTAGCTGTCAAGCTCATCAGTTACCTCCGTAAAAAAGACCTGAGTTTTTTCGAGAACGTGACGGAGCTCCGTTAGCTCGAGATAATTGCTCTTGAGATTAACGGCATTGTGACTGAGCTCGAGTATGTCGTTCTCCGTTTTCTCGATGTGCGCCTTAAATCGAAAAATAACAAGGAATTATCATCTTTTCCTCATTTCCGGCGTTCGCGACTCAATCGCCGGCTAATAAAATACACGATCGTTCGGTGATGCCGCGGTGTCAGTAAGAAAAGTCATCTGATTCTGTTGATATAACGGCAGCTTTTTTTTTACATTTTTCCAATTGTGTTTTGAATTTTTTTCAAATTTTCAAAAAAAAATGTCGTGAAAGTTAAAAAGACGGCAGTTGCGTGGCGCCCTGTCTTTTTTTATCTCGAAGCTGTTGAAAAAAACTCCGTTCGGAATACCGACCGGATCCGCACAGCGATCCTCCACCCAACGAGCTAGTTAAATTTATCAGAAATTCGCACCTCGAGATCAATGACTTCCCGTGGATTCGGTGCTCTTGGCAGTTCCGTCATGTCATCGGGAATCTCGACGTCATCCTTCTTCACCTCTGCCTCGATGTAACGAAGCTTTCTCTCCATTTCGTCGCATCGCCTCACCTCGTTGACGAATTTGCGTTGAAAATAATTCACGTCGCCGTTCAACTGTGCGCGATAACGTTGACAACGTTTGGAGGAAAAAAAAAAAAAAATGAGAAACACACGGTCGTCGACAAATTTTTCCATCGGCTAATACATCATCCACAGACTGATGAGTCAATATGGAAAATGATGAGCAACGACGAGTGTCGCAAATGCGAGCAATAAATTACGCCGAAATTTCCATTGAACCGATGAAATTCGATATTATTATCGCTCATTTTATCGTTCGTTTTGACTGTCTTTTTATCATGAACAATGCTGATGAGTAGCGTTACCGGAAATTGAATAGAGTTCAAAAATTGGAACGTCTTTCCGATTCGTCGCGGCGAAGATTTTTCGTGCAATCTGGCGTTATGCAATATTTTCATATTTACGGTATAAACATGTGAAAATATCAAAAATATTCGCTTCGTTTGAGCGTTTTTCTCGTAAAAACTTATTGGCGCGAAATTTTCAGGTTACAGTTTGAAAATACATGGATTTTACTTTTCGCCTCTCGAAGAGGGCGCTTATTGCGTCCGAAGTATCGATAAGAAAGCGTGCGCGAGTTCAAAGCTCTTTGAATATAATCGCGTGCGAACTTACGTCACGAAATTGAACGGTTCCTGTCTCGCCGAGTTCCGAAACCGAGAGATAGGCTGACTCTGGCTGAATAAACAGCTGGCAGAGTGCCATCTCTTCACTCCTGAACATGCTCCCCATGTCTGAGATCACCTTCGTTTGTCGCCTTTTCCTTCAGAATCCTGAAACAAGGAGCGAAGGACGAAAAAAAATTACACGCTGTTATTCAGGCTAAATGTCGTCGAATTGAGGCAATAAAGGAGAAAGATCGACGTGTAACCTTACGAATTTTTCGATCAAACGGTTTCGAAGCTGATTAATACACTTTTTAATATATTTTTGACGAGAGAAAAGCATTGATCCTTCCTTCGGACTAAGCTGCAAAATTCGCTCCTACTCTAAATGTTAGTCGGAGGAAATAAAGAATTTAATTGTGACGTTAACGCGTCACACCCGTCGTGAGTTTTATTTCGTCTTGTTTGTCGAACGAATTGTCATAGTATCGCGATAAAAATAATAAAAGTTTTCATCTACGATTTTTTATTAACGCGACTAGCTCACACACACGGTGTAAATTCCTCAACATCGTGGAGAAAAACTTCGCTTCCGTCGTGCAACGCCACTTTCGAAAAAACTCAATCGGGAATTTTCCAAAATTTTGCGAATAAACGAGAGCGAAAAATCTCGTAAATATTTTTGCAGGTTTTGCTGCTATTGCTGTTTCAATTTAAAAAAAAATGTGCAGAAGTTATCATGCTGATCACGCGCTGATGGCGAGCCGGAGCACTCGAGATGTCGAACGAAAAATGATGCTCCGAATATTACTTGATGATGTTTTTCAACAATTTAAAAAAAAATGAAAAAATGTGTATTCTTTTTTTTGTACAACTTTAAAGGTACGTCGATTATCCGAGTGCGTTGTTCGACGTTCGTAAGGTGACGTTATTGGCAAAAACAAAATGAGAAAAATCATGAATGAAAATTGCGAATAATCGTGACGAATAAATTATTCGTAAATATTCTTTCGTATTTATATTTATATTCGCAGGTTATTATATTCAATCAGCGCAGGAACACGACGGTGATATTTTTGAACAATTTTTTTTCCCATTATGGCTCAGGCTATTTTATTCATACGTCTATTTATTAATTTGATGCTCGAGCTTTTTTCAAATCAAATTTGTCGCTACATCGTGAAAGCCCATACATTGACGATCAGTTTTTTTTAATCCACCCACCACTAACCTTCTCGCATTTTTTAAAATTGAAACTAAAGTTTGAAAGAAAAATCAAAGGAGAAACAGGAGATTGTACAATTTCCAGATTCGAGAGCAGCTTCTTGCACCGCAGTCCGGACTTGAACTAAAGCTCGTAGCTCTTCATTCCAAGCCCAATATGCTCGCTTATCACCATAATCCATGTTGGTACTCTTTTTTCTTATATTTATTCTTTTCATCTTTGTACAACAGAGGCTTTGAGAGGCAGATCTTTGTGGTCTCGACGTTATATCCAAGGCTGTGATAAGCGATACGAGTCATTCTTTTCTCTCTCAGGTATAGTCTTGTATAATGAGCGTGACGATTTTAAGCAGGTATGAGATTCAGAGATAAATTGCTCGAGACAAAAATAGAGCCATTGGTGAGAGTACCATGATTCTTGAGGTACATTACGTAGAAAATTACGACATGAAAACGAACGTTTATTAATTACAACAGACATCGTTAAATTCGATCTTTAGTTGGAAAATTCGTATCATGAAACTCCATACATTCACGATTCACGTCCAACTCATCGTGTAAAACACATTTAATAAATTTCGATATAAATCAATGAATCTTTTGTCTCGACTGAAAAAAAAAAATGTTAAATCCCCTGTTGAAATTGACTAAATGATAAATAGAAATTTAATCACTATTCTAATTGACCAAGAGGGCAAAAACGTGACCAGACGAAATAGAGTCTGAATTCCAAGCTCGCCAATGCTGTTTACCGAAATTTCGAAAAAAAATCAATCACAATCACCACGCACCGAGCACACTAATTTTCGATAACAAAAATATTCAATATTTCACGAATTAATTTTGCAAAACGTACAGGAAAAACGTATTCGAAAAAACACATTGATGCGAAAAATGAAAATTATTGTGCACAATGATAATAATCATTATTCGTCTGGAAATGAAAAAGTGATTGGTTAAAAATTGAATTTCAAATGGAACAACAGTTGATTTGAACAGCGGTTTCTTTCACTGACGTGAGATCGAATGAATTAATTAAATCTGCTCTCGGACGTAATTGGCTGGGATTGAGATCACCAAAGGCAGACTTGCAGAGTCATAGAATTCGATTGACGTGCTCGGGGCTAATTGAGAAAAGGACACACCGGGTTCTTCCTACAAACTCGTCTCGTCTTCGAAAAAAGAGGCTCAAGCGTAATAACATTTTGAAAAATCCAAAGATACACACATTCACCAAGTTTCGCAAATCGTCGAACAATGCGCGAGAGACGATTAGCGTGAAACAGCAACTCCGGTAAAATTGAAATGACGCAAGGAGTGCGGAGATATCCTCTCGCGATGAGGTGAGCTGCGAGAAAAAAAAGAGAGAAAGAAAAAAATACGAGGAGCCAATGCCTGCGATGGAAAATAGTCACGAGTAACGATGAGAGAACCATTCAGGAGCTCCGAAGGCTCATCTTGTCTCCTTCGATATCCACGCTCGTATTTAACGATCTTCGAAAAAGTGGGGCATATCTCGAACAGCAATTACACCAGCGAGCAACTTCCGAGGGACTCGAGGCTGTCTCTGTGTACAACTTGGAACATTTTAATCGTGTGACGTATCACGAGGTTCGTTTCTTTTTTTTTCATCCTGATAACGCTTTTTTTTCTCGTCTCCGTCGATAGCAGTCACTCACCAGCAGCCTGACATCTCACCGCTATTATTCTTTTGACGTTGATTGTAAAGTGTCACAATTGTACAGGTATATAAATTTATCAAATTTACACAGTTACACAAACTCCCCGAGACAGGAGGGATTTTTCGATTCGACATTGGCGCGAGAAGAGAGAACTTGCATTTGCTCATCGCAAAAAAGTCTTCGATCAACAAAGATGCTGCGTTAAAACGATTCGCAATCTTCTCGTTGTTCACTCATTGAATTTATTTATTGCATCTTCGTGGAGAGGAAACGGCCTCTACGAGAAAAATAAAAAAGGAACGCTTTATTTTTTATTGATTAACGATCGTCGCGATATCATTGAATTTTTTTATTTTCGATTCAACATTGGCGCGAAAAGCGAGAACTGGCATTTTCTCATCGCGAAAAAGTCTTCGATCAACAAAGATGCTGCGTTAAAACGATTCGCAATCTTCTCGTTGTTCACTCATTGAATTTATTTATTGCATCTTCGTGGAGAGGAAACGGCCTCTACGAGAAAAATAAAAAAGGAACGCTTTATTTTTTTATTGATTAACGATCGACGCGATATCATGGAATCTTTGAGACCTCACGTCCGTCCTATCTTATCGCGATGTTCATTGCTGTATCTCATTCATTGTTATATTTTCCAAATGCGAGACGCACGAGCGAAAAATGATAAATCGAGGGAAAAAAAAATTCAACGAAATTCCCGCAATGGCGAACTCTTCGGTTGTTTTTTTCATTTTGAAAGAACGCGGATGGATTCCCCAGTTTGCGACATTTTCAATGGAATTTTTTTTTTTCAAACAGCTTCAAGGGACAGATTCAAACAGGCGGGAAGAGCGAGCGTGGCCTTAAAATGACTCGGGTGACGGGATAAAACTTGCAAATATTTTTATATGCACAACGCATAATGTGGAGCAGGATTTATTTATTCAAGGTAAAAAATCTTGGCAAAATGAATCGCAACTGGTTGCAGAGGGAAGTAAAGAGTGAGAGAGAGAATGAGAGTGACAGAAGAGAGCTGCGATAACCAGGGATTATCAAATGCATATGTGCGAGTATATCGCGATAGCGACGATAGTATAAAAAGACTCGCGCGACGTAGAGATTAATGAAAAAAAAAAATTCGATAACGTCCCTATCTTCGACAATCTTGAGTGATCCAGATACACACCGTTTAACATTATTTTACCAACGATAGAATGGTCACAAAAGTAATTCAACGTGTAAACAGGTGCAAAAAGGACTCGAGAGGCCTGACAATTGAAAAAAAAATGTTTTTGTGTTTTTTTCGAAGAGTCGCGTAAACTTTTTCTCCGAACGATGTCGCAATTGATTGACAGCCACATTGAGGGTATAAAACGAGATGAAAACGGTACTCCGCGAGTCGTTGAGTGCAATTAATTGCCAATAAAATGAAAATGAAAAAAGTTCAATTATTCCCTCTGAGTTTTCGCTATTTGTGGGGAATTTCATTGAGAAAATAAAATTGCGAATGAAAATCACGATAAACGTCACTTTGATCGTGGGGGGAATTTTTTAAAAATACGTGTATTTGCGCAAAGCACGATTATTATCGAGTCGCTCGAGTTGCAATATCAACTTGTTTGTGATGTCATAAAATGAACGAGGTCGCTCGAGCGCGATAAAGTATGACGGTAGGGTCTACTGTCATGACGAGGAAATTACGTCCTTACTGCTCTACTCACTACTACAGTTTATACCAGCTGTACGAGACGGAAAACATAGTATTCCAGCCTGAGACAGGCTAGATGCAAGGATATATTATGACATTGGTCATTCGATGTTCTTTTTTTTATCGCTCCATTCCGCATCCGGATGTTTTTATATGAAAAATCGATCTAAAAAAACGATGAAACACTGACAAGCCTTGATAATAATGCAAAAATGAGAAAAAAAATATCCTTGAGAGCTGTTACTTAATTAGATCTAACATGAGATTATCATAAGAACAAGAATTTCATTAAATGCAATCTCGAGTGTCGGAAAAATCAGTGGCACTTGATCGTCACGAAATAACGATAATTATATGTTTGCTCTTGTGCCTGTATGGCAGGAACAGCAACAGCGGAAAAGCATGAGAGTTTCAGGCACTTGAGAATGATATGAAAATCTGGAGGAAACGTCGATCTTACGTGAGAACACACAAATTTTGAATAATAACAACGATATCCGAAAAATATTTGGTTGAACGTTTTGAATGACTATTATTTCTACATTTCATATTATCTGTATATGTTGTTTGTTATTATTGTTATTATCATACGTTATATTATATGTATTACATGTGTTTTTTATCGACCGAGAGATACTGACGATTTTTCTTGGCGCGTTTGCGCGTAAGATGGTTGCGGCGTTTGCCAACAGATGGCCATGTTTCTCGTGAATGAGCAGTGCTCGTCACGAGCATAAGTACGACATGGCACATCGATAATATTGTCCTTGTCTTTGGGGAGCATAGTATACAATGATCGTCTAGTGAGGATACTGATGCTGAAACCCATTTAAACGTTTTGAACGCATCCGAGCAAATCTTGCGCGTGATGCAATTTTTGGAGGCCCCTTTACTTTACAAGGGGCTTTGAAAAAGTTAGCCACGATGGGGGAACGGTTTTAGAAAAATTGAATTGTCAAAATTTGACAATCAAGTATTTTCGACTCGTAAAATGACGTTTTGATCATATTTCTCATTTTTATGAATTTTGGGGACGCTTTTTTTCGCGCCTCATCTGATGGAAAATAACTGATTTTCTAGAGTGACGGGGAGAGGGATTCTTCATAAAATTTAACAGTTTTTCAGGTGGGAAGCTGGAAAATTTCAGAAATATTGGAAAAACTTGCGTAATAATTCGAAAAATGATTTTTGACTCTCAGTTTCTTTCGGAATCCTTCGAATTTTCGTTCACCCTGGGAATAATACGAGGGGCATAGTCGATCGACAGATACGTAAGATGGAGGCTTGTTTTAAGTCAAACGAGTTTAGAAAATATCTATAATCTCGCGCACGCAAAGTTGCACAATAAGCTTGTAAGCCAAAGCCCAATCAAGTGAAGTCTGCGCTGGAATATCATTGTCAGACCAAGTAAAATTATTGCAGAAATCGCTTCCATTTTTTTAAATGAATTTTCCTCTCTCAAACGTACGAAATTTGTCTCTCTTTCGCTTGTTCCAATGGAAAATAGGGTCAAACGCTGCCATTTCCGTTTCGAGTCTCGCGTGTGTTACGAATAGTGTGGAAAGTGTTCATTAAACTGTGGCGAGCGTGATCTCCGCGTGTGTGCGCGTACTTATTTCGTTTGCTGCATGCATGCATGCATGCAGCTCAATAGCATAATGATCTCCGAAGAATAACGGCGCGGTATGCTCCGTTTTGACAAAGATAAAACCACGAAGTACTGCGGACAGTCACTGATGCTGCATGGACCGAAATTATCACGGTCATCTCGTCACTTTGTGAGTTAAATCAAAGTTCCTCTTTGGAGCAACTTCTTCCCCCTAAAGTCGAGCTGTTTTTCCCATCTTTCGAGAGTTACGTTGCACTTTACATGAATATTTGAAACTCCACAAAAATCATGACATCGTTTCGTAAATAACACGAATTTCCATGGTTGCAATAAATTCGAATCGAAATATTCTCATTACGATCGTGCAGCAAAAATATGTCGAGAGTGTATAAACGAATTAATTCTCACGAATGATGGCAAATTAAACGGAATTTCAGTTTAATTGACGCGCATGTACACATACTTGTATAATTGAAGGACATACGTGTTTTCAGGACCATTATTAATCGTTTGTTTTTATTGTTACGCGGATGCGAAAAAAATTGCGGATACGAGTAATTGAACAGAATGATGCGGTGGCAGGCATTCTCGCAAACGATTGAATGTAATTAAGGACCCAAATGGAACGCGAATTCCGCGTGCTCACCGGTAATATAAAAATCTGAAAAAAAATCAGTCACACAGAGGATACCAAGCGCATTAATTTCAGTCAATTATAATTTGAAAAGTTGTCGTCAATTTAGTAAAACAAAAAAAAAGCGATGGGTAAATCGTCGAACAATTCGCACCTCGAAAAATGACAAAATTTCCTCGCATCCGCGGAAAATGTAACGTATGAATTTTCTCCAAAATAATCTATTTGTCACCTTCGTTGAGTACGTCAATCGATCAATATTTTCAATACACCGGAAGTACGAGACCAGGAATGAATTTAGAGAAGAATTAGATCGACCGACGATTGGAATGTTTTTGCATATTGCCTCGTCGTCAATTTTTTTTTCGCGTAGAAAGAAAATTAGAAGAGAAAAAAAAGAGTCATCAAAATGAGAACGTCGGTGTGACTCACAGGCGGTAAGTGATGCTCTGATGTTTTAACTCAATTTTTCTCGGACCGTTGACGAACAGCCCACGCCATCGTGCGAACAACGGAGGAAAAGAACAGTCAAAGTATCATACGGATGCTGCGCGTGCATCCGACGAAGAGCCTAAGCAGTACGAACCTTGGACCCCAATCAACGATTGAGTGACCTTAATAACTGTGACGACAGCTGCTTCAAAATTGACCATACGTACACCCTGTTAACGGTACGTGAAGCTAACCATCAAACAAGATGACGAATCAGACCCTCCATTGTTCCTTGCGTCATTTTTTACGCGACGTATTCAAGACGAATTGACAGCGTAATATCATTGCAAAAAAGTCATTCAATGACCATTTTCGTTGCTCCGGAATGACACGAAAATCACGCTCTCCTCGAAAACTAGCGAATATTAATTATATCCAACGGTAATAATTCTGCAAACCTCGCGAATAACGTATTAATATCGATATATTCGAAGAAGCAACTAATGAGAAAAAAAAATCATCCGAAAGGCCTGTGATACTTTGTTGGATGGACAGAATTTTTTATTGCGTGCCAAAATTTTAGCGGCCCTTCTCTGGACTCGCGAGGCGGATAAATTTATCAAACAAGGTGAGAAAACACGGCATCCGGTCAACGCTCTCGCAGCGTGTGACAATTTTCGAAATCTGACGATAAAATGGAGCAAAGAATCTCAAATTTGTTTTCGCGCCAAGATACTCGTGGCGCCAAGAGAAATACCAGTTGGGTGAGATTCAGGGAAAAGCTGCCAAATTTTCGTAAAGAATCGCACGCACGTGTCTTCGCACACGTACGTTTTACGTTCGCGCAGGCAAAGGTGTTTTATTTTCCATCCTTGTCTCGCGTTTCTCCATCCCCCCTTTAGGGGAGGGGGGAGGGGGTAAAGTGTACCTTTTGGCCTAAAAAAAAACATATTTTGCGAGCGTGGATTGCGGTCAAAAATTCCGAGGGAATTAAATCGATGAAAAAAAAAAAATACGAGTAATCTCAAGCTAATGAGGAAAAGTTTCGAAAATGGGATTACTCCGATGTGGCGAAATTTTTTTTTGAAAAAAGACGCGATGAACCAAAATGCAGAATGCTTCAAGAACAGTTTGTTATTTCAATATTATTACGTATTTTAACATTTCCTGCTTTGAAAGTGACGAGTGAAAAAGATTCGAAAACAAAAAAAAAGGAATCATCTGGACCCGAATTATTCCGATTTTATAATTTAACAAACCGACAATCATTTTCATCAGAGTTTGAAAAAAAATGTCCGTTTTCTACGACTTTGCGGTTTGTCAAGATTGGGAGGATTTTGCAGCTGAATAATTGAGCAACGTCAGCAGCTTCGATTTAACGTCTATACTGGATGTGCACAATATTTTTAACGATAAATAAACATTTTGTATACGCGGTGGATGGACCTGAGCTATAAAAACCGTATGCCTCAGCTCCCTCATCGAGTTTCATCGGAACGTGAAACTCCCCATCGTGAATTTAGCGGCGTAAAAAAAAAAGCTCTAAAAAACGAGGGTGTAATATCAGAGGTCTGCACGCGTCAGCGAAAATAAATCAACGTTTCATCGCTGCGAAAAACCAGAAGCCAAAGATCGTTACATTGACCGCATGACTTTCCGGAACAGGGCCAAGTCGTGCATTCGCCAATAAATGTCTGTGCAACGCACGGAAAAGTGACGAACCTCGGTATAACCAATTTCTAAACAAAACAGGCTTCTGAACATTGCAGAATTTTTGCTGCAATTTTCAACGATGATTAAATAAAGTTTTTCCCAAAAAACATCGCAACGATACGCGATAATTTTTATATTACTCATTTCCGAAAACGCGAAAAGTGACGACCTCTCGGTATAATCAATTTCTAAACAAAACAAAAAATTCTGCAATGTTCAGAAACAACATTGCAGAATTTTTGCTGCAATTTTCAACGATGATTAAATAAAGTTTTTCTCAAAAAACATCCCAACGATACGCGATAATTTTTATATTGTTCATTTCCGAAAACGCGAAAAGTGACGAACTCTCGGTATAATCAATTTCTAAACAAAACAAAAAATTCTGCAATGTTCAGAAACAACATTGCAGAATTTTTGCTGCAATTTTCAACGATGATTGAATAAAGTTTTTCTCAAAAAACATCGCAACGATACGCGATAATTTTTATATTATTCATTTCCGAAAACGCGAAAAGTGACGAACTCTCGGTATAATCAATTTCTAAACAAAACAAAAAATTCTGCAATGTTCAGAAACAACATTGCAGAATTTTTGCTGCAATTTTCAACGATGATTAAATAAAGTTTTTCCCAAAAAACATCGCAACGATACGCGATAATTTTTATATTACTCATTTCCGAAAACGCGAAAAGTGACGAACTCTCGGTATAATCAATTTCTAAACAAAACAAAAAATTCTGCAATGTTCAGAAACAACATTGCAGAATTTTTGCTGCAATTTTCAACGATGATTAAAGAAAGTTTTTCTCAAAAAACATCGCAACGATACGCGATAATTTTTATATTACTCATTTCCGAAAACGCGAAAAGTGACGAACTCTCGGTATAATCAATTTCTAAACAAAACAAAAAATTCTGCAATGTTCAGAAACAACATTGCAGAATTTTTGCTGCAATTTTCAACGATGATTAAAGAAAGTTTTTCTCAAAAAACATCGCAACGATACGCGATAATTTTTATATTACTCATTTCCGAAAACGCGAAAAGTGACGAACTCTCGGTATAATCAATTTCTAAACAAAACAAAAAATTCTGCAATGTTCAGAAACAACATTGCAGAATTTTTGCTGCAATTTTCAACGATGATTAAAGAAAGTTTTTCTCAAAAAACATCGCAACGATACGCGATAATTTTTATATTACTCATTTCCGAAAACGCGAAAAGTGACGAACTCTCGGTATAATCAATTTCTAAACAAAACAAAAAATTCTGCAATGTTCAGAAACAACATTGCAGAATTTTTGCTGCAATTTTCAACGATGATTAAAGAAAGTTTTTCTCAAAAAACATCGCAACGATACGCGATAATTTTTATATTACTCATTTCCGAAAACGCGAAAAGTGACGAACTCTCGGTATAATCAATTTCTAAACAAAACAAAAAATTCTGCAATGTTCAGAAACAACATTGCAGAATTTTTGCTGCAATTTTCAACGATGATTAAATAAAGTTTTTCCCAAAAAACATCGCAACGATACGCGATAATTTTTATATTACTCATTTCCGAAAACGCGAAAAGTGACGAACTCTCGGTATAATCAATTTCTAAACAAAACAAAAAATTCTGCAATGTTCAGAAACAACATTGCAGAATTTTTGCTGCAATTTTCAACGATGATTAAAGAAAGTTTTTCTCAAAAAACATCGCAACGATACGCGATAATTTTTATATTACTCATTTCCGAAAACGCGAAAAGTGACGAACTCTCGGTATAATCAATTTCTAAACAAAACAAAAAATTCTGCAATGTTCAGAAACAACATTGCAGAATTTTTGCTGCAATTTTCAACGATGATTAAAGAAAGTTTTTCTCAAAAAACATCGCAACGATACGCGATAATTTTTATATTACTCATTTCCGAAAACGCGAAAAGTGACGAACTCTCGGTATAATCAATTTCTAAACAAAACAAAAAATTCTGCAATGTTCAGAAACAACATTGCAGAATTTTTGCTGCAATTTTCAACGATGATTAAAGAAAGTTTTTCTCAAAAAACATCGCAACGATACGCGATAATTTTTATATTACTCATTTCCGAAAACGCGAAAAGTGACGAACTCTCGGTATAATCAATTTCTAAACAAAACAAAAAATTCTGCAATGTTCAGAAACAACATTGCAGAATTTTTGCTGCAATTTTCAACGATGATTAAAGAAAGTTTTTCTCAAAAAACATCGCAACGATACGCGATAATTTTTATATTACTCATTTCCGAAAACGCGAAAAGTGACGAACTCTCGGTATAATCAATTTCTAAACAAAACAAAAAATTCTGCAATGTTCAGAAACAACATTGCAGAATTTTTGCTGCAATTTTCAACGATGATTAAATAAAGTTTTTCTCAAAAAACATCGCAACGATACGCGATAATTTTTATATTATTTATTTCCGAACAACGCAAGTGCGATATTTTTACGACAATTCGCAACGATGGTCGCTGAAAAGTTTGATACCAGTAAAAATTCGCATTTCTCGTCGCGATATTCTCGAAGACGAGAACCGAAAAAGTTTCTCGTCGCTATAAATTTTCAAGTCGAAATGTCGCGATTTCTCGACCGAAGGTGTTAATTGGCAGCGATTAATGTCGCAACGAAAATCCAAGGCATTCGCGTCACGAATAACGATCATCGATTCGATCGGTGTCTCGTGCGTCACCTGAAAAACGTTTACGGCGATTAAGTACGCTCTTTTTTTTCTCCTCGCCTCGCGCTCGAGAGATTCGCTCTGATCGCGCAGCGAGCCGGAGCAACAAGGCCATCGAACTTTTGCTAACGTCCAGTCCACGTTGCTCATTCACCTGCACCGGTCTCTTCCATCTCCCACTTTTTTTCATTACGTTTCAATTTTTTTCACTCGCCATTGTCCCTCTTTATCATTCCGCTCCTGCTGAATTCGCGTTTCACGCATTTTCCATCAACCGAGAGGCTTCTTTTCAACGAAATACCACGACGCGTTTGTTAAAACACGAAGAAAAAAAATGCACATCTACGTTACACCTCAAACAGATTTTTTAATCGTTCAAACCAATATTATTAACGATCCAAATAGGCTTTCCACATGACAAAATATAATACTTTGATACAACATTTTTTTCCCATAGAGTTCGCGATGAAAAACTGAAAAAAACAGAGAATTCCATCTGTCCCGAGATAAGGGGTCGGCGATTGATAGTTTCGAAAGGTGATTAAACGCAAAAGCATCCTTTCAAAAGATGCATTGAAATTTTGATGAAAAATCAAAATAAAATGAAAAAAAAGCGATTTTCGAGGCTTTGTGGAGTACAAAAGTCAATTCCGCTCGATCCGCTTTATCGGAACGAATGCAGAGACACACGTGCGCGTAAAAGTTTACGAGGTACGCGGTACGAATTTTTTCATTTCCCCTTGGGTATGGATGAGCCCGAGAAAAAGCCTTCGGAGGGAGAAAAATATTTTTGCCAGGGAAAAATCGAACGATCGGAAAAAAAAGACACGGTGGAGAGAAATTTGTTTTTTTTATCGATAATCGAGCATATATGTATTGTTTTGACGCGTAAGCTCGTTAGCCCTGAATGACTGAGCCCTGCATTGGCTGAGATAAAAAAAGGTACTCGACCGCGATATACTATATACATTATAATATCGTGGGCTCTTGATTTACGCTGCACCCGCAGTCGGTTTGACGTATCGCATATCAAAAATAAAATGAATATGTGAAACAAAAGTAGAAACGGAGATACGTCTGGCTGTATTACACAGAAGTGTGTCATTGGAGCAAATTCAACGAGACGAAAATATACCCTGCCGAGAAAACAAAAAAGAGTATACCGATATCGTGTACTAAGAACGATTTATCGGTACACACTATCGACACGACGGACAAGAAGTCATTTAATGACAATTTTAATACCTCTCGGTACGATATAAATATGAAAAAAAAACAGTAAGAATATATAAATATTCAATGACGTTGAAATAAAGATCGTCAGGAAAAATGATTTTTTATCTTTCGAAACGACGATTTTTTTTGACGATTGTTTTTTTCGAAGAATACTTTTTGCTATATTTGATATGATTGATTTTTTTCAGCATTATTTGCAGTGTACTGTCGAGTATACTCGCTGTTCTCGCTCCTGCGTGAAATTTACACTCGAATTTATTAGAAACGTGCGAGAGATCGCGCTTAAAAAACAACGCGATCCATGGAATTCAAAATTTATATATGGAATATTCAAACTTTATCCGTAAAAATAATGACTTTGGTATAAATAAATAAATATGAGAATAATATACATTTTATTTTTTGGCGTCCAGTATGCAGCAGAATACAAAAGTCGATAAGCTTTCCGCGATAATTAGAGATGTCGTTCCAACGACGAGGGGAAACATCGATTTCACATTACGAGAATATAGAAATAGAATTCTTGGATAATCATAATATAACGTTTTTTTACCAAGATTCACTAATTTGTCAAATGGCCGAAACGGAAATGGAGGAAATATAATGAATTCAATTTCGATCGATCAAGATTAATATTTCATTAAAATACGCTCGTGTAATGCCTATCGATTAGAAAAATATTTAACCAGTTACGGTACAGTAACTTTCGTTTCCTAGAAGACAAGATTCGTCATTTAAAAATATACTAAAATTAATTACAAAATAAAATATACCAGCGTTGGAATTTTTTTCTAATCGAAAATTTCAAAGAGCATGTTTTATCTTTAAAATTCTTTTTATCGCACTTGCAATAAAAATGAATAGAATCCGAGAAAACTTTGGGCTAATTGTGTGATCATTGATGTCTCATTTTTAGATGAGGATTCCTGAAAAAAGTCATTGAGATCCAGTGCTGCCCCCTTAGAAAGTAATAATTTATTCCAAAGCGTTATTTAAACAATTTCTACAGAGGGTTTTCGACAATGTTGTCCCATCGTGCAGTCAATTCGCTATAAATACTCATTCCTTCGTGTCTTTGTATCTACAAGAGTAATTCTGTAACGCAGCATCCCTTTCAGCGTCTCTTTAGTGTGTCATCTCTCTCTCTCTCTCTCTCTCTCTCTCTCTCTCCCTCTTGTTTTATTTCTTCTGGCATTCGTGCTGGCACGAATATCGTCTACAGAAAATCATCAAAATTTCTTGAAACCATTATCCCGTTCTCCGTTATTTTTTGAGATCATCGCGTCGACAGTGAGAGAGAGAGAGAGAAAGAGAGCGAGAGAGAGTAGGGTTCTTGAGGCCAAGGCGAAAACCCGAGCGCAGACGCACGCTCGTATATTCCCTGTCTATTTCTCCCCCTCCTTTTTGTGAAATAACCGTCGTGACTCTTGCAAATTCTCGTTCGAAATTGTCTTATCTAGCGAGCCTCTATCGCACGTTGATTCATTCAAATTTATATCCCCGATTGCCGTTGGGCAGAGACTGATCCATTTTTTTAGAATATCGCAGAAGAAGGGCAAGATTATTAATTAAATTTCCGAACTGATTTCCTCTTCACTAAAGTGATTTAATCAATAGTTTGTGCACTTTTAAGCACATTTTTCGCTCGTCGATTTACTTCGTCATCTTGAATATCATTTTCTGTCGAAAGTACTGATGGAGATGTCTTTTCTTTTAACCTTCGCGTTTGAGAAAAATATTATGGAGAAACGATCGCATTTTTTGAGAATCAATAAAAAATTAATTATAAATTTGACTTTCGGGCTTCTGGTTTATATCGTAACCGCGACAAGATCAGAGGGAAAAAATGGGATTTTACCGAGGTCTTCTTTTATTTTTATTTTTATTTTTACGATAGATGTTTTTCAAAATCCATGTTTGGCTATTTTTTCAATGAAATCACATATCCATTTAACGTTAATTATCTATACCATTAATTATCTTTATCATAAAAAAATATGAATATTCAAAGATTTACCGAAATCGAAAAATGTTGTATTCAATGGATATTAAATTATAATAAAGTATCGGACTATGGGGAGTAGGAATTTAACTAAAAAAAGCCGGAGCAATTATGTGTATTTTAATTATTAGAACGTCTCTGTGCTGATCGAGAGCTGCGTCGATTAACCGAATGATCGAAGTGGCCAAAAAGCGACTCATAGTCGAATAACAAAAAGGCCCTGTGTCTCTCGTTTCTTTTTTATCATCTGTACAAATCGTATTCTTTATACAAATAAATTTATAAAATTCACTAGGAAAAGACCTCATGCCATCCCCCTTTACAACATCAAACACATCATTATTATTTTACTGTATAATTTTGGCTCATATTTCACCATACATGTACGAAATTTATTTACATATTACGAAAATACTTTTACAATCTCTTCCATAAGGTAATCAAAAAAAAAATCAGGGGAGAAATACGAGTGGCTCACGAGGTCCGCTCATGTACCCACTCTTTAGTCCCATTTTTCGATTTTCGACGGAAACGTATGAAAATCTTTCAAACATTTTTTTACAAGAAAATATAAATGTTCAAAGATATATCAAAATGAAAACAAGTTGCACTCGATCGATACTCAATTGCGTGTGAAACAAACTATTTTTTCAGAAATTTATCTCTCTTTTATGAAACGTCTGCATCTTTTACGACAAAACTTTGCATCTTTCAATTATCTCTACAAATAGATCGAATACATTAAAATGTACACCGAAAATAAAATTGTATCAATTCTATCAATGAAAATGCACGTTCGTTTGACGCTGCCAAATACATTCCATCGACTATTTTGATTGGAAAAATAATTGACCGATGTCGAAGCAACAACTTTATTCAAACAAATTTGCATTCGGAAATTCTGAGATATGTACGTAATTTACCATAAAAAAATTTACAAAATACCGTTGGGTGTGTTTCACCGTACGCGGGATGTATCATAGTGTGCGTCCGCTCGAAAGCGTTCGAGAATTCTTCGATACGCGATGTTTCAACCGGATTGGTGCTAATGCCATACACCAATACTAATCTTCGAGGGGATTGGTGTTTTGCTTTTTCTTTTTTTTTTTTTCATCGATATGTGCCGCGGTTACACCATTACTCGCCTGACTCTTATTGCCCGCGAGTTCAACTAAGCCAGCGTACAGTCGTTTCATTCGACGATAGCTCGACTCTCTCGGCAATTACATTACGTAAAAGTCAATGACGCGTTCGGTGGCAAATGTGTGTGTGCTATAAACGTACACGATGTTACTTCTGGTATCGACAAAGACGACGACAACGACGCGACACTGATTCGCCCGAGAGGAATCGTGAGTGGAACACATTGCATAATGTTTCTCTGTACGCAAAGAGCCATGATTCCCTTCGTGAATTTATCGAACATACGCGAGTGTACACGTATTTCTGTTTTTTTTTTTTTTCGTTCGTTCATACAGGGATCGTCGCAAACGGCGAATCGCGGAAACATCAGAGTTTTGAGAAAATCGATAACGAGCGACAATCGACTGAACGGATTTCCAAAATCGAATCGGTTTTGGGCAACTTTTTCCATGATTCTTACGAGGAATTTTCGAAAAAATCGTTTTTGAGCCTCGATCCGACAAACTGGCCCTTCTTCGCGTCGCTTTGACGGCTGATGCGCTTTCACAAACTCCGTTCGTCTCGTAATTCATTTCGCTCAAATCGACGATGCTTTCGAACGCTTTTCAAAAAGTCGTTTTCGAGTAATTGCTACTACTTTCGACACTGCTTTTGACAGTGGTTGTATATACAGTTTTTTATTTTCTAATTATAGTCTACGAGTGTTATTTCAATGAGGGATTTGCTTTCACAGATGATAGTGATCGGAAAAATCGTTCCGTTCAAATCGATCTCATCGGAAATCGGTAAATTCGAGAAAGTTCTAACGATCCCTCTGAATAGTTTTCAAAAACTCGTTTTTGTGCAACGATCTAACGTCATCGGAAAAGAAAAAATCTGATTGATCCGAGCAATTGTAATAACTATAATCATCCTAGAAAAATTCTTAAAACTAATTAAATTTTATTTGTATAAAGAGCATGAATGAAGAACATGGTCTCGTTCCAATCGAATCGACCAAAATTGACTCTCATTTTGGATGAAAAAATATGTTTTTTTTGCAAAAAATTACGCAAAGTATTTCACGTAAACGTTCGAATATCGACGGATCATGTATTGATACGAAAAATCAAACCGACCAGCAGCCGTAATGTTCGATCGATGGTAATTCTACTTTACGTATATATATCGATCTTCCCATCGTCTTCAAATTAGCCTGTGTGTTTAAATGCATTTATTGTGTCTTCTGAATAATTCCCGATGCCATAGGAATACGAAACTTCACGCAGAATGACCCACGAGGGTCTTGGATAAAAAATATCGATTGAAATTTCTCGGAGGACAGCGACCCTTGGACTCGGCACACCGCTTCTTTCTTTTTTCTCTCCAAACGAGTAATTTCAAATCGATACCTTCGTCATCGTGTGTTTTATTTATAAACACCATAGAGCCACAGCCAGGGCGTTCCTGGCGTAATATAACACACGTCGCTAACGACTGAAATTCACCCTAACTCGTGGAAGCAACGATAACAGGAAAGGCATAAATTCTTTCCATCCTGAATTTTCTTCATTTTCCACAAGGAGCTAATTCGTACGTTATTCTTCAACAGCAACAGTGCATATGTAATTAAAAATGAATTAGAATTGATTTATGAACTAATTATTACGAACGAAGCAAACATATTTTCCAGTCTATATTTTCCTCATTTTCGTCGAGCAATTCACATACATATTATTCGTTATCAGCGGAATGGGATATCATTAAAACCTAATTAGAGTTAATAATTAAATAACTGCGAGAATTAAACGAGCGAAGACACAAGTTGTTTCGAGTTTGAATTTTCGTGAATTTCGTTGACGAATGAACGGTAATATCCCGTAATTAAAAATTGTTTGAAATTTATTAATCAGTCATGCCCATACCCGTGCCAAACGTATGCTTGTCATCATTTTCAGGATTCAAATGAAAAAATGTCAAAGTTGACTGATAGTTTATTGAATTCTTCCAATGTTTCTCACGAAATCGTCACTGAATTATTTTCAACAATGGTTTTCGAACGAATTAATTAAAACGCACTTTTCATATTTCGCAGAGGAATAATTCCTCGACGAACTTTTTTTTTCAACGTAATTGGGAGGGAAATGTGCCCGGAATTTTACTGAACACCTGTTGATCGAAAACCATATTTATTTTTTCAATCCAAATTAGTATTCTATTAAAAAAAAAAAGAAAAATCGTTTCCACAATAATCGTTCCGGTTTGCGATGGGACAAAACCAAAAATAACATCGGGTCTTCGTAAAAACGTTAAAAACCACCAAAACCGTTTTCGCCAAGACGTGAACGAACAAAACGAATCAAACGCGGATGTTTTTCGATCAAATTTCTCATTCCCGCGTGATCAAAAGTGCTTCCTCCGACCACGTGGCTGTCAGTCTTGGAAAAACGTCAAAATATACACGCGAAATACCCCAAAAACCGTATCGACGAATGAGCATCGTTCTATCGTTGATTGTTTCCCTAAAATCGCAATTTTTCGCAAAAATCGACGACTCAATTTCACAGATCTCGGGTCTTTCTAAAAATATTCGCGAAACTGAGTCGCGTATTTCGAAAGCAAGAGTACTCGAGAATAAAACAATTAAAAAAAAAAAAACCAAAAAACAGTCAATAAAAACGACGAATTTCGTTTTAGCCATCGAGTGACGTCAAGTACATGCACATGTCGAGTAAATCCAAAATGAAAACGAGAGAAGAAAAGAGGAAAAAAAACAACGGAAATAATTTGAAAAAAAATAACGAACCGATCGAGTGTCGAGGATGAAATATCGCTTTTTTTCGCCCCGAGTTGTCACCGCTGCGGGATTCTTTTTTCTTTGTTTTTTTTTTAGTCACATGTTTCACGAGAACACGAGAAGATGAAATGTTTCGAGCACGTGGAAATAACGAAAAGCCGTGTGTTCGCGCGTCGATCACAATAGCACATAATCTTCGGTGTATTCCATTGATCGGGTTTATCGTACGACGATCATTGGCGATAATTGTCACGTATTTCACTCGGAATTACGTTCAGAGCGAGAAAACCCCGAAAAACAACATTTCGAAACGAAACGGAGTACATCTGACGTTTTGGGGGAAAAAAAACACACCTGTTGCATCGCGCCGCGATGGATCGAGAATTTTTTTCCTCTTTTCGTCCATTCGCGTGACACACTTTTGATGGCACACGTGTTTGGATGTAAAAAAGGGGGGTGGGGCTGAAAAAACGAACAAAATTCAAAAAAATGAGGGAATTTGTGTCGCGCGTGTGTCGCACGGAGTTAGAAGAGCGCGGAACATTGCGCGTACAGCCGGTCGACGAGCCGTAAAAGACTGACCCGCAAAACCACACTAGGAGCGTCGACTTCGACGAGAGAGCTTACTTAGCCGCCCGATGAACTATGTGTGCGTGTGTGTGTGTGTGTGTTTGTGTGTGTCTGTGTGCGTATTCTATACTCGCGTACGAGTGTATGCACATTTATTTATAATGTAAATAATACGACAGCTGATCTGCCTCAGAAGTAGGATATTTCGGAGTCCGTCCCTTTTGCAGCGGGCATTATATGGGGCATTCAATGCAAAATCGCAAAGTTTTTGGAAATCGGGATTTTTCGCACCAGACGGACGATCGTTCGGCGAAGAGTTGCTAAATAACTCACAGCGTTGCTAGTTGATCGTTTAAAATCGTCAATGTTGTCGAGGTATTTTTCAAAAATTCAAATTAACCGCAAGAGACAATGTTTTTGCGAGTTTTTTTTTTCAATCCGAAAATACATGAAAATCATTTATACATGGGTCGTTTGCGAAATGAGCAGTAACTTCGGGTGAGGGAAAATTCGGAAAAAAGCCAAAGCGGACGATCTGTTTTTTGTGCCAGGCGTAAAATGTTATGATAATCAGTTGTATTATATATTTTTTGCTTATTGTTTATTTATTTCGTGCATTATATGTGTCAGCCTGTCCCGGAAACTTAATGCATATAATTCGAAAAAATGACAGAGATTTGAATCGTTGATTCAAGAAAAAAAACACTCGACATCAGTTTCAGGCGTTACTCGAAAATTTTTCATTTTACAAGAGGAAAATGGTTACTCGTTGATTACGATTTTGAAAAAATACTTTGTCTTCCGAAAGTGGGAATTATAGGCGAGAGAAGGTGTCACGTTTATTAATTGTGAATTTTACGTACCAAGAAAGCAGAGACTTTAATAGAGAACGGAGGGAAAGTCCTTTGCTGCGAAACGAAGCGGTTCGAAGCCACCTGGCGGATCTTTCTCGAACTACTCGCGTTAAAATATGTACGGAATCGTTCTCGGGTGTAATTTAAACGGGAGCAATGAAGATTTTATTCGTTAAGTACATCGCCACTAGAATCGAAAATTTCACGAGGAAATGATATTATTTTACAGAGTGTCGCTTCGATCGAAGAGAAATTTGATTCCCATCGTCCAAATAATTGGATCGCGAATTAAAATCGTCACTTCGGTGCATTCGTCCGAGTAAGTATTCGAGGTGCTTACCATTCCGCCGAATTGCATCGATACGTTGTCTGAAAAGATGCATGAGCGAGTCTGAATTTTCAAACATTTTTTCCTCATTAATTTGGAAAAATTAACGTATGTAAAAATCAAAATTTACGAAAATGATTCTTTCTTCGTAATTTAAAGCAAAATATATAAAATACTCGTACGGATTAACCGAAAGAACGTTTGGAATGAAAAATTTTAAAGTAACTTTATAAATCTTTCCAACATGTAGGAACGAAAAAATAATTATTTTTGATAAAATGTAAAAAAATCTGATTCTGTATTATTACATACTCGAGAAATAATTTTGATTAGAAACAAATTTTCATCTCGAGATGGGAGAAAGTAAAAAATTGGAAAGACACGTCCAAATCGATTGGAAATTCAGTGAAAAATTCAGGAATTTCTGTACGATGCGATGTATGCAAAAAATGTCGTAACGATTTTATCGATTTTTCATGCATACCCAAATTCCATTTCAAACCGGTGGTAAAAACGTTGTCGACTTTTCCACCGAGAGGCAAAAGTCCGCACCAACTTTTCTTCCGTACCAAAACTTCCGGTATGACAATCCTGTGTTTGCCGGGATTCAGTAGCCACGTCATTGATTTACTCGCTACCGCGATCACCTTGGGGATCGGAACGAGCAAAAAAAGAAGAAAAAACATCGAAATTGCAAATTTTCCTTTTTTTCCTCCCTTCCCATCTTATTCCCATCTCACCTGAGTATCGGCGAAAAATTTCGGAATCTTGTGAAGAGTGTTGAGATTACCGATCACGTGATCAAGCCTACCGGAAGTATCGACGATCACGTAGATCCCGTTAAGCTGCGAATGACAAATGAGTTTTTTTTCGCTCTCCCACTGTTTCACGTAATCCTTAATGTAACGTACAAGCATGACAAACCGTCCAGGGAATTTATATCTACCGGAGAACGAAAAATGCGAACGGAACACCGCGATTTTTTCAAAGTGCCTAAAAATCATAGACGAAACTGAACTTTTCCCAATTATCCTGTCTTTGCGCTCTAAACGGACTAAAAAAATTCGAAATTCCTAAGTTTCAGCTCGAAAATTCGCTCACGAGCAGAGAACGTCAGCGTTGCTGATCATTTCTCTCGTATTTCAAAAGTGATTTTCCAAAATAAACAAACAAAGTCCGTCCCTTCGGGGGCGGACTTTTCGTCCTTGTTCCATCAGGGAGTTTCACGCAGATCCAACGGTAACCCAAAATTCCAACATCGCAGTTTGGAACTTTGGACCGTTGCGGATCCACCGTCTGCGGGTGTCGTACAAAAAAAAAGTACATTTCTTTTTTGCAACTTTGAGCGACCGAAAGCGAACAGGAAGAAATGGAACACGCGCAGTTTATTTTATTTTATTGCGAAGAATTTCAATTCCCTGGTCGATCGATGAAACAACTTTAAGGCAAAGTTTCGCACGGATGAGCTTTCCTTGCTTACTCTATGATGATGTTGAAGTTTGCATCGTTGGAACTCTACGAAAATTCCAATTTTCCCCATATGGTCCATCGAACTTTTCTCAATTTTCGTGATATTTATATTTTCCACGCTGCGTACATGCGTCATAGTTTCCAAAATTGCTGAAAAAACGTTCGGTGCGTCTTGGAATGTTGACAATGAAGACAAATTTGACGTACAATCGTTGAATTCCAACGACACGGACTACAGAGTTGTCTTACTTTTATGTCGTGCGATTCGCAATGTCGCGCCAATTCCAAGAGAGCTTTCGTGTAATCCGTCTTGTCTTGATCGGGCGTAGCGACGACCTCGGAGCCGAGCCTCTCGAGCTTGTCCCGTGTTTCCATGCAGATGCTGTCCATATCGCCGGTAATCAGCGTCGGCACGTAAACCGTGGATTTCCCGCTGTAAACATCCTGCGAATCGGAGCCTAAATACTGCATCCACCGATTCGTACCTCCGTCCACTGTTACGGTCACCAGAGCTGCGAGATCCGGATTGCAATATTTTTTTTTTTTTCGTAATTTCAAACATTAAAAAGGAAGAGATGATGAAGAGACGATCGAAGCGATAATAACAAAATGGTGGAGATGTTTGCGAAAAAATCAGTGAGAAACGGAAGACAACTCGATAATGAAATTTCGCGCGATTGGAACGATGTTTATCGACGGTTTTGGAAAAAAGATTGGGCAAAAAGCGGGAAGGAACGAAGAGGAGAAGGAGCTCGAGGATCAATACGAACCTTTTTCCCACAGAGGCAACATGACGCTTTTCGGCAATCGAATCGGACGATTCAGCACAACGACCGCGTGTTTGTAACCTGATTGGTGTTCGAAGAAATTTTTCGGTTCCCACAGGATCTCCCGATGGCTATTTGTCGCGGTTTGCATCACTGAGAAAAACTCCTGCAAGAGACACGCGCGTCTTGTTTCGTCAATGACGGTTTTTGAGGTTATGTCGCGCAGCGACCGCGTATACACGTGGTTTAACGTTCGAAGGGACATTGGACGCAATGACAGGGGCAGAATTTAGCGAAGAAACGTTGTTCGAAGTTACACAATCGCATTTTAATAAACCACTGCTATAAATAATCATGACGAAGCTTTGATTTACCTCCCGGAGCTAAAGTGATACACAAACAGCTGATCTGTGATAGCCAGACGACAGCTGAAAAAACGCTTTCGCAAAACTCGTCTGGAAAATGTTTTTTTCATTTAATATTTCGTAATAGCAATAATAGCACACGTAAGAGATGATTATTTGCAACAGGACGTTTGGCCGACTGACCTCGTTTCATTTTTAGCATCGCTTCTGTCTCTGTTGCGTGTGTACATAAGAAACTGTTTTATCTACGGCTGGAAAGAACGCCACATAGCATACAAAAAAAAAGCGGGGAGAAAGCTTCCAGATCTTTGGAGGGTAAGAATTTGGATTGTTTCAACAATCGTCAGGGACGATTTCTTCAAGCGTTATCGCACTCGACTTATCGGTGTAAAAATGATTGAATATCGTCATTATTATTGATAATTCATCACATACATTAAATCACACAATAAAATTATTGGAGGTCGTATTTTGATTCATCGGAATTTTTCTGGCAATTCTTCATATTCGTATTTTGCAAACAGCTTCAACAAGGAATATTCAAAGTGTGTCGTGTTTACATTTTTTTGCAAGATTTTTGCATTTTTCCTCAATATCCCGCAAATCTCGAGAATTATCGTAAATTTTTCATTGCAAATTTTCTTAAATAGTCTCAAGAAGGAAAATAATCCCAATGTCTAACATTGATTTACAACAAAAAATATTCGTTCGAAAGCAATTCAACCATGTCGAAATCCTCCATTTCCCAAAAAAAAATCAATCCCACATCTTCCCATCAAAGTATTCTCATGGCTGCATTAAACCGGAAGTGAAGATTAAAATTTTTATCGGAAAAAAATGTCACTTTTCAAAAAAATACCGGGGGAAATGCTCTTACGTAGTGTTTTCTCGTATCATCCCGCAAAGATAAAATATAAAATGCAGATAATGCGTATATAGGATCACGTTGATGCCCAGTCAGCCCCAATTCCACCCTCAACTCACAGACACACGCGCGCAGTTGAGGCGATATTTTTCATGCTACCCTGTCAGGTAAGCCGGAGTATCTCGTCGTCCCGTGGGACGATCTTGAAAAGTCCACGAGCTACGCTCCGACTATCGCGAGCGTAGCTCGTAATCGCAAAAAGTCCGAAATGAGTAGCTATGAATTATTCCACAGAGATCAGACACTTGCTTGTGTACTCTCGTATCTTTGCTTCACCACCGTGTTTTTTTATTGTGTGCGAATATACGTGAGTATAGATATATATACAGGGTGTCGCAAAATTCGATATTAATCATTTAAAGTCCAAAAATTTGGGGCCGAAATGAATTTTACCATTTTTTTATACCACCAAAACCTAATCAGTTATTAATTATCAAATTCCGAGCCAATGAGACGTGCGCCATCTATATACTAATCAGTAACTCAACGGAAGTTCGCCGGATCGAAAAGAGTGGAAAGACTTTTCGACTCGCAATCCTATCCTCGATGTAGCATTAAATTATCATCATCCACTTTTTGGACACCCTCTATATATGGATAAACGTGTGTTAATAACAAAAATAATATACCTATTTAGTTGCTGTCTGAAAACAACGGAAATGAACGGACATTTTTTGCAAAATAACGTTGGATTTGTAGAAACAGAAGCTGTCAAAAATACGATGATTTTTGTAATCAAATTATTAAGGGCGATCATTGGATTATTATTTTCCTATTAATTTCCTATCATCGACATCGTCAGCGATTTTTTCCAGTTGTGCTTTCCACATCGGATTGCTCTTCTTCCGCAATGAAATTTTCAATTTATTTCCTCGTTGAAAAACGAAAAAAAAATTCTCACATCGGTGATCCAAAGCAGATCAGGCTCGATTTTCGTTTTGCACGTCGCAAAAATCGCTTTGCGTTCCAATGATGGGGTCTGTCTCGTGAGAATCAGCCGGGGCTCACCTTGAATTCGTAAATTTCACACCGTGATGCTTTTCACATCCTCCGCAGGCTTTAACAGCCTGGCCTTCCATCAGGGATGGAGTTAAGATGAGGGATGCAATTTGTTTCCGGTTGCCGCGTGTATTCTTGGCACCTCAGAAACGAACGGCCATCGGGGACAGCATCGCGACGAAGGTACGGGGACGAGAAAGGACCCGCAGTTCTCGAGGATTGCCGAATCACTGCGGAAACAGCACTTCCACCCTTCAACTCGACAGCCAAAGAACCCCGGAGAGTTTTCTTTTTATCCTCGTGTGAATTCTTTCGTCTTTTTTTTTTTCTCTCGCTGAGCGGAAAATATTATTACGTGGAGTGTCTGTTTTCACGTGGAGATACGTAAAGAGATTTTTTCTTGCACAATTTAACACCGCCATTAAGGATTCGAGATGTCTCCTGTACTTGAAACAGAAAACATGTTTTTTCTCGAAACGGAGCGTAACGAATCGTACACGTCGAAACTTTGACACAGCATGTCAAGAAAAAATATACAAAATTCAGTCATTTTTGTCAAAAATCGGCATTTTGAGCGTGAAAAATCATCGAATTCTCGATTTTCGAAAAATTAAATGTTTGTTTCACGAAAAGATGAGGTTACGCGCATCTCAGGTTGCTATTTTTCAAATTGTCGAAAAGGCAGAAATCGAGCACAGCAGAGAGAGTCGTAATTTTATTACGTAAAACATAAAAGTGCTATAAATTTGTGTGTCAAATTTCAAATTTATTGGCTGCAAAGTTTTTTCAATAGACGGTTTCGAAAAAACGATCATTTCAGCGAAAAAAATGTAATGCTCCTTATTGTAATTCGCTCGAGCTTCGATCCGGAATGTAGGTCGAATGTCTGCGATCGCTCGTCGATGAGAGGCGCAAAGATAATTTTTTTTTCACGAGCTCGACGCTGGAGGCTTTTACGAAATTATTACCCTCGAAGCAGCGCGAATTCCATTATTTTGCTCCAACATAAAAATTGTGATTACGATGAAAAACCATGGGAAAATGTTTCCGGATGTAACCCATGCCCTGTCAAGCGCGCAAACTTTTTCCCGTCGAGAAAAACTTTCATTAATAACTCTTGACTGGCGAGTCACTGTGGGAAAGCACGAGAAAAACTTTGGCTCGCATCTCGAGCAAAAGAAAAGTGCGAAAGAAGTTCGGATGAACAAAAATGAAAGAAAAAAGTCATCGCTTGCTCGCGCGTACAAAAGAATCTTAAATCAGTGTCAAAAAATGTTGCGGCACAGCAACGATTCGTTTTTCCGATATTGCCACCAGCGGTGACGTTGTTTTTTCGAACAACCGAGGATGAGCTGTCGCTCCCTTTTTCCGTTCATTATCGTTCGACCGTAAATTGTGCCAAGTGCATTCGTTAAGAGGAAAGCTCTGTTATCGAAGTATTTCAATCAGTGAAAAGCCTGTGAGCACTTTCGAGCCTCGCCGGGCGATGAAAGAAATCCAGTCTCAAAATACCGAAAAATTCTTGAAAACACTCGATTTTATGGAAAAAAAAAACGAACGAGTCAGCAGGCAGAGTGATATAAACAAAAAACAATTTTTGTGAATATTTTCGGAACTTTTTTCCCCACAATCTGTCGATAATTTATTCCAGATTTTTGGAGCACTGCCAAGTACACTTGAAACATTCGAAAAATTCCTTCGATCGGCTGTGATCCACCTGGAAATCGAGGAAACGATCGAGATGAGAAAGAGCATCCGACAATTTATCTCGCGATCCATTTGTTCGTCAATCTTTCCAAGTTCTTCCTTTCAAACTCGCGAAACGATTAATGGCAAGGTATATCAAGATCGATTGATGTATAAATCACAGCGCCACACCTCGTCTCTTCCCGTAACGCACCTCGGAAAGCAATGAGGCATCGAAGCGCGAGATGCAGAGTTCGACACCTTAATCCTCTGTAATCGCACTTTGCAAAACAGTAGAGAATTCCGCAAGATATATATTCGCGCGAGGATTTTCTTGGCGAAAGGCGAGAAGCGCCTCGCGATTGCGCCATCGCCCTCGCAACCCACAAAGCTCGAAACTGGGGTAGTCCAAAGGATGATGAGGTTGGTCCAGATCCTGTTAAAACCCTTTCTCGCTCGTATATATTTTTTTTCACGCCCCACCCGACGCGACAGTGTCGCGCACGTTTTCGTCCTCATTTTTCACCGACCCGATTCTTCATCGGCGTTTACAACAGCGCGATGTGTGCGAGGGGTAAAGCTCCTCGCGTATTCACGGGCCTCTTCCATCCCCCTTGACTCTCCTCTCATCCGGGGCTCCCTTATCGATCTTTACGACGAAATCTATCGTTGGATCCCGTCTCTTTACTTTCGTTTCTTTTTGGTTTTTGCATCCGCCTCCTCCAAACTTCCACCCGTATATTTTCATCCGGAGCATCGCGCTCCGAACCACCCCTAACGCCGTTTCACATCCTCTTCTCTTCGTCCGACAGCAGCACACGGTGGCGCCATCTACTCTTTCGTAGTACTATTACGATTATACATAGAGCATACAGAGAGGGTTGGTGGTTGAGGTGGTGGTTGGTGTCGAGTTTCGTGGCACAACCCCCGTCAGTCGTGGGTGAAGTGCGTGCTAGAGCAGCCGGTCACGGGAGCTGTTTCTTCGAGAACGGCGTGGATCGGAAGTGCGTGTCGGGTTAGGTCAGTGTCTCTGAATCTCTCTACATCCCGTCTTTCCACCTTATTTTTTTCTCTCCATCCCGCCACGTTTTCCTCAGTCGTTTTCTTTTTTTTCAACCCCTTGTGAAAATCTACTTGGCTCATTAAGGTTGTGACCGAGCGGGTCACTTGCCTACCCGCAAACTCGTTAACGTTATTCATTGGTACAGCCTCACACCGGTGTGCTTTAATTTATGCGTACGCGTGTGCGCGTTAAAGCGTAAAGACGGGATGAAAAAAAAATTGAATAAAATTATGATGGAAAATTGCAGGCGCCATCCTCGGCTTGTCGTCGCTTGAAAAATATATGATAATTGAGATGATTTTTTTTTTCCTCGCGATCGCACCACAACTTTGGTGACATCGTTGTGCGAAGGTTGCCTGGAAGATTGCTCAAACGGAAAATTGTGGAAAATTGTTCGAGATCAATCCGCACCCCCGTTTACGTCGCAGACTTCCGGTCGGACATGTACGTTCTCGAAGATATCGGGGCGGGAAACTAAATCATGTAGGCTCGAAGTTTTAGCACCGAATGACGATCTTGCCGGTGGTTGCATGGTCGCGTGGATCTCTGGGAAAATTATCCTCGAAAAAAAACGTGAAAAAAAATCTCAAAAAAACAGTATCCCTCGGAAAAGGATGTGAAAAAGGACTTGAAAAGCCGAAACGAAAGATACAACGATAACGATGACGGGAGGAAAACAGGAATGTTCGAGGGACGCGGAACGATTATAGAGAAATGTGAAAAAATAATTTATCCCCCCCCCCCCCCCCCCCCAAGGATTTTTATCAAAGGATTCGTAAACATTTTTTCTCAGGCATCTGTAGTCCTGACAGCGTTTCAGTTGATCTTCATGGAACCCTTTCATCTCGATGATTTTTGAAAAATTGCCAAATCTCGTATAATAGCGATGAGGATTAGTAATCATTGGCAAAAGTGTCGTCCCTTGAGATTATAAATTCTGCTGTGATAGAGCGTTGATTCGGTGGTTATACCGACCGTGGCTATCGATCTAGCTTATGGAATATAACAACAGGCAGCATCCAACCGATTTTCGAACATCACCTTGTGTGATTACACACTCGCGCAGTCGACAATGGCATTCGAATTCTAGTGTGATTACACGCTTTGGTACGGTTAGACGGCTGAATCCAGCTGGAGTGACAATGCGTCCGCCACTTGAAATAACGAGAGGGAGCAAGAGGGAATTCGGCTGGACGAACCTCAGCCTGATATCCCATTCCGATAATTTCGAATTCTGTTGGGAAAATAGGCAGTCCAATGCCAATCTGAAGATCCACAAGGATCATAGTCGCGGAAAATTCGTATATCCACGCAGATACTTTAAACGAGATTCGATCGATCCTACGGTCCAGCGATTTCCGCCTGTCGCGTCTGACGACAGTTACACGTTTTTGAAGAAAAATACGACAAAAAATTTAAAAAGAAACATTTTGTTTAGGCTATTATTTTCCCACGCAATTCTTCATTACATATTTCCTTACAAGAACAATCAGCAACTTTGATAAAATATATTAATTTAATTATACATAATAAAATATATTATTTTATATTGTACTATAAAATATATGAAGTTTGAGAAACATCAAAGCCTCTTTTTCTTCGCTAATATTTCGATCTCATTTTTAGTACCATTTGCTCGCGATAATAATCGATTCCATTGATGCAAAATATTTTTTTTTTCAATCCGAGATGTGTCGGATGAATTGAAGGTGGAGGAACTTGTAAAAGAAATTTTCATGAATTTTAATATCACTGTTATATACCCGCAACGTCATACGATTAAACAAACGAAGAATAAAACTCGTTCGATTAATTCGCCACAACGTTGCCGCAAAATCACATTTATATCTCCTGTGGGTGAAGCTATCGAAGGCTCACGCGGCACGCCGAGAATTGTTCGAGAAATCCGGCGCTCTCGCAAAGTTTATTCTTATCGCTTCTCAGTGTCAGACTCGGGTTGGAATCCGTTATTCTCCGAGCAGCAGTGAAACTTTAACGATTTTCACTGGATGCACACCCACAGAGGTACGTAATTCCGAGCTCGGGATAAATTATCCTCTGGATCCAATCAATTTTACGCCGGGAGTCGTTTTATCACAGGCTCTTCTCGCGTAACAATACGATCCTCATTACCGTGTACGAGTAATCTGATCTTCGAGCGTGTTTCGTCCTGATTTTTGCCGACGGTGATAAATGTCTCGCGTGAGATTTTTTTCTTCGTTCAACGCGTCGGAAGACGCGATTTCTCATACATCCAAGCTCGTCCAAAAAAATATTTTCCTTCTCTCTTTTTTTTTCTCAACGAATATATAACAACTGGAATTTCTCGTAAAGGAGAGCCGAAATGAAAACGTATTTTGCTCGAGCCCCACCTTTGCCGTTCGTCGGACTTCAGTTGCCACTGAGAATCGAGAAATTTTCTTGCTAGACTGTCTATTTTGGGTTGGCCAACAAGACGAGTCATAGACACGGTTCGTCGATTTCACGAGATCGAATGTGTAACGTTTCACGAGGGAATCGTCGGATGTGCTCTGGTGAATTTCGACAGAACCGCTGGAATTCTCGATCACGTCGATCTTCCATCGTTCCGAGCCCGTTAGAGACCTTTGACTTTCAGCCTCGACAATGGTCGAGTACCACGGGCTTCGTTACCGAGGATTCCAGGATTCGCGAATTATTGATGAACTTATCAGAGGATCAATCGCAGAGGTATTTCGAGTCGTACGGAGCACGCCGTTGGCAGGACTATAGTCATCTTTTTCTCGCTCGATAAATATTGAAAATCGCTTGAAAGGTGCGAACGAAAAGAAAAAACACGCGGGAAACGTTGGATTTTGGACCAGTCTTGAAGCAGGAGATGGCAAAAGTCGAGGGAGAAAAGTTGATTTAAAAAATTGTTTTTATTGTTTATATTTCATTTGCATTACATTGTAAGAAAAAGGATTAATCGCCGAGGAATTTCAAGTCGTGGGAAATGCCGTGACTTTGGTAGTTCCCCGATAGATATTGTAAATTGAATTTTGAAAAGTTTTTAAGTCAGAAATGTTTGAGACCATGTTTCTTTATTCCAAGAGTCGTTTTTATCGTTTTGTTACGTTTTAATTGGAATTTCGGACGTAGCGTTGACGTTGGAGGGCTTTGACCCTCGGAATCGACAAAAGTTGAGTACCACCAGCTTCGTTATCGAGGATTTCAAGGTCGCGAATTGTCGATGGGCGCGTGAAAGGAGCAATCGCAGAGTCATTTGAAATACGCCATTGGCAAAACTGCGGTCATTTTTGTTTTCCTCGCAAAGTACTCCAAATTGCTAGAAAAGTGAAGAAAGTCGTAGGAAACGTCGAATTTCGAGAGGTTTTGACGCTACGCGGAGACGACGAGCCGAGCGAGAACCGTCCGTGTTCGCTGATCGTAAAAATCGTGATTATTGTTTTTTTTTTTGCGTTGTCGAGTTTTTTTTCTCCAAATTTTCATCAAAGCTCCTTTTAGACATTCGCAGCAAACGCGTCTCGTCAAGCTCATCGTTGAACAGTGCGGTAATACCGGACTAAAAATTCGGATTGTTCCGCTGGTGAAGGGAAAGGGCGTGAGGGCGGCTCGTTCGCGAACGCACATGAAGTGGGGTTGAAACAGAGTTAAGGGCTCCAAAATGCCCCCAATAATAGGCGAAACTATTCGCTTATGGCTGCTGTCAGCCCTGATGGTACACGGTGCTGTTGCCGGAAATCCTGATGCGAAACGACTTTACGATGATTTATTGTCCAACTATAACAAACTCGTACGTCCGGTGGTAAATACATCGGACGTACTTCGCGTGTGCATCAAGCTCAAGCTCTCCCAGCTCATCGACGTTGTAAGTACGACTTTTCAGCATTATCTCACTGGTGTTTATGAAATAAAAATGTTGAACAATCAAACGCAATAATTCGCAACGAAAATGTCAGTTATTTTTTTAATCGAACGTTTTGAAAACATCGCGGTAACAATAAGAGAAACGCGAGCAACGTTCTGACAACTTTGGACGAAAAATTGATGAAACGTGTATTGGAAAATATAATTTTTCATTTGTAACGTCAATTTAAAACGCGAATCTCTTCGTGTCTGTACACGCAGGGATGTCGATATTTGAATACGTCGTGGGTTTCATCATCGAACGATTGCCTCGAAACTGTTGTATCAATAGCAGCTGGATAGTACCGAGTGATTTCGTTGCTGCAATAGAGGTCGATATGAAGTTGAATTTTCACCGTATCGAGGAGAATCGGGAATGTATTGAACACACAGCGTGAAGAGGCATCCATCAATTGCACTCTGCGATTCGATATGAAAAAAAGGCTGAAATAAGAGTGTTTGCACGTTGCAGAGAAAAATAATTGCGGATGATTCGAGAGCACTTTTAACGTTGCGCTAAAAATGAAAAAAAAACGCGTGCAGTATCGATAATATAAAGTAGGTACACAAAAAACGTCGCAATCGATAATTATACTCGGACAAATTTTCTAAGTGAAAATAACAATTTGAATAGATCATCCTGACGACGGACACGACGATTTTAATGACGTGTACATCGATCGTGATATTTTGAAAAATTGAAATCAATCAAATCCCCGGAAATCTCGTTTGCTTCGCGCGTCGAATCCACTCGTTTCGTTTGATATACACTGGAATTTTTACAAAATTGTATCGCCTCTCTGCATTTTGCTTTATCCCCAATAAATCACAAGAGAAAATGATTTATCGAAAATTATTCGCCAATCGAAACCCCGATGAATCGATCAGTATAATTAAAACAAGTTTTTGTTTTCGAAAAAAAAAACGCAATTGTCTAATAAGATCTAAATTTCTTTGTTTCTTCTTTAAATTCTCTGGTCAAAAATCAGCCCTCGTTTATCCGAAAGGAACCAATGTGACAGCATTTTAGATGCTCGGACGTTCACTTATTCCGATGCCTATAAAAAATAATCGATCTTTTCGTCTGATATCAATTTTATTATGTGCATTTGAGTGCATGTTCTCTCGACATTTCGATGCGTCGTATTCTTACTGTCTACGTTTTCAATCTATACAACGAAGCCTCCAAGATTGGATGCAAGATCATGTCACCTCGTCGCAATTTCGCGGGGCGTTATCTTATCTAGAGAGATTGTGCGTTGCTCCCAGGCATGTACTTTTCTCATGTACACACGCATATATATAGATATACATATAATGCAGATGTGTATCAATAAATACGTCTACATGTGCAATATGTAGATATCTGCATGTGATTTACGTTGGGAACGCATAGGAGAGCTCGAGGCAAGTTTGCCGCGTGCCACACTACGTAGCTCGCAAAGGTGGAGAAACTCGCAGAGGAGAAACGCATCGATCGAGTTTTCGCCTCGAGGCGTGTACGCTGAAGGCACAAGCGTGTTTTTCTTCTCTCGCTGTACATCCTGAGATCCTCATAACTACCGCGCAGCAACAGCAAAAGGATCTGACACACGTAATTGCACGTGTCGAGATGTGCAGCCTCGAGTCCTTTTCTTGCGCAGCATTGAACGTGTACTTTGGTGTATTTTTTTTTGTACTGGATATAGTAATTCAAAGTAGAGACATATATACGCGAGAAGAAGAGACTTCCGGTGCTTAGCGGTGAAATCATCGAGAGGAGAATCTTGGAAATCCTTCGCGAATTACAGAAGTTATCGGATTCACGTGTTATTCGGGTTTTCTGTATTATAAATTTACAGGGTGTCCTGGAACTCGATGGCGATAATTCAGTTACATTCGTGACGAAATTCCGAGACGAAAAGTATTTTAGTGTTTTTCCGTACGACCAAATCCTGGCGAGTTATTAATTTTCCAAACTCCAGCCACTCGCGCGCGAGGACTCCCCTCTTCCGCGCGAGGCCCACGCGTTCTATTGGCTAAACTACAACGATTAGTAACTCGGCTGGGGGTCATCGGATGTAAAAGTGTCCGAAGACTTTTCGACTCTGTATTTCATCCCCTACTCGGATCCAAATTAGTGACGTTTAATTTTTTGGACACCCTGTATACGAGAAATATAATGCCTGAAATAGTCATTCACGAGCCTCCACCGTGGTTCGTTTAAAATTTTCGTAAAATAATCTTCAACCAAATTCTTACTTCAAAATAATTTCAACAATCGACGAATCGCACCACGTTTAGGTCTTTATTAATGCTCTTATGCGAAAAATAGAAGCAGGATCGAGATTTCTGCTATCGCTTGAAATGATGATTTTCAATGTCGTTCGATTTTTTTTTCAACGGAAATAGAATTATCGGTATGAATTCAAATTTCACTCGCGTTACGTCAGCAATCAATCGCGATGGAAATACGATTGTTTTTGCCTGGTAAAACGTGTACCGTCATTCTCTCGTGCAGTCCGAAGCTACGATTTTGCGCTGCGGTTGACTGCAATAAAGCCCAGTAAGAAACACCGCGAGCGAGTTTTCAGGAAATTTCGACAATATCATAATACTCGGTGCTCGACCACGAGAGTAAATCCTTCGTTACGAGGGTCGAGCGTGGCAAAAGGGTGACTCGAGCTCGAGCCAAAACCAAAGAGCAATACAACCGTAACTCGGTACAGCGTGTTGTATTTTGGCGAGGGCGAAGGGACGAGGGAATAGATTTAGACCCTTGGACACCGCAACCAGGATTCCCTTAAGCAGGACTCGACGCCAGACTGCTTGTGCGGTTATCCAGGGTGTTAATAAAACTAATACAGGTACGTTCGCAAAGAAGATTCGGATGCTGAAAAAATGATCATCGTCATGTACCATTTTCAGCCGGAAAAGATAAACAAAGTTTGTGAGAAACTTGGCATCATTGCACGATGTTATTGAAACTGTCATGCCGATTACGAGCAAGACGAATTCTCCAACTTTTCGATGTATTTTATTTGTACTCGTAAAGGGTTTCTTCTTGTCCGAAATTGTACGAAATTTGTAGAAAATTTTCATACGATTCACCGTTTAGATTCGGTAATATCAAGCATACCGCAATTTTGAATTCAACCACGTATCTTTTTAAATCGATACGAAATCGTAAAAGAAAAAGAAAATAAAAGAAGTGTCTTCAACAGACCTTAAGGGACCCACGAGCTGGTGTAATTGCCTTTTTATGATATGAAAGTTGTAATTGCCCTTTTATGACACGAAACGAGATACATTTTACATTCGAGAAAGGAATGTACGAGGTTTTACGAGATCATACAGCGGTCTCTGAATTCAGACTGCAATATAAATGTGACAGATCTTCGTGCTCGAGTTTCCGCTTCATACGGTGTCATTTTATATTATTTCCAGAGTTTTTTACCGTTCGTCATCTTCCCGTATTTTTCTAAACCGTTAAATAAAACAAACGAGCTACTTAAAAAAAAAGCTTCTTTAAAAAAAATCAACAAAATTTTACTCCTCGCGAGATTCACAGATTACCCGACGTTGATAGATTTGTTAAATAAACGTCAGCGATAATTCTATAAAAATGTTCAATGATTTACTCGTTTGTTTCCACCGTAGCAGAAAAAAAATCATGACGAATGTATTTTTCAAAGTAGCCAAAGAAAAACCACGAAAGAAGATAAAGAACGTACGAAAGCAACCAAAGCTTTGTCCCAATTTTATCCACCGTCCATTCGAAATAACAATGAGGATGTACATTCAACGCGGACATTTTTCACCCTTCTTTTTGCCACTTTCTCGGCTTCGGTCCTCCAAGGATCTTTCTTGCTGGGATACGGATGAGAAAAAATGGAGACGAGGAAATACGAGAAAAAGTAATGTACCGCGCGAGATATATGCTGTGCGCGTGAAAGAAAAGACGTCAAACGGCTCCATCTCCTGGGAATTGATTGCAAGTAGTTCTTATGTCCGCGCGGTAAGAGCAGACAATTTTATGAACCAATGTCCTAGCTTCCTGATATTCGCCAATTTTTTTTCAAAAATATACGCAGCGGAGTGTCTTTCGCGGACAAACATGGCGGCAATACTAGATTGTCCACACAATTTTGTCCACTGATCCCAATTTCCAATTGGCGATCAGAGAGCTTCGTATTTTGTTTTCTCCAGTCAAATATAAATCACATTCGAAAACATCGATCGAAAATTCATCCAAATTTTATCAGCGGCTGTTGATTAATTGCAATTTTCATTTTTGCAACTAATGGAGTGAAAAACTGAAAAATAAAATCATTACATCTCGAAGGAAAATTTCAAAAATGTCACGAAAGCACTTTACACTTTTTATTCTTTGATACACAGTCTCGTGGCTCTGTGAACTCAACAACATCGCGTGTAAAAGCAGTTTCCATGGTAACTCTAATGTCGATGGACACTGTCATTAGGCTCCGGATAACGTAGAGTGTACCCTTGAAGGGCGAAGTGGCACTCAAGATGTGCCTTTTTTCCAGCCATCATATTCTCCTTCGGTATCTTCATATCTTGAGTGAAAATACCTTGGAGGAGACTGGAACGCAAAGGATCTTCGGAATTCTTACGCGCATTTGTCTATATCTATATATACTATACTTAGTACCTACAGCTAAGCAGACGTACATGGGAGGAAATTCTATACATCAGGTGTCCCGTTTGAAATGGATCCATTAGGACTGGGATATCCGGGTGTCCTTGAATTAGGGTCCAGAAAAGCTGACAACACTCTTGTGCGAAACTTCGGGATAAGTGAACACGCTCGTTCATTTTCAGTGAAATATCGATTGAACCGAGGTTTGTCAATACGTTGAGCATACAGTTAACGCTCTTTTTTGTTAACATCTCTCCTCCGTTAACCGTCGTCTTTTGTTAATCAAGCTCTTTCCGATCTGTCGACTGCCACGCTCGCTGCTTCTGGCTTCACGCCTTTCCCCCTCCCCGAGTCGCGCTCTCATTCGCGCATGCGCGTGGTCGGTCGACGCGGATGGTAGGGATGAGAGATCGGAGAGCGGCCCCGTTCTGTTAACGGAAGAGAGCGTTGGCTCTAGTTGCAACTGAAAGTGTGGAAATTAATTTAGAGATTCACATAGTTGTCCGATTACGTACGGCTATTTCTACTTGCAGTTGCCTCGTTATTGGAGACTACTGAGGCTCACAACGAAATTCAATTTACAGACTCCGTACGCGGTAATTGTAGAGTTGTACCGTTGCATCGCAAATTTGACGGATTTTGCAAAAAAAAAAAGATTTCCCAGTCAATTTTACGAGCAACTGCCTAAAGGATGATACTTCGCGATCGGGTGGGAATCGATGAATTTCTTCATTCGGGAATAATATAGACAATGGCCGCGAAAGCGTAAAAACAAAAAGTGCAATAAATCATTCAGTAGACCAATAATATATTTACATACTTTTTTCAAATATTTATTTTTCATGACGTAACGCATAAAAAACGTATTTTAAGGGGGTTTTCGTGATTCGAAAGGCAAACGAAAATTCCAACATCATACCCCCGCCGTTCCGTTGCAGCTCCAGCCAAGTTCGATTATAATCGCTAATCGAGAGCCTGTATTGCTTTAATCGGCTAATTTTCGGGCACTTTGTCATAGTTTGCATAGCCCCAAAGTTTAACGGATAAAACAAACACACCCCTTTAAAGCGAGTACCGAACTGAGTTTAATAATTCCATCGAGAGCAACGCGCAGTTACCGGAAGACTTCCGCTTCCTCCACGTTAAAGTAAACGCCGAAATCGACATGTGGAAGAACAAGGGGGTAGGTTAGGGTAATTTACAGCTTTTTCAATTTGACTGTCGGTCGAAAATCATCATGAATAAATTGTCGGATTTTATGCAGGACAGAATTTATACGACGAGTTGGACTTGGCTGCCGACAACTTTGCTCTACATTTGAATACAACGTTTCCTTTTCGTTTGTTGGCATTATACATTATGCAAAAGACTCGTGATTGTACGAAGCGGTAGTCAGCTTCCGGTGTATATTCGTTACCATCCAATCGCAACTTTACCTTTTCTTCTTCTCTTATTTATTTCTTATACCCATAAACACGCCGTTAAGCAATGTTTCTTTCTTCGGACTTTTTTTTATCCTCACTGTAACAGAATAAGTCAAGAAGATGGGGAAAATAACAAGCTCGTAAATAGCATGATTGGAATAATATCGTAGTCACAGTTTCCATTCACCCGGAAACGCTTCGTTCTCTTGCCTCGCTCTGCGCATGGGGCGTTCCGCCTCGAATCGGAGGGTGAATTTGTGCGAATTTTCACAAATTTCTCAATTTCAAATTTTTCATCACAAATTTTCCAAAACTCGAAAATAAAAACATCGAAAGAAATCCGAGTCCCGTTGTGAAGTAGTCGAGAAAAATCGGTATCTCGAAAAGGCCTTGAGAAGAGAAATTTGAAGAAAATTCGTAAAACTCCCCGTCAACGAGTGGAATAAAATAACAAAATTGGAGAATAAAAAGAAAATTAAAGTCCAGAAATTAACCGACTTGACTGTGATGTTCCGTGAACAATTTTTCATTTTTTTTTCATTTTATCGGGTATTTCCTGTATCGCATTGACCTCACTGAGGCTTTCGAGGCACCCACGGTGAATTATAAAGTCGACGACTGCATTTACGATATGCTCCATCGTCCGACTACTCGTGGACTTTCGCTCTACATGTTTGAAATACCTACGCTCAAACGTACATAAAATTGCAGCTTGTTGCCTCTCATTTTCGTCTTGCGTGAGCTTTTACTGCCCTCCGTACGACGTGCTATACCTCAAAGTTGTAACACCGATGCGAAACGGTCTGTGAGGATATATCCGCATCGTGGTTCACGTATAAATGCACCCCGTAGAGTACTTTGCTTACCCACGAGCGTACTCCGCCTTCGCACTCGTCGTCAGCTCACTATATAACTGTAACGAATTTTACGCAGGTAACAGCGAATGGAGAAAGATCTAACGCAATATAGTTGGTATTTATGAGGAGGCTGCGTACACCAACGCCCTCTGTGTGTACGAGTGCATCAGCAGGAACGTAACTAGATTCTTATTAAGGTAGTTGTCTCGTCAAAAAAGTTTTTCCTCAGAAATTGGGGAAGTAAACTCACAGAGAGCCATTTTGGATGGAGGATATTTCCAAATCCAAAAAGTCGATCCTATCAAAATTTTACGAGAGATCGTGAGATTTTATTAAATTGCTGGAAAAAAAAACACTTTTGACGAGACAAGTAGCTCAAGACAAGACGCTATACCTCAATTTTCTGTAAATAACGAATGAAGGAAACTCAAACGTGAGACGTGCGTCTATAATTGCTGCGAGTATGCAATTATCGATGGATATACATTTTTAATTCAATCGAGATAAAATTAAAAATTAAAAATATGAATTTTGCAGCTCCAAAGTGCATGCATCTTTGAATGAGTATACAGTGGAATTTTGCAATATCGGGAAAATCATGGATGCACCGGTGAACTTTTGTGCTACTGGGAAAACGAAAATCTTGAATATGAATATTGGAAAAGAAGCGAGCAAGCACCGGAAATTGTGATGCCGCCGGGTTGCGGAGAATCCCAATTATTTGTGCATGAGCAGTCTGCATCAATCGTGTACTTACAGTAATGAAAGGCACGTGGATCGGACGTAGACTCATGTATGCGAAGAATTTCAAAACGCCGAACATTTTTTGAGCAATCCGAGAACGACTAAAAATACATCAATTAAAAATAAAACAATTAAATAATAACAAGTGGTGAAAAAAATTGCCTTGCATCAGGATATATATATCAGGATAAATATATTTTTTTGAATTTTCGCTAAACTGCGTTCAACCAGCGCGAATCATTGTTGAATTTCAATTGATTCCGAACGGAGCTTCAAGGTTCAACGGATTTTTTAATTGACTCACGAGACAAACTGTACATTTGACGGAAATGAAATTGGCAATGGAAACGTTCCTCGTAATAATTTTTATGATTGGCAATAAATCTATCTATAGGCCTCGCTGCGCCTTCATTGTTTCACGCTTTTGCCGCGCACGCTGCGGTGGCCTGTAAAAATTGATAAAAATGCATAAAAACTTTACCCGCAGTCTGTTCTATTGTACGATTATATGCAAAGATATATACGTTGAATAAAACCACTCGCGTCTGCATTTTCATTCTATTGTTTTATCATGATCGCACGAATGAAGTAAATCCGTGCTGCAACGTCTGGCCGCGAGAAGTACGCTGCAAACTTCGTTATTTTCATACAGATCTCACGTTTTTTTTTATTCACGAACAAACCGCGCACATTTCGTAATTCCGCAACCTCAATTGTTTTCCCATTTCCATTCGAACGTTTTACACTTTTGTTTCCTACGAGATGCGGAAAAAAATGCAAAAAAAACGGGAAGAAAAAAAATTTCGAAAAAGTTCCCTCGCGATGCGCCGCGAGTTGCGCGAAAAAGTACCGCGAGACATGATTCTTACTCGGTAAAAATGGATAAACAACGCTGTTGTGACTTTTCAGGCCACGTCGACTCGTATGAGCAATGGTTATGGTAAAAACTTTCCTCCTTTCTCCTCGTCGCCGCTTTTACAGTCGCTGCATTTCGTATATACAGCGTGGCATTACAAAGTCGACTTGAAACCGCAAACGCGCGTGCACGTGACCCATTCCGCGAGTTTCCGGAGCTGCAACGATTTGTCAGTTCGCGAAGTGAAAATATACCGCGATCGCTGCTGGAAAACTTCCATTCCATACGGTGAATATGTGAGAACAGGTCGGGTTTCGTCCGATACTCGCTCAAGTCACTGCGTGTGACGTGTAAAAAGGAAAAGGTATACGAAACGAAAAAAAAACATCGATGTACCACGAGTGGACTCTCGATAATCCTTTTTCTTCCAATTTTCAAAAGTTTCGATGCTAAACTTTCAAAATTCGGTAATTTCGAATTAACGAGTAACGAAAGTATGCCCTTCAGACACGTTTAACATGGAATTCAACGTCAATTTGATGAATAAACTTCGTCGATATTGTCAAAAAAAAAGGCTGCGGAGAGCAGCAATGATCAGATCGTGAGAGATGAGATCTTTAAATTTCTCCTGTTAAAAGTTCATCCCAAAAATGCTGTTTTTCATTCAGATCCCACTCAGTTTTTCCTATCAGAGAATTTGCACAAGGACAGCACACGTTCCTTCCAAACTATTTCGATTCTAGGTTATGCCCAGTTTTTACCGTCCGGTATATTTCGACAGGCGTTGCGCACATTCTCGCTGGGTGAACCATTTCCATTCCAGTTTCTACCAATTTTTGGGTACCAGGCCGGAAGATATTTTCCATTCATTGTGAGGATTTTTGCAAGGGAGGGAAGTGTGTATTTTTTTGACGGATGCACGGGGGATGATGAAAAGAAACGCTTTGCTGAGAAGAGTTCGCGACACGCGTGCGGTCACTGATTTTCACGAATTAACGGATTAATATACGTCATGTTACTCGTCATTGTGAAATACCGCCGAATATTAACACGTCTGGTCCGCGCGGGCAATAAAAAAAACGACAAAATCGTTTAAAAGCCCGTGGGTGTGTGCACAGCTGCTATTCGAAATTTCGCGACGAAATAAAAACGCGTCCGGATCGGACGAATGTTGGACGATGGAACAAGTCATTAATTATCACCGAAATGATGACGTTCTTCTATTAAATTACCCTCGCAGACTCGTTCGCCTCACCGGAAGTAACCCCAAAGTCCGCAGTCGAATATCCGAATTAAACAACTATGTGAAACAATGCAGCCATGACGAGAACATCAACTCGTCGAGCATCAGAACTAATTGCCTGGTTGGGCTAATTGCTCGAGTACAAAACTCGTCACGCCTGGCGCACCAAGGCTCGTTGTTATTACGAGGAATGTAATGGAAGCAATGGTGTTTCTGACCTCGCTTGTCCGGCGGCCAATTATTATCGCGCAAAATCAATCCACGATTATCATTTTTCATATTAATTTTTTTATATTTAGAATTTCATGCAGCAGCAAACAACCCATTTTCGTAGCTTCCAAACACTAAACAGGTCTTTCTTTTCCACGTACTTGGGAAATGCATGTACGAACATTTTTTGAAAATTCCAACAATAAATTTGACAATTGATCAAGCGGTTCATTTTTTTCTCAAAGTCTTTTATCGAATCGTTACTCAGTTACTTTGAAGAACCATTTACAAACGAATAAATCGCGATGCTTGCTTCATTTTACATGGGGGATTAATTCCTTGGATAGTTTGAGAAAAAATATGTGACGTTCTGGAAAATTTTTTTTTTGTGAAATAAATTTACAGGCGGCCATTGTCGCCCGCCACTCCGATGCGCTGTAAACAGTCTGGAGCGGACTGGAACCTTGCACACGACTTTTTTAGAGGCTCAAATAGATGCTGGGACGAAAAATTCCATATCAATCTGTCTGTGAATGATGGACGTCTATTTTTTCCTCCAGAATTGGCGATCCGCCAACAGCAAAATACTATATTAACACGCGAATAACTTGGGATCCGGTTTAATCGATGGTGGACCCTCGGTAAATGAGGCGAGGGGCCAGGGGAATTCTGTTGTTTGAAAGGAAAATGATATAACGTAAGGTTTATGGGCTACCAAAGTTGAACGCAATCACTGCAGTGAATTTTGTTTAAACCAACGGTACAGACCAATTTGTTCACGTGACCTCTGATATGTGTATACATTAAACATAAAATACATTCACTGATCGACTACATGCTGTCGTGAGTAACTGCAAATTTACTGTAGATGCGTACATAAATTCGAATCAAACAGCCGAAATAAATTATAACACCAGATGAATTTCGACATCAACGGCAATATTGATTGTTTGGATTACAGCGTGCTGGTACGAGGAAGCTTTTTTAATTACTTGGCACCACGATCCCAGCTCTTCACAAACTTTGATACACGAATTTTCGTGCCAGACTGTAAATTCCTCCTCAGCTGACGATTCGAATTTATATTTAAGAAGAGTACGAAACGGATAAATCCCAACAAAAATATATAAAAATAAGAATTTCGAGCACCTCACGATGCTTTATTTAAAATCCGAAGAACGCAAGTTTTTTAGACACTTTTCGGGATTTTCATTTTTCCAATTTTCATACCATCGCCGGGTTCTTGAGATTCTCGTTCTAACTTTTAAAAAAATGCTGCCTTCATGCGTTAAAATAAATTTGTACGAGTAAAAAGGAATGTTATCAACGAGATAATGTGAAATTGAAATTGAAAAGATATTCAAAGGGGTTCTGGTAGAAGAGACTTTTTGCGGTGATTGGCTCATCTTTTCTCTGTTTTTTATAGAAAAAGAAAATGTCCGCATAAATCTCGTGGTATATTTATGTCATTGGTTATTCGAAATGATAACTGCGCAGACTATAGCTAAATGTTAACCAGCGGGCCAAATTGAACTCAAGTGTACATCGCATCGTCGACGATCGAGGCCAAAGAGCGTCGACGGGCAATCACGAATTGTGCCCTGCAAGCAATCCATGGCTCTTCGGGGCGCCTGGTTTGTGCGGTTCTTCATCTCTCTTTGTTCGTCCTATTGTTCGAACATATCATACCCCAGCCACCTCCATCTCACCGTATATTGTCTTTCCACCACTGTACCAGTAATCAACAAAAGGCTTTGTTGTTTGCCTTCATCTTCTCTATGATCCTCATTTCGGCTGATTTGAAGATCGCCATTTAAGTTGAACCAACATTTTACATCGCAAGCGGAATACAAAAAAAAAGAATCTCTTCCACCGTTGCCAAAATCTGGCACGGGATCTTCCTCCGAACCGGCACATCGCTGGATTAACAAATATTTCTCTTCCAACGACAATTCATCTCCGGTACTTTTTCATTAGCAAACTTCAATAATTTCCATTCAAGAAATTCGGCAATTACAATCGATATGCAATTAATTATTGATCGAAATTAATCATCTGCGACAAGTTGCTCGATCTTAAAAACAGAGCGAAAATATTGCGCGAATCTATCGAACGAAAAAAAAAAACGGTCCTGTAATTAAGAACTCGCTGATGAGATCAACGGAGGATTTAATTAATGGACGAAGAATATTTCAGTGTATGTATATATACATATAGTATAATGTAAATATAGCTTGACGCGGAAGATTATTCGAGAGCGAAAAATGTCGATGAAGCTTCAACAGGGCCTGCCAGAAGCCCTTTCACAATCTAGATGAACGAGCCTTTCCATACGTCTCGCCAGATGGACGATCAATTTCCCTTCAAGCCTCTTATTTTCGTGGGTAGAATGTTTTTCTTGCGACACGCGGAATCCTCAAAATAGTACAAAAAATTGTTGTACAAGTGAAAAACAGGTATTCCAAAACTTAATGTTTTTCATCTACAGCTAGATTCGGAATGAAATTCCGAGTGGAAATGTATTTTGGTATTTTTTTCTACGACCAAAGGCGACAGAGTTATTGATTGCCAAAGTTTGCGCCAATCGAAAGCGCGCCCTCCCTTCTCCAGCGCGGACCGCGCGAGCGCACGCTTTCCATCGGTCCATCGATATTCATCAATAACTCGTCGGGGATTCTTCCGATCGAAAAGTGCTTGAAGACTTTTCGACTTGAAATTTCTTCCCCCATTAGCTGAAAATCATCAAAATTCAGTTTTGCGATTCTAATTTAATCTTGAAGTATACTTTTCCATTTTTTATTTATTCACTTTTTCACATAAACTTTCCGCGAGAGCGACGATTTCTCTCATCAAAAATTAACAAAGTCGTGATAAGTAATCGGAAGCACGTGTACGGCGGAGTAACGATAAAGCAATTATTTTGCTCTCGGGTATAGAACGGAAATGAGGGGCTTCCTTTGCGCGAAACGTAGAAGCCGGCGCAGCGCGAATATCCACGCGGGATTTGAGCGAGCCTTTAAACGTTGGCTTTGAGAGCCAGCGCGGAGAAAATATATATTTTAACGAAGTAAAAGCGAAATGACAGACTGCCGTAAAAAGGTATAGAGAAATCCACCAATTACACCTGTTCTCATTTTTCGTTTAGTGGATGCACTTTGTTTCATCCCAAAAGTGAAAAGAAAAATCTCAGTAGAAACAAAAAAAACGGAATCGGGAATGAGGATATTAAATTTGGCAACAATTATCTCAACTTTAATTCGTAACGCACATGACACGTCTCTCGGGGTTTTGCAAAAGAAAGAAGCAAATTGTCGATAACGCTGCTATAATATTTTTCACAACTTTTCACCGGATTAATAAACTTTTACGATCTTTAAATCGAGATACTGTCAAAGTGGTCCCAACACACTGCCAACCACTATTGGTGACTTGAAGAATAAAAAGAGGGATGAGATAAGACATTTTTAAAGCAATAGTGAACATAAACGTTAGTCCAGGAGTGAAAAAATACGAGATAACTCGCGACCAACTGAAAGATTCAAACAGTTTTCACGTCAGGGGATTTTTATAACGCTCTAAGAAGTTACGATCTGCTCTTTCATTCCGAATGCAAAAGGGGTTAAATAAATTTCCGGATGACTCGTTTAAATTACGGAAGAGAGAACGACGATTTTCACCGGCAATTTTCGGTCTCGAGAATTCGCCACGCCAAGTAGGCGCAATTAACGGTAAAGTAAGGACGAGTAATTTTTTTTTTTCACCGTACACAAAGTGACGAAAAATACTGTGACGAAAATGCCGCAGGAGAGATCGTGATATCCGTGAAGCACGAGAGTTCTTTAACATAATTTTTTATATCCTGCAATTTTGAGCAAGTAACGCAAATTTAATTCGAAAGAAAATAAAAGTATCAATATTTTTCGGAGTCTCAAGCTTATCAAAAAACATTCAAGGACATCAGTGATGTTGATCGAATAGGATCGAAGCTTTATTGATTCCGCAAATAAATCAGTGACGTTGGGCTTCGAACAATCGACTTTTCACGTACTTCCCATTTTTTTTCGTCCATCCAGCGATAATTAGAGAACGTCGATCACAAAAATTGCAAAAAAAAGGATCCACTCAGCACCCCACTATGGTTGGATAACGACCCTTCTTGGCATTTTTATTTTTCACACGGCGGCCGAAGTATCTCAATCTTACTGCTTCTCGTTCGACTCTCGTCTGTTTTCCCTTGTGCGCAGTAGTATTTTCGAGCATGAACGGCCGTGCAGTGTCGCTAGAGAAAAGGGCCATCGAGCTCGGAGGATACGCCCTCGCTGTCTGTCGTTTTTGCACTTCATCTCCCACGATGTTTTTTGTCCATTGAGCCAAACGCGCCTGTCACCGGTAATCGATAGTTAATTGGCCTATATAGGACCTTCTTGGAGGTCAATCAACGTGGACATCCATTCGAGTCCACCTTGGACCATTTCTGATGGATCATGCGCTCATTTGGAATGTCAAGTAGTTGAGTAATACACGCGATAGGAGATCAAATTTCTTTGACAAATATCGTACAACAATGTCAGAGAAAAGTCATATTTTTTACGTATCGTAAAGAGGGTGTACGAAATAAAATCTTCGTTCGCACGAACATCACGTTCGCGACTTATATAAGAAGGCGTTTATCTCAAGGAGATATACCCTGGATCGAGATAAGCGCAGAGACGGTGGGAATACCTCCAGGATGATGAAGGAGAGCAAAGGAGGAAATGGGTGCGAGTAACTCTCCGCCCATAAACGAAAAATGTAACCGCGCGTCCTTTGGCGTAACTCGACATTATATTATTTCGTTCTACCTTATCTACTGACTCATTTCTCACGGATTTCCGTGATTAATATTTCGGAACTTTATTCTACTTATCGTCGTAAAAATATTTTTTTACCCATACGTTCGCGTTAAATGGACTGCGCGATTAAACGACGAGTGCCTCGCCTCAATTTTATAGACCGGCGAGGGGAATATACAATAAAAATTCAAAGATTCGATGTAGATAATAAGCGATAAATTAAAATACTCGTAAAAAAAACAACGGCGGCGTATGTTAAGAAAATTACAACGAGATCGATGCGAAACAGGCCACTTTTTTACTGGAAAAGTTTCAGCTTTTTTTATCTTCATCCTTTCAACGGAAATTTCGGGTTAATGTACTCGTCGGCTGGTCTTTTCTGAAAAACAATAGTATCACAGTGCGCATCCAAAATAAGGAAAACAAATTCATTATAAAGCCCATGCACACTTTTTTCTCTTAAAAAATCGTGACTTTTTCAATTTTTGATATTTTCCTTATTTCGCACAGTTTTACGCGAATAATTCGTTGTGATTGCATGTATACCTGACGTCGTCTTCCGACATGTTTAAAGAATGTCATCCCATTGGACCGGATCGGAAATTCCACGTCCGCTGGTGCAAACATTTTTCGAAAAAGAAGCGAAAGGCTCTTTTGCTCGGAATATCACCCAGAATCCGCAGTTTTCAGGTTCTATACTCAAAGTGAGTCACCCTATATGGGAGACGAGCGGCACGTTAATTGCTCTTCATCATCAGAGTTTGCTCAAATCCTTCGTTATAGCCGTCAATGATGCACATAAATACTGAAATATAACATCACAGAAAGCTCCTACTAAAAGTGTGCATATGCGAATAATGTAATCTTCCGTTCTGAAATCGTTCCAGGTTGTAACAAAAGCTCACAGTTTTCATAAACCTTGTGAGCTTTATTTCAGGAACCTAGGAAAATCAGAGGCAGCCATGAAAGGATCTTGACTGTGCATGAAGAAACGTTCGCGTCCAGGCGTGCATTAAGAACAAAGAAAATAACGAAGCTTCAAAGCTCTTGGATGAGAACACGTAAAAATAAACCACCGAGCGAGGCTGTGTAATCGACTCTAAACACTAGCCCCGTAAAAGGATATTGCTCCTTCGAATAAAAAGATAAATTGTTCGTTGTATATTACACGCCTCTCAATTATTCGCCAAGTTTACTGCAGTGGTCGACGTCTGGGATAAAGGCCACGTTTTTTTTTCTCGTTTTCCGGCACTGACTACAGATAGCAATTTTTTTCACGGTTCATTCTTCCGCTGAAACTTTACTAGACTCGGAAACCCTAAAAAAACAAAAATACGTACATTTTTTTTGTTCAAGGAAAATCATGGCTTCGACGATTTCATTTGGAAAAAAAACTTTATATAATAATAGCTCTTGATTTTCTTTGCCGGATTACTCGAAAAATGCTTCCCATCAATGTCAATCGAAGGATTCTTTCGTTCCATGGGCAATGTGGTTGAATTTTTAGGTCACGTTTGAGATCCGGCGAATTTCCCTAGCCTTGGGATGCTGGGATACCTCGAATTACCGGGAAAGTTCCCAGCAAGGACCTGGCCTCTCACAGGACGAGTTCACGATTAGTTATAACGACGTTTCCATACAGTATGGTACGGAAAATGTTGGGAGAGAGAGAGAGAGAGACAAAAGCTTAACCGGTAGCTCCAGCGGATGTGAAGTTTCCAATAGAGAGTTCGGCACCTTCTCCTTTCCGCTTTTCCCAACTCTGGATAATGCGCGAATGCCGCTCCTCTCTGTTGTAACCCCGAAAGTTACCGGAGATGAAGCGAGACGGAGAGTACCATTTTGTCTCCAAAACAGATTCGCTAATATCGTTGCACTTTGCATATATCTATAGAGTCCCATGAGAGAATATAGTAATGCTGTTAAATTTCCATCTTCGACGTTTCGACCAACTTGGGAATATAATCATTCGTCGTGGCGTCTGATCGCACACGGATTTATCCACTTGGCACTTCACTGATATGATCCACGTACGGCAGACGTTATTCGATCGGCAATAAAATAGACTGAGAATTTATCCGAGCAATGTTGCGAAAATCTGAGAAGAACACGGTCATTTCGAATAATAATAATAATATTTTAAAAAATAACGAGTCGTGGAAAAAAATGCTTTCTCAAAACGTTTAGATGACTACTTGTCTTACGAAATTCGTTCTCCAATTTTGGTCGATCAGACTCGAATTTTTTCAACATTTTTCCGGTATTCGCAAACTCTTGGTTTTAAATTTGAAAAGAAAAATGTCAAAAAAAGCTAGCTAAATTAGCTAGGTAATTCACCGAAGGTGTTTGCTTATATACTTTCAAGTCAATGACTTCTGAATGAATTTAATATTCAAAATTATTGAACTCATCGTTTTACGTATGGATAATTTTTTAATTATCTTTATTATTTCCTTTTGTTTTTCATTCATTTGTATAAAAATTCCATAGATTTTCATCGATAAACAAAACTGACGAATATCATTTATTTTCACCCTTATAAACTGCGAACGAAAATAGCGAGTTTTCCCAACATTTTCCGGAAGCTTTTTTTTTACGACGCACAGTTTTTTTGCCAATACAGTTCCGAGCGATCGTCCGTATAGAGATTTCGAAAACATTGAGCTTCGTCAAATCCTCTTAAAATAAAAAAAACCCTCGTGGCTGGCCATCGCAAACGTGGTGGTAGTCCGGTCACGATTCCTCGGGCAGTTATAATGAAGCTTTAACGGTTGGCGGAAAAGTTTAAGTGAACAAGTGTGGAGCGTTATAGTGCACAATTGACGCGTGAGGCTTACTTTTTCCTATAAAAGCGGATATAAGGGATGAAAGAAAAAAGAGGAATCAATATCTTTTATTATATTTCATTTTCATTCAAAAATTTCCGTCTGTAACGAATGATTACATTCAAAATAAATAATTAACCATTTGTCGACAATATAACCAACCTCCCCACGATTTTACGTCAATATTACATCCCTTAAAAAAAAATATTCAAGATGTTAAATCCACGTTGTTTTAGGGCCAGCAAGGGAAAAAATTGAACAAGTGTGGCGCGTTATAGTGCACAATTGACGCGTGAGGCTTACTTTTTCCTATAAAAGCGGATATAAGGGATGAAAGAAAAAGGACGAATGAATATCTTTTATTATATTTCATTTTCATTCAAAAATTGTCGTCTGTAACGAAAGATTACATTCAAAATACATAATTAACCATTTGTCGACAATATAACAAACCCCCTCAAGGATTTTTCGTCAATATTACATCCCTCAAAAAATATATATTCAAGATGCCAAATCCACGGTGTTTCGGCTGTTTCAGGAAGGGAAAAAATGAAAGTACAATTAAATACAGATGTAACGACGATCCGTGAATAACGGATTGGAAATTCGTTACACGTTCGAGCAGAGTACTTGTCTATTATCGACAGAATGAACACACAGTTTCGGTTGTCAAAGCCTGTGTGCATGTGGCAAACGATGAATTTCCCTTCGGGCCGTTTCGAACTTAGTCGACCTGCAAAATTGACGTCATGCAGTTGCGCGACAAATTCGTGAGTTCGGCAATGTGTTACCGTATGTTCCCTGCGTGACAAGCGAATATCGAACGAGAATTGACACGAGTATAAACACATTCCGCGTGCAATCGCATCAATTATTTTCCGCAAAAACTTTCAACTTTGACTCTGATGCTGAAACATCGATAAAACATTATTTTTCGTTTGCATCTCAGTGCGAGTGGTCCATTGGTCTCGGGATTCCAATATTTCGTCAGTTCATCTTTGGTCATGTGGAAAATTCCGATAAAAGTACGAAAATCTGTCGATCTTGAAAAATGAATTTTTCAAAAAAGAAGGTTCGGTAACAAAAAAAATACGGTTTATTTATCGTCTGGGCGAATTTTATTTGCATTTGGCCGATAGGGTTTGCCGAAAGTGCGGTTTAACTTTTGTTCGCCAAATCCCAAGGCGTTGGCTAAAATAAACGATGTTATATTCATTTTTATTGCTATCGCAGGCGCGATGAAATGGGAGCTTCGTTCTCGCCCCTGGCAGGTGAAAACGGACGGGGGCTTTTATACGATGTCGTATTTCACGAATGCCTGCATTATTAGCGTTACACTTTTCATGATCAACGATTCTCCGTCTGCCTCCTTCATTCTTCCCATCTCCGTAATTTTCTTCCGTCCACGTGCCGCGTTCATCTAGCATATGAGTTTTCTTTTTATCTCCCGGATTATCACGTATTCCAACCATCTCATCGGAGTAATATTTCTCCAAACTCGTTTCGGTTAATTGAGTGGCCGACACCGTTCCTCGGCGATGAGCTCACGAGGGCCAGATGAGTAAAATGCTCATTTTTACCTGCTTTTCAATGTAACCGTTTTTTTTTTGCTTTATTTATCAATCAGCTCTGGAGGATTTGGGGAAGAATAGAAGAGAAAATTTCAGGCAACCGTTCGAAGCTTCCCGACCATTTAATATTGTCCTCGCATTTGCTGTCCGATTTTAGCTAATCTTAAGACAAAGCTGGTATTTCTTATCATCGATATTTTGCTCTTCATCCATGATTTGTTGAAAAGCAGAATAGTGCGTAATTCTCTGGTTGTAAAATTCTGTCCTCCAGAGTGCAAATTAGCGATTGAACCTTCTCTATATTCAGAGAATGATTTCGTCCGACGAACAGACGACGGGTATAACTTGCTTCTGGGTGATTCAATTATTCGCGAAGAACCGCGCAGACTCCCAGCCTCAGTTTCACCAAATTAAAGATCTTTAATCCAGAGAAAGCTCATCATCGTCTTAACCTCGCTGCTATTCGCTGCAGAAGCTTCAGCGAATGAAATGCCACTCAACACAGTGTGTAATAATGTTAAGGAACGAAGGGCAAACACGAGACTATACGCAAAGGTTCATCAGCCTGCTTACAGACGTTGAACATGTTGGTTACTAATGAGTCTTATCCTGAGAATTTCTGGAGTAATCGTAAGGAGCTTCAATGACGATACAAGGTGTACGCCAGAGAAACCCTCGATTCGAAGATGTCTCTTTCCAGCCTCTCAAAGGGCGGGTCCATCCAGATAAGATGCAATAAGTATGGAGCAAACTTGGTCAGATAATCAACGTCTCTACGTCCTTGTTTTCCCGTTTCATCGCAGATATATTTTATCTGAACGTGCGTCTCGAGAGAGATGAGTTATCGATCTCATACGGAGTTGGAAAGTTTGGCATCTTCGGATAAACGGTTCTGAATGTACGTACCACGTGATCCTCACATGATCTCAAGCTACAAGCTTCAGCGAATAAAATGTCACTCAACGGAGTATGCACCTAAATGTAATAATGTTATGGGACGATGAGCAAAGGCAAGATCGAAGACAAGTTCATCAGCCTGCTTGTGGAGGCTGAATCCGTTGGTTCCTGATGAATCTCGTTCTGAAAGTTTTCGGACCAGTCTTAAAGAATGTCAACAACGACAAAAGGTTGGGCTAGTTGGGATACTGAAGTAAACTTTGGTTCGAAGATTGTCAATGTCTCTTCCCAGTCCTTTTCAGGGTGTGGTCCATCCGAAGAAGATGCATAGTTTGAGGCAAACTTGGTAAGATAATCCGTACGTATCTCGTAATTCTCTTTCTGTGACGGAAGGTTTCTCGAATCCCTGTTTCGTTGCATTACAGATGTAGTTTGGCTGAATGGGTTCGTGTCGAGACTGATGATTTATTGAAATGTATCGTTCGGAAAGTTTCGTGTCTCCAAATAAACGGTTCTGTATTAGACACCGATATACAAACATATGTATATAATGCCTAGTGTTTTGGATGTTACATCAGAGAGCTTGAGCTTCAACCCCTTAATTCCCTTCCACATTCTCCTCCGAGTTATTTTCGCGTACGGTTCGAAACTAGGCCCTTTACCGAAGATCCTGTACCCTCGACGTTGAGGTATACTCATTTCCTCCAACATTTGCTCAACTCTTCACCCTTTTAACTCTCTTAATCACGAAACAGAGGAGACACGTCAGGCGTTTTAGCAGCACTCGAGAAAAGTATGTCTTTAGCCGCGTACCGAGTACCGTAGCTGGTTTCTTCGTGTTCTCGAGATTTTCTCATTTCGTTCAAATTTTGCTCTCGCATGTGTCTTCCTCGCTCTTAACCGGAACTTTCGACCGAAAAAACAGTTGTCGCTCTATTCTGGAAATCAATTATCGTCGGTTCGGGTGTATCAATTTGGAAACTGAATTGTCACTAAATATGTCATTTCAGCGATAATTGGGCGCAATGTTATTCCAATTCCCCTCTCAGAACGATCGTCCGCGTTATTATTTCGGGCTTTTATCTATTCCGAGGTAATTCAGGCTCGATCAGCTTCGACCCCTCGGCAAATTGGAAAACAAAAGTTTTGTTTGCCTTCCATCGTGTCGAGAGACGAGAGTTCGTAATCTACATTATTATTCAACGGTGTTGGGGTTGCTATGACGCAATAGCTGCCCAAAATTTAATACAAAAGTGCACAAAAAACGGAGCTGATCGATTGCAAGTTCGAAAAAAGTCAAAGAGTCTGCCACGACCTTCAATAATGCGAGAAACTTGCCGTTAATATTGAAATATTGGACTTGTAGGTTAATTGAAGGCGAAGGTAGGTTAGGTAGGTTAAAAGAACGTTTAAATAAATCGACAACAATAAATACATCAAAAGGTTGACATAGCTCGCACGGATTTTTCAAAAAAGCAGAGGAGATATGTTTTTTATTACCGAAAATCAAACCCGGACATTCCACATCCATTGAATTTTTGGTGAAGGTTGATCCACCGATGTGCACAAGCGTCTCTCGCGCCGTTGCATTCTGGCGCGGTCGCCGCACCTCGCCCGTTTCCACGCCGCCCGGATATCATAATGAGACATTTGCCGAGGTTTCCCGAGCGTTTGACACTCTCGTGTGACCGCTTAATTACTTGTATGCTCGCCTGCTTTACTCCCTCGTCGACGAGTGCATGCCCGCGAGGCTCATTTTGGCAACGATACCGCATGAATTCAGCCTCATTTCCATTATGTTTTCACTCGCAGCCATCTTTTGGGCCGAATTAAGGGCTGTAACGCGCCTGCCATTTTTCCGCGTGCACAAAGTGGACCAACGTGCCTCTGACGAGATAAATTTTTTCAAGAAAGAGTCGGGAGGATCGATAAATTCACGCTAAAAAAAAGCTAATTATTATTATCAAACGATCGTCCCTGTTTCGTGCGCGATTTTTCGTTCAAGGTCGTACCACGGTGAACCGATTTGAGACGGAAAGTTTCATCACTGCAATGGGGTCCGGGCTCGCGATAAATTTTCAAAACTGACAACCATGAGAAAACGTTAAAATTGATTCTCCATGACACCTGATAATGAGGTGACCTTGAAACGTTCTCCAACACGTACTATTCGTTCCTTGCGGTAAAATTCTTCGCTCGTTTGCGGCCATCAGCTGGTGATTAAGGGCGTCAATCGCGAGGAAAATGGCGATTGAAGGATCGCTGGGTCAGTCGCATAAAACGGCACAGTCGCGAGGGAGAATTGCGTCGGCGCGTTTAACGATACAAGCGACGTAACGAGAAAGAAGAGTAAAGACAAATGCCTGTGCTTCAACCTACAAATGCATCGTGCGCGTCAACTCTCACGTTCATCCGCGTAATTGCGCTTCTTTCCTCGTGGAAAACGAGAGAATAGCTGGGTAGGAAAAGAAAAAATTCACCGCGCTAAGGCGGACGACAATAGTGCCGGGAACAATAATGGCCAAAGAATGGGAATGGAAGAGAGAAAAGAAAAACACGTCTGAGGCTGGAAAGGAAAATATCTGCGGCTCGTATAAAACAGCCCTTATAGACGCGGATATCGCTTCATTCTATCTGGCTTATATCGGATTTTTATGATGACATCGGCGAAGGGGAAAAAATATTAATTGCAGAAAAAAAAAGAAACAACGTGAGAACAGAAAAGAACATCTTTCTAAAGAGACGAAGACCGCGGTGGGTCTGCTGGGGTGAAATTTATGATGAATCAACCGTGCGAAGTAATAACGAGGTGTTCACCGAGAGATACATGAGGTTGATCCTTGCGCTTGTTTCGCGAGAATTGTGGTAAAGAATATCGGCCATTTATACCGTGGGTTCCTCGTTCCCACACCGCCGAGCGAGATAATAATGGGAAAACTAGTCTGGCTCCTGTTCTCGGTCTAACACGGGCGATATACACTTGCCGCAGGGTGAAAAATACAACGAGTTAGCAAAAGTTTTACATCAACGACCGGGGGAACGTAGAAAACCTGTCGAGCTTTCTGCCATTCTCATTTGTTTGCCGGCTGCAACGTGTACTCACGTCCAGAGCAACGGGCGAAAAGGAAGAAGCAAAAATAGTCTGCTCGTACGCTCTGGGATCGGAATAGCATCATGTTCGTGAACTGAGCTTCATACGGCAGGCAATAATTTATATTGTTTACTGATTCAGCAATAAAGGTTCAAACAAGACCGAAGGAAACAAAAATTGACGCTGCGAAACTGTTCGTGGGCAATTATGACTAGACGGAACATTTCCATCCCCGCAGAAGTACGACTATTGATCCTCCATCAAAGAGAAGGATGTTGCACGAAGGTTTTTTTTTCAATTGTGCGATGTTGCAATTTTCACGGGAAAAAATCAACTTTGATCGAAGAAACGAGCCTCCAGGGTGAATTTTCGTATTAAGCCAGGGCTGTTGAAGCGGTCCGGGCAGTTCCGGCGTTGGAGGAACACCTAATAACTTTTTTGCAATGAAAAAACATGCTGAAAGCTCTGAGAATAAGATTGAGTGTCGATGGACTTTCCAGCGTTGGTAAATCGCTCGCAAAGTTTGTTCGAATACTGAAGCATATTTTCAGGATGGCTGAACTAGGCTGGACATTTTGGAAATCTGGTTGTTCTTATTTAAAAATTATTTGAGGAAAAGAGAACAAACGAATAATAATAATAAGTAGTTTGACTCAAAACGTCACCTACGTAATATAATAAAACGTTCTTCGGAATAATTTAACTATGCGAAAAAAGAGAACCATTTCTCGTGCTTAAAACTTCATAATGAGATGACTCGTCCCCTGATTTCCAACGTTTCTGAAAGCGATTGATCAATGGGTATGAACGATCGATCTAAAAGAGCAAAAGCGAAAGGGTGAATGAGAGATTGGAGTCTATGATGATCATGAGGGATAATAGACTTTGCGCAATCCGGCTTCTGCATGGACCGACAAGCAAATGCTCTCGTCGAACTCAACGACCGATGAAGGTCAGCATTTTTTGCAGTGCTACGAATGAAGTGTTCGCGTTTCATTTTTTTTGCGCGACTATCAGACTGATTGCTGCTTCATCCAGTATTTTATACTTTTATTTTCTCCTCTCTAATCTCCAATCGATATTATAATACATGATGAACGACGAAAAAATCATCTCCGCAAAATGACAGACCGGATCGTGGCTAAAACCGCGACCAAACGAAACTCTACCTTGCTTTTGCATTCAAGTCTACTTTGTCAACTTCTCGATGTAATACTTTTTTAGTCCTTCCTCCTTTTATTTTCCTTAATGTAATTATTCTTTTTCAACAAGCGTGTGCAACAGAAACGGAGAGATGAACTGGCACGTAGCGCTCAACTTTCCCGTTTTAACGGTGAAAAACTGTTCTGGCACGGTTTACATACACGATGAGAGTTCTTCGTTTCGGTGTGCGAAGGCCAAACGAGAAAGAGTTTGCTGCTAGGTGGGGAATACGCGAGAGAAAATTCATAGCTCGCAGGGTATACTCGTTATATACATCACGTTGAGTCGACGACTCGTCGTAACGCAGCTATTACAGACTATGTGGAGCACGTATAATTTCCACTGAAGAGAAAATTGCGGATTATGAAAAAAGTGATACAGCAAACTGGATGGAAAGACGTCTGTGAGAAAGATAAGACAAATTCATCCGGGATCGATCGATGGAGAAATGAAACACCTTAGGGTATTCTCCGAACCTTATAATGCCCATTTTCGAGGTAGAATGGCAGAATTGATGGAGAAGGAAAGAAACATTTTTGACGCGATGCTCAAAATTGATGAGGAATTTATAAGAGAGAAGTATGAAGATCGACGATTCATTGGAAATGCCAGTTTGCGAGCGTGGAATTGCCAATCTTGCCTCGCTGAAGGCGATCACCGGTAGTGCCATTTCATGGACCAGGAGATTCTTGACGACCCCGACATTCACTGCCAATGCATTCAACCATCGCTGGGGAGCAAAGAATTTCCTCGAGACAATCTCGTCATTGTTGGGAGCACCAAGAGGAATACGAATTTCGTCTCAACTCGGAACGGTGGATTCCCTATCGGATACAGGAAATTTATTGCGAGTCACGATTTCGATACCAGCTACGAAAACTCTGCTATCTTCCTTGTTTATCAATGTATACTTCAACATTTCTGCGATTCTTTTTCGAATCATGCACTTTGAAGCAGAAGCCAGTGTTTTCTCGCTCCAGATACAGTATCACCAGCAAGATGCAATTTTTTCTCAACAAGGAGTCACGTTTTCGAAATTTTGTATCGATCACTATCACTCCCTTTACTTCCGAAACGACTTTTCGCGTTTTCTTATTTTTCAATGTATATTTGTCGGAACGAGAAATGGCATGGCTTTTCGCTACCTTTCTTGTTTGCCAACCTATATTTGCGCATCCCTGTGACCCGTTCTGTCATGAAACGAGTATGTTCTTATTCTCGTTCCGGATGCAGAATCAACCACGAGGTACAATTTTTTTCATGAGGATTCGAGATACAATTTTCCAACATTTTCGGAAATATCGCAGATTGCAACGGCATTTTTTTTTTCTTTCGTAAATGTAACAAGCTTCCATTTCACGAAGTTCCGCGTTAGCCGATGGTAACTGTGGGCATCGTGAATCCGCGGAGGCATGTATTTCCATAACGTGTTTCACAAATCCCACTAGTGGGTGCGGAATCCATTGAAAATCTATAACTGCCTATAGCTGCCTGGCAATGCCTAACTTAATCTTGTTCCGTCAGTTACACAGATATGTACACATGTTAATGCCGTAGGATTCCTATAAACCCAAGTATGAGAGCGCATTCTCTAAATTGAAGGCTGCTAGGATTAAACGGGATTAACGTTGCCATTGGATTGACGTTGGTAACGCGATATGCGTTGCACTTCCGATGGATATCATAGTTCCACTTGGCCATGGATCGTGGTTTCATGAATCACCAAAACTAATCGTGCTCACCATCTCCACCGTCGAGCATACCAAACCCGTCTGTTCAACCGGAAAGGCGCTCGAACGATGTGTTTTTGCATTTTTTAATAATTTTTCAAATAAAAGTCTGAGACACTTGAAAAAAATTGAACTTTCAGTCTCTCTGATGGGACATTTCGTTTCCCTGCTCTGTCATGAGATTCGTTCCTCATACGACACCCTTAACGTTTTTTTTTCGTTCTTTTCGAATTCACTCTCCGCAAGAGGTTTTCTTAAAGCGACTCGGGCGCGATGAGCCAATTTACAGAAGAATTGCTCGCAGATTTTTTTTTCCACTCGTCAAACCCTTTCTGTCGAATGTCTCAACTGCCACTTGTTTCATAACAAGCCTCGTTAATACGGGATGTACACACTTGGAACGAGCCGGAGTAAGCGCGGAAGCGTTGAATATTCCCGGCTATAAAACGGCCATGCAAATGGCAAAGATTTGCATTTCCCTTGATTTACACAATAATGGTGCTCTCGAAGGAGACCAGAAGATCTCTTCTTATCTTCACCGTAAATTCCTTTCAGCAAAACTTTTACCTCATTTCTTTCGCACAGATCCCACCTTGCTCTTTCCACTCGGTGGTATGTGTCTCGTTCTTTTCCCCTATCATCATCCACTACGGTCAGTGACTCGAAAAGCTTTCTATATCACCGGAATCCTCGACAAAAACGCTGGCTAGCAGCGGAAAAAGAAGTTCTTAGATTAATCAACGACGAGAAAGATTCCTCTGGGTCCCTATTTTTAGAGACCAAAGTGGAGGAGCCTCGATCAATCTTTCCTGAGCGGCGTGCACGTTTCTGTACCAATGATTTTTTACAAACAGTCTGGTTGTAAGAGTTCGACGAACTAATCAATCATGCAGAGAAAAAAAATATCTACGTCGACGTACACCCATGAAAAACATCCTTGATGGAAGTATCCTGCTGTGCACTCGACAAGACTTTTAATGATTGCAAGAAATCGTAGCTAAAAAAAAACCTTCCGAATGTTGTTTTTCATACTTTGCAATGAAAGGCGTGGAAGTTTCAAAGAATTGATTAGCCGCATACTTCCGCAATTCCAGCAAGTTCATTAAGGCAAGATGGGGAAGTGTAAATAGGTAAATTTAAACACACTCGATTTTTTCAAAATTCAATCAACTGTTCTTGAATGATTTTAAACCGACCTACCGTTTTCTTCGATATTCACGAATACTCGAAGCTCATAAACTTCTTCGATAGAGTTCCAGACCATTGAATTCATCGGAAGAATGAACCATTAAATTCCGCTATCGAGCACACAACACGGTAAACCTTGGCAAGTATGAATAGACGCCGCAGTTGATGTCGAAAGAACTTTTCCAGCTCGTTCGAGTTCCTCGAGGATCGTGGCGTGCTGTGCGAGGCGAAAAAGTCGAGCCCTGAGTTGATTCATTAAAATTACGATGCTTTGGTGTGCAATAAGAAAAAAAATCCTCTTCGCCTACACTCTCCAATTCCGAAAACTTAATCACCCGAATCTATAAATTAATGAATTTGTTAGATTATGACGTAATTATCGGTGCAATCATTGACAAACGCGTCTGTGATCGCTGTGGCCAACATGACATGAGAGTAGATTCTGCTGGGGTGATGATGATGATGATATTGTATGGTCAAGGCTGTTCAATCATCACAGACAGTACAATATCAACATTGTTCCATTCTGCTATGCCGTACTTGTAGCCCAACTGTGCATCGAGAGGAGCTCGAGAGAGACAAGTGCTCGAATCAGGTGCACCGAGTTCCACTCAAACCTCTTCTCTAATCAAAGCTCGTTTGCTCGAACGTCTTGTAACGTTCAATACAGCCCTTTATGACAGCTTTCCAAAAGCCATTAGACTAACTACAGTGCGATGCTAGGGTGGACATTATCGAAAGCCTCGGTAACTTTGTCAAGGTGTCCGTCGTCACTCAGCGTTCAACCTAATGTGGATTTACTAAATTCAACATGAGTCTGTATTAAAACGTCAAGATCGCATGATAAACGAGTCCCTTAACAACTGTCTGACTCTGGTAGGGATTGGTGGCTCGGGCATATTTATTACCAGACCCAAATGTACCTTCGTACCGATGGTTAATCCACCCAAATGCGCAAAATTCATAGCACTCCCTGTCCTGCCACGTACCGCTGTATATGTCATACGATTCAGGTAAAATTTGGCTCTCAGATGGCCCATTGGAGATACGTGTTTTGGCTCTCGCACATCGCGCTCCCGTTAGTAATGGGTGGAAAGCTCCCGGTCTGCTGGCATTCACACTGTAACGACTTGTTCGCCTCTACCTCCAATTGGCTCGGTGCACTAACCACTTTGCATTCTGATCAGTAACCCAGGCGCTTCTCCACCGATGCCAACTGGATTGTACGGAAAACGCTTCGGAAACCTCGGTTCATACGCGTCATAGTTTATTGAGCTCACGGGAATATACTCGCGCCTGCCGGATTAGGGATCATTGCGAAAACTGATATCCGCTGCTTGGACTAATCCAGAGTTTGCAATCACTGAAAACGGCTTTGTTCCAGTCACTGGGGGTTCAACGAAGAAGCGATTTCACTTATTTAAAACCAGAGTGTGCAACATTTTTTTTTTGCGATAATTCACTCTCTCAAAGTTTTTTCGTCTTTGTAAAAAAGGTGCTATGCTCTCGTCAAATTTCGTTGCGAGATTTTGAAACGCCCTCTTTTAAAAATGCAATACTCGTATCTTGATCATTCCTGCTCATTTTTCCCCCGTTACTTTTTATTCGCGTTCGCGTTACCTCGTTCCCTTGCCTCAACAGCCACCTCTCATCGACTACTCCAGCATCTTTCTCTCCCTGCCCCATTTTCTCCCAATTCCTTCATCTTGTACGGCTAAACCAATTATCCTGCAGCGTGAGACGAGAGAAATTTCTTTGCACACCTGTCAGTTGCATGTCTCTGAATTTATCCAATAACGTCGACCTTGTGGAGGCTTCTCCGTTACAACTGTCAATTAGCAGATAGTGGCACGAGATGGACGAAGATCACAACAGCCAAGATCGGATCGTGGACGGAAACTCGTCCGAACCCGTTCGTCCTGGACCATTTATCTAGATTTCCATCTTCCCTGGCTGATCCGACTCTCGAACATTATGCATTTACTTCCAGAAGATTGGACATAATTGGAAATAAAGTACCACTCGTTCAAGGGACAATCTTCCATACTTATAAATGGACGATTATTAAACGGACCGTGCGAAAATTGTTTGGATCAATTCTACAAATACATTGAAGAGATTTGGTGAAATGTCCATCATCTGGTTGAACATCGAGATAGACTGGGATCTAGACGGACCGAAACAGCAACGAAGTCAATTCGCCCGTTTTGCTTCTGGTGGGAGCCTGCTGCAAAGGGTAGTTTCCCTTTAATCGGTCGATCCGTGCTCATCGCCCTTTTGAGGCTTCGTTCACACACGCACAAGCATACGGCACACGCTTGCGTGCGCACGAATTCGCACACCTCGCTTCTGTAATTCCACGTTAAACGTCAATGATGTTTTCAGTCTCGTGACGCGTTAAAAATACCCCGCCTTATGCAACATCCTTACTTCGCCAATGCGGGACGGATCGTTTATCCCGGGTGGCGATCACGGGATCAAAGATGATCGAAAACAAGACACGCTGTCGTTAGGATCGAGCCTCGATCGATGTATTCCTGCTTAAAATACAGCACGATGAAACTCAACTTGCACACTGGTACAAACAATCGCCACGCCCTGAACACTCACCGAGATCGAATTCTGGCACGGATGGATGCTGTGTGTTCTCGGAAAGGACAATTGATCTCAACACTCTATTCCGTTTCGATACTTTTATTGCTGATATTTGCCCGATGGATCGAGAAACTTCATTACCTGCAGACTTCTAAACGGACATTTGGAGAGCCATTAATTGCCCAGCTGAAATTCATTTGGCATCCTCCTCCTGGGATACCGTAAGCGTCCGATGTTTCGAGAAGATTTGCGTTTCAGGTCATTGACGCTGAACCGGTATCGAAGGAAAAGAGAGCTCTGCAAACTAAACTGTTCCACGCTCGAATCCATCCCCTGTGTCGGTGTTGGCCTTTCCCACACATATCAGCTCACTTACTCCTGAGTGGATTCCGGTGTTCTATCCACTTTTCTGTACTCTCTTCCATTTGCTGAAGCTGCATAGCGCTTCATCCACCCTGTGCTCATTTAACCCTTAACCAAACCATCCCTTGTTCCCTCCTCTTCTGCCGACCGACCGAACACCACGCCCGTCAACCTCTCGACTCATTGATCAAACATTATCTGTTTATCCCCACTTTGACCTACAGCAGAGACGTTGGTTCGGCTCCAGGGCTATGTCCGTAGAGAATAGAATGGGATACTGTTTTCTTCATCGATGTAAATTATATTTGAAATTCTGCGCTAGGTCCTTTGGCAAATTCGGAAAGTTATGCAACAAAGTACGTCTGTACGTCGAAACACATGGACACGCCTTTTCGAACAACCGCTGTCGACGATTTTCATTTTTCGTTCGAGGCTTTTCGGAACCACATTTTTAAAAGTATTGTCGCTTTTTCGCCTTTTTCACTTGTTTTTTGCAATCTTCTTCGAACGTTTATTGTGTTCGATTATCGTTTTTGGTAGCGTGTATCATCGAATAGTCCGTGATATGCAACAAGTATATGTGTGGAAAAAATATCCAATGAAAAATATTGGCGACCCAATTTTCATAACCGTGCAGTTCAAGGTTATAATCTTACCAACATGTCGCAATGTTCTGGACGTCCTGACATTTAGTGGAGCACACTCTCGTGCTTTTACGCAGATTCTCTCCTGCGCAATTACGATTGGTAGGTTAAATACGTGCTGCGTTTGCCATGTCCCTTGGAAACAGCCGCTATGTTAGAAGTCTGGTTAGCGGGCCATACATCGTTCGCGAAGGGGTATGGGCGACCGTAATTAATCGCTGATTCGTAGCTCCAAGCGTCCGGTCGTTAATTATTGGTAGTGCGTGAATATAAAGGGAATATACGACAGCTTTGAGTACCCGGTTGGTAAACCTTGTTCACAGGTGTTGTTTGCATCAACAGAAATGCCATTCGGAAGAATTATTCGCGACGATTATTACCTAATTACACTTTCCATTAAAATTGAAAATACAAACCATGCTTAGCAGATTACAAAAATATAAGTAAGATTTGTTACGTTAATGTTTTTCTCCGGAAATACTTGTAAAGAGTTATTCGCAATTTCATACATTCCTCGAAAGGAATTATCGTAGAGCTAACTTGTAAGAAATTCGGCCCCGTAAACAGCAGGGCGTCAGAAATCACTGGTTTTGGGATGGTATTCGATATTTTACTACATTTCCTTCCGAAATAATTCCCTTTTTCGGGAATTCCTTTTTTGGAAAGCTTACGAAATGAGGAAGTGATTTTCATCATTTTTACGCTCTCGAAAAACGCTCTTGGAATTTAACGCAATTAAAAATTCTTTCCCGTATCTCATTTACGAAATTTTTATTCCTGAATCAACAGAACATTTTGTCATGAATTTTTGTGCAGCAGGCATTTATCCATCGACTGTTTTAAAATAGCTTAATAAATTCCCAGAGGGCGCTAGTTTTTTTAAAATAATTATTTTCCACCCAAAGCTCATTGAGACATATTTTATTAACATTTGATTGATATTGGATCAATGCAATATAAATATACAAAAGAAAGGATTTTATCGTAAAAGAACGCGTTTTAACAAAACCTTGAGATTTCTTCTTATAAATTACTAATAATTCATGTATATTCATGTTAAGAGGATAAAAAAAATCGATGCAAGAATCTCCGTCGTGTGACAATATTGTCAGATTGCGGATCGATTGAGAACGGTGGCGTTCCATCAAAGATTGTTGGCGGGGTGAATATGGGGTGAGCCGAATGGAAGGGCGAAGCCTGAACGTTACGGTCTAGCAGGCAGTTGGGTTAAGTCCCGATGTTCAATCTACATGGCACATTCCGTTGAAATTCGAACACCTATATACACATCTTTTCAGCATAACACATCGAATCGATCCATTGACCCAATTTTTGCGTACATTCTTCGAGAGTGTCTTCGTCTTTTTAATTGAAAAAAAATACAAGATTTCGTCGCAATTCACGATTATATATTCGTAAGTACATTGAGCACCGTCGCGTAGAAAATTGTCAAAATTTCACAAAGTACAGTCACGAGAAAAAGACAATTTCGATACTTTTTTTTTCTCTTCTTTCAATAGCTTCGCTATTCTCCTTTTTCCATTCTCGTTTCTCGATTTCCGCGTCTTTCCACCTCATAACTTTTCTCTATGCTCTCTGTTCACCTGATTTGTACGTGTCACCAGCATGCCACAATAGAGTTCGGTTCCGTACCGTCGTCATTTCCTCCGTCGAGTTTTCTCAAAGGTTTTTCATTTGTCCACGTGGCTAATTAGGTCACGGTCACGGTCGTAAAGATCTCATTGATTGTACGGCTGAACAGCTCAACAATAGTTGCAGGTTTATACGTCATCGGGCTGCCATCCATCTCCGTTGTGTATAGAAAAGCGCCGTACAGGCCTGCATCACTTTCTTATTTTTTCAAAGATTTTTTAAAATATTTTTTCAACGGCGTTTCAAGAAATCTATGCGAAAATCTTTCATGTTCGTCGGTGAACGATGAGTCTCGCAGCAAAAAAAAAACAAAAAAGAGTGCAATTGAGCAAACGTTTGTTTTATTTACGCGAAAATTTCTCGGATTATGATTTTTCCAACGTGGAGAAAATGAAAAAAAATGAAAACGTTGCCAACAACGTAAAACACCCCAGCTTGGAGCACAAAGTTGCAAGTACATGGTTAACTTCCACTCTTCTATGCCAGCACTCGACTTTCTTTCTCTTCCTGCATTATTCATGCGTGATGTTCGGCTCATACTTCTCCTTCGGGCAACTTGTCGGTTTTGCTTGCATGCACCCTTCATCTGCAAGTGTAAAAGCATCATCGTATTATTCATCGACGGGTGTTGCTGTATTCTCGATATATACGACAAAACTTTGTCCATTAAACTCGCTATATTTTTCGAACCTTGCCGTTTTGCTTTGCTCTCTTCTTCAATCTGGCTCTCGCCTTAATTCTCTTAATTTTTGTTTCAGGCAGTACTCAGACGTTTCGGGCAATTTCGTTTTTTCTAGTGGTGGAGGTAAAGAGCCTCGGCAAATGAGGATCCTACTTAAGGGGAGGTCACTCGCCCCTGTTTCAGACCGAAAAAAAAAGAAAAAAATAGTGTAATTTGACAAAAAATAAAAACACTCGGGCATTGATCTCTCTCTCTCTCTCTCTCTCTCTCTATCAAATGACAGAGAAAAACAGTTGAAAAATTGTCATACCCAGCAGCGAGGGGAAAAAAACAATTCGCAAAATAACGTTAGCAGGCAGAATTCACCTCGTTGATTCTCGTCACGAGCTTTTTCGTTCTTCTTATTAACGAAAAACAAAAAAGAAAAAGCCCGCGTTAATTTGCATACAAAGATATAAATTCGTATGCAACGATGTGGACGAGAGCGAAAACAAAAAAAGTTTCTCGAAAAAAAAATGTTATCAATGCTGTGAAATCAACAAACCAGAAATTTCGCAGCGTTCCTTCTTTCATCCACCGTATTTTGCGCAATGAAAATGAACGAAAATACATACAGAAATTCACGAGGCCCGGGAGACACGTACTGAAAACGTCAGAGAGAAATAAAACGATGGTGAAATAAAGCGGGTATTTAATAAATGCAAAATAATTCCACGAGGAATTGCAAAAAAATGCGACATTTAAAAAAAAGGCTCCAAACTTGGATCGTGTTTGAATTCCCATTTGAGCAAAGATTTTTTTTTCGCCACATAAGAAGTTGCCGGTATCGGGGAACCGTATCGTAAATTCGTGCTTCATCGATCTTACCGACATGCACACGCTTCGATTGATCGACCCTAATTTAGGTCCAATGCACAGCTTCCGGTTCGGAGGATTTACGACGACGTGAGTGATGAAACTGCGGTCGAAGAGATATAATCGTATGATGTACAATAAGGGAGAGGAGGGTGGGGGGGGATGAACACCTGAAAAAAATGGCCAAAAAAAATTTTGAAAAAAAAATTCAACAATCTAGTTTCACACGAGTTCTCTTTCATTCTCATAATACTTTGTGATTGAAAAAAAAAATTTCTGTTCAACGTTTGTCGTACTGACGCAGAGTATTGGAAAAAAAATCGAAAATCATCGTCGTCGGACAATAAAGTAAAATATATAAAATATCCAAATGTGCAAAATATAAATATCAATGTATACTAGAAAAAAAAATCGGAGCAATCTTGATTTTTCACGAAATTAAGCAATTCGGAAAATGATGCACAAAGGGCTTGAAACGAAGCTCTTATAATCATCGATAAATTGCTCATCGACTTTGCGATAATCCTTAATACCCAACTTAGCTAATGCAATGTTTCACACGGATTTGGAAGATCCGTCAGACTCGGAATTAAATTTGGCTCGCAGTTATCGCCGTGGTACATGCAGCTCGCGTGCATAATCGAATCGTCACAGCGTAAAATTCGTACGCGGATTTTGTAACTCCCGTAGTATACGGTTACAAATTTAAGCAAGTTTGAGCAGGGCTTTTCCCGTAAATTCGGGAATTAACGAAAACTCCGGAGAACTGCGGAAAGTGAGAGGGAAAAAGAGGGAGAGAGCGAAGGCACGTCATGGATGAAATCAGCATGAAGATCCACGATTATGCGTCTGGGATTTATTCAGCAACATTAATTGCTAGCTGTGATAAGAAAAATGTAATCTTTCATGTAATAAACCTAGTTGGTCGCTTTTTTTCCGCCTTGTTTTATCATTTTTTCGAAAAATTGAGAGAGTATCTAAAAATATGAGGGCAACACGAAAAAAAATACCGGATATTACATTTTTTCGAATCAATTTTGAATATTGCTATTACTCAAAATTGCTCTGCTGAGTTTTTTACGAATGGTCGATTTTTTTCCAGATTTTCACGATATTGCTCGGTCCTTGGAACACTCGTTGAATATTATTTTTGTTGGAATAATGCCAATCTTGCATCCTTAATTTCGACGATACATTCAAAATATTTGGTAGTCTTGACAATTAACAATAAAATTGCATTATTATTCGTCATGTACTCCAAATGGTTACTGTAAAAATAACGAGGGAAATAGAGCTTTGTTATCTTTTTCTCTCCGTTCCATTCCCTTCGGAATGCTTCGGCTGTCATTTATTTCAAACGCGATATAACGCTTAGCAGGAGAGCAGAAGCTTTCTGCTCTCCGGTCCTCCCACTCCTTTTTATTTTTCTATCGAAAAAAGAGAAAGCTTTCGCTCCCTTTCACGTTCCTCCATTTTCCTGTCTGTCGCAACGCACGAAAGAACGCTATTAAACTCGTTAAAACTTTCGTTATGGCGCACGGATTTCGAATTAACATGGCGGAGTTGAGGGTTGGAGCAGAGGCGGAAATAAAAAACGAAAAAAATAAAATAAAACAAATAAAAAGTGGAAAAACGATCACACGGTGTATTCAAGGTCTTTCTCTCGAACCGTCAATGTAGCCTATATTTTAATATTATTCCATCATTGGTTATACCTACATAAATACGTTTGTACATAATATATATATAAGGATATACAGGAAGCTGAAGTGCCTGTTTCGCTTTCAGGTGAAACCCTCATAAATATTCTGACACAACTCCGAGTGAATTGGAAATAACTTTTTCTTCACTTTGCATTCGTGGCGAAGACCCGATCTCATTTATTTTTATAACAGCTTTTCAATAATTTTATACCTTCATTTACTACACTTCATTGTACTTTGTAATATCAGTGAACGTTGAAAAAATAATTGAAATTATCACAGAATCGATATATCATAAGAATGATTTTAAACAAGATTTTACTCAAGGATCTTCGGTGTCCAACAACGTTGTTAAAAAGGCATCTACGATGATTAACCTTGAATATACGTTGCTGTTTTTTCTTCTTATAATCTACTTACCTTTTTCATGTTTTTTTTTAAATACAAAATCCGTCCGGGCAATATGGATCTTTCGATATATTTATTGTTGTCGATTTATTCATTTCTCGATCGGCTGTCGAAGGGGTTGAAGCAGCAGCTATCAGGTCATGTCAAACTGCACTCTGCTGGAACTCTGGAAAGTTCATTTTCGAAAAATGTTCACATTCCAACTGTGCTGCTTTTCCTATCGATTTTATAGCTTCAAAACTACGCTGGAATAAAGAATAAGATCCAAATCTACTGTGATTAAAATTGGCGACGACGGTTATTTTCGAAAATTTTCGGATACATCTCGGCGGAATTATCTCTGGAACGAAATACCGAAAAATCTTGATTTTCGAAAATGAAAAAAAAGTTGTCTTGAAAAAATAAATGTTTCGCGAATGACATGATTCGTCAATGAGAAAGAAAAACCGCCGTGATGATTACGACGAAATTCTCATGCCAGGTTTAACGGATCAGTGAAATTTTTTGTGCAATGTTAAATCTGGAGCACATGTATGAGGGTAACTTCGAATCCGGGCCATAACTCCAACTAGATTCACGCCCAGAGTTCGCAGATTCACGACTTTGCCAGAGGCCGCAACGTCGTCCAATTAGTCGTATTTCGCGAGAGCCTTCAACCTCCCTCGCGCATTTCTACGTGTGTACTACACTGACTGCAGTCTGACCCGGAAATTACAATGCACTACACTGTGTGCTGGACAGTCACATTGCACGAAGAAACGAAGATGCATCGGAGATGCATAAAAAGCTTTATCTCGCGTATCGTTTCCCATCACTGTTTTTTTCGTTATTTTTTTTTTCAATCGATCGTACGATTATACCTCGATAGAAGTTATTCGAATAAACCCACAATAAATATAACTACGATACAGAGAGAACATTTCAACGGTATAAAAGTATGGAATATTAAAAAGAAAAACACGACCCCGAAAATGATTTCAACCCCGATATAAACTCTCGCGTTTTCTCTTAAACGTTTTACGAAACCCACACACGCAATGAAAAAAGTATCGTTCATGAGTTTTCATTTTGTCTGTTGCAGAATCTCAAGAATCAAATAATGACGACGAATCTTTGGGTAGAGCAGGTAAGAAAAATTCAGCGTTCTTGCACGGTCTATTTAATCTCGTTTCAAAAAGAAAATAATAAAAACAATTGTTACGTGTGTATTATTCAATGAGTAAAAAGAGGGGGAAGTTAAAATTTTATCTCTTTTGCCACATTTGATGCATCCTGATAAACGAATTCGCGGCTTTGATTCTTCTCGTTGAAACGACAGAAAGTTTCGACGAAAAGTCTGTGGTGTTCGATGGGAAAATGTTGGCATAAGACAAAAGATGAGCATGTACAAAGGGCTTGCTGCTAATGCTGCCAAGTCACAGAGAAATGCCCAAAAAATGTGGAATGAAAAGCAGATGGTGGAAAAAAGTCAAATTATATTGTTCCCATGGAGTCTAGTGCTATTTCAACTGCACAGAGAGCGAGGAGGAAAGATAGGAAAAGAATGAGTGGATACAATGGTGCATTGTATCGTCCCATTATGTTGGACCTCACTCGTTAAGTGCAACTGCAGATTGCGTTGCAGAGTACATACACTCGCACTCGTCGAGCATTGTATGATCTTCCGCATGTGCTATACGTAATATACAATGTTTTCCATCGTATTTTGTGCTCTGTACAATTGGCAGCATATACAAACGTGTATTTACGTGCAACGAATTTGATTTCAAGTCTTTCGTTAATAATTCATCATTATGCTTCATCATAAAAACTATAAACGTCATAAGCGACTAAGCACGTGGCACATATTGTGTTTATCATGAAATGACGAGTTGGTCATTATTTTTGAAGTATGCGAGGATGGTGTGCAGCTTTGATTTTAAAAAATGAGACGAATACGAGTCAAATTCGTTTTTAAGCACGTTCTGATGTTTCAATCGCAACGAGAACCAAAGGGAGATTCAAGCGCGATTTGGCTCACTCCGAAAACCCCAAAAAACTATTTTCATTTAAATAACAACTGTTTTTTTGTGTTTTCTTACCGAAATTTGGCGTTTACTCGAAAAACTCGATGAGTTTTGTGATCGGCGGAAAATTTTCGATGGGACAAGCTCTTGAAACATTGAAAATTTACGAAAAAAATGTTTACCCATTTTTGGCGGCGGTTAGAGACGCCCTCGAGTAGACTAGAAAAATGGTGACAGTTGAGTGTCGATAGCTCGATTCCTTCACCATCAAAATCGATGTTGAACATCGCGAAAAAAATGCGAAGGGAAAATTTACGAAAATCGGTGGTCGGACTTAAAAAATCTGCCAGAAATCGAAAAAAAAAGATATCTCGATGAACCCCGCGGCATTTTGATGCTTTCGCGATTGCCCAGAGTTTTTCCACCACTTTTTGACCTACTTCGTCTTTCCCGAATTTCTTTGCCTTGACAAATTGTGTGCTGGCATATGGAATATCGTGTAAGGTGCGCGAGAGCTTTCCGATAGGTTGACGATGGATAGTGTCTACAGCAGTACCTCTCTACTGAAGCTTCTATTTACTCTCCTCCGTTGTCGGGTTTCCGGCCGTCAACGATATTCACTTATACACACCTCCCACATGTAACGTAACATTTACAGGATCGACAAAAAGTAATAATTCGTTGCACCGTTGAAGTTTTTACACCTCAGCTGAATCCCCACAGAATTTAATCGTTTCTTCAAGCCAGTTTGTTCAAGATTTTTTCTTCTGGGTCTGCGGATGGATTCTTCAAAATTTGTGGAAAGAATACTTAAATCTCCAATGTCCAAAAATGTTGTTTTCGGTTAAACGAATTTTCAAAAAAAAAACATCAATTTTTCTTCTCAATTTATGCGCTAAATTACCTGCACACTATTGTCCACGCGTCTGTCCACACTCCCTCAATTCCCAGCTGTGTGAAAATGAACGTCAGAATGCACGGTATTTCCTTATTTTTATTGCCAAAATGCTCAAGTTTTTGAATCTACCCTTTCGGCAATTCGGAACTCTGTGTTTTGACACGGCCTGTAAAACACATCGTTCGATCCTCGCTATCGATATATTCATGCGGAGAAGTGTCGAATGGTAGACGTTACATCGTGCCAAACGTTTCTCACGCTCTTGGAGATGTCCTCTTCGTTTAACCCAGAATCAACTGATCGGAAATCGATCGAGACGCAATAGCAATAGCGGAATGCCATCAGTGTATTATGTATCGAGGATCTGTACATACAGATGTGTACATATATCTATATATAACATGGAGAATAATCGAGCGCTGCCGCCACGGTGATCGAACCTCTTTCATTCATCTGTTATGCCACCGTATATACGATCGACTTTTCATTGCTGCTGTGTAACGCGCGTCAGGGTGGGATTTTCGCTCGGCTTGAGGGGATTTGATTACAAACCTATATAGCTCCTTAAAGTCATCAATCATTCACACCTGAACGATTTTCATCGCAATTTATCGCAATGACGCGAAAAGTATTATTCAAAGGCACAGCATCCGCGTTTGATGGACCATGTTTCCATAGCTGCTCGCCCGCGTACCAGAGTCTCAATCCTTCTCGTAGAGTAAAAATTCTTCAGGTAGTGGTTCAGGTGAAAAGTCAGCCAAGTGTAAGGAAACTCGTACAACTCGCAGGATAGTCGAAGAACATTGGACGAGATTTTTTTTTATTATTTATTATATTTTTTATTACAGGATACATGTCCCAAGACTCGAGTTTCACAACTCAACGGGCATTCAACAGATCGAACAGTGCTCGAGGACTCTTCTACCTGGAATTTTATCCCAAGTGTACCATTACATCGACAGCATCCATTTTTGGAAGAGTCGATACTTTGTTCAACGAATTTTCCGTGTCGATCGTGCAAACGTCGTCTGACTTTCCGTACATTAATAACTGAAAAACGGTTTATCATTCCGTGATTTTTTTTTTCTCGAATTTTTGTTTTTACGACACAAATATCGAAGACATTGAAAAACGCTGGTTCGGGACAATTTTATAAAGCACTAAAGGTAACAAATGTCTCCGATTGAAGTTCTGATCCGTTCTTTCATTTTTTTTAGCTCTTTCCCTGCTCCAGTCGTTCTACCCTCGTTCGTTCGTTCGTGGATTCAACCTCTCGTGACCCAGATATATTCTATTTCGATGAAGCATTTTTATTTCAGTTTTATCTTTGGGGTTGGCGGTGGTCCTCTCGCGTTTTCCTTTGCTCTTTGTCCCTCGTGTCCTCCTCCTTCTCTCTTTACGTGTATATCAACCTGTGTTCGAACTATTTGACGAAAGTGGATATGGGAGACAATTTATCCAGGCCATGGAGCCAACATATATTGACCAACGGAGTTTCCTTGCTGACGACACGCGTGCCACACTGTGACTGAGTGATAAGCACCGCGAACCACCCTGGCAACGTCTCTTCTCGACGAAGAGGCCGATACTTCGGCGTTCGGGCGTATCCTGGTCGAGTGTATGTGGACCTCGGTATCTGAGGCAAACAGCTGGTCAGAAATTCGCGCGAAGGGACTTTAAAGTATAACGAACGTGAAAATATGACACTTAGACTTTGTATCGAATTAAACGACGATTTTTTCTTGCATTTCCCGACGTCTGACCAAATTAAAAAATTGTTGTAATAAAAGTGCAAGGTTTGTAAACTTTTGAATGTTTTCTCTCGTCAATCGCTCGCTCGCTCGCTTTCGTAAATATTTGTTTATGAAATGTACACTGTGAACAATATCGTAACGCACGACTCGATTGCACGTAGTTTCCTCAACGATTTGGGATCAGATTACACAGTTTTTCGGTTATCTGAAAAGCAATGAGCCGAAATGGTGTTTTGCATTCAGAACGGTTCTTGGCACGCCATCGTAAAGGGGAAGAAGCAAAACCTCCCTTTTTCCCTGACACTAAAGAGAAAGAAAGATTCTCATAATGGGCGACTAAATCTCAGCACGCCGAGCCAAACCAAATACACCCTAAATGACGATTTACATTTTGCATATGAATGCACATAAAATATCAACAAAAAATAGCGGATCCACGAGACTGATGTATCGATTAATAAATCAATTGAATTGATAACGTGCTCTTTTATTTTTTTTTCAAATCGTCATTCGGTTTCGATTTTTTTTCGGATCAGTCTGTTTGAAGTTTTCATTAGAAAATGTAGATACCTGTTTGGATAAAAAAAAGTTGACTTTTGAATATTTTTAATAATAATCGGGAAATGAATACCTTTTCAAAAATATTTTTCAATGAAATTTATTTATTCGTCTTTAAGTATGGAAATGTCAAACAGGTTTTCTTTGCGCTTGAAAATGATTGTTTTTTTTTGTTCCTGGTGTAGCGGATTCATTGAAAAATATTTGAAAACTTGCATTTTTCTCTTCAGGAACGATGATTTTCGAGTGAAAATTTATCGATCGTAAAAGTCAATGTTTCACGTCCGAAATATACGAGAGTAAGGGTCGTGGAAAATAGAATGCGGTAGTAAATTTTAGTCGCGCATCAAAATCGCTGACTCCTCGCCAAAAACCATCTCATTATCAGTAAAATATCCTTCCGAGTTCTTTTCTCTCGCATTTACTCGATCTTCTACATTTACGGGGTGGAAGTACCCCGTAAAGCCCGGACTTGGTAACAGTCGCACACTCCGCACGAAAATATTGTGACAAACACATAAATTTCCGAATTTACGTTTCTCGTACGTACGTTTCTCATTTGATGATTATTCGATATACATAAACAGGAAGCTGGAGAGAGAGAGAGTAAAGTTAAATCGACTGGACATTCACAAACGACGGACGATATTCTTTTTAATATCCAATGTGAATTCTTCCAAATAAAGTTTTCTCAAAATGAGTACAATACAATTTTTCTCAAAAATATGACAATCTAATTCTTCCATAAACGAAACAAGCTTAATCGCAACGCACGTGAACGCAATAATCGTGAAAAATCAATTTCCTATTTTGTCTGAATCTTGCTTTCATCGATAGCATAAAATATCGAAAAAAATACAAGCAAAAATTGCCCCTTTTCGTATTTATTCGAGAAAATAAGTAATTTTCGAAAAATTCAACGACGCCTGATTTTTTCATCCCTTATTTCGTCATACTCGCAACGGATTATTTCAATTTATCGCCGATATGTATACCGTGCAAATAAAATCACTGAAGCAACTTTTCGAGCCTTTTACGAGTAGCTCGCATTTCTTCGGTTCGCCAAACCCCCTCGTTGCTGCTTCAGACGGCGATGAAATTTCAAAGTCGAATTTTTCGCACGCTTCGACACCTTCACGGCTGCTGGAGAGTTCGTTTATTCGCGATTTTCCACTTCGATATTTTTCGCGCTCTCCATCGCATGCACGGTTCTTTCCGCTTGCGTCCTTTTGAAAAAAGTGTGACAATCGTGTAACACCGCATTTTATACACAAGTGAGGGCACGAAGCCAAGTGAAACTTTGCACGCTCTGTACATGCCCGAGTATGAAGAATTTGGTGGAATCTCTTTGCGGCTGGGAAAATCTCCCTCGTGTGTCGATGGACACACACGAGTGAGCAGAGAGTTGCGTCAATTTGCTTCTTCCGCATGCATCTAAAAACGAGGAAAAGGCCAAATAAACGACCGATTTGTGGGAAACTGTCGACACTCCTTTCGACAAATGATTTTCGCGAAAAGAAATGGATAAAAGATGGACTCTTTGGAGGGAGAATCTTGTCGGACAGGCGGATGGTCCACGAAACGATTTTTCAGCAGGAAAAATCGTTGGATTTTTGATTTCTCTACTAATAGCTCGCACTATACCTTTCTCACCGGTTGATATATTTTGCGTATCGTCAATGCGGAGTCAACACGATAATTCATACATTTACCCCAAACCCCAAAGCTTAAAAAACGATGCTGGTTTTTTTAAGCGTTCAAAATGTGTCATAACGTATTTCGAAATAAAAATGGCGATATTTAGGGAATTTTTATTTTTTCCATTAAATACATCTCCTGATGTGAAATCCTTAGAAATATTAACGTTTCGATGTATTGTCTGTTGCAAGTCGTGGTACGATTACAAATTACGCTGGGAGCCCAAGGAGTACGGTGGCGTGCATATGTTGCACGTACCATCAGATCACATCTGGCGACCGGATATAGTGCTGTACAATAAGTGAGTAGCAATTTAAAGAAAAAGTATCATCCATCAAATGACGTTTCTATTAATTATTATGTCGATTGACGTAGTGACAAAGCATGCTGTCAACGCTGAGGCGTAAATTTATCGAAGACACTCTTGCCTTTTGTATCGACCATCATTTTAATCCGATTAATCGGTTAAAAAAAAAGCAGCAATCCGCATAAATAATTTCGTTGTCAAAATTTGGAGTAAAAGAGTCTTCGATGAGAAAGAACAAATGCCAGCTGACAAAACCGTCTATTTGTATTCGTATTATTGAGTATTGGTTTAGAAATGAAATATTTTGGACCGAGCGTTTCAACGTATCGTCACAAACGAGCGACAAGAGCGATAAGCCTTTAAAAAGAGAAAACAATAAGAAAAAATAATATTTATATATATATATGAGCTTGCGTAAAATTCTTGTAGAATGACAAAACGTGAAACTTCGTTTTGGGCATAGACGGTACATATATAGTTTAATGGATTCATATCGCATGAAAAATGGGCGCTGCAGCGAGTATTTTTTCTTCGATTGATGATTAAAAAAGAACAAATTGAGTATCTCAAAGTGAGTCGGTACGCGGTTCGTGCGATCGGCAAAAAAAGCGCGTAAATCGAGTGGGACGTAAGGGATGAGTCCGACAATTAGTCGGTAACGATGCGATTATTCGTTGGAACAAATTGATTGCATTAACAATGTGTGATTTTTACGTCGAATTGTACATTTCCGGGTTAATAAAAACCGATGCGATAAATCGAATGGAATTTCATCGAATTTCACGAATAAATGAGACAAAAACCAATCCGAATGAGCTCTGCATAGCGGATATACACTTTTTCGTCTTTAATAATGGTCTTGCATAAACGAAGAAAAAAACGTGGGGCCACTGGTGAATATATTAAGGAACGGAAAGTCGCAAACACGAAACACCATCGTAACTCTCGAGGCGTTTCTCTGCCCCCTAAAAAAAAATACGTACATACATATTTATGTATTACATAAAAAAGCAAAAATACCTCATCTTACTGATAAGTAATTTCACTGTTTATATACGCTCTCGGCGCAATGACAAGGGGGAGATGCATTTTTAACGAGCTTTTGATGGGCAACTGCAGGGTGAAGCACTCTCTGTTTGCCAACGCCACAAGAATTTTATGGTGTACGAGTTTACGGTACATATACGTATATATACATACGTGTACATAGAAAAATAAAATAAAAATGTATATACGCATCTATACATCCGTGTTTGCGTTGCTCGGACTTTTATGCTAAATCGTCCTCCTCCTCTCGTCTTTCATGACTGACGAATTATGTTTAAAATTCCTACGTTTCGCAGCGGCTTTTAAAAACACGTTGACGAATATTTTCTCAAACTTTTTACGAATTCGAGAAAAATTAATGGACGACAAGGACATTTTTCTACATTGCAAGACGCCTCGTAACGTAATTCACCATATTTTACGATGCGATTGTTTATTCCGTAACGATGCATGGAAAAATTGGTAATTTCATCTAGACTGAACTTTGAATCAGAGATTTTTTGCGGAGCATTTCGCGGGGAACTGAATTATGTCCCCTCATATCTCGCGACTCGCGAATCGTATTCAAGACTCGAACGTTCCTTCAAAGAAACCTTTAAAGAAAAACTTGATTGCGTAAATTCTCGAGCTTTTTGCAAATCAGGATTTTACTAATTGCGTATAATATAGCATGATCAAAAAAGAATATGGATAATTATTATCGCAGATCGATTAAAATTGGTGATTACGTAAATTTCGAAAAAAACATGAAATCGTATTGATATTGAAAAACATATTTATCTCGTGGCTAAACGAGTGAATCGTGCAGGCGAAATTTCCTTCACTTCGAACTAATTCGAAGGCTCGTGTTGATTTTTTCTTTCTCACTCGACGTTCGTAGAGCTTTTTTCGCCACTCAGCTCGGTATGTTTGTTAATCACATGGTGGAGTCGTCTGGCAATTTACGAGAGTATTTGCACCAGCAACGAAAAATACTTTATCGAGATGGGAACGCGATTGGTACGTGATGTATGTTACGTATTTTCGGCCCATTTACGTTGGCGCAATCAAGGACGTTATAAATAATCCACGTAATTACCTTCATGTTGTACGCACTCGTTGCGTACGTATTTCAAGAGCATGTATGAAACATTTGGATATAAAGTACGTGAAAATCACGCCCCCTGATCGAACTCGAATCAGTAGGTACTATGGAGTCTCATTCGATAATTCGCCTCACTTCCGTTTTAAATCCCATTCGAATAAATTAATCTCGCGGTCGACGAGCATGATGCTTCAATTTATAAAACAGTTGTTAACATTTAATTACCTTGAACTAAATTCTATCACTTTTAATCTCACTCGGGAGCCTGCGCGCAGAGTTTCAGCCAGAAACGTCGACGAATGAGAAAATGTGATTTTTCGTATCCACATTACGAGTTCTTTCAAAAAACAAAGGTTTTTCAGGAATTTTTGAAAAATACTGGCTCAGAAATGCGCTTTACCGTTTTTCCACTCGTGGACATTTTGCGTATCATCAGCGCAGGATTGACAGTTTTCTTCGTTCGCGAGATGGAATTGTTTCAAGGCCCCGAAACGTCCATTTTGACGTTTTCGAGGTATACGATGGTCGAAAATGTTAATAACTCACTGTTTAGTTACCTTGATTGACTCGCCAATGTTTCCCATGATAGGAATGATTGATCGAATCACGCACCTTTCGTCAAAATTTTCGAAAACCCCAGACCGCGTTGCGCACATGAATGTATGCACATATGCGCGAAGATTACACAAGATGCACAGAAATTATAAAAAATTTTATCGAGCCCGTTGTCGCAAAAGGACGAGGAACAATAGCCGAGGTCTCTACTGGAACTCCCGAGAAATCAAGTTAGCAAAACGCCGAGAGTTTCCTCCAGCTTTCGAGAATATTAAATATATATGTAGCGGCATCGTGAAATTCCCTGATACTTCCCTCATATTCAACAAAACGTGATATCCGATTGCCTCCGTTTCAAGATCTTGTTACACCTCTGAATAGCAAATGGAGAAACGAGAGAATTTCTCAATGATGGTAAGCCCGAGGTTGAGGGTGAACCGCTCGTCCTTTGCTCATAAAATCATCCAAGGACACCGCGGGATCGCCCTGACAAATAATTCAACGTAAAAGAATAAATCATTATAATCGAACTTTAATTCAGTCGCCTACTCCAATAATAACGGACGCAGCATCCATGGATTTAATCGATTATCCTGATGCATCCATTCGGCAAATTTCCGCCTACTTTTCAGGCGATTTAAGCATGAGTATCTTGATGAATAACTCGGGTAGAAATTGTACCTCCAATCGTAGCCATCCGGTAATGGTTATTCTCGACTAACAATGTGCAATCAAACCGACAGTCTCCTCTGAGCCTGCTTACAGTCCAGCAGGCATCCTCGGCACGATGTGCAAATATTTTGAGATTGTTGTATCGTGGTGACACGCGAGAATGCCTTTCTCTGTGAGGTATAAAACCACATTCGCCACACACGAGTCTTCCTCTAGGTTATATCCATATATATAGATGGATTCAACAAATTCAGGATAGGAGAGGCTATATACACTCGTAATAAGAGCTTTGTGTTTGCAATCGGCGGAGGCACACGCGTGTGAACAACGAATCGAATGGCGTTGAGCTCCACGCTTCACCAACTGTCCGAACGAGGTGCCAGACTGTGCTTACAAATTAGGGTAGATAAAAAATCATTTTTTCCCTTCTTCACGTACTGAAAGAACGATCGCAACACCAAAATTCAAGCTTTAATATTTAGTAGCATTAATATCAACGCTGAGAGGATCAGCGTCGCAATTTTTCATTTTCCGTTTGAGCAACATGGGGTGATTTTTTTTGAAGACAGAAATTTTTACTAATTGATTTTGGCAAGAGAGTTTTTTAATAACCTCGAAAAGTGTAAGCCTTTTTCCGCTCGTGGACAATTGGGGGATGAAATAATTGCGAATACAATCCGGAAATCTCGAGTCGACTCTTGATTTCTCATATGCCGTAACATTAATGCAGGGTGTGACTTAAGGTGTGTATTTTGGTGGGTTTGTTAGACCACGAATGGAAAATCGTAACATTGTAACGTTGTAAATTGACATTCTATCTATGAGAATGGGTTATATATCGCATAAAGTATGGAGGATTTATGCTACGTGTTTCCCGAACGAGACCCAAGCCACAGGATGCCAGATGCCGGTGTGGCTTTCAGCCATCCACTCTCGTAATGCAAGGATATAATGGCCTAGCCGTAACTCTTCATACAAAATTGTAATACACATTTATGGCAAGCAACATATTCCGAGACTTCTTTCGGATGGCCCGAGTTCCACCGTCGAATAAAGCGACGTATATCTCGATGATTTATCTCGCATCTTCGCAACCTTAAAGCTCCATTTCACGTTGATCAGTTTGCTGATTAATTGATGAAACGTTGAAATTCAGGTCCGAAAGTCAATGAGGAACAAATTTTTCGGTACGAAAAAGTGAATGATCGTCATGACGAAGGAGGCTATTTTAATTGAGAGGAAAATGTATATTGATCTCCCTTTTAAAAGTGGCAAGGGTGGTTTTAGGGAAGCCTCGAGATTTCGATGGAGACACTTGGAATGATGAAGCCTACGCCGAGATATTTTAATAACGAACAGCAGTGGAATCTTGTACTCCGCGTCTGCATCTTCGCAGTCTCTGCCTCCCTCTCTCATCATCTCTATGGACCGATTTTCGTCTCGGGATATTTCAACGAAATCCGCTTCTCCGCAGTCGTCAATCAGAGTATTACCCTCTTGGGCACTGAGATATTAATATACCCCGAGTTTCTAGTGTGTTTATACGCCATTGAGAACTATGTTTGTCTCGCTACATTCGCCCTGGAGGTCTGTACGTCATGATGAATTTCTCATAGCAAACATCGGACGTTCAACGGTTGTAGGTGAATTAGACTCACCGGCATAATGTATGCAACTGTTTAAATTCAAGTATTTTATGCGTACAGTCGGATTTAGAATGGCCAGGTGTCCCAAGTACCGGAAGAGTGAACATTTTTGACTAATCTTCTCGTACGAGATTTCAGAGTGATTTTTCGAGATGAAAAACACCTTTCTCGTCTGTCGGGGATTAAATTACAAATTTCAGAATTTAAGACGTACGACAGGAATCAAAAGAGCCAAACATCCGTCTTTTTCCACGTTTGGTAAGGGATAATTTTGTCGACTTTTTCCACCAGCCCAACCTTCCACCATCACGAGACTAAACTTCTCGCGCGTGCAATTTTAATCGCTCAAAGTCGCTGTTCTTCGAGATGAATCATTTTTATCGTGCGTCCATTCCGTTCCCCATCGAATTTCGTTAAAACACTTTTTTTGATATACAAATTTTCGGATTAATCTACAAACTACAGCACATACAGGAGGAATTCGAGGAGCCAAGTAGCCTTTAATCATTCGTCTTTGAGATGAATAATTCGCAGCCTCTCCACCGCCGTATCTCAGACAGATTACGAAGATGGAGAACACTTTTCGCGCTTATAAACCGTCGGTTAAACGGCATCGAGACTTCCCCCTCGAAAAGTCTATAACGAAATCTCTCGAGACTATGCGGTGACGAGGACGATTACCGTCGGCTCATTAGATTTTCAAGCCAATCCCGCCGAGAAAGCCATGAGACCCGCCCGAATGCTCCATCTCGAGGGGGCTTCAAGTTGCGCACCGAAGACTTTTCTAATTAATCGAGTTGCCGATGTAAACGAAGGCACCGACGATCATGAGACCCATTTCTCATCTCTCGATCGCGGAAAATTTTCGAATCAAAAACTTTCACCGTAAATAGTTAGAATATTTTTTTGCACTTTCGTAAAGCACTTGCTCGTTGATTCGTGCAAAAGTTTGAGAAGAAAGGTCGTTTTGTACATTTCTTCGATGCCCTGTGGAATTAATTGTGGTAAAGTCGTTGATATTCCGTATTTTCGAAAATTATTTGCGAGGATACAAAGAGAATCGATGATCGGAGCGAAAGAGGAATATTTTTTCGTACTTTTCGTATATTTTCAGTCGAGATCTCCATTCGGGAATGGAATTTGTAACAAGCATTTCGCCATCACCGCGACACGCACTATGTATTCATGAGCGAGCATCACCACGATCCTGAAAAATCTTTCCACAAAATAACGACATTGCAGCATGTTCCTGGCAAATCGACCGTATTTTGACCGTTTTTTAAATGACACTTTGCATATTTTTTGCATCCACGCCTCATGAAATACACCGTCAAAGATCAGAGATCCGTCATCCAGCATCCTTCTGCGGACGCATTGACGTGGAATATTTTTGAAAATAAATAAAAATTCCAAAAAATCTTTCGCCATCCATTCAAACTACAGCGACGGTAGAATTGTTCAAGCGAGGATGATTAAACCCGCTCCAGAATGAAGAATCTTTTTCCAATTTTTTGAAACTCGCAGGGGCTTTGAGCGAAGATGAGATTCTACATTGGCGATCACTAGTTACGTGCACAGAGTGCAAGTGCAATGGCTCAAGCTGTCAGGCCGTAAAAGCCCTCTTCCGTTGGACGAAAAATAATAGAGGCTTTCGTTAAAATGTGACAATCAAGCTTTGCCGAGTGAAACCACCCCCTTTAGCTCGCTGCAATTTTATTTCTCCAATGTGACCCTAAAATATAAGACCTTAATCGAGGGCACTCCGAGATCCTCCATTACTGCGATACAACCGAGGAAATTCATCGCGTCAAGCGCTTCACTCGGCGGGTTACTTGAAAACCGTTCAGAGAATGAAAAGAAAGGGCTCCGTGGAAGGGCTCCCGAGTCTCACAGACGCCTCGGTCACATTCGCCGAGTGGATTGGATTCCCGCCCGCTAAGCCTTTTCCAAGGGCTCGCGAGAACGACGAAACGGATGGTGGATCGGCGAGAAGAGGCAAGAAGAAGAAGAAGAAGAGAGCTTACCCTGGACAAAGAGGCTTCGAGGACCGTTTCTTTCGTGCCAGTGGTGAGAAACTCGCTGGCTGACGCGCGATGTGCGCAGGTTGAAATTCCACCGTGGTGCTTTCCACGTACGACCTTGGAATCTCTCGAAAAACGGGGAATACGCGGACGGTTGGGTAGCCTCTGAAATCCAGAGGAGTATACATCACATCGTCGAGAAGAATGCTATGATGAGAGATTAACGCGGCATCTTCAGCTCCGAGGTCCATTGTACACACCCTGAGTGAGCTCTCTGCTAAATCAGCTGCTGCTCATCCACCTCGTCTTTTTCTTTCTCATCGTCTCCTTTATTCTCCCTCGTGACTCGGCGTTTTTTCCCCAACTTTCCTCTCATCTGCCGAAACAGAGGTCCATCATCGAGCATTACTCATCCCGCAAGACGCGTCTCGAGAATTCCGCGCGAGAAACTCAAGCGCTACGAGAAATGATACCGACATTCGACATCGTGCCTTAAAAATCTTGCCTTCCGTTGACGAGATGACCTTTTCCCTTCTTCTTCTTCGCCGGGGTCTCTTTGCCAACGTGAAGAACACTGACGTCGAATGTTGAGGGTAGATTCTGGATTCTGGCGTCATCATTGTCGCCCGATAAATTTACGTTCGAAGGATCTTTGGAGGAGATTGCTTCACCTTCGTGTGATGAAAGTTTCTACTTCTCATAGTCGTCTGAGCCCAGGAGGGGTTGTTGTGTAGTGCCGTTGCTTCGAAGCTCACAAATAGTCTCCAGGGATGTTTGGCTTACGGTAGATTCGGAGATTCTGCGCAGGGAAAGTTTGGATCCTTCGTGGGCAAGGTTTTACTCAAGTGAGACTTCGATGGATACTGCGGGTGTCGAGAGAGGTTACCTCTTCGACCCTCGTGGAATAATTGATAGATGTGGCTACAAGGTCAGACTGACAATTCAGTTGCAGTCGAGCACGCGATTTCTCGGACTCTTGTTGGTTGTATATCGCTCGAGGTATCGCGTGGTACCTAACGCTGATGGCTCTCGTAATAATACCTCTCAAAGCCACTTGCTTCCTCTACATCAGCCAGAAAAATACTTAACTGTCATGGCTTACACAGTGGAAACATTTGATCAGGAGACAAATCGATCCAAATGTTTCCCCCGACGAAATTCCGACAGCTGGTTACCGACAATAGTCCGAAAAAAAAAAACATATTCTCAGCTCATATTCTCAATCTTTGTGCTTCTGCAATTCTCCCTTGGGAAGGAAAGACTTTTCTCCTCTTTGGAGGAGCCGAAAAAACAGAGGTAAAAGTCTCGTAATGAATCAATGAAAGAAAATTTAAGCTCACCAGGTATCGAGAAAAGCGAAGCAATCTAAGACCCGGTACAGCATACGTTCCTTGGCTGACCCAATAAGCACACTTACCACTGTCTTTACGAAAATTGATTGCCTTCAGGCTCCCAATTGAGCTCTTGTTTTGCTTTATTTTCATTTCTATTTTTACAGTAAAACACTTTTTCATTGAAAGTATTCGCTGCGAATTTTCACGACGTTTGATCATTGATGACCTTGATTTACGAAATCATTTCGAATTGACGTTTTTCCCACGAAAAAATTGCTAATAATAAATAAATTCACGTAACGGTATTAAACTTTTCAGGCATTCGTTCCCCACGTGCGAAGAATGCAATTAACATTTTATTCAAATCCTGTTTCGATAACCCGCACTCTGGGAAAGCTCGTGTACGTTACGAATGAGAAGCAATTCACTGTGTATAGTCTAGTGATTCCGCGGTCTCCATGTGCGCGTTAGCGGGCTTCTCATTTCCTTTCACAACAGACACCACTAATTGCATTCGCATTTTACAGCGATGAATGTGCCGTTTTTTTTGAAATGCCAATTAAAATTATCGCGAGATGTACTATCATTTTCAACGAGAGTATTCATTGTGCAGCTTCCGTTGAATTCAATCCGAACGCTTTTGCCCAATTCCAAACTTGTAGTCTTTTTTCAATATCTTCTGACCCAATTTTCCCTCCACTAGATGTCCCAATTGTATCGCTGATTGTTCGTGAATCGTGACTTTTGAATGTTGTTTAAAATTTATCCACCATGCAAATTTATTCGCAATAAATACGCCATTGAGAACGGCGCGAGCTCTACTCTCATTCCATCTCCAACAATGAGATAACAATGGATGTAATTGGAGTACCCCGATGAATCGGACAGTGATGAAGACCTCGAAGTGCTCTACATGCTTTGAGTGTAAAACTGTATTTCTCGAGTTTTCCCTACTTAAATCATTCGCGAAATCTTCGGGCTGACGGCTCTCAGGTTTATTCGAGATGCTGGGGAATGATGCTCCCCTCGCCGCGGAGATGAATTCAAGAAGAGAGGTCAGAGCATGACAGGAACACGATGAAGCCTAGATTGAATCGAAAGTTAACATATATATGTATGTTTATATATAGATAAAATACATAGAAAGTTTTCTCGCTTAGCCAAACGAAAGTATCTTTAGAAAATTAGTGACGCTGTTATTCCCCGGGTAACGGGAGCTCCGTGATGTACCCCAAGGGCCATGATTTCACGAAAAATGTTGAACTACACCCTCTCGTATCCCTCGCCTCCCTTTCAATCGTCTCGTAAATTCGATTTCCACGGAAACTCGTTTTCTCAGCAAACTCCGCCATCTCAGACGTGGATACTTTTCATCTACCTTGAAAGTTAACCTGTACCCCTCTCGTTCGAGCGATACGGTGGGATATATAAACATTTCCGTGTGCAGAAGCTACCTGAAGATACGGTGCAAATGTTGAAGACGCGCCAAGTTTTATTTCGTTTTTTTTTATCGTCAGAAAGTTCACCGAGATCCGGATATAACATCGGTACGAAGAGATTTATAAAAGAAATACTGTGGTAATAATCGAAGGTTCCTTTTTCTTATCGCCAAACTCGCTCAATTTTGAATAAATCTGTAAAAATGAACACTCTTTTGCGTGTGAATGTTTCATGCAGAAATCGAAATCGCGAAAGATACACGGAGGGAGGGAAGAATTTTTGAAAAATTCGACGATAAAATGTGTTTATTTATGTTTTATCATCGACCTTCGTATTTTTTATAAAAACGTTAATTAATTGTAAGTTAATTATAAAAAAAGACTATCACAGCAGTCGGGTTTGATGATGAGAAGGAAAGAATTTTTTTTTTCAGTAGCTCGAAGCAAGTTCTTGACACTACTCCTTTCTTTCTTCAAGATTCGATAATCAAAGTGGCGAAAAAAAAAATACGAAACAGAGCGAAAGAAATCAGGTGTAGATAATGGACCCCGGGAGGAGGGCAGAGATTGCAATTGAGAGTAAAGTATGAAAAGTGCCCGGAGCTCGATCGAGGGCCGGAAATGTTGCGAGACAAAGAATGTCAGGTTGGTTGCAACCATCAGGCAGAGGGAAAAGTGGCTGATGATAAAGAAATGGAGAGAAAAGAGAAAAAGAAAGGAGAAAACTCGACCAGACTCTGCTCGGCGAGCTTCGCTAAATAAATTGCGATACCCATTCCGGATAAAAGTTTTCTATTGATCGGGATGATTTATCGTTAGTTCCCCCAAAAGCTTCCCTCTTTTTCTCATTCTTCTTTTTTCGCTTTTCCTCTCGCGTCCGTACCCGTTCCCTCGAAAAGATTCCCTTTTACGTGTGGGTTTTTACCGCGCAGTTCGGCTCATCATTGATCGGGATGAGTTTCCCCTTTGACGTGCGTTCATACCTTCGGCAAAGTACAAGGTAGCTAGACGAGAGGCTATTGTGGTGAAAATTTCTGTTTGTTCGATGAAGCTCGAAGCCACGATGGTTTTCCAAAGATTCGCAGCGGTACATGAGCTTCATCCCATATCATTGATCCACCCTTAAGGAGGAACACCGATGGAAATTTTTCAAACTTGTTTTTGCAGCTTTGAAACGCTATATTCGTCGTAATTTTTTGAAAATTCCACTAACCGTTAAAATTACCTAACGGATTAATTAATTTCTTCCGAGTTTTTTATTAACTCATTATTAAATAGCTAGAAAAAATTATTTTCAATCGGATAGTTCGTAATACATTTTTTGAACAATCTTCAAATTTATGCACCAGTTTCATCACTCGGAAACTTTGAAAATACATCAATTGCGAAAAGCTGCTGTCGACTGAAAAATAAATGTGTATTTTTCGTACCAAGCTTTTTGGGGCAACTCCTCACTCTCTCCTTATAATCTCGTTGATGGAAAAGCTTCGAAAACAGAAAAATCATTATTGAAAAAGCTTCACGAATACCCTCATACGTTCCGTTGCAATTTTACGAATAATTCGTTTTCCTGCAATTTCCTCGAGATCGTATATCAAGCTCTGCCACGATAATATTAGTCGAAAGCTTCATGGAATGTTGGAGCAGTGGCGCCCCCGGCCTCCGTCGCGAAATCAATGACAATTCACGTAGGGAACGAGCCCAGGATATTGCGATTTCGCGAAGTTATCTATGTATTCCTGCAGGCTCCCACCCAGTCGCTCCTTTCTGACGTCTCTCGTTTCGGGTGTCTGCTTCCGTGAGAAATTGCAAATTTATCCAAACACATATGTATGTACATCTTGCGTCCTCTGGATGCATTATGCATCGTCGGGTCGTTGACGCGACGTTGGGTTATCGTTTTTCCTTCGAAAAGCAATTATTGCACTGTTCGTTGATCTTCAAATAATTACGTAACAAAGTTCATCAGCGGATATTAAAAAACGTTTGCGTTCGAAATGAATAAATAACGCATTTCAGACACCAAAAATCATCTAAAACTCGAGAAAAAGAAAGATCGCTTTTTTCGGTCCACGACAGAAATGAAACATCACCCTCCAAATAAAATCGACTGTTCTTTCGATTCAAGGTGTACCCTTCCCAAGATGTTTTAACTGGAAAATCCACGTCATTCATAAATATTCTAAATTCGCTACAGAATTTACAAATTTGTCTCTTCCCTGGTGGTAAACAAGGGTGAGTTTTCTGAAAATTCTGGCAATTCAGTTTCAACGTGGCGAATAACGAATGCAAATTCGAAAATCCGCTTGAGTTCCATGAAAAACATATCGGACCTCAAAAATCGGGGTTGACGGGGGCGGAAAATTTTGGTTTTAACGTCCACTGCGTCGTACCACACAAAAGTAGGACGACTTTTTTCTGCTCACTGTAGTGTTCCAATTGCAGTCCAGGGATTGATAACGATGATCCACAAAACGTTGAAACATTCGGGTAACGCTTGTCGTCATAATCGTCCTCACACTTTATACCGTTCTTTGCCCAGCCAGCCATCCCCAAACGCGATGGACAAAAAGATTTCGTCTCTTGCCCCAAGATTCGTCGAATATTCATCAAGACTGCAACATTCTTATCTTCATCACGATTTACGTTTGGCTATCCGGGAGGCTCTTCGGAATATTGTCTCAACCTTTTGCCAAAGTGTACTCCGTCCAAAGTACAAACGAAAAAAATGTTAACGGTTCCTCGAATGATCATGGTGATGGAAATCCATTTCGAGATTGAACCAAGAATCCACCGTTGTTTTCCTCTCGAGATGATGAGTTTGAGCAATAGAGGCAGCATGTCATACACGGTCGGGCTTCCGCAAAGTGTATCGTAACGAAACCCCCCGGAACTTGTCCCTCGAAACTTTTCCGCAGATCCTTCATCGTTGCACAGAAATTCAAAAGTTTAACGCTCGCTCCGCGAAATTCCCTCGGTAGCACTCTGTCGGGGTGTCGTTTAAGCGAATTAATCAAAAAAAGAATAAGAAAACGAATGTGGCCCCGTGTAATTTTTCACTCGAATCCCACCGTCGGGATTTCACGAACGTTGAAATTACGAGGGTTCGTGAGTAAAGAGTCTTCCGCAGCTTCCTCGATTTCTCCAGCCTCGTGTGTCTCTCGGAGGAACTCTGCCAATCCTACATGCTTTCAAATCGAAATGGACTCGTACGGTGCTGCGTATCCTTAAGGAGACACAGTGTGTATCACGATAACCAACTGGAGAGCCAATTTCGGACCCTGAAGGTTGCTGAAATTCTGGTAAAAGATCCTTCGACTCGTTCAAGGGATTTACAAACTCTGTTGGTTTCGCTGCGTTTCTCTACGTTGAAAGCCCTGTTACTTACGCTTCCGAGGCTTCGAACCATTGGGGAATTGAAGGCCGGTCCTTTGAACACGAGCGATTCCAGTGGTCAGTATGGCTGTGCGATCTCACGAGACGTTTGTGCACACTTCTGCTGGAACACACACAAAAGTCCTCGGGGCAAAACGTGTACACATACGATCTTGGCAGTTCGTGTGTTGTGGCAAAATAAGACCACCGTATTGATTCGGGTATTCCCAAAACAACTTTAAAATTAATACGGCACTTTCAATAGAATGTGAAACAATGAAAAAAAAAAAATGATAAAGATTGAAGGAGCAGAAAGATAAAATGTTTTTCCGAAAATAAAAATGAAAGTTTTGCAAATACACGACATCGTTATCGTCGAGTTTCATTCGCAAAACGACATTAAAATTAATTTAGCACTTTCAATGTAATATGAGTGTCAAAAAAATGATCTAAATTGAGGGTCTATTGAAAATGTATTCAATTTCATCAGAACGTCATTATTTTTTACTTCCACTCGTACATCGATAAAAATCGACATACTTTTTTTCGTTTTCCGTACAACGAATTTGGGAAGAAAAAGATTTTGCTCGAATCGCCCTCGATGAGGCCTAATCAATTTTATTTGAAAATGCGAGTTTGAGGAAATATAATAGACGATACGAGGAAAAACTCTGATACACAAGCACATAAAACTCGTCAGTTTCTTGAAGCATCGGGAGCTTTCAGCCCCGCGGATAAATAAAGCAGTTGCACTGCGTTTTCACGGTGTGTCGCACAAGAGCACGCGCATCGTATTTTTTACTCGTCGGGATTTTTCCTTTAACAAGACAGCGGCAATAAAATAAAAAGTTCGCAAAAGCTTTATTCGCTTACGCCGAGGGAATAGCCGCGCAGAGAACGTACACGAAACACAGCATTTTTCATACTTTAGACGCGTCTTTGCAAAAACACATACACTACCCCGACAACAACTTTAAGATCACTCATGAAATATAAATAAAATAAAGTATCTTCGCAAAAGTGAATTGTATTGTTTTACGTTTTATTCATTTTTTCAAAATTGTCCGATTCAGCACGAAGCTCGCGACGTCAAAGAGCTCCCCTCGAGCATGCAGAGTCTCGTCAATGAGGGTTGGTTTTTGTCTCGTAGAATGAAAAACAATACGACGTATCAAACGTCATTCTTGCAACTTCGAATATCGCGATGATGTCGGATTTATATTTAATACGTCAGTATAGAAATCGAGATCGATATCGCGTTTCGTCAATTTTACGAACACTCAAATAGAGGAATACCGTGTAGAGAAAATGAAAAGAAAAAAAAACAAACAAAAAAAAAGAGAAAAAGAAAGAAATCTCGTGGGCTTTTGGTATTGAATCGTAAGTACAAAGTAAGCTCGACCGCCGCAGCGCCCAGAACCACTAATGTGCTCGCTCGCAGCGCGGACGGAAACTTCGAGGTGACACTGGCCACCAAGGCCACGATCTATCATCAGGGGTTGGTCGAATGGAAGCCACCGGCGATATATAAATCATCCTGCGAAATCGACGTCGAGTACTTCCCGTTCGACGAGCAGACCTGCGTACTCAAGTTTGGTTCGTGGACCTATGACGGCTTCAAGGTAAATGAGCATGGTAGCCGATTAAGTTGCGCAACCGGCGAATTTATATCTCACGGAAAGCAAAAAAGCGAAAAGAACCGAAAGATAAAGCACGTGTTGCGGATAACGTAGGACGACGAGCGATGGGCGAAATCGTCGTGAAAAAACCTGTAATCTTGTCTCGTTCGAGCTCTAACGTGATGCTGGACGATATCACGTGATTGCTACAAACGGGGGATAACGCGCTCGTTGTATTATTGATTATCGATATATCGATGCTGTTGTGATACATTAGTCGCTCGGATTTTGTCGCAATTATAGGAAGATGGAGGAAAAAAAGATGATTCCCATCGATCCTCCTTGATTCTCGGCGATGACGGAAGAAAACGAAGGCGCGAAAGCTTTTCGATGCGTTCGAAGTTAAATAACGGATGTGATGATTTAATTTTTTTTGGGAATCTCTGAAAAAAAAGCTTGCTGGGAGGGAAAGCTCGACGCCAAAAGCTCGGAGAATCGGAAAGATCGATGTGCGAATCTCGTCCAATGGGGATTGCTGCCCATCGATCAGGCGCCAAAATTTCGAAAAACCATCGGGTTTAGTTGCGAAGAATTCTCGCTTCTTTTTCTTCAATTGTTCTCGTTTTTTTCGTTTTCTTCTTTCGGGTTCACATTTCTCTCTCTCTCTGTCTTTTTTGTTTCCCCTTTAACCCTCGGATCACTCTATTTCTCCGTTCTTTTTATCCTCAATTCTTCTCCGCCGTGTTCAAAGGCCCGAAGGATGTCTCAAAGAGTCGCCGCTGAGAGACAAACGATGGAGTGGAGAATAAAAAAATCGAGAGAGAGAAAGTAAAAGAGAGAAAGAGAAAGAAAGAGAGAAAGTAAAAAAGACCGAAAAGCAGCTAAAGATCGGTTGGAGAATTCTTGAAAGCTCAAAATCTTACGCTCGAGGGAAAAAATGCGTCGCTCCAAGGAGCCCGAAAAAATTTCGTTAGATTTTGCAAACAGCGAGAGCCCGGTGAACTGGGAGAGTTGTGAAAAAGTTAGAAAAAAAAGAAAGAGAGAGAGAAGAAATTAATGCGCGGGATGATGAGAATCTTTTTTTCAAAATCGTCATTCCCCGAGATGTCGTCGGGAGGAGAGCGACGGACCGGTTGTGGCAGCAATTCCTCCCCGACGAGCGGAGCGTCGATTTCGTTTTTTTCTTTTTTTTTCGTTCCTACCCCTCACATTTTTAGTTTCTCCTACCACCCGGAGAAAAGAAACGAACGCGAGAGATCACGCTTTCGGGTTTTTTTGTTTCTTCGGTGATTACAGCGCAGACGGAAACTACGAGGTGACGCTGATGACCAAGGCAACCGTGTACTATTCGGGAATGGTCGTCTGGCAGCCACCGGCAGTTTATAAATCCTCGTGCTCCATCGACGTTGAGTTCTTTCCATACGACGTACAGACCTGTGTTTTGAAGTTAGGCTCATGGACTTATGACGGTTTCAAGGTGCCGACAGCATTCCCAAATCGAAAGCAAAAAAAAATTCATCAAACATGACGAATACATTGCCGATAAATATATATGTTTTGGTATTGATTTTTTTGCCAATTTATTGTTTTCATTGACGGATTGAGTCTTTAGGAATGCCATTAATACGTGAACGCCGTTTCTGTGAAAGAAATGAAAAAAAAAAGCTCGTGCGATGCGCTGTTGGACGTCATCTGATTTATATATATTACATATTATCATTGGGAAAAAAAAAAAATATATATATATATGTGTATGTATATACGAATGATCAGGCATATATATAGACGTATATTTGTATGTATATGCATATACATATAGGTGTAATTATATATGCTGTAGTACACAATAATCTCGTTATTGTGCTGTGTATTATTACGCTGAACTTCAATGCAGCCTCTTTTCTTTTTCTTCCTTCGTGTACACCACGATGCGTACATTTGCGATTTTAAAACCATTGAATTCATTGATGTGATATACACGAACGATTTTTTTCGACGATTTCCTAGATTGAAATCGGCAATACACACACACACATGTATATATATATATATATATATATGCATATCGTGAACTCTTCACTCTGTTTGTTTAGCTGTTTGATGGAAAAAAAAATCGTTTTAAAAATAATTACGGTAATTATTAAAGAACGAAAATTTATCAGACGGGACAGCAGTGCGCCATCTCGTGATACGTGGGAAAGGTATAAAAATGCGCGATCCTCGAATTTGCCTCGGTGTCTCTTGTCGTTATTTCGTTTTGTTTTTTTTGTTTTTTCTCTCGAAATTACCAGTGAGGAGACCGACCGCTTTGGAAAAGCGCGACTCAACGGGGAAAGGTTCAACGTCGACGACGATTGATTGACTTTTTTTTTTGTAATCCGATTTTTCACATTCGTGTACATGTGATGATATTTTCAGAAGTGTTCTTCGTGCTTTATGTGAATTCGAACGAGTTTCGATGTTAATACGATTTAAATATGAGGAGAACAAAATTGTCGCACGCGAGCGTGGCAATTTATCGAACTTGTGAAAAGAAAGAGGAGGACTGTTTTTATCCACCATCAACGCGAACGTTTGTGAAATTAAATTTGTCGTGGACGCTGATGGATGCGATAATAAAAAATATCGGCTTTCAATCGTTCCGCGTACCAAAAATTAATTGGGATTTTAATAGGAAATTTATTAGGAGAAATCTAAGAGAAGGACATTATAATTCGTGCTTTTAGTACGTCAGTAATTTTTTATAATAATGAGTTTGAAAAAGTAATGAAGAAATTGTTAAGAAAAAAATCTTAAAGTATTCTCAAAACGTTGTTTCTTTTGATATTCGATTGAATCGTTCATTTTCTTGAAACACTTGAATATTTTCAGAATTTTCCTCGACGTTTCGATACCCTATTTTTTCAAATTTCTGTAACACTGTTGAACGAGTCAGAAAATTCTCACAATGACAAACTCCAATGCGCGAAAAATCATGAACAATTTTCTACTTTTTCAAAAAATTCAAGTTTATTTTAGAAAAAAGTGATCGATTTTATTCGACGTGTACGAAGAAGACGTTTTTTAGATACATTCGGATTTTTTTATCTCAACAATTTGCCGATTTCTTTCGTTACGAAATTTTTTTTTCAGATTTTAAAAATATTGCCAAGTCCGTGAAATTCTCATTTCGGTCTTGTTGAGATTGTACCTGTTGATGAATCGTTAAACGGGTGGGAGAATAATTTGCGATCGTCCGTCGCGCGGCTTGGATCTTTTTTTTGTTCCTCGGCAGTGGCAAGAATACCGTCAAACGTCTCGCGCATATCTTCATCGCAGTTCTCGTCATATTGCTCTCGCGACACTTGAGCAAAGATGCGAAATCTCCGAAGAACTTTCGTGCTCCTCGAATGCATTTGCATTTTACCAATTCCCCGGTGCTCGTGACTGGCCTACGAGCCAGTTACGATACACACGCTGCAACTTTCACGAAAATCGGCATCTTCCTCCTTTTCTCTCTCTTCGTGCGATCGTCTTCAGCCGTGACTGCGATTTTGCATATCTCGTTTTATCCTTCCGATCGAGACCGGAATACACAAAAGCTCGAAAGGAGGACATAGACGCGAGCAAATATTTGAAACCCACTCTTGAAGGCATAATTCACTCGAAATCAGACTGGCAAGAAAATTCCTTCGCGAAATGAAAAATGTTTCATCGTTCGCCGGCAAATTTGCGTCTTTGTTTTTCGAATTTCGACAAACAGTCTTTTTCATATAAACATTTCAAAGTCGACATTTTTTTCGAATAATTAATTCTCTGTCGGAAAAATATTCATTTATGTTGGACAAAAATATGCACGGTTCGATTATTGATATTGCACATCTAAAATTGAATCAAGAGATTCAATTTTATCAATCAATCAATCGAAAAAGAATCAAGAAATCAAGAATCAAGAAAATCCTTCTGATAAAAAGTTGATGGGGTCCGGATCCTTGATCAAAAAAATATCGAGCGATCGTTCTCGTTTTATTCATCCCCTGATTGGTGGGTGAAAATAGAATGAATTTCCTCGCAAAATTTCGTTTGCTTTTGGATTTTGACAGATTATAAATTACGTAAAAAATTAAGGCGCTGCAGCTCGAGTACCCATTCCTAGTTAATTAATTCTAAAATTTGATTATTTTTATAAAATATATTCGTCTAAATAATAATAGTTACAGTTTTATGAATGGTAGAGCATATTTTTTCTCGCAGAGTTGGAACTCTCTTCAAAACTCTCCAACGGATATCACATCGGTGCAAGTGCAACCGAGACGCTCGTTATTTTTCGCGTAATTTGAAAAAATCTTGTTTAAAATTTTCCTCGGTGACAGCGTTTCTCCCGCGTTTTCATAACGGGACCCTTGTCTTTTCACTCGCGTTTTCACGAACCCTTTTATCCAATGCACCGAACCACTCTAGACGCCGAGTTGAGGATCGAGTTTACAAAGACGCGCTGTATACTCCGTACACGCGCGTGAAAAGTGTGTACTTTCACGGGGAAACTCTGTAAATGACGGTTGTGAAAGTGGTGAAAGAGGAAGCGGGCACTCTGCCGAGAAAACGATGCAGGAGCTGTGAGAAATAAGTGAAAAGGGAAAGAAAATAGTGGGGAGAGTGGAAAAGAGGGTCGAATCGAAGGAAAAACGGGGAAAAGGTCCGAGAGAGCGAGAGGGAAAGCGTAACTTCGTTTCATTCGCTTGTTGTGCCGAGTTGAAAAATAATGAAAATACAATAATTGAGGATGAAAGGGTTCATCGAAGATTCAACTACAGGCTGGACACTCTGTCCAGTAGGGTTTCCGTTATTTCCCGAGTTGACTTTTTTCACTCGGGCAAGCTTCGAATCATTATTTCTTAGGGTGAAAACGATGATGACATTTTTTTTACAAAAGCCTTCAATACCTACCTAAATGACGATATTTTCCCCATTTAATCAACATGGGATTTACGCATTTTTTATATTTCATTTTTTTTCTCTATTATTCACCCATCAATCTTTCGTAAATTAATGGCAGTGAACTTAAATAAAAATTATATGCAATTTGTGATCGTTGACGAATGAAAACAAGTGAAATTTGCCGAGAAATGCTTTTCTGACGAAAATTTCGTTCAATTTATGTATTCCCCAGAACGTGTACATTTTTCATATTTTGTGTACAATTTTTAGCTCTCATTATGCACACTCTCATATTTCATCATTTTTCGTACTTTCATCCCCGGGAAAAAAAAATGTCGAGTTACATTAACCATGATTTATTATTAATGATGATTGAAAATAAATTCTTGATTGGAATAAATGCTTGATTATGATTCAGTGTTGATTATTTATTCTCAAATTGTTTTGTTGCTTCCAAATGGAAATACCATACGATTTTTCATCGAGTGAGCATGCGAATAAGTTGAAACTCCAGAGAAATATATTTCTCCACGAAGTGCCTTTCGAATTATTTATTCGCAACAACGTGTACATTTTTTAAAAACCATTTTCTTACCTCTCACGTTTTTTTCCTACAATCTCAATAATAATTCCATTCGATTACGAATAAAATTACGATAAGATTTTTTATCGAGTATGCAAATGCAAATACACCGAGTTTCCCGAGATCTCCACTTTCCTTGCAAAAATGTCTCTCAGCTTATTTACTCCGCAGAAACGTCTGTTACATCTTTTAAAAATATCGTATATTTAAGCTCTCATTACGTGCACCCTCCGTTCGGTTCTTCATTTTCCGCACTTTCACCCTCGGGAATCGGGCTCGAGTGGACTTTGGGAAAGAAGCTTTTTCGTCCTCGTAATCGTCGTTTTCGTTGGTTCGAGACGTAAGAAATTTTCAATATGTAAGCACAGAGGGAGGGAAAGACTGAAAGGGAGAAGAGCATAGAGAATAATAGAGAGAGACAAAGAGAGAGAGAGAGAAAAAGAGAGACAGAGGGAGGACGATCGAGAGAAACGATGGAAAATACGACAAGTACGACAGAGGATGCTGGGATGCTGACTTGGGAGGAAAGCGTCGAGACCAGAGGAGCGAGAGGTATATAGGGCGAAAAGCTCGCATCCCACAACGGCTCTAATGGAATATTGCGGTTGCGGATGGGTATTGGATATCTCTGGGTCTCGTGCTGTTCCGCAATATGCATACCAATGTCACTTGTGCATGTTAGGCAATCCCGGCATCTATATGTGGTACATGCACATATTGTATACATACATAGACGAATGTAAAGCGTATTTCAGGCGGAATCAACAACACCTTGACCCACTCAAATTACGTCACATTATGTCATTGATGCAGCGGACGTCAAAGAAATTCCCTTTTTTTTTTTAAATATCAAACGTAATCGAATGTACCCCAAATGTATACGCCATTTCGCAAAGATTCGAACGAGCTTCGTAATATATCGAAGATGCTAATGATTTATCATTCGTATACATTTTTTTTTCGATCGAGACAATTTTAAAATGAATTTGCATCGATCTCGCTTGAAATTCAAAATCACACGAAAAATAAAAAATAGATATTATAATTTATTAACAATACATCGTGTTATAAGTCTCGGAAACTGAGCGATCGAAATTTTAGAAATCTTCTCAAAAACTCAGCGACTTATATATTCAATTGTAAAACTGGCAGAAAAAGATCTTGAAAAAAGGAACCCACTTAAAGTTGCGGTATGTTTCATGAAAAATCCTTTTGAACGTAAACGTTGAATCTGCTTCTCCGATTGAATTTCATAGAAATCCTTCAATTCCAACTTTTGGCCCGACGACTACCTTAAAGGGGATGAATATTTGATGCGAATTCTTTCAACGAAATTACCGGAGTTTCGTCTATCATTTCGTAATTGCGTAATGAATCAATGTAATTATCTTGCTGAATACATGTTGGTCATATACTTTATGTATGTAACATTTCTGAAAATGCATGTACACATAGGTATTACAAGCTTACGAGGAGCACATAGCCCGAGCCTGCAGTTACGATAATATCGATTCGTATACGATGATCACGAGTATAGCAAGCCATACCCGATTTAGTTATCTCTGTGTAGAACGAAATGCGCGGAATCTCTCTGTACACCCTCTACATATATGTACAGTACATATACTGTATACATGTATACATATGTGTGCACATATATGTATAGACAAACCTATGTCTTCCCTATATCGGAAGTTTAAATTTTCGATTAACGTTGACGCCCACGGAATTTAACCGTACCGCATTTCCCTCTCTCGCATCGTGTATTAATGCAATGCGTCGATTTCCGCGCTCCCAAGGATTATCATGTACATCAGGGTGGTTGAAAGAAAAGTCGATTTTTCCCATCTTTTAAGCACGAGCTCCAAACAATTCTGGTTTAAGAAAATCCTCGTGAGAAACTTCCTGCATCTAAAAGCTTTTTCTTCATCAAACCGTTTGGAAAACCCGAAAACTAAAGGGGGTAGGGCATTTTTTTGGAGGGAAGAAATCTGACGTTCTCGGCAGTAGAAAAATTTCCGGCAGTGATATAAAATCAGCGAAATTTCGTGCGAATTGAACGATCGATTGAAAAAAGAGATTTCTGTTCAGAAATATACATCCGGAACGATATATTTTCCTTTGTCGATGCAGGGAGCGATGTTAACATACTTGAGATTTTCATTGAATTTCGATTTTCATCGTTGCGTCATTGATAATTACGATTTTTTCGAAATTGGACCAAAATCAAGAATAACACGACAAAGCGTGTTAAATAAAAAGCTGATTTGGTATACGAATTATTGGTCATTGCGTTTGTGGGATTATCATTGGAATTATAAAAAATGATCACTTTTTCAAACGTCGAGGATCGATTATTGGCTGTCGGTCAAGGTGCATCCGGTCAGGGTGAGCAGCGTTTGTAAAATGTGTACAAACGCTTGTGAATATTATTTATCGCATGTATGAATATGACACGACGCTTATTATACTATACAAAATCGAATTTATGGAGCTTTCGAATGTCAGATCCGCGCGATGGGCAACGAGCTTTGTACAAATATTATCGGCCATCACCGGAACTCCGGTAGTTGCCCAATTTCGCAAAATAGTACGCCACGACCATTCGCACGGGAGCGTTTCATTAAATAACGCGCATCGCTCGAATCCGTCCGTAAAATTAATAGATCCGAACAAAAATCTCATCAACAGATAAAACATTTGACAAGGATGAGAATTGGAAATGAATAAATTCGCAAATTGCATCGCATTTTTACGATTTGTATCCACCGCAGATTATCGGCAACGTTTATTTTTTTCTCTCTTATTCTATGCATTTATTCGAATCGTTCTGCGAGCTAAACATTATCAAGGTGGTACGAGAAAAAAATACCTTCCAATTAATCCATTTTTCTCATTTTTTCTCCATCAATTCCATCGAAGCAAAGTGATGGAAAGATCGGAGAAACGTTTGGAAAGAAAAGTTCGACGCTACGATTATCGAAAGAGAATCGTGCTTAGTGGCATGAAAATTTTTATGAATTACGATCGAACGACGTGAACATTTTTCGGCGTGTTTTTTTTTAATATTTAACAAAGAAGAGATCTCCAAACATTTTTTCGTTCAAACGCAAACGCCCGCTTCACAACGAACTTGGATCGAGTTGAAAAAATAATTCGCTGTCGAATTTGCGGAGAATCAACGATAATGACGAAGTAGCATCGCTGAGGGTTTTTAAAAACGAATAAGAAGCGAAAGAATCGCCTAGAAATGAATAAAACATCAGATGCAGATGATGTGCGACACAATTTCGCGGTCGTTACGAAAAGTTTACGAAGAAAATTTAAAAAAAACAGTCGGAGGCAGAGTGTGTCGATGAAAGTTTCGAAAAGTTGTTTCTCGAAGTTTGAAATTTGTATACAATATGCCGGTGAAGATTGTTATGCGCCGGATGAGAAAATCAGAAGCAGAGAATGCCACAACTGTTTTCCACGAGGAGTGCATGATGGTATAATTGTTGGACCTCGGTGGTTCGGTTTATTACGTCTGTGCCGTTTCCGGCAGCGTTGCTTAACAATCGTGAATGATACACAGCGATACGCTCGAAGATCTCGCGTTCAAGCTCGGAGCCAACTTTGTGGAAGAAGATCCCGGGATATTCGAGAGCATCCCTTGACGCGAACATCGGTAAAGTCCCGGTGAGCACGTAGCCGAGAGAGTTACTGGGATATTATTGCAAGTATACGTTGAAATGTAGAAAACTTTTCGTACTTCCGGTACGTCGATAAGACGAGGAAATTCCGAATCGAAGTAAGGCTTCTCGTTTTTGCCGGCTGATCTACGATTTTTCATACGTAGGATATAAACCGGAGCTTCAAATCCGTCCGACAAACTTTTTTAAATATCGCGGCGCACGTGTGTTCTCATATTTGCATTTATCTTTAACAGTCCGAGGTGTAAATTCACTCGAGTGTTTTCGGAGGGTAGAGGAAAAAAATTCTTCCATTTTGCGATACGAGTGCAACACCGAAGGTAGAATTTCTTTTCACATTTTGACTTACTTTGACCTCGGTAAGATACTTTTTCGAAGCTCGAAATAGAAATATTCAACCTCTTTCCTGGCTATTATTACTGTAAATCAATCACGAATTTTATTACGAGAATAGCAAATTATGCAAAGCTCGATGGTGATTTTTCGAACTTGGGTTTATGGGATGAAATTCCGAGGCGAGATGAGTTTCAGGATTTTTTTGTACGACCAGCAAAATCTAGTGATTTTTATGCGCTGTTAATTGTGACAGAAAAAGTAGCGTTGAATTATCGGCGTTTAGTTTTGGGACGTCCTGTATAGTACACCCGAAGCATGTGGAAATAAATACAATTGTAAAGCTACATGTAACGGCTTTACATATATGTATATTTATGAAATAACTATACAGGGCGTTTTAGAATTGAATGCCAACAATTTGAGGGTGCATTCCAGGGGATGAAATTCCAAGTCCAAAAATCTACGAGCACTTTTTGATCCGACGAATCTCCGCCGGCGAGTGCGATCAGCTCGAACTCTGATAATTTCGTATACAATCCGATACGAACGTGTGATAAAACGACGAAAAACTTTTCCTCTCGGAGTGTCATCGCGGCTGTAAATTTTTGACATTCGATTTCGAAATAACGTCCTTATTATTCTTACATACAGAAATACCTTTATTGCGACTGTTTCGCACCTTTCATCGATATTTCGATAAATACAAATGTCCGACCACGACGAATTTTTTTAAAGGCCATTTCCCCTCTCCGAAACTTTTCGAAATCTCGGTAAACGTCCGTAATAACATGACTTTTCAGGGCACAGCAGGGCGAAAGTTCTTTAAATTCCGCAAAGTAATTAATCTTGTCCTATTTCTCTTCCTGCTCCCACCGGATACAAAACTTTCAGCGAACTCTCTGCAATTCCCATATTAACGAGAACTACATACCCGCCTCTCGCTTTTGAAGCTTCTCTTTGTTCGCATATCATAAATGTCCAAATAGTTCTCTCTTTCATTCGCATATAAAGGGGAAGAAAAAAGAAACGCAATTAGAAACCAACATAATTCTCTTTGTATATAGAAAAAAATTGATGTATACGCTCACATCACGACTTACAGTTGATAATAAATTCGGTATGCAATACAGTCGCAAACATTAATGAAATCAAAACTCCCCGAAGCACGAAAAAAAACTCTCATAATCCGAAACCACGACTCGTATACATGTAGAAAGATGAAAAATTGAATATATATATATATTTTTTTTTTTCAAAAACGACGTACAGTCTTCCGGTGGATAAACCTGTAATCGTCATGGATTAACAATGTTTATACTGGTGAAATAAAACAAGAGACAAAAACGCACACATTTTTATACCTTTTCCATGGAGATAACTCGACTTTACGACGATGGCGTCAAGTCATTTATGTCGCTGTGTTTCCGCTTCTCACTCATCATTTGACATAAATGATTATTTGCATTCTTTGCGGTGTATTCAGTTGATAATATTTTGGAATGTGTTTTTTTTTGTTGCTGCATCGTTTACACGGCGCAAACAATTAACTATTCATACACGAAAGTAAAAAAGGATTACTCGCAGACACAGATTCACATATCCTTTGCACCAGACACTCACATGAACGCTTAACACACATATTTATGTATTTATATTGATATATGTACGTACATACATATAATATGTACTGATTGAAATTATATTTGATTGTATATCGTGTTTATAATAGTGAACGTGATTCGATAGTAAAGTTGAGACAAAGTGGCTCGATGTTGTGACGCATTAAACATTTAATATAGAAAAGCGTATGTTTAATGGTTATATTTTTTATGATAAAACAATATGTTGCCCGCGCGTGCTCGCAAGGCTTTTTTAACTAGAGAAGCTGAGGCTGCAAAATCATCTCGTGCAATACAGAGTTGAGAATGAAAATGCAATTGAATCGATAATTAACTTAAAAAAAAACACGTCGATCGTATAAAAGTTTTCGTTTGTTTATTTATTACGTGTAAATTGTTTGTCGTGTGTGATGTAACGTATGATCAAGTACTGGTGCACTATTTCTTGTACATTAATACTTTTTATTGGTCTTTTGGATGGCATCTCAAAATCGACGTGTCCTCGAGGAAAATTTGTCGGTTGACTTTTGAAGATGCTGTGAAAAACGTTGCTTGGATAAACTAACGTTTTTTTCCTCGTGTGGTACCGCGAGTCTGATTTCGATTGAGCAGCAAGCGGGGTAAGCCTGACTACTGCAAGTAGTCGAGGAACGTTGTGGTCAGACCGAAATCTCTCGAATTAGACAGTCAGTGTACTTGCTGTTGAAGCTAAATGTCGGATAAATTGTGCAACTTGACGGAAAATGATAAATGATGAAGATATAACGAAAATAATGTCAATAACTCTGAACGACTTGTCAAAAAAAAGAGAAAATGCAGGGTGACGATTTTTTCGATGCACCAAAATTTGAGTCCATTTTTTTCTTCAATGCCATTGTGATCTTTTTCCTATCGAGCGATGGAGTTATTTTTAATTTCAATGAAATATGGGTATTGGTAAGTATGTCGAGTTTCAGGCTTCTTGAGTGACCGGACACGTTGCGCACCCTCTATTTTCTCAACAAACGTTCGTAAATACAGCATCAATCATATTTCATTGCACTTGACGACACACTCATATCGTTGCGGTTATTGATGACACAACCACAGGAGGTTTACCGGGCTCGGGGATTACCACCAGTAGCATTAAAACCTAGTTATCTGACAGTAAAAAACCTCAGCAAAACCGGAATGGAATATCAATTTCGAATACCTGGCAATGCTACGGAACATTGCAATTCGTACGAAACAAATAATTTGTTCATTTTTCCAAAAACATACGAGTTTCCTCCAAAAATTCTCATTGTAAATGAGACTTTATAATCATCCGTAATTGTACATCATTTTCAACCATTTTTCAGAATAAATAAAAAAAATTAAAAAATTCAGTCGACGTGGAAACATTCTCAAAAAATTCACGTGTATACGGAAAAATAGAAACATTTATTTAACATGAAAAACCCTCTTTTTCCAATGTTATTTTCTTCAACAGTTTGTTAATAACAACGGGCAATAAATTCAAATCAATCAATTATTTCGCATTAATCAAAGTCCATATAACGTGAGTGGCAAACTGTCGTAAAATCGTTAGAATATTGGGTCCGTTTTTCAAATTTTTAAGGGTACAATGAACTTTTTCGTTCCGATGCCTCTATTATTGTTGCTACTTTTTTCCTGCTACGTTCTCGTCACGCGAACTGAATAAATTCTTCCCGTCAATCAGCCGTGAGTGAAGTACGTACACCAGAGCCCACAGGAATACCAGAACGGAAGCAACTGGCACTTGCATCAAAGGAAAAAAAAACTGTAGATCGGGCCGCTATCTTGAGCTTTTACGAATGATGGATGGCTCGGGGGAGCTTTCCCTGCCAGGGCTCATGGTCATTTTCGATTTTTCTCGCGTTCCTATACGCTCCGTTTCGGGGAATATCATTATATATACGACTGTTGGAACCGCCACTCTCTCATTTTTCCTTTCACTTCGTCCTTTTATCCTTTACGTTGTAAAATACCCACGACCATTTCCATAGCAATATCGTCGAGGTCCAGAATTTTTCGATAGTCACACCATCGATCGCGAATTCTTGTATCGCAGGGATAAAATCCTATACACTCGAAAGCATTTCCACGACGATCAATTTGCTCGCCACTGGCACTAAATCCCACGTAAAGGAAACTGATGCTGACACTTGAGACTCTCATAATGCGTGATTCAAACGCAAATGGAAGCGGAAAAGCTCGTTTGAATTACAATTTTAGACACCCTCAGACAAATTGACGACAAATACAAATAGAAACTGGCTGGACCAAGTCTTCCAAGACTTCAAGATCCTCGTCGTGATCATAGAAATTTGCCCGAGAACTTCGAGTTCCAATCGCTGTACTTTATCCGAAGCCCAGCGAGCTTGATGATGTGGGAAACGATGTGAAAATCCGTAGGACAATTCGCAGAGAGAAAATTCCAGTGACCCAAGAAGGCGCAGGGTCAGAGGAACGCAGGAGGAAAAAGTGTGCGACCTGGAGTTACTTGAAGGTGCAGAGGTGGATTGCCAGGATCTGCAATGCTGATGCTACAACCACACAAAAATGCACACACACATCCACACGTCGGGGGCGAACGAGCAAGGCCGAAAAGCGTATAAATGTTTCCTGGTAGCCCGAGGCGACGGATAAGACGCTAGTTTCACGTTGCCCCAACACTTGCACCATTTCTATCTCAGTTTTTTCTCCACTCGACGCTTTTCCCGGCTTTCCCTAAAAGCTCTGCGCGCCGGACCAGCCACACCAGCTGGATATTGTTGCCGTTGCACATCCACCTCTCGTTACCGCTTCGACCCTCTCTTCCTCTCTTCCTCTCGCTTCGTCAAAGTTGTCCAGAGTATACCGTCGCTTGAATTTCCCGTCTCCTTTGTTGGTTCTGTATATCTCTCGAGGCCTTTGCGTGCCATACCGTTGCAAATGGCATCCGTGTCATCCTTCCTGTCCACCCTGATTCTCTGCCTGCTTAGCCTCTTTTGGTTCATTTGAGCGTCAGGTTCGGTTTCGCAGTCCTGACAAAATCGTTGCGATGCTGCAGAGACGCCATTGCGACTGGAATAGAACGAAAGAATCGCGGGCCAACGACTGGTTGTAGAATCGCTAGACCCTATTCAGCTTTTACATGTGCATGGAGCGCTTGTGTACAAACTTATCCTCGCTGCTGCAATCAAGACCTAATCAGCAGATAACGCTTAACGGCAGCAAGCAAAAAACAGTGCTTGTTTTCGATCGTTTTTTTTTAACGGCGCTGAAGGGATTGCGCGTTTATTCGACGGTTGGACGCCCGACCAACCAGACAAATAAAGATAAGGAGCGAAGGGACCAAACGATTTTTTACCGGAGTCACGAAAGGAGGGCTTGGATTATCCGTCTTGTACCACATTCGTCTTCGTTTTCTCTTTTTCCGAGGCTGATAGAAAAAACGGTTGGCAAGGTCGATATCACCCAGCCATAGGCATTTACCCAACATCCGTATCTAACAACCCGTTACGTTGTATGTTTCTCAGTGCGATGCTGCGAATAGCCTCCTGAAGAGACAAGATATAAAAGAGCTCTAGTCTGACAAAATGTACCATCGTTCGTTCCTTGCTGAGCTAAGCGTCATCCCAAAGCGTCCGAACACTCAACAAGGCTAGCCTTTGTCGTCGAATGTCCGTTCCACCAAATGACGACACTTTGAACATACCTGCTGGAATGGATTATCGTTCATAATGTCCTTACGTTGGAGAATAGAGTGACTCTTTCAGTTGGTTTTCTGCTTGGCGGAAAAAGGAAAGATCTCAACCAAAACTGCATATGTGCACATACCGTTTGTACAGAGAGAGAGAGCTTGCCAGTGGTTTTAACGGTGACTTTAACCCAACGAACATTCTGCACCAATGGAAACACTTGGCTGCACACTGCGACAACTGATACCACAGTCTGGTAAAGCAAACTGTGCACGCCTATCTGAATTCCCTCGCAATTTCGCCGGCAAAGTTTCATCCAGCGAGGGCGAGTGGTAGGGGGAGACGCCTTCGCGATCTAATCTGATTCGTATGTAACCCGCGGGGTCGTGAGACTCCCACTCACTGAGCGAGTTCGACGACCCCGAACCCCACTGATGTATACATTTGAGGAAATCCAACAGGCAAAAGCACACCCACGATAGACGAGGCTCTCGCCGTTCTTGAAATCTCACCTTGCATCCATTTTCAAGTCCACAATGCTGGCGAGTTTTAGCTGTTGGAATCTTCCGTAATTCGAGAGACTGAGGTCAGGATGTCCGTTCGTCTAGTGCTATATACGTTACTGAGGGTATTGTAGTTTGGTCATGGTGGTGACGCTGGATCGACCGAACATTGTGCCAAGGGATGTTCATGGCTCTTATCCATGCTCGGACGAACCCGACTTCTCCCGGGCAAATTTCGATCTTCGCAATCTCGTTGTTCTTCATCAATCATGTTGCAATGTAAGTTATGACTCAATGATTGTAGCTTCCGACCAGAACTGGATTTTTAGATGTCATCTTTGGTGATAGTCTATTTCTTATCTAACTCCAATGACGTCTCGCTGTCAATGAAATTACACTCAAGGAGAAGCAAACCTTCCTCGTGGAATAGTTCCTCAAAATTGGTATCAACGATTAACGCTACTCAAAAACAAGCAACACATGGATTTCCACCCTAAGGAGGGATCTTTGACCCAAATGACATTTCTTCCGTAAATTCTGGTTCTCCTACCGCAATATTCTCAGCGGATCGAAATGGCAAATTGACAAACGATCTTACTTCGAGCGCCAATAAAACGCCTCTGCAGGTGTGCCTTGCTTGTTTCGGCGATTATTCACCCCGCTGCCGCAATTTTTAGTCTCCGCGGTATTTAGCGATGCTTCGATGCAGCCGGGTGGAAAAGGCTCCGGTGTCGTACTGTCGCGTCGTCAAATGTAGATGCGAAACGACCTTTTTCGGAAGGGTCGCCGCGTTGGAAGTTATTGAAATTTCGTTACTGCGGATGCTAGCTGGGGAATTGTCAGAAAAGTAGGTCGCGTCAATACGCGACGGTCGTGAAAAGAACGAGAAGGTAGCACACCGATCGAGTACACGATGGTATTCCAACGGGGTGAATTCATTATCTCGATCCACCGTTCGCATTTGGATCCTTTGCTCTTTATTTCCTTTATCGTTTCTTCGACGATGATCCAATCCGACGGAAATAGAAGGGACAGAATATATCGTCCTCGTACATAGACAATGCTATTTTTCATCCTCGATACCTTGTGTGAGGCGAAAGTTTGCCAGCCCAACACGTTGTTGCTGACGAAGACTAATACAAAATCGATGCTGGAGGTTTGTCGATTCTGGACCGGTTACCGGATTCTGGGTGAAAATCCAGATCCACCGCTGCTCATCGAACAGCCAAATGTTAAAGAAAACACAACAGTCAAACGGGTCTAGACACGAACTCGACGTTTTCACCCATTCACGATCACCGTCGAATAAAAAATCGCTTTTTCGCCTCTTAATCCTCAATTGCAGTATCCATACTGTAAGCGATTGAGAAAAGTTTCAAACGGCCATAGGCTTTCAGGAACTTGGAGACAAAAGTGCTTCGGAACGGATAAGCTCAAAGCTCTGTTTACCAGTGTGTCTTTTTGCTCCTCGTTTTTCTTTATTCGCTTTTGTAACGTGTACGTCCAGCAATATCTAAAGTACCCTCGCTCGGGCTGTAATACTGGTTTACTGATTCCATACACAAGTGGAGAACATAACTCTTCCATCATCCTTGGGTCTCATGGACTCTGACCGCTGGTAGAGCAGAGTTTTGCCACTTCCTGTTACGTAGTTTGTATCGCAATATCGTCTTCGCATGGTGCCTTTTATCTCCCATACTTTTGGGATGCTGGGGCGTACTGGAGATTTCCACGCCTACATAATCATTCGTCGAACAACAAATGTATTTTTGCGCCTTGTCTTTTAATTCTCGATCACGGTAGTTACTCTACGAAGAATTGAGAAAAGTTTTAAATGACCATGAGCTTTGAGCAGCTAGAAGAATGCAAAATGGAAAAATGGAAAAAGAACAAAGAAAAACGTTAAACATAACGTGTATCTTTCATGGACGGATTTTTCACGTTCTCGATATAAAAATAATGGTCTCGATATAAAAAAATATATAACAAGGTCGAAATACGGAGGGTAAAAAAGTTTATGATTTTCTCATTAATCGTGAAAAACAGCAAGGAAATCGCAACGATGTTGTTCCATTTTCTTTAACGTTCAGCGAATCCTTCCTTCTCATTTCCTCGGTCAAATATACGAAGAAAATAAACATCCGAGAGACTCGGAAAAACCCTGGAGAATTCGACGAAAATACGCGACAATCCACGTTTTGGTCCTCGCTGCTCCTCCCGTCATCTCCCTCTCCTCCCTCTTGTCTCTCTCGTAACAAGAAAAATGGTGAAACAGCTCTAGGCGAGTGAGAGAAAGGACCAAAAAGGCTCGAAAAAGTACGAAAAACAAAGGGGATCGCAAAAAGAATGTAAATATATGTGTGTGTGTGTGTGTGTGTGTGTGTGAAGCCGGAGGTTTCAGAATCCCATGTGAGGTTGGCTGTCGGTTGAGCTCGGGGACGCGAAGAAATCGCCAGAAAATAGAAACGAAGGCGACGATCTCGAGAAAAGAGTGATGGAGTTTTATATAGCCGACAAGCTCCACGGAAAAGAATCGATGGGTAGAGGCGTAAAAAACGTACGATTGTTTTTTTTTCATCCCCAGTTGCGGGGAGACTCTTATTGCCAGGATCAATCGTGACGGAATCGACAAAATGTTTCATCGTGCGTGTCACGCGCTGAGGAAAACGAGCGTCTCCGTTCAGTGAAGATAATTCGGTTCAATTCGCAAATAAAATAATCCTGACGAAATAATGAAAATGAGATCGAATTTCTTGTTTGAAAAAAAACGATCAAGGATCGATCGATCCTGTTTTTTTTCCTGCATCTGCGATAGACTTTGAAAATACGACTGAAACTTTGAACGATTTAGGACGAATTACTGTCTTTTTTTTTTGTCGATCGATCTTTTTGTATAAATAATAAACGGTGGATCTCATATTGGGAAATTTTTCGCATGGCACGGGAGATAAATAAAATTGAAACGCGTGACAAAATCGCTGACCCTTGGCTGGAAACCTTCCTCGTATACCGATAAGTATAGAACAACCCCTGCGCTATAAACTCCAAGGGAGAGCCAACGGAAGACTCGAGGAAATACTCCGGGATGAAGTTTTCTCGATCGCTTTCGACGTTATACTATACATTTCTCTGTACGTGTATAAAAAGGACTTTCTTTTTTCCCTTTCTTTTTGCCTCCTCTGCCAATCTGTACGGTGCTTCTATATACTCTTTCTGCTCGTAATCTACCGTCGTCTCGCTTTCCCGTGAGTTATCGAATTTCTCGTCTTTTATAAATCCTTTTCCGCTCGAGAGAGTGAGCCATATTTTTTTTAGTCTCAGGGTGAACAAAAAAAAATGGAAAAACGAACAGACAGATGAAATATGAAGGAACAACGAAACTTTGCAGTTTCTCATCTGCAATTCCGAATCTCCGTGGTCGAAAATCTTTCCATCCGTATCCGTTGCACGTGCATCGATATATTCCAGTGTTATAGACGAGATTTTCGTCGAACGAGAGAACTTTTAATATACGACGCAGCCATTTTTTTATTATTATATATTTCCAATCAACGTCGATTCCCGATCGACCCAGTTATTTGCCTCATTCTCGTATAAGTGCAGACGATAATTGCCAAGTTTATAAAATTAGCGGGATGGTTTAAAATATTCTCGAATACAAAAAAAAGTATACAATTTCACGATCGAATCATCACCATCAAGGATGATTGTTATCTTTCGAATCAACGTCAATTTCAGATTGACCCGATTATTCGCCTCATTCTCGTTCAATATTAAGAAACATTTGCGAATTGCATTTTCAAAAATATACAATTTCGTAATTAAATCATGAAACTAAATGAAATATCGCGTACGCAATCAGGATCAATCGTCGGAGTTCGATAACTCAAACAACCTACTTTGTACTATTTATTCATTGATACCCAACATTTTCGACATTTTTCGTTCGAAATTCAAAGTTTGTTTAAATTTGAAAAGTCTGTTCACACTTTAGCATCTCTGGACAAATTTTTTCCATTCGTGGTCCAATCGATCGTAGTATTTTTATTTATTGTATGAAAATCGAGAGCATCTGCGTATCTGCGAGATTTCAAACATTTTCCATCATGGATTTTACACGCCCCGAGTATAAAAAGTTGACATGAAATTACCGGAAGCAACAGGTTCGTGAAAATCCGAGAGATTTTTATCGATTTTTTTCCAAAACATTTCTGAACGTCACAAGTGTTACATCGTACAGGTGTCGTTTGGTAGCAGAGAAATATAGAGTTACATCCTGTGAGTACTTGACGTTAATCGTTCGTTATAAAATTTCAATAGTGATTTTTTAAAATTGTAATGTAAATTATCTTGTAAAGCATTTTCTCCATCATTGTACCTTCAATCTATCTCCAAAAAGAATTTTGATTGTGACGAAAAAAATTCTCCCATAAGTAACCATCACTAGCAGACCTTCAGCATTTTATGAAGAGTTTGCAGGTTTTTTTTTATCGTGTGCAATGAGAATAAAATTAGCAAAATTAAAATTGTCAGAGTCTGGGTAAGTTGGAGTACATTTGATGCATATATATTGTTCAACACCGGAAATTAGTATGAAGGTCCAGTAAACTGAAAGAGACTCTTTTTCCTGTTGGTTGAAATAGACGAGAGATCCAGCTGTCTCATCATTCTCTCTTCCTCCCTCTATGCGCTTCCGTACAGATGGCACCGCATTCATAATGAGGCACCGTACCAGATTCTATTCTACCGAATTAAATTCCAGTTTGTTGGAAATGGAAAAAATTACAGAAAAAATATAACCATGTTCTACATGTCTATATACCAGGGGGTATCATTCTTAGGCAACATTCTTTTTTGTTTTCTCCAAATTGAAAAACTGGTAATGCACGTTGCAACGAAATTTTCACGTAAATAAAAGCATTTAAACTCAATTGCAGTTTCATGGGAAAAATTCAACTTTCCATTGAAATGACATGGAAATTTTTATTAACTTTTTCACTGTACATCATTTTTCAATGCTCGCTCATTTTTCTTTATGAAATATACATTTTGGGCTTTCTCGAGGACGAGAATTCTGTGCAAAAAGTTTCCCGGAGCCAAACATGCACGATCAATATTTTGAGAGCTGCATCACAGCTCCTAAGAGGCATTTGCATTAAAACTTGAGTAAAATGCTGCGAGTAAAATTGAGTAAAATTTTATCTGCGTAGATGCGATACAATTAATTTTCGTACCTCATTTTCGGTAATTATGAGTTTTCGCCATTATTGATTAACGAAATGATTTATTAAAATACAGTTTCATGTATGATTACACATTTAGGTAGACAAAACTGTTATCTATACTTATTTTTGACTATAAAAAAATTGGACATATTACTTGAATGAGAAATTGAATTTTTCAATAGAGCCAAGCTTTTTTAATTCAGCTGGAATTTTTATAACTTTCGTGAAAATGTTCCTTTTACCATGAATGGGCAGTTTTTCTATCTGAACGAAAGAGAAAAAATGTTGTTTGAAATTAAAAACACCCTAATTTATACATATTATAGATATACGATATGTACGATATGTATCATACAAGAGTATTTGAAACACTGGTCATTTTCAAACGTGCTTCTCCTCTCCCCTTGATAAATCAAATTCATATCGATCGTTGATAGAAATATCGACGTACTATTTTTGTACGACCGTACGAGTTCTGCCCACCTTTATTTGTTAAAATCCTCGATTAAATACGAACTCTTGCTCGACATCAGCTATCATTAATCGTTTCACTCTGCAGCTTTCGCGTTTCGTATTTTCACGAGAGCTACGAGGGGTTCAACGAACTAAGCTCGTTAGAGATAACGACAACGAAGAAGAAAAAGAAGTGAACTAATTAAAATCCCATATCGACCACTCGTGCGGACTTTTCCACGAGCTTTTCGAACAGTAACGAGATGAGATCAAAAATGGAATTGGATAAATCGTAAAAGTCGTTGATTATCTTCGAAATTTCGAGCGACAAAAATTCTATGTGTGATTCGAACTGAAAATCCGCAAAAAATAAATTAAAAACGAGTTTTCATTCATCTCCAGTGAAATCTTTGAGTAAGCTTCGGAAAAATATGCAACGTGTGCGTACGCGTAAGAACTTATTTGGCAAATATTTATCTCACAAAAGGCTGAAAGTATTACTCCGGCTTGCCGTAATCCTTCGATGATTGTCCGGGTGGAGCGAGTAGGGGTAACCAACCCTGTGGAAATATATACCCCTGAATACGAAATAAAAACTGTACATGCAAATATCGATCTGAGTATGCATACACGTTTCAACGTTTTTTCTCTTTTATTTTTCTTTTTTTTTCTTTGTAATTCATCCCCTTGCTCCTTTCCCACTGGTTTTGAATGCTTCGAGATTGTGCCTCTCGCAATATCCATCGGTAACGAATGACCTACATTTGTCCGTCGAAATTAAAATCGAAATGTAAATCATAAATTGGACGTTCGATGGGGTGAGTTTGGGTCCCGTTGAATTGCAGTATACAAATATACACACAGAGATATGCACAATTACCATTCCCTTTTTTATTGACAAGGACGATATGGCGGATGTTTTTGTGGGGTAGTTAAAAAATCTCGCCAGGAAAATTACGAATTCCAAAGGCATTTCGTACTTGCGTATTTTATTCATGCCTGTCGCCTCCATGGACGAAAATTATTTTTATAAGAGAATAAAAATATATCCGAAAAAATATGTTTCACGAATATGCGTGAATTAAATACAAATAAATGCAATATTTTGTCATTTTTTTCGTACATTCAGCTTGCATAGTATTTCGAATTTTCTTTTTCTATTAATTTATAATTTTTCATGTTATTTTCTATAAGGAATCATTCTCTTTTTTCAAGCATAAATCCTAGTTTGTCACGCAAGAATGGTATTTTATTAACATTTCTTCGCATTTCCAACTTCATGTTTTTTCAACAGCCGTTGAATAAAATCTAACGTCTTCAGTTAAGACTGAAAAACACGGCTGAACCGTCCAGCTAAATCCTCTTGGACGCTCGCATAAAATAGCCACTCCTGTGCATACCTGTTGAGTGGTCTCTCAGGGCCTATAAAGTCTTCGTAACATCCGGTTCTATCGCAAAAGGGTGCCGAAGGTTTTGCGGTTCTCGAGTCGAGAAGAGATCGATTAATTTTCATCCGACAATGTACAATCGACGGCATTTGAAACGTCGGAGTGTGTTTCCGTCGATTAAACAGAAAAAAAATGTTCATTCCAAGAGAAAACGAAAAATTCATTTTCCGGCAAATTTTATCATCTACTGAATTGAAAAAAAAATTATCTAGATGGCTTGAAAATTATTCAGAACTTGTCAAGTCACTTAGTCTTTTAATTATGTGGAATTTGCTGGAAATTTTTCTCTCTCCATTTGTCTCTAAATCGGTCAAATTTTCGAATAAACTGACGAAAAATACAGTGAAAAACGCTTCACGTGTACTGTATAAATTAATTGTTGATCCACTTTATACATAGTCGTATGTAAAATTCGAGATTCAGCGACTTGACACTCACATTACATATTTTTCCGGTTTGTACCTTCAACGCAATCGTGTCACGTGAAACACACTATTGGTGAGCCAGAAAAAAAGCACGTAGAAATAATAAAATGGCTGACCAAAGTAAAGCATATCGAGTTTTTCAAGCAGCGTATATTGGTTATTCCTGGCGGAGAAAAACCGCTTTACCACAGATATTTTAATTGAAATCCGATCTATATATACCTCTGACCAAATGTTTCAACATATCGCCAACATGCATATGTATAAAGAGTCTTGAAAATTCATCGATGTTCAATGATTCAACTAGTCGTTTTTTTTTAATTGTGTATTGAAATATGTATTTTTAATGGAAAAAAAAAAGAAATCATTCCAACAGCCCAGGAGCACTCGGTGCAGAATTGGAGAGCTCCAAAGAGGTCTAAAATAATCGGGCTGAATTTCAAAGTGTGACATTCGCAGTGGTAAATCTCTTTTTGTATTACTTTGGGAGGAAGAGTATAAGTTAGCTCGAGAAACGCGAGGAAAGGTCGAAAGAGAAAAGTAAATGGATCGTAATGGAAGAGAGATATGGCAGGAAGAAAAGTGAAAGATCGGATGTGTACGCAAGAAATGGGAAGTTCGCTCGCGGAGCTTTCGCTGCTGCAAAAGGCGCTGCTGCGACGGTGTAGAAGAGTGCAAGGAGCGAGAGGATGACAGAGCTAGGGGCAGGGGGGAGAAAAAAGAACGAGCAAGCCACTCGTCGAACTCAAACGTCATTTCGACGTCGGCTCACTCTCGCTCTCTCGTCCACTGGTTGTCATTGTGAATTCAACGCGCAACATATGAATAACATTGAAATATTGAAGTTGTACCAGAAAAGCTGTACGATATTCCGATATACAGGGTGTCCCAAAACTGGATGCTGGCAATTTAATGCTACATTGGGGATGAAATTTCAAGTCGAAAAGTCTTCGAGCACTTTTCGATCCGACGAATCCCCGTGGAGTTATCAATTAATAGAGTTGGACCGGTGGGCCACGTGCGCGCGCGCCTATCCGCGTGGAGAGGGGAGTGCGCGCGTCGAGTTGTCTGAAACTTTGACGATCGATAACTCGGTAGGTTTTGGTCGTATGAAAAAATACTAAAGTACATTTCGACTCGCAATTTCATCCTGAATCCATCTTTTGAGTTCTTAAAGTCGAGTTTTGCGACACTCTGTATAATACTGTATGCATGTATAATAAAACGAAACTGCAAGCCCATCTCTTCGTCTCCACACGTACTCGTGCGACATACTCCTTTTTCCATCTCCGGCGTGCAATGTGTAGGAAAAAACGACGATCGGATTTGACGCTGTTCAATCGCGGGGGTGCAAAGAGTCGCACTTGTGTCACCGATGAATTCAACGAATCTCGGAACTGCACGGATCGGTGATTCGAGAAATAAAAAAAATACGACATTAAACACGTTTAAAATAATATTAGAGCGCATCACGTTCTGCATGGTTCTATGACAAGTACAATTTCAACAAGATTGCAACAGAGCGAGAATTTCGTGGATTCAATGTGATAAAAATTTAAAAAAAGCTATTACATGCGAGATATCGATGACAGTCATTTTTAATAAGGACGATGCGAAATAGTCATTAATAAACCGCGGAGAGGCCTGAAAGTAGGTTGGTAAAACCTCTTTTCCTTCAATGCCAAATTAATAAGGTAACGTTTTTTTATACACTTGAATATATTTCCAAAAATGATCCCCAAAAAATCCGTAATAATCTAGTTTAACAACGCAGATTTTTTCGACTTTTAAAACTCGAGTTTATAAAAAAAAAAAGTGAACAAATTAAATCAACTAATTCAACATCAAAACGAAGGAAGCTTTCCGAAGGACATCAGAACTGTTTTTCAACACTTTTTCAATCAGTTTTCGATACCATCGTTGTTGGAAACGTCCTCGTCTCAAGTGTCCTTGATTTTTCCCGGATTTTCGTAGCATTGCCGAGGACGCGAAATTCCCATTCTATTTCCGTTTTCTCGAGATTACACCTGACATGGATCTTCAAGAGACGTCGATCGAAGCCTTGGAAATAGAATGATGATAATTATCTTCCTCCGAAGGAAATTAAGGATATTCAGGAATTACAACACTTCCGGAATTGTTGTATCCAACAGGGGATTTGTACATTGAAATAAATTACACGGATTAGTCTCGGGGTTGCACACAGAATCGCTCGTGTTTCGCGATTCTCTCTGCTGTTACAACGTCCGATGGGGTATCGGAAGTTCCGTCTATTTTGATTATATTTGGCCGGAATATTCGCCCTACGGAGCTTGCCGTATGAGGGAATAAACGTACTACAGAGTACGAATAATTTGATCACGAACGACCGCGATGGGAAAGTTCCAATTTGAATTCGATCAGGATTTTGGCCGCGGAGCTATACACGTGCGACACATTTATTATCATATATTACACATAAATAAATACATAACACATTTCTACTTCCACTTGGGCTCGAAAAAGACTGCAGATAAATATTATTTATTTCCCATGATTACGTATATCAACGAAAAAAATAAAATAAAACAATTCGAAAATCGAATTATCCAGCGAGAGAATTTAGCTGCGCGTACTTTCGTATGCCTTGTGTGTTCACAGCCGTTCATAGCCGGATTCGATAAATCTATCGAAATCTCATATATTGTCATGGTTATTATTGTGATCATTGTTATTATGTTATAAACAAGTATATATATATATATATATACATATATATCTATATACTATATATTATTTATGATCGTTGTAAATTTTCTTAGCGCCATGCTTCAAAAACGTCTGTACATGCGACAACTATGATATACATTGTGCCTGCGGAAGCTGTGTGGACATCTCTGTGCCTTTACATAAGCCTGTATTGTGTATTTCTCTATATTTTTTTCATCAATAATTTTTTACGTTAACTGTAACAAGAGTCGTGTGATCATTAACGTTAATTGACGAATTTGTTTGAAGGATGATGGTTCTTATCGTTGTTGGATCAACAGTACGAACGTATAAATAAATTGCGGTTCAATCGCCTCGTGGAATGACATATTTTCCATCAGACTTCTCTCATCCGTGCTCTTATCGTGTATATTTTCATTGTCATTGTATTAGCTGAGAGACTATTTTTGAACGATAAAAATTCGCTTTTGAAAATCAATCGTCGCGTCTTTGGCTGACGCGACGATCGTTTTTTTTTTATTTTCACCCTTTTTTTTTGGATAAACGCGAATTTTTTTCATCTCACCCTGTCGTTACTAAATTCGTATTCGCCCTGTCGTGTAATGCAGGTTGATCTGAGACACATGGACGAAAAGACCGGCAGCAACGTCGTCGACGTGGGCGTCGATCTTTCAGAGTTCTACATGTCCGTGGAATGGGACATATTGGAAGTGCCTGCCGTTAGGTAAGTCTGCGCATATCTGCCTTATTTTCCGAGCAATTTTTCTCACCCCCAATCTGCAATCTCCCGACACCCAACCGCCGCGTCAACGACCTCTTTGCCACTTTACCCCTCTCTCTTTTTTCTTTCCTTTTTCTTCGATACGACACCGCGAGTGAGCGCGCAAAATCGTGACTGCGTGACGCGAAAACAAATCGAACGTTTGGCCAGTCTTGTCACGAGAACATCATTCAACTATTCGATTTTATGATTCGCGAAGAGAAACGATCCGCGAAACGTTACTCAAAAATCGTGTTTTTTTTACGATTTTTTCCGAATATTCCGAATATTTTGGGTATCGGAAAACGATAATGCAATGGAAAACGTTCTTGACAAAATCAATAACACATTTCACACGCGAGATATTACCCATTTTGAGTGTGTCAAAAGATTATTATTTAATAAAAAAAAAAAGTACTCGAATTCGATATTGAAGCCATTTTCGATATTCCGATCGTTGTCGCAAAGAGGATTCGCTCGTTTGCATGCGATCTTTCATTTTCACGGAGATGCATCTCGTGAGATTCAAATTTTCTGCCAACTTTTTGCTTTATAGTTTATGAAAGATCGAAGGATATTTCGATCGTTGAACGACTGCTGCAATTTGTTTCAGAAATGAGAAATTTTACACGTGCTGTGACGAGCCTTATCTCGATATAACGTTTAACATAACAATGAGGAGAAAAACGTTGTTTTACACGGTCAACATCATCATCCCCTGCATGGGAATCTCGTTCCTCACGGTTTTAACTTTCTACCTACCGAGCGACAGCGGCGAAAAGGTGAGTAAAAGACTGTGGAGTGCGAAAAATAAGCAACGTGTCAGCTCGTCTCTCGACTAAAATCAACCGCGAGATTCCGTGAATTCTTAACCGTAAAAGCTCTTAATCGCGATTCGATATCGGGGTATTAAATTGCACCGGGTAGAAAGTTGGAAAAACGAGCGACACCTCGGTCTTTGTGGGACTGTACCTTCGGAACACCCTAACGGATCTTTTCTCGAACCTAAGAGAATTCCCAGTGGGCTTTTTTCTGGACACTGTTCAAATCCAGGGTAGGCCAGTGGCGAAACGACGACTTTCATACTCCAGAGAAATGCTCGATAATAAGTCACTTTACACGAGTGGTTTCTGTAGATAAAAATGTTATCGACGAGCCTACACCCGTTGGCACAAATCGGGTGTAGGCTATCGGGACTATGGACCGTGTGGGTAGACAAAAAAGAGGGAAAAAAATAAGCGGTATCGACTTGATTTTTGGTATCGGTATTCTTCGAAATTTTTTGTTTTTTATAACTTTCACGATTTTCAAGGCGATTAAACTTTTGGCCTGCCGAGTTTATTAAGTATTCATATGCGTATATATATGTGCGTGGATGTACACGTGGTACAACCACGATAAACACTTGCCAAGGCACAAGGTAATTCACCGCGTTACCAAATCCGTTTACGTCACTTCGAAGCTACCTAAGCAAGTCAGGGTGCCTCGTTAACTCCTGGTGCTGCTGGTACATTTATGCCGGGGGAGCTTCAGAACGCAGTGAAAAGGGGCGACGAACGCTTTCCCGAGCAAAGGGAAGCTTTTACCTCTATATCTGTCCATTTGATTCTCTCTCTTTCTCTTTCCTCTTGCGAACCCCATTCTCACTGGAGGTACTCGTGAAATTCAACCCTCGGGTGGAATACCATTTCCATTATCAAGGTTAGAGAAACGATTAAACTTTCGAGGCGGATATGAGTGTAAAGTCAAATTATAATTGGAACGTTACACGAAAACACTATAAATCCGACAGATTCTTCCGAAACGATAATTCTGAAGATGACACTTTTTAGCTATCGCGCGATATGTTATTGTGGCTTCATTTATCGTCTCTACCATTAAAATACTGTTATTTACGTTATGTTTTTTTTTAAACAGCCCAAGTTGCTGCAATTCAGTGCTGCGTGCTTGAAACTTTTATTTATCGACTGTGAAATTAGTTTGGAAGCTGCAAAAATATATATACATTTTGTCTTTGTATTAATGATTATTGCATTAATTATTTGTACTTGAGGTACAAACGGCTTTTTTATCGGTAATTGATCACAAGCAGGTTCGAAAAATGTAACACAAAATTCGTAATTTTTCGCCAAACGACAGACTTTTTGAAAATAAAAATTCTCAATATATGATATTTGTCATCTCTGGCATAATACTGTTGCTACTTTTATTTTCATCGTTGTTATCGTGGAGCCATTAATCGATATTCTTATTATTATTACATTCATGCAGTCCTTCGTTATCGAACAGTTTTTTTTTTCGATAATTACCCATTTTTTATTGCCCCGAATCATTGTACTCAGAATGGTGGAAAAAAATGGCATTTTCATCGGTAATTGATAAAACGGGCGACACCGAAGATAAAATTGACAAAGGAAAGTGGACGAAAGAGTCGGACGAGTTTAACGAAAATTTTAGAGTATATAACAACAGTATTTACGTTGAAAAAGTGCGATGAAAAAGTGAGGAAAAAGAGAGAAATTAGTTACCTCTACCTCGCGTTTGCCGGCCTCGTTATTTCTCTCTTATCTCGCCGACGGGGATTGTGCGGTCTCTGTCTTTCTCTCTCACTTTTTATCATCCCCTCTCTCTGTCTCTTACTTCTAGCCTGTGTGTTTGCCAGCTCAAACTATTTTTCATTTCCCAGTCAGGCTTTTGCCCCTATCACCTTTCGTTGGAAAGAACCCCTCGGGCCTTAACCATCGCTGCCTTTATACCCCACCTTGTCTCTCTTCAGCCAGAGGGTTGGGTCTTCCAGAGACTTCACGCTTGTGAAGCAAAAAATCTCGCTTTGTACCGATGCCGCTCGTACAATATATATATTGTTCTTTGATGTGAATCCAATCCTCGTTTACGAAACCCTCCCTGTTCTGTGTAGATCGATATGAGCAAAGTCCATCGAACGAAACAACAAAACAGACCGTCATTAAAATCCTCAATAAACATTACTGAAATACCTGAACCGACGTTGAACCCATTATTTTTTTCAGTAAATTCCTTCCGATCTCATTTTCCTCTTTATTCAACCGGATCTTCTCTCCGTTGCTTGTAATTTTATGCAATTTTCGACACACCCTTAAAAGTAGTCGCGGCGAAAAAAGATTCTACAAAGGGAAGCCAGTTATGAATTTCCGAATGACTTGAATATATTGAGGACAAACGGATGTTGAGAACGAAAATTATAATAATCTTGACGAGACAACTGTTGCTCGTTATCGCTTTAACCGAGCGTAATAACGAGCTTTTACAATTTTTCAAGGTTCAAAGGAATCATGTACTCGTATTTACGTATCTTTTTCTTTTGGTCAAATTTTATTCGATTCGGAACGAATTCCAGTCTCAGCCTGTTTTTCAACCGTAATTTTTTTATCGTTACAAAATCGTTTATATATTTTTTCGTTATTATCGAATTTAATGGCTAATAAATCGATAATTAAATCGAGAAAACCCCTTGGAAAAGACACCCAATTTTTTTTCAAACTCTTGTAATCTCAACCTTTCTAAAGAAGACAATTGAAAAAAATGCATTTTGTAAAAGCGATCAACGACGATTATTTCAATGGGCAACGTTCCGATGGTTCATTTTTTCATTCAAATAGCCTGGTGTCTGAGATTTAAGTACGTGCAGCCAGGCGTTTTATTCTACGTCAGTGCAGGGCAAAAACGAGGAAGAGAGAGAGAAAAAATCCGAAAGGGTGTAATGTTTCGATCCCTTACTGAGCTTAAATTCAAGGCGAAAAGCTTAACGACCAAAGTTTTCGACTGTAATTAGACGAAACGAGAAACTCTGTTACAGGGGAGACGAGAATAAATCTCGAATTTTGGTAATTCACCAAAAAAGAAATCGTCACAACACCCCACGAAGGAAATTATATTCATTTGCATTTTTGTCATACGATTTCAACGAAATATTTTTTCAATATAAAATAATGAAAAAATCCACAGCATCCGGCTCAAGATATAATCGTAGAAAAATAATCCATCATTGCATTAGAAATTCCCAAAGGGAACATTTTTCAAAACGATTATTTTCGACTTTCGCAAAAAAGCTCAAAAAAGTCTAATTACTCTATAGAATTCAAGGTGTAACATTTTCTAAATTTCGATCCGAGTACTTTCAGTAATACCGCACGAAAAAGTGTAAATTTGTATTTGAAGTATATCATTGGAATCCTGTTTGCAGCGTCAAAGGCAAAGTGCATAATTTTGCTGATATTTTTCATAAATTCTCGCCGAACGCCAGCGAAGAGGATTTTGTTTGTATTTTTTTTCTGAATTTCCATGTTTCACGAAGCTTCAATGATGAGGAGGCAAAAAATGAAAAAAAGTTGAAAGATGAAAGGAAAAGCAGAGCGAGCCGCTCCGCTTTTCCTCTCACGCGCGAGCAAATATATATTTTCCGATGACTCTCGATAGTTTCATAGATAAAATTCATCACATTGGTGAATGAAGAACGAGGGGGAAAGGCTTGAATGGATTTTGCATGCTGATTCACGCTGCGTTCATCAATATTCAAGTGTCGCAAATCTCAACAACGCTCGCCAGAGAGAAGCTATACACATTATCAATTTTGCATAGTATATCCGTTTATCATCGGGTTTGCAAATTTTGCCAATCCGACACTGTGATGATAACGGTACTTCCTGCGTGCGCGGAGTCTCGATATATTAATTATTTCGAATTTTCATTTCCAGCCGGCTTTTCGTACCGCGAAAATCAAACGAAAACACAAGCGATGTTCAATTTACGTTTCAGCTAGTAAAGAATCGAGTCGGATAAAAGCAAAAAGTTTGTCATAACCTGACTCGGATGAAAAAAAAATTGCCGCAGCGTAAAGTTTGTCGAAAACTGCCGGGTGTTTGTTAAATTTACCCCAGGATTTACCGAAGATACAACATTCGACAAACAACATTCGACAACAAAAACAACATTCGAATTTCGAGTACCCAGCGAATGTATAGAAAAATGAGAAAAAAGTCAATCTTATTCAAGATACCCTTGATTTTCATTAAAAAGTTGACACAAAGACAATTCAGTGATTACTTCAAATTAAGGGTGCTGAAAATTAAGGGTGTAAAATTTAGACGAATGAACAACAATTGGTGTAAACCGTCGAAATTTTATTTTATTTTTTTTTCATCTTCGTGTAAAGATAAAAAATGTTTTAGACAGAGGAGACAATTGTACAAGATTCTGGACCGGAAAATTTGTCGGAAAATTCTCATTTTCGCCGTGGGGAGGCTGCTAAAATATATGAGAACAATGCTCCGTCGTCCGGAAGAGACTGCGCTCGCGCTCCACCGTAGTAATATCCATCCACGCCCCTGTAACTTTACTCTTCTGGTATCCTTATGGGTGCTGAAAACCACTGAGAGTAATGAATCCCCGGCGTATTAAACTTGTCCACGTATCATGTACCGTCTCTCTAAGACTAAATTACTGCGAGTTATATACGTATGTACGCGCATTAACGTACATATGGATTCCACGTGCGTGCAGGGTATTCGGGGTCAACCTGAGAGCCTTTCGATAAAAGGGTCTCGGATGAAACCTTCGAGATTTTATACCCTTTTTGTCGGTAGAATTTCCTCGGGATTATTTATTACCGGGTTCCCGTTAAATTATTCCGAGAGAAGTAGATACATAACAACGGTGTTCTCCTATAAAACGGAAAAAGGAAAAAGCTCGCTCCGAGTCCCCTGGGAAGAAAATATATTTTGGAACCTAGGTAATAACGTGTATTTTATAAAAATGTACATATCTAGTTTTACGTCGACGAATTTATTTTATCGAAGCTACACAGCGCCGGCGGAGAGTTTAGGATCCACCCGAGATAAACCGACAAAATGTTTTTGTCAATAAAAAAAAATTTTTATCTTTCATTTCGTATTACGATTGTTTCTTATTATTTATGGTTATTGTTGAAAAATTGATAAACCCCTTTGACATTTGTGCGGTAGTTATCAAACATTTGTTTTATTCCGAGAATTATAATTTTCATGTGGTGTATTGTTTATAGAAAATATAAACCGAATATTCGAAACGAAAAATAGTAAATCGATTGATATACGATTTCACCGATGAATTACATACGTTTTTCGATTTTTTCGTCTGCGAGAAGATTACACTTTCTTTCAGAGGGATTTTTGGAAAAAAAAAGTACATCCACCAGCCAGGTTTGACGAAAAAGCACTACAGAAGAATATTTGCCATCGACTCTCATTGCTATCAACATGGATAAAAAAAAACCTCATATTCTTAATTCGATTCGTAACATCGATTTCACATAAATTTAAAAACCCTCTCTTTTGCTTTCGTTTAATTTTTATATTTAATTTCGTACTACGATTGTTTCATATTATTTATAGTTATTGCTGAAAAATTGTTCAACCCCTTTGGCATTTGTACCGTAGTTGTCGAGCATTTGTTATTCCGAGAATTATAATTTTCATATGGTGTATTGTTTATAGCAAATATAAACCGAATATTCGAAACGAAAAATAGTAAATCGATTGATATACGATTTCACCGATGAATTACATACGTTTTTCGATATTTTCGTCTGCGAGAAGGTTACACTTTCTTTCAGAGGGATTTTTGGAAAAAAAAAGTACATCCACCAGCCAGGTTTAACGAAAAAGCACTACAGAACAATATTTGCCATCGACTCTCATTGCTATCAACATGGATAAAAAAAACCTCATATTCTTAATTCGATTCGTAACATCGATTTCACATAAATTTAAAAACCCTCTCTCGCACACCCCGATTTTGCAATGACGCTACATATATCGAGTTCACGATCGCAATACGCCCTCTATCTCGCCGACCGACACTGCAAAGCTGTTACCGCCCTTATCGTTACTTCTTTTCGGATCAAAAGAGAAGAAAGAATAAACGATAAAACGTGTGTAAAGCGAGTATACACCTTCGGCTTCATCCTTCGAAAATTCACGATTATACGAGATCAGCATGAAGCTCAGAAATCTTTGGCAGTTTCAAAGAACCTCCTTTATTTTCGTCCTCGATAAACTTTACCATCCAGCCGTACCCATCGACTCTCGCCATTCGGCGATAAAACCTTTGGACAAACGACTTTTATTTCGTTCACGCCGCGTGTATGAGAAACAATATTTTTCCTTCGTTATACCCGTGTGAAATTATGATTATGATTATTTTTCATGCTCGTAAAGTTTCTCCTCTACAAAGCTCCTTTTTGTAGGGAAAAAAATTAAAAAAATTAGCTCCGAAATTGCAGAAAACCAAGGGAGATTACCAGGTGGTGGTATTCTTGCTCCTGACGGGATTTCGCTCGCGTGTAAAACCGGACGTTTGAAATTATCGTTCTCATCCCGTCTGCTTTTCATACCGCCCTGCTGGATGAAACTTTTTCTTGCGCCAGCTCCACTCGAGCTCTTCGTTATCCCGAGAACACACTCAGCATCCAAAATTCACCGTTTTTACGATGTTCGCGCCGATTCGCGTTGTTCGACCTGCTTTCAAACCTTTTTTCTTCGTTCGCGATAAAGCACGTACGAAATAATAATCGTGAATCTTGTTTTCCAATCAGAGCGAAGCAACGATGCTGGAGAAACGGAAATTACCACGTAACGTTCAGAGAAGCGAAAAGCAAAAACCAAAAAAGAGAAAAAAATCCGTCGGATTTGTTCGCTCTCGAAGATATATTTTAACCAGCAACCACCACACTTTCGTATAACGATTTATCTTCATTCTCACATGAATCTTTTTTTCTTACGTACCATACGTTTTTTTGTAATTGTCATTGACGACATGGAGAATTTTTTTGGCAAATGATGACTCGCCACTTGCGGCTGCAACGTCCACCCACGCAGCATCAATGCCTGCTCGCCCACGAGCCTTCTAGCTGATGAAAATGAATGGATTTGCTAACTTATTTTCGGATAAATTTACGTTAGACAGCACCACCCCCAATACCTATACAGTCGTAATTTTTTCAAGATTTATTGCGGTGAATTTTATCGATTTTATCTTGTATATTTCTTGCTCCGGTAATCTTTCATCCCTTTCTCTTCCTCGCTTTAGAATCTCCATTTTTTTTTCGGTTCTCCGGTACAACCCCCACACCCTCAAGAATCACAATACAAACCGAGATCCTATCCTCGATAGTCCATGGCATACTTTCCTCTTTCATTGCAGTACGTTTCTCATTCCGGCAATAAATACGAATTTCCCTTCGGCAAAAACGTCTTCGACACAAATAACACGCACACCGTTAAACCACCCTTGAACCTCATCCATCGTGGTTCTCATTTTAAACTCGGTCCGACGCATAAACATATATATACGGTTATTTCGAAATATCGTTCGAACTTATCTTCGTTGAGAAACCTTCGTTCGTTTCAGTGTTTTATAAATTGACATGAGAAAAAAAAAAGAATACGATTTCATGGTATTTTTTATTTTATTTTTATTTCCGCGTAAACCCTACTAGGGTTTTTACGAATCCCCCCTTTTCCTTGTTCCTTTTTTTTAATTTTTCTTTTCACCTCCGTTCAACTTCTTTTCGTATCCCCTTCCAATGAGCGTCCCGACCTGCCCCCCACTCTGCCGAATCGCCGGGCACGGGGAAACTGCCGAATACCCGTCGGCGGATAAAATCGTCGAATTCGATAACTCCATGACGATTCTTTGATTACGTAACCTTCGCGTTTCGACGACGAGTGGAAACACGTATTTCTTGCAAAATAATCGAATTTTCGTCGGCTTGGAATCAAGATGAAACTCGACGTACCATCAGAGTCATACTCGGTAAACCGATATCACTTTATTTGTTAATTTCGACGAGGTGAGCCATTTTACCGCTTGGAAATCGATATCATGAAGTAACACAATTGCCAACAACCAGGTCAACTATCTGCAACTGCAGACAATACAACACTGGTTGTTTGTTCCCTTTTGTACGAAAGCGATCACGCGTATCTTTCTTTTATTCCTTTTTTTGATGGGAAAGGCCTGTAAGGAAAATCGATTATTACCGAGACGCAAAAAAGACAACAATTCATGTATAAATTTAAATAAATGCGCATGCCTACGCTCGAATTTCATCTCCTAATAAGTGTCTTGTTGTTGCAGGTGACGTTATCGATCTCCATACTCATTAGTCTTCACGTATTCTTCCTTCTCGTCGTCGAGATTATTCCGCCGACTTCTCTGGTCGTGCCGCTCCTCGGAAAATATCTCATTTTCGCGATGATACTCGTTTCCATAAGGTGAGTCGATTGAGTAAAATACGTTTAAAAAAAATAAAACTACTTTCAGAAAGGAAAAATCGCCCAAAAATTTGCAAAATTGCAAGAAATAACGTTTTTTCTAAATGAAAGAGGACAGTACAAATTGTTAAGGGGATTCACGCGTAACTCGTGACTCAATAAAGTTACCGAATTTTTTTTCTTTCTTGACCGTCTAAAACAAAAACGCTTAATTATTTTTAACACTAAAATTATGCGTTCCAGCCTCCCCCAAAAGTACCAAAAAGCATTCTCGAAAATCCGCTATTCCGCGCGTTTGCGACAATGTCCTATTTTTTAAATAAATTTTTCGAAATTATGACAAAAAAATGTCCACACGATGGCAAAGTCGAGAAAAAAATCAGTGTGTTCGGGGTATCACTCATATCTCGTATGATTTGAGATAATTTACGATAGCAATTTTGTCCATCGTCGTATCGAAAATATTATTCTTCGTTCTCCTTATGGCATCAAATTCCTTGTTCTTCCCAGCATCCTCCGCGTGATATTTTCACCTCCTGAAGGAAATCCCTGTACTTTCCACGACGTTTCATCGATTCCACCACATACGTATCGAATATATTTTTCCATCCGGATGGGACATGCTTTTTTTTGTACGTGACGTCGAGAGTTCCAGCATGTCGCAAAGCGAGAAACGGTTAAGCTTGCACCCGAGCGAGCATCAACGTGCTACGTGATATAAGGGTTGATATTTCGAGAAATATAAAGTTTCATATGAGAAACGAAGCGGAGACAGCACTCTCCCAGGATTCTCGGTAGGAAAGATAAAAATGTCCACGTAACATCCGTTCACCCGAAGCCTCACGAGAGTCAACCTGGTAATGCTGTCTAAGCAAAATGGCGTTCTCGAGACTTTTGCCATTCGCTCTTATGTGCAGGATACAGACTCTTATGCACACTCCCTACACTATTTTCGAGGTGGTTGTCTCGAGACAGTTCCAGCAGAAAGTTATCTCATTAGCCAGCGTCTGTAACCTCGTATAACTTGCGAAGTATTCGAGAAATATTAATCGTCATAGATTACGTGCATTATGTTATTATTCACGATATCACATCTCCGAAATTGAACGATGGAATTTATAGAGATTTTTTTTTTAAATCCATCACATATTCGTTTATAATTCAGAGCTGACGAAAAAGGATCCCGAGAGAGGTTTCAAAATTATCGCAAAAAATTTTCAATTTTCTATCGACGTTACGACTTTATTTAAGGGTAAACAAAAATATCGTTAAGCATATTTTTGAGTTCCAATCCCAACAAAATCGATATCGATTGAGAATTTCGAGTATTGAAATTGCGACAGGATCTGCGAAAAGTTATTGTTTGGAAAAATGGAATAAGTTATTGTTTGTTTCAAGAAAATAAGTGATAAATTTATTCTTTTTGTATGCAAATACGTATATGAATGTCTTTCGAAATTTTCTCATCGTACAAAGCGAGATCAAGGTCGACGTTCAATGGACCAGAAAATTCGTTCGAGCGATGAAGAATCTCAAGAACAAAAGGACTAGCTAATGAGCTTTCAAAGGATTTAAATAATAATTAAAATACCGCGAGAATCTCTCGTTATAAAAAATAAAATAATTTCAATAATAACGCACCTAGAATTTTTCCAAAAGTACAAACGGTAAAATGAGTATTAATCGTGGACAATCCTGCTGGTATCACCCGAGGTAGATCGCAATCTGGAAAGAAATTCAGAAAGAGAGGAAAACCATTTGAAAAATGACGTACGGACACTTGGAACCGGATGATTATGGTGATCACGAGACAGTATGGTCTCTGCTGTCCTTTCTCAATATTCTTTTCGATTATTCGTTGTACATGCGTACTGATTTCCGTTCGGATTTTTCATCCGCATTCGTCCTCGTTTCGCCGATAACCGCGTCTCGATATCAGCCTCGAATCGTGCTATTGACATACGACCCCAATCTGGACGACCTTCCATTTTCGCTTCGTCGCCTGCTTTGTAAGATAAAAGTAGGTGCATCTGCTTGTCGCTATTGTCTACCTAGTGCAAACAATAAATTTGAGCCAGATAATCTTGAAAACACCTCTTGTCACCGATGCATTACCGGAAATCGATATTACATCGAATTCAATAGATCAATAGAGCCTGCATCGTACAAGTAAAGTCAAATTGTACGTTCATTCTTGAACTGCACGATATTAGCGCACCATTTTTTTTGCATTTTTCACGTTAATATTTCAAGTAAAAATTTCACTTTTATTCTCGATGTTCAATATTATTCTCCACATTTTTGGAGCAATCAGCACTGAACTAGAAGCAATTAGGTAGCAAGCGGAAAAAAATGATTAATTCTCTTTATTTTCCATCGATCTCCACCCGCAAACAAATTTCGAGCCGCTGAAAAAAAGATCGATCATTTGAATCGAACAAAATAATACTTTGTTTCTTCTTCGATAAAAACGAAAATACGGTGTACCGGCCGGAGCGATAATTGATTATTTCCTTCCGTATTCGCGCAGGTGTTTTTCGTTGTTGTTATTTATCGACAAAAATCGTTTCCGCTTAATTCAAAGCGATTCAAAACGACGCTCACTGAAAAAAAAAAAACAAAAGAAAAATTCGGCTCCATTTTGCACGATTTATCGTCGAATTTCCAACGAATGTACCGAATATTTATAGTGGCTGTTACGTCGCTGGAACGAGGCGGATAGGAGGAAAAATTTATAATACGCGGTGCTTTTCGATGTGGTCGCACGTGCATCGGAAGTCGTTAAATCGCGAGGACAAAGGATTTTCGATTTTCCTTTGTTTCCCCTCCTCCCCCCCCCCCTTCTCGTATCGGTGCAATTTCGGCCTCGTTTTCTCATTTTTTTCCAGTCGCATCCTCATCATTTTCCAGCCTCTCGAATCTCGAATTCTCGTGCTCGCAGAATCATCACCGTCCTCCGACGGGGACTGTACGTTCGCCGATGCACTCCGCAGATGAGAAATTCGATAGGTGCTTGATAGACGTCGTTGAGTTTCCATCAACGCCACCATTCTCACTGTTTAAGGCGCTTTTTCGAACAAAGCCCTCTTTGTTTCGAAAATCTGGGTTATCACGCGAATGGACCGTCGATATATCGTCTCATTGTCAATCCATACACGAGCACGATTTACACACGCGTATTGTCTTCGATGCAGAAAATTTTTCCCCGTGAAGGAAAATCTATTTTTCAGACCGTCGTTTTTGGCTACTTTTCCAGAATCGTCGGAAAGTCGAAATTTCAAATGATCATAGATACGTTTGTGTTTGTGGTATATACATGTATCAGAGGTGCTTTGAGACGCTCTCAGACTCAAAAAACAGTGAAAGTTGAATGTCGATGGCAGAATTTCTTCATCCTCAAAATCGATGTTCAAAAATGGAAGATTATGAAAAATAACACTACAATTTTCGTCGAGCTGTAATTCTACACGGAAATGTTCGATCAAGCAGCAATTCCTCTCGAAAATTTTCGTATCTTGAAGATTGCTCCGATAATTTTCTCGTTCTATACGGCTCTTATTTCACGAAGTCTTCGATCGACGAAAATATGTTTCGCGTGCTCGAATGTTCCCTCAAGATTGTACCGGAGGATATCTCACGGATTTGAACATCCTTTTCTCTGGAAAATACAGCTACACCAGGACACGCGTAATAATCGAGCCTCAGGGCCGAGAATGGTCGGATATGCCATAAGTTCGAAACTAATCCCGAAACTTCAGCCAAGCCAATAAAGTTCGAGTCGTGGTTAACTTTCTCCGTATACTCTGTGTCAAATTTACACAAAACTTTCGACGGTCGGATGCATTTTCCCGTCGGACCCCACCTTTTCTCGAATTTAAGGCTTAAAAACCGAGTGTAATTAAAATAATTTAAATCAGAAAAATTTATTATCATTTTTCCTTTTTATTTTTTCGTTGAATGTCACTACGATAATTTGCGACGAAACGGCAATTGTTCGCGTCGTGTGCCTCGCGAACTGCAGGTTTTATTTTGAAAAATTCGACGAGGAAAAAAATCAATCGAATCGTCGTAAAATAAATAACGATCGCCATCGTGAACCATTTCGTTTGAATTATTTTGTACGGAGATTGTGTCACGACTGCTTGAAAGATCGATGATACACCTGAAAAACCTTGTGCAGTTTATAAAACTGAATGAGGTATTCTTTTTTGCCCGAGCGCGCTTTTACGACGGTTTTTCCCTTTACCGTCTTCGAATACCATAAATTCAGTGCAGCTTTTACAAATCTTGGTACCTTTTTTTTTGGTCCCTGCGATAAGAATTATATGGACCTCCGGCGCCAGGAAGACCAGCATGAATTCCGTGCGCAAACATTCCAGCAGTATTTTGGAGCTTCGCCAGGAAATCCACCTCGCTAAATTCGATTTCGTCTGTTCATCCACATTCGCTCGGGTTACGTAAAGTTAAGCGTCGACGGGGCTAACCCTGCTCGATTCTACGCTTTCATTTTCACCGCTTAATCGTCTCACTTCGGTATCTTCAAGAGCGTCATTACCGCATCTGCGGCTGAGACACAATCAATTAACGTAAAAAATTCCGCATGGAAAAGCCGCTGTGTGAAAGAAGAAATATATTATTAAAATTGAATATCGCATTATCGTAAGATATTTATTATTCAGGGAAACATCGATTTTACTTTTTAGAAAATTTTATACAAAATTTTCCATGTCAAATAAATACTAAGCAAGAATTTTCAAAGAATTATCAAAACTCAAAGGCTATTTCTTCTTCCAACTCGAATAAATCGTTGATATTTCGCAATTACGCTTGAATCTTTTTCAAACTCTTTTGGTGTTTTGTATCTCCAAAAAACTCATCAAAAATTAGCAAATTATTCATAATTTTTAATTTGGAAAAAGTAGAGTTTTAAAATGCCGATGAAATGTTGAAAGAACTCGAGTGTATAGAGAAAAAAAGTCGAGCTAGTTAATTCCATGTGACGAGAAGAAAGAATCTGCACCTTCCGAATCTCGTCAGGCATCGAGTTCGAATTTGGATTTTTTCCATTATCCTGCCCAATGTTTGTCCTCGGTTGTTTATTTTTTAAATGCCACCGATTGAAATACAAACGAAATTGCAATTAGTTTTGCAAAGGGGTGGTTTTATCGAATAATCTCCGGATCGTTCGACCTCGTTAGTCGTGAAAAGGTGGAAAGAAAAATAATGATCGTGAAGTTGAGGAGGACGAGTGGAACGGTTGGGAAAAGAAGGCTTTGAGTACGAAAGTGGTGTACAGGAAAGAGGCTGCAAATGCTCCTATTAATATTAAACGAACGGAGTAAAAGCTGGTGAACGCCAACAGTGGCCGGCAGCCGCGAGCTCAAAGAGCGAACGCTTTACGCTGCGAGCGAAAGCGTGAAGCTAACCTCTGGGGGTTTAAGGGGGAATACGAAGGCGGTTCCAGTGCCCTGAAAAGAGAAACCCCTCATAACCCGGGCCAATGAACCTGCCAGCGTTACCCACAGCGTAAGTAGGTACAAAAACCGAAGTAGCAGCCGGAAGAACGCACGAGACGAAGCAGACGAGTCTCTGTGCATGTGCCGGATGTGAATAGAAAAACTTGCGAAATTAATGTTCCGAAAATGTCATCAACCTGCTGACCTCAATTCTCTTTCATGACTCTCATCGCGTTTAAAAACGTCACCCAAGAGCGCAAGAGAGTTCATTGGAGTGCAAAATTCGTCCAAATTCCGTAAATGATTTTCGTAACTAAATTCAGCGAGCTTTTTCGGGACATCATTTTTTCTTATCGTCAGAAGTATTTTTTCTTTATTTACGCCCACAATTTTTTATACAACGATATATTGTAAAAATATTGCAGCTATTATCGATTTTGCAAAATGTTATTATCGATAAAAACTTAAACATCGTGACAAGAGTGCGAACGCATCGATTTTTTTCAAAGTTTCCCGGATACCGCTGTGTATATTGTGATCTTAATTTCGCTGCTCTCGGCGTGATGAAATTTATCTCAGCATCCGCGAAACGAACCTCGGCATTAACGTCGTTATCGAAAATCGCGCGACGCGTTATGATGCTGCGATTGAAGATGCAGCATCCGAGGGTCGAAAATACAACTTCGGGCGAAAGTTTGTCGGAAAATAATTATGGAAAAAAACAATCCAAACACTGAGTGTGAAATTTTTTTTAAATACCTCGTTAAAAAGTCAGGATCACATGTTGGTTGAAAGTTTTAATGAAAATGAGACGTTGGTGTTGATCAAATTCCTCGAGAGGGAAAAAAAACTTTTCAATCGTCAATTCCGGATGTTCCTTAGCGCCAATTCATTTTTGAAAAGACAAATCGATCCTGCGCTTCGAAGACAATTGTTTCATGGGGTGTGTATGCCTGCAGTTGAGTTCCGTGTGGGTACGATACGACGCAGAGATATCGTTTTAACGCGATGACAGTGTGTGGGCAGCAGAGGCTTAAATATGTTGGTTTCCTGACTCGGAGATGGTTAGATTGGAAATTACGAGCTCTGGGGGCACATGCGAGGGTGCCAGGAGACTCGAACCTCCCTTGGGAGAAACTGCTCGCGTGCAGGTTATACCGAAGAAAAGCACGAGAGCGCTTTCGACTCTCAACGAGAACACCCTCTCTCAAACTCACCATTCCTCTCTTTCTCACCCTCTCCCTCTCTCTTTTTCAACCCCTCCGGAGAGTAGAATCCAATTTAACCACGTAGCACGATACTCGAATTGCGATCTCCTCTCTGGAAAACTCGAAGGAAATCCTGTGTCGAAAGCGGTTATTATTCGGCGCGCGGTTCAGCCTTACGTTTTACGCAATCATCGTCTTATCGCGAATTTATCGCCTCGTCTCTGCCGCGCGCTCTTCTTTCGCGGTACAAAACATTCCAGAGCTGTGAGTAATCGTGACTAAATTAGCATACTACTTTGGCTGAATGGAAGACGATTCACCCTGCGTTGATAAACTTTTGTTCGAACCTCGCTGGCGCGTTTGACTACTTTCTCCTCTCCATTCGGATAAAAAATTCAGAGTCCGCGAGATTCACCCTCCACAATTCGTATTTTTCACGGTGACCGAAAAAAAATGAAGAAAAAAAAACATACATAAAGCGAAACACCGACTCGCGACAAGTCCTGAAAAATCAATTTTCAAATCCGACGAACTTTGAACGCAACGATCGAAAAACCATGATGGCATTTTGCACAAACATTATGCAATTATTAGAAATTCAATTTCGAGACTTTGTCGAAATTCCGCTTGTTGAAAAATACCACGTCTTCTGAGATTAAATTTATTTTGCTCGGAAAATTTATCGGATAATTATTTTGCAAATTTTCATTGCGCGAAAGCAAAATTGCAATTATCTTACAAATTTTAATCGCGTCAGAGTGAAACGAAATAGCAGAGATCGTTATCAGCCTCGACTGTAAAATACAACAGCTCCCTCTATCGGGAATAAGATGATACAAATACATGCGCGATTGATTCGCAAATAGAAACATCGTTGCGGAGGATGGAACAGTCGGGAGGCTCGGAGATAGGGTGATGCACATGGCGTACACTGTTATAAATCTAGAGAAATTCCGTTCACCCCGAAATTGAAGACCCGAGGAAGCTGCAAGCGAAGTCCTTAATGAATTCGCGCTCTCTCGCATAAATATTTAACGCAACCGAGCGCCCTCTGATTTATTTTCCGCCGTGCTCTTTCTCCGCCCGTTTCTCACCCTTCCTCGCTCATTCACTCTTCCTCTTCCTGTCTCCCTTAAACCCACTTCTGTTTTGAGGGAAAACCATCTCTTCTTCAGCTATCTTGGAGCGATGCCTGAGCACACTCGCGCCCGTTCCCATTTCCGTGTACCAATTGCATACACACGCACGCACGTGCAAATGTATCGCATAGTATCCATTCCTGACGAGCAAAAAGGCGTAATTCGCATGACGAAGAACTTGGAAAATGGCAATTTTCGATTAAGTTCGATCGATTTAATAAGTTTCCCGAAACGTCAAATGGTGAGACCGGAAAAACTGGGAGAACAACGAACAAACTTTTAAACTAAACGTACAAGAAAAAACGTTTTTTTCATGGCTCATTTTCTACTCCCTAATCATCAAGTTTCATTATCTTTCTGAAAAAAAATAACCATCCGCCTTTATATATTTTACAATCAATATTTTTGGAGATTTTACCGAGTTTTTTTTGTAGCTCTCCAAAAACTATATTGCCAAGGACTTTTTTCACCTTTTTTCGAAAACCATTCCTTCACCATCTTGGAGTGATTCCTGCACACACACTTTGCTCCTGACCTCATTTTACATGTCTTTTAGTGTGTTAATTGATGACGAACAAAAGAGAGGCGACACAGCTGGTTCAACGGAGAAATTGCAAAGTGGCAATTGCGCCGTTCTGTTGGCTCAAAGTTGGTGAATACTCGGTGACGGTAAACAAACCGAAAGTACACTGCAGTTGAATTCTGGGGCAATATGAGTTTCCCGAAATATCAAACGGTAACTTCGAAAAGACTCGGAGAACAAGGTGCAAGCGTGTGAAGTGACGAAAAATATTGATAGAATTATTATCCCCGACGAAACTGAAATTCGACTTCGAAATTTCGATTTTTTTTTATCTTACCTTTTCCAATAACGATCAATTGGTGCAATAACGATCGGTGCAGAAAATTTTGCACCTTCCATTCGATTCGTATCTTACTGTATGAAAAATTGATATGACGATTTTTGCCAGCAAATTATTTCGTACTTAACTCCGTATAAAATAAAATAAAATAAAATCAATCCACATAAATATCGCAGAAAAGATCCTTAAAAAAATATTGAAGGAAAATGCGATCGCAAAATTGCAATCCACCGAAAACTGAACGCTGAAATGAAGAATGTGAGATACTTTTTGCAGATGAAATATGAAAAGCAAAAAAAAAGTGTGGGAAAAAAATAAGGAAACGTTGGGAAAGAAATATCGGTAGAATTCTGAAATTCCTCGATTTCATCTCGACGTCTCTGTTTTATGCGATATCCCCCGAAGAAATCTGCGTAGTTTTTTATTGTCGGGGTGTGTTACGCATGTGTAAAAAAATGAAAAATAATATTCTCCCTCGGCCACAAATGCTTCCGGCTGCTGTCTGAGCACAAGGGGTTGTACTAACCTCCCTCGTGGTTATATACGAGGGGGATGAAGCAAAAAGAGAGAGAAAAAATATTAAAAGTAGATCATAGCTGAAATCCATATACTATAAATCATTTCCATGCAGTAAAGACTCGAACTACCAACGCTCGCGTCTCCGCGCTTGCACCCTCGCGAATTCTTTTGCGCTACACTGGTATGTTCGCAATTCGCGCATAAATTATACCGGTACTAACGAGGAGAAAAAAAATGTTTTTCCCACGCCTCGTTTCGTACAAAAACCCGTAGAATTTCATCGTAACGTGCGAGGGCGTAAACGGCATCGAGATCGCACGAGAGCGATTCAATTTATAGACACACCCCGTGGGAAATTTAATTACATTTATCCATGGGTACTTCTCGCGTACACGCAATTTTTTCTCCCTTGTTCTCTCATTGTCGGTCTATCTTCTTTTCATTCACCCTCGAATTCGTACAGCACTAAACTAATTCTCCATTCATTCAGCCTAAAGAACGAGTTGACGAGGTTACGAATGTCCCTCGATATGTCACTGCAAAATAAAATAAATTTGTTCAATTACTTTCCAACGAAATTGGATTTGAAGATTGTTAAGCGTTTTCCATTGAAATTTAAGCATCAAACTCTCAATTTTGACTAAATCAATTAGGTTTGATGCTTCTGGCTTTTGCGGATAAAATTATTTTCAATATAGTTTTTTATAGTTTATTTTATTTTATTTTTTTGTGAAAATTATGTTTTTAAATAGTTATATCAGCAAAACATATCATTCGACGTATTTTTTCGATTCTGGTGCACTCGCGGTCCAAATTTTCGCCAACTTTTCTCGATATTTACAGGCGAGTTGAGTGCAAAGACCAAGCTTTTATCCGTGATTGCATCTGACCCCCAACGGTGAATCGTCTTGACGTCACAATGCTCGTTTTTTACTTTAAGCCACGTGGTAACCAATCTTTTTCAGGCCAATCGTTCCGGTGTGGTTCAAGTGTCATTGCGCGCTTGCAGCCCGGTTTTATTGCTCTCGACGAACGTGCAGCGCGTAAAAATAAATAGATCGAGACGGAATGAAACGGAATTAGCCACTTGGTGATAAAAACATCGCAATTAATAATTAATCCAACGTGAAATTTTACAGAAAGTGTAGAATTTCGAAGGGAGAATTTTTCTCGACGGAAATTTTCGTGGGAGTTGAAAATATTTTTATTTTGAAAAAAACGAAGAAAAAATAATACTCCAAACGTACAGAATTAATCGTCTCGAAATTAAACATTCATAGAGTGGAAACAAAAAGAGAAAAGCTGCATAATTTGAATGGAAATTTTCTCGAATGAGGACGATGATGAATTTAAAAAAATCATAACTCCATTCCACACCGAGTTTCGAGTGAAAAAAAAACCCCTTGGTTAGCCTCAAACCCGAAGGAGCTGGAGGTCGATCAATGAAACAGCGGAAAGGGAGAAGGAAAAAAGATCGTGAGAAAAGCTGCAAGAAAACTTTTTTGTCCCTATCGCAGAATTTTAACGGGCTCGCACGAAGTGAATTTCCCGCATTCTTCTTTTCCACCGGAGGTCCCAGAGAATACCGAATCATCCTATTGTTCGTTGCGGTATGGCTATGGAAAGAGAGAGAAGATGGAGAAAAAAGCAATCTAGGTACAATGGAAAGTCCAGTTTTCAAAGTCAAAGCACGGAATGGTCCATCGTTTTGCGCGCATCCTCTCTTCGTCTCTGTCACTCCTTTTTTCTCTCACTCCGGAGGAAGAATAATTCGAAATTCGCGTGAGGGAAAAATTCCGCGAGCTACTGCAGTTGTACACTATGAAAGAAAAAAAAACGATCAGGATCGTTAAGGCACCTCATCATGCCCAGTACTGACTTCCTCGCGGTCGAAAAATCGAGAGCTACGGAGATCCCTCTTGAAATGAGAAAATTCATTCCATTAATGAATGGCAATTTTACGTTTTATGGATTCATTATGAAAAAATATATTTAGCATATCGTAAATTTATCATTTAAATTTAACTCATAAATTTCCAAGGCATCTCAAGTTGAACTCATTCGAGTGTTCATTGAGGATATATATACTATTATAGATTTTCCAGACTATGCAGGTACAAGTAAATGTACGTTGTATTGATAAAAAAAATGAAAAATAAAAACGCAATTGTTTCTGAGAAATATTCGAAATTAAATTTGCTCACTACGGTATTGAGATGAATTGCTCGTTGAATTTGTTTTCGTTAACTCTTTAATAATAACATTCTACATTTTTTATCGTAAAATTTCCATCGGTATGAAATTTCTCCAACAATTCAAACGATGATTCAAGTTGAATTCATTACTCTCACTCCTCAGAAATAAAAGTAAAAAAATGTGTTTCGTTGATTTTTTTTTAATGAGACACATATTTTTACTCGTTTTACTCATTTCATACTCGCAACTGTCACGGAAATAAAATAACGAAACTAAAATTACTCGCTGAAACTGTGTTTTCCTTAGCAATATTAATGTCCGAAATTATCGCAAAAGCACCGAGAATACTTTCCATTTTCGATCGTAAATTGTATTTGCTGAATTTTCCCTTTCGGTACGAAATTCCTCGTGGAATTCGCAGCAAGACGAGGCTCTCTGCTCTGATACTTTTCAGAGTTGACGCGAGCTTCCCCGTCGACGGGCACTCCATTAAAAGTTTCGTCGCTTCACCGCCCAAACTTGATCTTTCTCCCTTGCGCTCTGCAAAACACGTTTTTCAGCACAAGCGAGCCTCGAATCTCTTTCTGCATTGCCGAGTCTCGTCCGGTCTTGGCAACTTCCGCTTTATGCTCGAAGTGCATCGTGCAATCTTTTTTTCCTCTTCCCCTCTTTGTACGAAACTCACATATGTGCACGTTACACAAACTGACAGTTTAAGGTCCCCTTCGTTTTAGCCATTTTTTCAAACGTTTGATTTTCATTAAAAATTGTCAAAAATTCGCAACATTAACTGACGAAAAAAATTTCGAACTTGACAAAATTCGGTAATGGAAGAAAAAAAAATGACGCCTTACATTTTGCGGTAAACCCGGGTGCCAGAATAAACAAAACATCCGAGTTTGAAAAACATCGTCGTGCGGTAAAAATTCATTAAAAATCTCACGCGATTTTCAATTCTCAACGAAGCTTCAACTTTTTTTTAGGAGAGAATAATGTATTTCCATACACTAAGATGAGTCGTTTGAAAACCTTCCCTCGCTTTGCGTTTTTTTTGCTTTTCCACACTCGCAATTTAAATGCCAACGCTCGTTCGTGCAAAAAAATAACGAAAAACCTCGTGAAAAATGCTACAGAGAAATGACGAAACGGGAAATGTTGAAATAAGATCAGAAAAAAGTATTAGCGGCGAGAAAAGATTACTTTGGTTAACCAATCCGGAATGCTCCTGCAAGGATTTTCTCTTTTTCGTTTTCCCTCGCTCTCTCAGTCTCTTTTTTCGTTATATACCGCCATCTTTTTTTCTTGTTGTCATGCTATAATGACAGGAGGGATTCAAACAAAGTTGCTCGGATAGAGAGACGAACTGGCGAGGAAAAAAAAAAAAGAGTCCCGTCGAAGTTTCTCCGTAGCGTAGAAAGAGAAGTGTGTGTATTGGGGTGGTTTTAAAAAAAATGTAAAGTTTCTTCACCCCTATAAATGATAGACTTTCCTTTCAAAAAGGTCCTCCTGAAAGGATTCCGCTGTACTTTTATCCTTAAGCAGGGTCATTGGGGCTCAACTTCTCGGTCTATGGTTAACATGGAAAAATAACTTTTCGAGTATTTTTTTATTTTTTTTTAAATGTACCGCAAGGTATCTTTTCCATATTGAACGAACGAAAGAATCCAGCTCGGAAATGGAGGTGCTGGAAAATCCTTTTTCGAGAATTTTCGTTTTTCGAAAAATAGCTTAAAAAATTATGCGTTTAACTTCTCTTTCGAACCACCCTAATGTACATGCACGTTAGCGTGGGTCTTTGCTGGTATTTCGCAGCCTCTGAAATGAGAGGACTCGTGGTCAAAATGTTTCTTCTCAGTTAAGCACCTCCGGTGAAAAAAAAAAAAAACAATAAAAAGTCGACGTGAAATATATCGTTGAAGCGAAGAATGAAATTTCCCCTGCTTCTCGTATTTTCTCGGTTGATGCAACGACAACACTCTCTTGTTATTTTTTCGAGCTTGAGCACGAACTTCCGGAAGAACGTTTCCGATTTTCATTCCCTGCAAAGTATGACGAGAGAAAATGGGGGAAAAAAAATTGCAGCCCACTCTCCGTCGTCTTTCTCGATTATCCAGGACTTTTCTTGCGTCTGGCACATCCACCTTGATCCAATATCGCGAAAGAAGGAAAACTGACGATGATTCAACGACCTTCGGTTCAACTCGTATTTCACAAAATATTCAAACAGCGATTACAATTTTTCAAAGACTTTTCACGATTTATTCAGACGGTAAAACGACAAAGATCCGAACGATTACCGGAAATCGGATCGTCCGACTTATTTGTAACCAGAATCTCAAAACAAAAACGGAAATGCGAAAAAAAAAACATATTTTTTTTTCAAACGTCAAAAACTGTTTTTTAAACGAAATATCTCGGTTCGAAAACGACCTTGCTGACGTTTTTTTTGTGATCATTATGTCGCAATCGATTCGTAATGTACCTGCGAAGGAAAGCGCACATTTCGTTTTTTTCTACACGATCGATCGAAAAATTCTGACGAGATGAAAAGCAATAAGACGATGACGAAAGAATTTGACGATGGTGGACGAGAGAATCGCTTCCTTGCGGAGATAGCAAGCTCGATTCGGTTGGGTTAGACTCAAGAAAAGCTTTATCAAGCTCCATCGTCTTGTGTGACGGCGAGGACGGGCTTCAGTTACGCCAGACGATATCCAGGACGATCTCAGCCAATCGCGACGATAAGCAAGACTAATAAATCGAAAACCTTTAGTGAGTATCTCCTTGTGGACAGTAGAGCATTATACAGTATGATTCACGGCATCCGTTTTTCCGTTTTTCGAATGGCCGAATTTTTCAAATTTTAATCTTCGAAATAGTTTTCAAAAAGGGAGTAATGAAATTTGGAAATTCTGAAAAATCGTAATCGAATGAATCATCGATTTACCAAGCTGTCACAGGTTGCACCACTTTCATTCAAATTGAGCAAATTATTTAATCTAGAATACTTGACATTTAAAAACGAAAAAACAAAACACAAATATCACTTTTTTTATTTTCATGAGAGCCATCAGGGGGGCTGGGAATAATCCTTTTTTCTTAGAGGTTCGTTCCATAGGCGCAGAATTGAAGGATGTAAAGTTATTAAAAAAAAAAAATTGCACCATTTTTTTACCATTTTTCGTACCGTCGTACTTTAGAATTTTTTTTTTTCAATTACGAGAAAATGATGATTTAATATGTTCGAGGTGGATCGAACATATTTTATCGATTCTCCGTAATAAGTAAATGACATTTTTGTTCAGCCCTTTTGCTTTGAATCTGGAAGAGCGGAGATGTGCAACAAAATAAAATACTACTCATTTATCCCTTCGAGTATATATTCTTGTCCTCGTATTATACGCACGTATGTGACCTTAAGCTCCAAAGCTTTTGAATTTATAGTTTTTACGTGAATCACCGAGAACTCCAGAACACCCCTGGAGATCACAGAACTCTGTAAAACATACTCTCACACGCGTATAAGCACTCAATGGGTTCTTCTCTTTTTCTCGCATTGCGATACTCGTCCTTACTCGTACGAGCGCTTCGTTTCACCTTTTCACGTCTGCTCGCAATGGTTTCCCGCGATGAAACCCTTCGAGTAGGCGAGCCAGGGGTTGTACCTTGCACCCCCTCGTCATATATAACCCCCCTCGGGGTCCAGAGGACTCGAGTTTAAAGAAGAAAAAAAAACGTGCAAAGTACGTGCTCACACCCGTACACACATAATCCATGCTTATATACATGACATGACATAGATCGAATGGCGGGTGCTCCAATTGTTCTCCACCGAAGATTGATAACGTTGAAACTTTCAACGAGTTATCGAACAGATTTTTCTACTCGTCAATGGACCAGAAAGATGTCGAAGCTTTTTAGTGGAGAGTTTCATTGGAAATTGCTTTAAAAATTTATCCAAATGATGTAAGGCATTGATTTTCAATTTGTAATTCACGAGCATCAGTCGTGAGATCGAAACGACAGTTTCTCGAAAAATAACAATGCCCGTTGAAGAGTACACATTTATTGTTGAAAAATGTAATTATTTGACATTAAAACGTACACAACGTTTTGCCATTTATTCGTATATAATTCTAAAAATGAGACTTGTAAATCTTCCGCAAGTTCGTCGCTGAATTTTCGTACATCGATGCTTTCCTTTTTTTTCCAACCGAGAAAAACGATAGACAGAACCATGACGTACACGTCAACCGGAAATGCAGATTGAGTTTTATATGCATGGAGCCTGTCGTTCACTTTCTCGCGCCAATGTCGAGTGGAAATTCGATTGTGGGGACTGCACTGACATTGTGATATCAAACTAGTATCATGGTAATTTTCCCGTCTGCATGAAGCGCGTGAAAAATAGTGGACCGTTCGAAAAAAAAAAAAAAAACATGTCTATGCTTCGAAACAAGCAAGACTCTCTTGGAGAATTTTTCCAACCGCAGCAAGAACAATTTACGAAAATGAAGAACGCAAGCAGCAAAAAAATCGTTGCTTCCTAAGCATCTCGAAAAATTCCTCGTTTGGTTTCATGTATTTTTTGAAAATATTCGAAAAGAAAAATGTACTAGGTAACAGGCTCGTCTAAAAAAATCCGTGAGACTACAAATTCGTTTATGAAAATTTCGTGAAATATTGCATTTTTTGAGAAACAAATCATCGGAGTATATTTCCTCTCGTATAAATTGAAAGACGCGAGAAGAAAAAAAAAAATTTTTTTTAGCATACAAGTGACAAATCCCTCGCTGGGAAATCCCTTGTTGACAAATCCCATGTCTGTTATACCCGTGTGCCATACACAAAAATGATGAGACATATCCGTGAAATATTACGAGCGTCCACAGAGGGAAAGGGGCGGAATGAAAAAGGGAGAGAAATTTGAATTTTATCGATAACAGTGTATGATCATTTCAACTTGTCAAATACACCCTCATCCATATTTCCAAACGCGGAAGCATAGAAACCAATAGCAGAAAAAATATATATCTTGGAAAAAAAGTCACTGAAAACTATATATTTTGGTGGATGAAAAATGAACAACGGAACGTTCCATTGTGAATTACATGTATATGGGGCATTTCATGCAAAATCAGGAAATTTTAACTCGTAGATTGACGAAACTACACTGATTCAAACGACGTTTCTTCGAAAATGTTGGATTTTCGAGCGCATTGAGAATTTTATTTATTTTTCTTCACTCACAAGTGACACCAAACACAACCAATATTTTTTCAGAGTTACTCATAAATAATTGAAAAATATTCTCAATCTAGTATGCCAAAAATTTCTGTTCTCTGTTACACAAAAAACATCGATAATTTTTCTTCTCTCCAAAGACGTGTCAATCGATAAATCTCGTAATTAGAATGCCACTATAGAATTTGAATCGAGAATGATGTAAAATCATCTAAAAATCCAGCCATTGAGTCTGAAAATTCGCTTCGACAGTCTTGAAGGGTTCTCGTATACTCTGATGGAGGAAAAATCGTGACGAGGTCAACGACCCTCGTTATTTGGATTAGAAGATCCTGTAACGGAACAGGGATGGAAATATGCGAGTTGGGGATGTGGGAACCGCACTGGTCCAGCTCCCAAAGGAAAGGAAGACGTATAGAATAGTGTCGAGGGAGTTCCCCTGGATGCTTGGGGTTTTAACGCTCGCTCCGGAGGGTGGAAAACTCGAGCACAGTGTAGTATATACTACAAAGCTGCAAGAAAAGCTTTAGCTTTCGTTTCATGTAATGTATGTATACACGAATGAAAGAGGATCGTGGCATTCGGTCGATGCCTCTTCTGATTAATGTGTCACACGACTCCTGAATACTTTCCCTTCCATCTCTCGTAACATCCCCGTGTGACACAACTCTAGCTTTTCCAGTACCTATGTTCGAACGCCGCAGGTACCATAGATCTTGCAAGCTCGCAAGCTCTCCCTCATCCTCCCCCTCGACGGTCTCGTAAATCCGTTTTCGCTGAAGTTCTGCATACGTATATATTTCTGTTCCCATGTTTCATCCCCTCAACGTGTTATACGATGCTTCTGAAAAATCTTTACGATGCTTTCCCTCTTGGATCTTTCCGCAGAAGAAAATATACATTTTTTGCGATATTTAAATGTATTTCGCTGAAAGATGCAATAATTATTCGATATAAATAAATTCTTTTGACGTTTTTGTCGCTTTAACTCACACGTCTACAGGTTATGGTTTTTTTTTATTTTCACAACGATTCACAATGTTTGTATATCGTTGATTGAATGACTTTGCTCGTACGAAATTCCTATGAATTTTTGTAAGAAAGCATATCACCCATGTTTGAAAAAACATTTTTGATTTGACACCGTGTGGGACTTTTTTCTTGTCGCTCGACTTTGCAAAATCACGAGTTGTCAAATGCCTTCATTATTTCGTGACTCCTCTCGTTAGAATTATGAGAAAACAGAATGAAACGTCGAGAAAACGTAGGTTTTCCTTTGAAAAGTAAGGGTGGCCTTTGCTCGACCATAACGCCCTCATCGCTAATGAGGACATGAAAATCATCGTATTGCGCCCTCGAAAGCTTCAAACTTTGTTCTCAACTTTCTTTTCGGTCTTGAATATTCCACAAACACTGCACGTTCGAGACGAGAGAACAGCGAAAACCTTTTTGTGAAAATCTTTTTGGAGGGAAAAACTAACATTTCGGGGGATAAATGAAATTTCAATGTTTTTTTTTTCAACCGCTTTGATTCAAGTCTATAAATATATCCCGTAACTTTTACTCTCTAGGAGAATTGTGGGGATCGACGTACCGTTTTCTTAGTGATGCAGAAAAGAGGAGGGACCAGCAGAGCGGAGGGAGGCTGGGGGTTGAATAAGGGTTGGGGTTATCTAAGGGGAGAAAACAGAAACTGCAGACCGGCAATGAGGAAATGGCTATTTTCTACTTTTCACTGTTGGCGAGGTCAACGAGATAAATATAGGACTTGACAGTCGCTCGAACGACACCTTTAAAAAAAGTACAAGCGATCTTCCGAGCCTTCGTCGTGCTCCTGTTCGAGTGTTGGGGCGCCAGCGCGAAATTTGCCACCGCCCGTCCGAAATATACTAGACGACCTCGTCTCGACGTCAAAATAATCGACGTTATAAATGACGCAAAGAAAGAAAGAGGGATGAGAGAAAGGGGACCCAAAAAGAATTTGCATCCCTCCTCTGGCTCTCGGGATATCCGCAAACTTTTCGGACGATTATATTTATGATATACGAGAGCGTAACTCTCATGTCTCAAAGAGGGATTTCCTCGAGATTCTTGCCGTGTTCACGTAGAATTTTTTTGCGCGTTTCCGGAACGGGAATTATCCTCGAATGTTTCAGGAAATAAAACGTACATTGCAGCATTCATCGATTTTTTTTTCATTATTGCAAATAACAACGCCCACTCGTATGTTTCTTATCTTTCATTTTTTTCCTCTTTGCAGCATATGTGTCACGGTGGTTGTCCTCAACGTCCACTTCCGGTCGCCACAGACTCACAAAATGGCACCCTGGGTGAAGCGAGTGTTTATACACATTTTACCACGATTATTGGTCATGCGAAGGCCTCAATATAAATTCGAAACTAATCGGTGAGTGTCGCTGCTCCATTCGTGCTCATGAAAATTGATACGCCGTTAATTACACTCGTTCAAATTTGTTTCACCCTTTTTTCATTCAAAAAATCGCTCGTTGACTCTTCATCGATTTATCAACGAAACGATACACGACATTTCCTCGGGCAAAATGAACAAAAATCGTCAAGAATCGTATTTTAAATTGAATTTCTATGAAAAAATATTCAATCTGTCAACTTTGTCATCCGGCAGATATAGCTCGGGCAGAGTTCTCATGAGGACCGTGAGAGGCAAAGAAAAAACGTGTTATTATCCCTATCATCCATCGAACCAGGAGGATACCGAGGAACATTTTACTCCAAAAAGATTTCACAGTCGCGTACAATCGAAGGAGGATCTCTCGCCTTCGAGGTAATTATCTCGACTCTTGATGGAAAAAGAAAAAAAAGAAAAAAGGACAGAGATTCCCGGCTCTCTCCGTGCCATCTCATTTTCTTCGTACCTCCTCTCCTCTCGTCGCTGTTAATTTGTAAATTGAATCCGAACGCGGGTGTCACGGTGTATATTAAAATTGTGTCAAAGAACCTTGCGTCAGCATGACGCGAAATTCATCCAATAATAATTAGCTTTGCAATCAGTCGTCTTTCTCTTCGATGAAACGACACTCGCAGCATCTTCCACTTTGTCGCATCTTTCGCGTCACACTTTATCGTCCATTCCAGTTTGGCCGATGGTGCGAGATTCGGCGGCAGTTGTCTCATTCATGGACCACCTTTGCCACCGTTACCTCTGCACCCGGAGTGCGACGATCTCAACGGAGCATCGGCAATAGAGGAAGTCAAAAGTCCGGTACTCCGCACACCGCCCGTCTTCTCGCACTCCAATTGCCCACCGGAAGTTCACAGATCGTGCATCTGCGTGCGTTTCATAGCCGAACACACGAAAATGCTCGAGGACTCGACAAAGGTTGTTTTATTATCTTTCATTTCGTTGCCCAAGTCGTTCATTCAATGGCGTATTTCGTAAATATAAAAACGTAGACGTAAAACAAAAAAAAATTCATTTGTTTCTTATATTTTTTAAATCACGTGTACATAATTTTTCGAAACCACGCGGTCAGAGTCGATTCTCCCAAAAACTCTCCGTGACCCGAGAGACGCATTGCCTAAAAAATAGGAACACCTTAAATATATTTTTTTTTCATAAACGTTCGTTAGCGAATATCCCGATTTTACCCCGATTTTCGAGTTAAATCCCCTTTTTCGTGGCTCTCGCGAGGATAATCGTGTGAATTGAAAAAACGGACGATTTTGTCCACCTGGTGGACGCAAATGGGTTGATTTATCGTCGCGTCCATTGGGATCCTCGATCGTCACGAATTTCGGCAAAATTGATGGTTTTCTTTGAAATTCAAGGTGAAGGAGGACTGGAAATACGTGGCGATGGTACTCGACAGATTATTCCTTTGGATATTCACGCTGGCGGTGCTGGTGGGAACAGCCGGCATAATCCTACAAGCGCCGACACTGTACGACGACAGAGTTCCTATCGACAAGAAATTCAGTGAATTCGCGACGACGACGGTCGTGCGATGTCCGCCACAGTAGTCTCCGCCCGAGCCCTGCACCGTAGAAAAAGACTAGCCCTAGGAAACCTTCCCTAGGCGTTACGTCCCAATTTCCATCATCGCAACCCCAGTTTCACGCTACTGCCCACCCTCTCCGAGCAAGTGAGCACGAAAGAAAAGCGAAGAAAACGAAAAAAAAAAAAAAGAAAAACGAACCAACATCATTCGTTTTTCTCCCCCCCCCCCCCAATGAGCAAAATTACGGTAAAAGGGCTCTGATTGCAACTATGAAAAAAAAAAAAAAACCACGAAGGAACAAACCTCGAGGAGTGTGCGAAAGAAACGCACGTGGAGAAAACGACGAGTATGAAAAAAAAAACATTAATTAATATACATACGTTATAATCGCTTATTTTCGATCGATCGAACGAATTCCACACGTGAGAAGAGACGTTGTTTATTTCATCGAGTTATGATTGAAAAAAAATTATGGTTTCCAGTCGCACTGAAATAATATATAAATATATATATATATATATACATGTCGTGTGCAAGGAGGCTGACGGGAGGTAAGGAAGAAGAAAAAAGTATCAACAGGATAAATTAAACGAAGGAAAAAACGAAAGAAAAGTTATACCTGCATTATAGCCTGTGCTCAAGTATTCGTAACGAAGCTGCCACTATTTAAATTCGTTAAATTAATACGTAAAACACAACAAGCGACTTTGCGATCTGTAACATAGAGAGGGAAAAAAAATTAAGCAACACCCCCCCCCCCCCCCCCCCCCCCCCTCCTCCTCGTCACCGATTCCCTCGAACGAACGATCGGCAAGCTCGATGATGAATTTTTCTTGCCAGACTTTTGAGAGATCACCGGAAGAAAAATGACGAGAAAAAAAGAATAGAGAAACAAAACTTACCGATCTGCCATAGACGATATAGAGTTATATAGGTATATTATATATATATACAAATATTATATAAACATGATAAATTATATAGTATATATATATACGTATGTTTTATATACCCGGTATCCAGCCAGAACTATAATAATATACGAATAAATATGTCACAGTCATCACTGAATAGATAAATAATAAGTACCACGATGATAGCGTTAATACTCGTAACGATATTATTAATGATAATGAAAAATAATAATACATAATGACACTATTAGCAGTAGTGATTATTCCATCGTAGGATTGGAAATATTTCATCGATTTTAAGATATGAAAACGTGTAATAAATATATGAAGAAAATGCGACGAGAAAGAAACGCGAAAATGGAGCACGATGCTCCGAGTGGGCCACTTTTTCCTCAACTCGTAGTTTTCTTTTTTTTTTATTCAATCAGCAATCATTTTTCAAAATTGATTTTGGAGATTTTCTGCGAAACGTTCGAATTGCCTATTTGCTTTCGAATACACTGGAAAATCTTGAGAATCGAAATGACGAAAAAAAATATTCGTACGAAAGGACGAGTGACAAATCAAAGTATCTTGGCAATTACGAGGCTCGCAGGGACGAATTATTAAACTGACTCGCAAATAAAATTACGTTCGTGCGATTATTGGAAAAACTCGAGATTTTGTTACTTAAAAAACGAAATGACGCAACTTCCACCACTTTTTCGTCAAAATATTCTGATCCATTTATTTCTAGGAATTATGGCCAATAATTATTGAGATGCAAAGAAAAAATCACAAGTGTATTTGTAAATACAATGAAATTCAAAGGCGAAAGGTTTCATGAGAATGAGGCTTAAAGACGCCGAATGGCGAGGAATTCGAAGGACCTTTCAGTCATCCTTAAAAAATTATGGAAAAATAAATTATTATTGCCGAAATGATGATTGAATGAAGAAAAAAGATGGAACCAAAGGAGCTAAGGAGAGTCTTGTATGTTGGGTCATTAAAAAGTACGTTTAAGGGACACCGTAGGATAAGGTGAAGTAAAGCATACGAATTCTAAAGCTGATAGTCGTAGGGAGTTGAACGGACGACACACGTTGTTCAATACCGTTACTAGTCCATAGTCGATGTCACTGTCAGTCGTCTACGTTGATATTTTTCTAGCTAGACTCACACGCGATTTATATATGATAACAAATAAAACGTTATCAGGATCGGCGATGAATGTGACTGTACATATAGTACAGGGCTTGCCAAAACTGGATGCTGATAAGGAAATGCTAAATCGGAGATGAAACTCCAAACGGAGAAACAGCAATTCGAAAAAATGAACGACATTTTTTTTCCCCCACTCAGCCAATAGGATAAATCATCAGCATCGAGTTTTGGGACACCCTGTAATTATATATTAGGCCGTTCCAAAATTAAAGAAAAATCGACGCATTTTTTTTCAACCGTTGTGAAAAAAGATTGACCGAAAAAAAATGTATTAAATGAAAATTTGGTTTTTTTTTATAAACAGCTTTCCAAAGTTTTTGTAGGATATTTTATGCTCCATGAAATTGCTCAGAAACTCCAAGTTTCCAAAACCTTAAAAATTTGTACACGTTCAAAGTTGATAGCTGTTGAAAAATTGTTTTTCTTTTGTCGTAATTTATTAAAATATTTCTCGATGAATTTGCACGAATAATTTGATTGGGATCAATAATCAGAGCGTTTTTGATGTCTTTGAAAATTAAGTTCCATTATATATTATGATTTTCAAGCTAGTTTGGTTTTTCACATAAAAAAATGAAATTTCAAAGATTTTATACTTGTGACATTTTTTTTTGCGACTGAAGAAAAGTCGACTTTTTTGGAACGGTGTAATATACATGCAATACACAATTATATATAACGTGATATGTATTATATACAAATGTATATATACACACATACGTATATTTGTGTCTTAGCGTGGCGCTAGAAAAGTCCATTATTTTTATTTGATTTTGTTCAAAGAATTTCAATTTCATTTTACGAGATACTTTTAAAGAGATTCATCGAATAAAACGTTCACGCGAATAAATTAAAAAATTTCACAAAATATTTTACATCTATTCTCAATTCACGACAAATTTCTCATTCAAGAATGCTTGCTCCTGTGTCTTTAACCTTATATTGGAGTAATGATTTTTGTAAATTTTCTCTTAACGTTGAAAGATGCGAAAAATCAGGAACGGAATAAAGTAAAAATATGGGCTTCCCTCGCGCTACGTCCAGGATTGTGTAAATGTTATTTATTATTATAAACAATATTTTCACGACATACACATTCAATATAATACCGCACACGTGTATCAGAAATAATCATTCTTTGATCCCGTGCAGAATTGAGATGGGGGAAACTGTTAATTATCGTTATCGATGAAAGAAAAATGATATTTTCGGAGAAATTATGAAAAAACAAAGTTCCACCAGCGCCGAAAACCCTTCTGATATCCGGTCGAAATATTCAAATTTCCGAACTCGACAAATTTATATTCAAAGGACAGAGTTTGGTCATACGAATTCCTGCTTCGTGAAAAAAACATTTTCACGCAGCGAATTTTCAACGGCACTAATTTAGCAAGTTCCTTCATTTTAGAAATTTATTATTCTGTAAACATTGCGCGCAACTATAGATGAGAAAATTTTGGCATGGAAGAAATAACAGTGTTTTTGTCGAGAATAGCTGCAGCACCAAATAATATCCGGATAACCGATCGATAAAAAAAAATCGATACGTGTACATGCACGTATACAGGTTGAACCATTTCAAGTGAAAAGGAAGAACATTTTTGAAAATTCAGTTTTTGCGGTCGAAATTCTCAGCATTAAAAATAATCTATAAAATAGAAAATAACAATTCTCAGCGCGATAAATTTGTCAACCTTCAAGTTGATAACATTCTTTTTTTTTTAGATTCGCCCTTGATCCAACTACAATTTTATAACGTAAAAAATATCAGTACCCCTTTGAAGACCTTGCAAACTTGGGTGATAATTTTGACAACATAAACAGCGTTATTCCGATGACAAAGCTTGCTCGGATATTATCATATTCCACTTAAAATGGTGCAACCTGTATATATACAGGGTCTCCCAAAACTTGATGCCGAAATTGCAATGCTACGTTGATCCAAATGCCAAATGATCAACATCGAGTTTAGGGGCACCCTCCATACATGTATATACATTAATGGTGATGATAAATTTTTCAAATTGTACTGCTGTTAGATTTAGATAAGAAAATGAAAAATCTTAGATGAGTGCCTTTACGCTCATCAGCAGGGCGTCAGCAAGAACAGTCATTATTTCCGTTGAATCCACGGAATCATTATGAAATTCAACGTGTGCCCACGATAATTTTTTTCTGTGCCAAAAATTCCTCTCCAGTTTCCAACGTCGTCTCAATTAAATCACAATATTCAGTGGAATTTTTATTAAAAATTCGGTCAAAAAAGGTCTCTCTGATTCTATCGAAATGATTATCTCCGATTAACGAAATGCATTCGAGATGTCCGTTGTATACATTTTGGAGTAATTCCCGAAGCGTCATGCCAAAAAATAATGAGGAAAGATCGACGTTTTCGCACAATTGATGAACGTAGACTTTAATGATGTTTAGAAAATCGTAAAGGAGCAATGAAAACCGTGTATCATACATAGACGTGATCTTGTCATAGCTGTGAATAGATAATGACGATGATTTCGTCGATTAATTACAAGGTTAAATAAAATTAATCACCCGTGGGATGCACAGCGTGTGTGTGTCAGTGTGACAGGTTGTAAATATTCTAGACTACGTACACGAATAATTTCCGTAATTTATTCGACGTCCCAATTACCTACCCACATTGAAAAATATCACGTTTTCCAAAAACATTTCGTTCTTTCGAAATTGCATCATAAATATTCTCCGGGATCAAAACGATAGCAGCAACCGACGATAGAGACCGGATTTCGAGATCACGATAACATTGAAACGTGCCTTTTGGTGCATGATTTATCGATAGACGATTGACCCTTTGCGGCAGAATTTTTTTTTTTTTTTGCAGCCAACGAGTTCTCATGAAAATTAGTATTCGTGGGGATTTTCGACATCGCCGATTACGAACCTACAGTCAGATTTGCAAATTTCAGAACGTCGGATCCAACAAGACGAACGAAATTTCGAGAAATCGTGAAATTTTTTTCGAAAACCGGTACACGAGGGATTTCGGAGACGGCTGATTTCAAATCCACTGTGAAATTTTTGAAATTCGAAAATCCCTGTACCAGTTTTTAGAGAAATCCAACAATTCTTCAGAGCTTCGTCCGCCATGTTGGATCCACCGTTTTGAATTTCGAAAATATTCGAAACAATTCGAATATGAAAATTCAAAATCGCAAAAGTGTGTTTCGAAGATGGTGGCTTTGCGGAATGTCACGATGCCGCAAGGGGTTGAATACGTTGGCCGCAGAGATGCTCGGGACACTTTCTTTCGAAGAAAATTCAACGATCGCTCGCAATCGCATCAAAATATTTTTTAACAAAAGGAAATTATTTATCGACGATAGATTTGATGAGGAAAAAAAATTCACGTTCCTTCTAAATTTTCGTCAGCAATTGAAAAACGTAACCTTCATTCGTCAAAATCGGAGGAAAAAAAATGTTAAAATGCGAAATTGACGAGATCCGAACGTGTGAATCGACAAATTTAATTGTCTTTGGAAGAAAATGCCTCGTTCATTTTTGGAGCGAACGTTTAGGACGAATATGAAAATTGCGCGAGAGACATTTCATATTTTTCTCTTACCTCATACTCGATCCCTCGAAGACAACGCATTAGTGGTAAAAAAAAAGTGTCGCAAATATTTTGCACCCGAAGGATATAAAATACCGAGATAAAAAAAAAACATTTTTTCGAAACAGAAAAGTCAGTTGTAAATTGACACGTGTGTTTGTATGTTAGATTGTAAACGCGTGTAGATTGAAATTGCGACTCCTTCTCTCGGATCAACGAGCATCTTAAATCGATGTTAATCAATAATTGAAAAATAAAAAAAAGATCGATACGCTCTTTGGTCCGACAGAACGATAATTCACGTAAATTATTTGATGACTTAAGCTGTAAATAAAACGGGTATATACAATATACACAAGGTTTAAGGTAGTCGTCTCGCCACAGTCATGCCGAAAATTTCCTTCACCAGCCAATGTGATTCGAGGAGCAATATTAGACGTAAAAAATGACATCTGCCATACTCGATTACATTATAATATTATTTATGATATATTATGTAATCATAGATTAAGGTTGATAAAAATAATCGACGATTTTTTACCTCCTTAATATACTGAAAAATAAATTCACCCCATTAACATCAACATCGAGGGGTGGCTCATTGCAATTTTCACTGATAAATCACACGAGAAAATTTGTCTTTTTTTTCAACTTTATAACTTGAAAAGTCGCTGATCGTTGAGCTAGGAAAAAATTCTACGGCATATTTTCATTCAAAGTTTGATTTTGAAAATTGTGTTAATTCGAGAACGCCCTGAACCGGAAGTCCGAGTTTTCTACGGTTCCTAAAAAGAACGTGTTCGGCGAGACGACTACCTTAAAGTGTCCTTGAAGGAAGAACGATGACGTCGATGGAATTTTTTTACAGATATTACGAGGAGGGTATCTTGACTCAAGGAAATTCGAAAAAGAGAAGCAAAGTCGAGAAAATTCGTTTTTTTTTGTCGTACAATTAACATTGCATCGCGTAATGATAATAATAATAATAATAATAATAATAATAAATTCTCCCTCCCATTCGCGTAATCCGGGATGATTTTCGCCACTTTTTTACATTCGTCCATCACCGCAGCATCCTTCGCTCTCGATCCAGCGTTTTCTTTGAATTTTTCCATCATTCGTCATTGCCAAAATTCTCATAACAACAATTAACAATGTGCGTGAAATTGTGAAATTGTGAAATTGTAATTTGCATCATCGATTTGTTCCTCCGGTGGGCATTCTCGTGCTGAATAACAATAACGCGTAACGCGAGAGTGACAAAACGACGCACGGAGAGAACAAATTCGCAGACGGGCTCTCTCGGACTTGTTCCGCGCGTCGCCAGTTGCGTCAAACGTCAAGCGCGAGAGTCTCGTCGAACGGACGCTGAACCCCGAACGTCGTCGGCGTACCGTGACGATTTTGAAATTCGTGAAATTCAAAAGCGAAAAAATAAACGAGAAAAACCACAAAGCGACGAAAACTCCCACGAGAGGCGGCTCGGCCATGGCACAAAACTCTTCGACGTGTTTGACGGTGCGAAACTCGACTCGCGAGTAAATCACGCAAAAGAAGAAGAAAAAAATGGAGAAAACGAAAAAGAGGAAAAAAACACTAGCGACAAGTAGATTTATCCTATCGAGAATATAATGAATTATCAATAACGATAATAATAAATTATTGTACCGACGTTAAGGTGATAAGCAACAATAAGAACAAAGACGAGATGATGAAATAATAATCGTATAGAAAGAGTCGTCGGAGATAAGAGTGAAATGAAATATTAATGAAGTTAACGAATAATTATTTAAGTTTATGTAATATTTATCGTTAGGCACAGACACATCCACACACATACACAGTTATATTATTATGAATATCTCGTGGAAAAAGAAAATAACAAAATACGGACAATTTGTTAAATATGTATACTATATATTACAAAGTGGAAACAGAAGGAAGAAAAAAAAGATGTCTGTCGTTCTAGTGGTGAAATAACGAGAGATACGAACAACAACAACAGCAAAAAAAGGCATTACTTGTTGCTTCGGTTTTTGTAATCGTGCTTTTTGACAAAGATGAAAATAAAAGCATAAAAGGAGAAATAAAATTTGTCGTCGTGGAGAATCGTCTTGTTTTTCGTTTTTGTTTTTTTTTTTGCGTTTTTATCCGACGAACACATTCGACGATCGATGTAACGCGAATGAACGTTTTTTCAATCCCGAATTTTCGTCGCGATGTTTTTTTTTTTCAGTCAAAGAAAAGAAACGCATTTGTTCATATTTTTTCCACTCGCATGCGCGGAGAGAATCTCTCGAATGTTTTTCCGTAGGGTTTCTTTTCGAAAATTTCATAGAAATAACGCCGGATAATTGAAAAAAAACAGACACATTATTCGCGCGTACGTGGGAATGGAAAAATTCGTCCGAAGAATTTCGACTTAATTTAAAGTCGATTTCCGTAATCATTAAAATGCCCGTTTTTATCCTAGAAATTGCGTCATTGGGAAACGCCATTACGTATCGAGATTGACGACGGATTGCGAAGCTGGCATTTCAGAAGCCTCGATCGGTGTTGCGTTAACGTTGAACATCGGATTTTCCGAAATTGACGTCAAAAATGACACCGTAGCGTTCGCTTTTGCCTCCAACAGCGCTGTGGCGTAACCGAATTTCTTTACAGTCTTGAAGTGTTTGTCTCTGAAACTCTGGAACTGAACGAACGAAATGGATGCTTGAAGGAACATTTTCGATTCGTTGTTTTTTATGTCAGCAGTTTGTATTATTTTTGTAGATTTTAAGGGTCAATTATATATTTTTTTTTCCAAGAAGGTATGGCAGGCATAATTTCAACAACGATAGAGTGCAGAACGGAAGTTACAAGCAGCTCGCAATTTTATAAAAAATGAGAAAAACATCAGCGATATCGAAAAGTTGAAAAAAATTTCGGAAAATATTCATTAATTCGTTCATTTGTTTTTTCGACAGAATTGCATTTTTCAAAGTTGGTTTATTTTTTTTTCTGCGAATGCTGAAACAAATCCGTCGGATGATTTCTCATCGGAACAAAATTTCGAAAAACGTTCGCGTGTCGAAGAAAAATAAGCGGAACAATCTAACGTGGGAGAAAATGAAATTTGCTCTATTTCGTATTTTCGAAAATGACTGGGGTGATCTTGCGTATCGTTGATTTTGTAAAAGATTTTCCGTATTATTATAGTCGCTGAAAAAAAATTTGAAATCCTCGTCGTATTTCATTGCCGCTGGATAAATGCCTGCCGTGCATCTGAAAATGTCGCAGATTTATTTTACGCGCAAAGCTGGATGTACTCACGTCCTCGATTTCCTTTTCGCCGGTAAAACCAGTGGACGAAGCATCGATGAATGCGGTAATGATCTTGCAGGACTTTGAATACCTGTAAAAGTATTTATATTTTGAGAATTCCACAGAGCGAGCAATATTTTTCGTAAACAAATTTCTGGCAGTTTTAACGTCATTTAACCATGTGTTTTTCACAATACGAAAAAAGGTGACGAATTAATCTTCCTTTATTGACATTTAATTGTACCGATTATTGAAACGAGGAATAATCGAATAAATACCTCTTCGTGATGTTCCTCCAGTTGCTCTGAACGAATTTGAGGGCAGCTTGCGCAGCAGGTGGATAAACGGAGAAGCTTTTCAGTATGACGAGAGCGTCGTCCTCGTCAAAGTTTTTGCTGAAAACTATCTCGTTGAGGACCCTGAACAAAACGTCAAAACAAACAAACACTGAACTTTTTCATTCTTCCTCATTCACTGGCCGGAAATAGCGAGGATCCACCGATACCGGAAGCGCGATAACGGCGTACAGAGAGCTGGTCGGTTGAAAGAAAAACAAAAACGAAGAAAAAGAAGAAAGTCAAACTCACGCCTGCAACATGGCTGGCACTTGGAAGCAAGCCAACGAGGATAACAGCGAATTTCTTTCATCCCCTTTCGTAACGTTTCCAAACTTTTGCTGCCACCATTGCCAACCGAGTTCGTTGTTGAACTTCGCAAAGGCGCAAAGAAGACTGCTGCGAAGATATGACGGTACTCTGGAGAGAAAAAAAGTAATTGGAGAACAAAAAAGCTTCCCATGAGTTTTTTTTTTTTTTTTTTAACAAAATGAAATATTACTCGTTTTTAATCGGTAAGCCCGGTAACTTTTCGAAATCGGCGTAATTTTTCTTCGCCCATGACAGATACGCCGGATAATCGAACATGGACGCTAATTGATGGGCGATCATCGTCAACCGTGTACCCTCCGCGATTCGAAGACCAACTCGATCGAACAGACGCGTTGTGAACTTCATGATAAAGTCCTTGAAACATTGACATGCTTCATCAAAAAAGGAAACACCATGCAGAGCGAAGGAGAAGCGAAATAGCGAGATGAATTAACAGGGAAGCATCGCTCGTTGCTGGATTTTCGCTTTTTGCAAAAATTCACGCTTTTTGACGGATGTGAAATTGAAAACATGAAACACAGCTTTTTGGAGAAAATCGTCATTGTTTTCAGCGGAATTAACCGATAAACATCGATCGAAATTTCGAAGTTTCGAAGTTTCGATGTGCAATAAGTCAATTTGTCCAAAAAGTCAATGTTCCATAATTAAAGGCAAGATTAGACATGAAATTTCAAGTCGAAATGTATCTTGGTATTTTTTTTATACAACCGAAACCTGACGAATTATCAGGTGCCAAAGTTTGCCAAAGAAAAAAATTTCGTCATCTCTTGTCTCCTTCAATGTTGAATAAAATTTCCGAAAAAAAATGACGTGTACATCTTGCTCTCTTTTCGTGATCATTACCTGGTACTGAAAGTATCGCGGACTGTCATAAAGAACGAGGTTTAATTTAATAGCGTGTTGCATTAAATACGTCCATGGTTCAGGTTCGTCCTCATTTTCCGGTAGATATTGTATGACATCATCGACAATGGAATACGGAATCAAACGAGCAAAGCCAAGGCTGAAAACGTCATCGACGAGCGATGCTCTCGTAACCGGAGAAAATGTTGTGTAATTTTCCCTCAGAGCTTCGGCGATTAACTTCCAATTTTCACGATCGTAATTGACCCGATAATATCCTGCAATCGCGAGGTGGTAAAATCGCTTTCATGCTCAAAGACGATTGGTAAATCAGGAATTACATATAATTTTCCATCGAAATAAATAACCTGTTTTTGTTGGATTGAAAACGATCCAAGTTCTGTTTTCTGTCCCGATAGTATCGTTACTTTCCAGCTGCAGTGTACTCTCAGCTTCATCTTTGGTCCACCTTAACGTTATCTCGGGATTCACGCTGCTTATCCAAGTCAATGGAATATGCCAGAGTTTCTGATTCGCTGTCGATATTTTGTCGTAAGTAAAACGAGCCTGAGAACCATACGATGCCATTGAACATTGCATTATTGGAATACAACGAAATTTAACGATCAGCGAATCACTTTTGCGATTAACTTATACCATTGTTTTAATTTTTTTTTGCAGATCTTGAAAAAATTATGAAAAAAAACGAAATCATCAAATAAAGAACGAAAATTAACTTTTCAAATGAAAATTGTTTGTTATTATTATTATTTAAATCTCGACAATCCAATTTTTGCCAAAATCCCGACATCGTTGAATGGTCGATGAGGAAAAAAGGCAGCCTGCCTGCATTTCGTGAATCTCAATAACGTTACAACGACGTTAACGAAAAAGAAAAAAAAATAATTTTCGTCATTACCGAGGGAAAGCGAAACTTTGAATTGCAATACGACGGACCGTAAAAAATGAATAATTTATTCATTACATAAATATTGTATTCGCCTTTTCGAGTTCTTTTTGATAACGAAATGGGAGACAGACGTGATATACATGCTTCGTATTCTCGACGTATATAAAGGTATGTACCCTATTAATCATGTGTTTCAACGAAAATGGTCGTAAAATAGTAGTCTTATCGCAAATGCGAGATAAGCGCTGGTGGAATAACTTGCACGTATTTAATGTATGTACAGTTTATTCCGAAAGGGTTCACCTGGCATATGTGAATATTATATACATGCGGGTAAATATGTGTCAAGAGACATTTGTAGAACAAGCTGTACATACATTACGACGACCCAACGATGCGAGAACTTTTTTTTAACCTCGAAATAGCCTAAAGAAAAAATCATCCGACTCTCGTCTTTCCATGTCGTAATTACTCTAGTTTTGAAACCAGCGACTATCGGGGTCATTGATTCTCAAATTAAAGTTCATTCCGACACTCGAGAAAATTTTATCAAAGCACTCCTCCAAAATGTACGATCATTTCAAGCTGATGTTCGAGTTTTTTTTCCAAAATTCATGCTAATACGTTATTCTAATCGTTCCGGAAGTCGAATGTCCCGAAAGTCCACGATTTCTCGTAGAAAAGACCGAAAAACAAGGATCTTCGTAACCAATCGAATCAACATTCATCCGGATCATCGTAACGAACGAGGCGACGAAAAAAATTTGACAAAAGTCGGGCATGATGATTCCTGGAGTTTTCATCGTCGGGCGATTTTTTTCGAACGAAAAACCCGCAGGAAACCTTCGTCCAACGTGATTCTTTTTTTCACGGGACCTTTTAACTTTCTACCGAAATTCCGCGATATTTCGCTGATGAAAAAATGACGGAAATACCTGGTGCACGATCGCTGATCCGCTGGTATAGTTTCTCGTGACGGTGACTACCGGATATCCGCCTGTCGTGCTCCATAGGCTCATAATTTCCGCTAAATTACGGTCGTCTTCCGGTTGTTCATCGGCAGTCGAGTTCGCGGCCATGGCTCTCCAGAAGGACGCGACGTCGGCACTATCGCCGTACCTGAAAGAACGCGACAAACGAAGAAAGATTCACATTCAAAATCGAGATTCATCTCGCGCGATCGGGAAGAGATCAAATGGACCAGAGCTCCGAAACACCTGTTTCTCGAATTTTTTTCGAAATCTCTCGTGTAAACGTTCGAATACCCACCACCTCGACACGAACGATCCATATCCAACGCGATATTCCGTTCGTCTCAACGCACCATGCAACATGCGTATCAGACATGCACCTACAAGCAAGCGTTCAGTGTCGTTTTTCATCAAATTTCCCGTCAAGGTTAATCAACAATTTTCAATGGTAAAATATCTACAATTCAAGCTCAAACCCGGTAGCTCCACCTTAAGGATCGATCAGCGATTTCGTACGAAAAAAAAACGAAAAAAAAACCAAAATCAATCGTCACAAAAATCAATCAAACATTTCCAAGGTCATTTGGGACCTTTTTTTCTTCGCTCGTTAGGTGGACATTGATCGAACCATCAGACTCGTACCTATGGCGTGAGCCTCGCGGGTGTAAAACGAGCTCGAGTGCGCGGGTTCGAGTTTCGACTCGAGAGACTTTGAGATGCTGTATCCCGCGACCTCGAAGACGTCCGGTTGAATATCCATGACGAAAGTCGAGCGATTGAACTCCGGACTCGTCTGAAATTTGAGAAAAGATCTTTGAGAAAATTCGTGAATACGACGCTGACGAGATGAGAAAATTGTCCGACGATATTCTCGCCTCTTCCAGCAGGCGGTGCTGAAGATACAGGAGCGAGCTGCGAAGGATCCAATCGTCGGAAATGTTACGAGTGTCGACCGATCCGCCGAGCCACTGTTTGCCGATTAATTTCAAAAGATTCATCATGGCGTATTCCCTCGTCACTTCCGGCGAATTATCCTCAACGTTGTAAAGAGATTCTCTGCGAGTGAACATGGAGTAATAATTCACAAAATATCGCACACAATTTCTCAAAAAAAGCTAAAGAAATAAAAAATAACGACACGTCGTTGATTGAATTTCATCGATATTGAATTAATTTGTGTCCGTAGTAATAAGAATTGATGTGAAAATTGTTAACGAATAAAAAGTGTCTTACTGAATCAAAACAAGACCGGGATACGCAGCGTTGTATTCGCCATCTTTCAATCCGATCACGTCCAATTTTGGGATGGAAAGATCCACGCTGAAGAGGTCAGTGAGATTCTCAAAGACGGTTTCGATCTTCTCCATCAGATAATTCGTTGCACCCGACGACAGATTTTCATCCCAAAAAGTGATGGTCGTGTTTCGAACTACCTTTTCCATCGAACTTGAAACGTTCTTCGTCGCGGCTACGGCCAAATTCCCAGGTGAAATTGGAGGTGTTTCTTCAAACGTGTCCACCATCCACGACGTCGATCTTCGACGAAGAAAAAAAGCAGCGATTGATGATGAAAAGACGACTTTCTGAAAAGTCGTTATTTTCGAGAATTTTTCAAATCGATTCAAATCGCAACTCACGACGAATTGGTACTCCGCAGTGGCATATTCGAGTACATTTTCATGGTCGAAGGTCGCGGAAGGACGAGGGAAAAACGAGCCTTCATTCGCGCGTCGTCAAAGACCGGAAAACAATTTCGAAAACTCGTCGGCCTTTCTCGTCTAGCTGCGATCCATCTGAGTAACGAAGAAGAAAAAAAAATCATTTCTGAGTACATATTTAATCGTGGAATTCACTGATAACTTCGACAAATATTTCGAAGGGAAACATTGATTAAAATTCTTCTTTTTTTTTTGCCATTTGCAGCTTCGTTGCACGAAGACGAACAACATTTACCAGGAGGGCCTGAAAAGTCGTTTTGTTTTATTTTCAATTTTTCTTAATTGCACTCCCACTTTCGTAATGTTGGCGCTTAATTCCGAACGGAATAATAATATTCAATAAAATAGACGAATAATTAATATTATCCTGTCGGAATTCCAGAATAAAAGAGAAAAAACGTTACGAAAAAAACAGGATCTTACTTTTCGCTACCGTTTTTGGACGTCGGCTGAATGACGTAGCTACTAACTGGTAATTCGTAATCGATCGTCAAGTAATATTCTCCAGCGATTATTTCTTTTTCTGGATAAAAGAACACGAATCCAGCCTCCTCGTCGATTTTACTTTTGTTCAACGAAATCTCTATGCTTTCGTTTTTGACGAGAATCGAATCCGTGGAGGATTCTTCCACGGTTGCGTTTGAGGAACTTTCGGCAGTCGCTACTTCGGACACGTTTTGCGAAGCTGTCGTCTCATTGAGGACCTTAACCGTTTCTGCCGTAAAAACCAGAGACAAATTTGTTCACTAAATTAGAACAATTAACAATTTAATTGTCAATCAATCTTAAATTAACTCGATCTTTTTTGTAATATGCGTTCTTCGTCAAAGTTGAACACTTTTGTCGCGAGAATAATTCATTAAATGGAAAATTTTGTGACCATCTGTTCCAAATTGCGATAAAATGTTGAATTTTCCTTTTTTCGTTTCAAAGTATAAACCCGAAATATCTTGTGATTGGCGAGGCAAAAACATGGAAACAAAGTAGGAAATAAAGAACGAAAAAGGTAGGGAGCACGGCGGCAATGACTCTTTTGCTCGATGATTTTCAAAATTTCGGCGTTCGTATCTCAAAAAGTGGACTCGTATCTCAAAAACGTGACTCTCGTCATTTTTTTTATACACAAATATGCGGCGTCAAAAATGCCAACATCGGTGATCAATATCCCGATAACGAAGGTGTCGATATTTTTTATTGATTTGCCAGCACGAGCGGAATACCGAGGTTTCAAAATTTTTTCGAAATTCTTAAACTTCGACTCTCTCAATGATTCATACCGTTTTCGACGGAGGCTGATCCATCGATCGTGGAATTGCCCTCATTCGATGTGGAATTCCCAAGATTTTCGTCTCGATCGATCGGTTTTTGACTCGTCGAGTTGGCATTTTCGGATTTTTCGATCGTCTTGAAGATCAACGCTACCCCCGTCATATTCATGTTTCTGGCGTTGAGGGCGAGTTCCTTGACACTCTCGCTTCCGTTGTATCGAAAGCTTATCTCAACGCGACCCCGAAACTTCGTTACCACGTCCCCTTCGGTGATTGGCGAAAGCTCAATTCGATAAAGAGAAGGCGACAACGATTCCGGATGTGGAAACCTCGAAGGTACCCCGTTCTCGCAGCCGATGTCTTCTTCTATCAACGCAATGGTGTCGTAGACCTGTGCAATCACATGATGTCATGGAATCATCGATTTACGTCATTAACATTAACGTTTAATCGTACAGTGAGTGAGAAAAATATTTATATTCCTCGTCGTTGAATAAATAACATCCTCCGTATATCAGAGCGTGAGAAGAATAATTGAAAAGTACTCGAAATTATAATGTAAGACCTGAAAAATTTGCGTTGGACGAATAACATTGTTTATAAACCTTTTCCTTCGGAACTGAGCCGATGTAAGCGCCAACGAAGCCAGCGGCTATAATAATAACGACAAAGGCACTGATGACAATCGCCGTCTTCTTGTGAGACATGAAAAATCCGCCTTTCCTCTCATACTCGATATCGTTTAATCCAAGATCGCTGGTCATGAATTCCGATCTGCTGCTGGAAAATTGTGCCATGTTTGAGGCTGAAAAAAAAATTCATTCGACAATGAGCATCGATGCCCCAACGGACTCCAACGAAAGGAATAACATTTTTCAACAATCATCGATTATTTCGGATTTATTTTGCAGGGAGCAGTATTAATTTACGAATAATTGTGTGAAATGTTTTTTGTTGGATTTTTTAAACGAATCTTATTGGAGCTCCCGTGAATGAAGATTGTTTTTGTTAAACGTAGGCCTTGCATTTAAATACACATATACGTGCATGCAAAAGAGCTCGGTTAAGGCCGAGTTTAATCGCTTTCGAGGATAATAATCAAATATTTCGAATAAATGCAGGGACGTGACAAGGATCGTGCGAAAAACTGCATTATTCTCGAGCATCGCAGGCACGATTCTCGTATTAATTAAAAGCGAGGAAAATAAATGATGATCACAAACTGCCTTTACCACGGCGTTCGAATGTTTGCACACACTTTGAGATCCCATTTATCATTATTCCATGTTCCTCGGTGCTCAAGATGCAAAGTTTTATCTCGCAAGTATCGTGAAACATCGAGAAAATTAATAAAATTCTCATCATTATCAATCCACATCGAAATTAAAGTCTGATCGTCATGAAAAAAACATTAGTTAAACAAAAACATTAAATTAGTTTGCAATATTCTCTGAAATTCTACTTCTCAAACGCTCTTTTCCTCAAGTTTTTATCAAACAAGATAATAAAATTCACAGACGTTGCACGATTTTCTTACAAACTGTAAATTAATATATTAAATCAATTTATAATATTTTTAAAACGTCCATCTTTGAAATTGCAGTTTTTTTTTAGTTTTCCATTCAAAAGAATACTGAAATGTCGGTTATTAAAGTTGTACGAGCTGTAATTTGTCAATTTGTATAACATAAGTAAAAAAAATGTTTTTCAATTCGAACGAATGCCGAAATTCTCTCGATGAGATATGGCGTTTGGTTTTTATCGTACTTTTCTTGAAAATTTCATCAAATTCTGGAAAAGGTCCCAACGATGGCATCATCCTCGTACCACGGAGTCAAAGTGATAAAAAAAAAAAGAAACAACGAAAAAAAATGTTCATCAGCGCTGTTTATCGCGCACGATCATTTATGAACACACACGTCTCCGGTAGTCTCTGGGATTGTTAGATAAATGAGGAAGAAACGGAGCGAGCTATTTAATTTTACAATCTTTAACGCAAAGTCTACGGCACATTTATATGTATACTCGGGTATATACGTATATATATTTATAAGGCGATTCACTGTGCTTCAAGGCTTCCCTCGGTGGAGCACGATGCGTATTAGCATGAGTAACACAAACGCGTAATCATTTCTCAGCGGTGATAAAAGTCTTACTCAAAATACCGTACTGTTTGAAGACACTCTTGTGCAAACCTCAGAATTTCGTTACAAAAAGAAAACAGGTGAATCGGGAAGGAAAAAAATGAAAATCACGTCAAAATGAAAACAAAAAATGGACCAACGGGACATTTTTTAAATTCAAAAATCGTCTTTAAGAAGAAACATAGCCAAATTTCCCGCGGAGAGAAAATTTCGCTTCTTTTTTCAAACTGTTAAAACACACTGTATATATTTTCGATTTGCTTCGTTTCCTTTTTTTTTCAGCGACTAGTTGATTTTCGTTACATTCGTAAATCTTCATATTATTTTGAGTGACTCGGAAGGAGTCATTTGAAATCATGTGAAAAGTGTCGTACGGATGATATTTGTATTTTTTTCAAGACAAAAGTCTGGTTTTGCCGCTCCGTGCGTGCATGGAAAATTTTCGAGCGCGCGGTAGTCCCCGAAAAGTGTAACTTTTCGAATTTTTACAGGGCCACGAGTGCGCAGCGGCACACGTCGAGGCATTTTGTCCGACACGAAAAAATAAATTCAACGGCTAACTAGACTCGTGAAACAATGAAAGCCCGTCGCATTTTCAAAACGCGTCACTGTTCTTCCAGAAAAAACGATAATTTCAAAATCACAAGTGTTTTCATTTCGTTTATTCCCCATCGTCGTTCGAACGAGCGAGTAACGAAATTCGCACCCGAGACTGCCGCGACAAACTGCTTCATTTTTTTTCAAAACTGGTCTCGACGTTTATAAAGACAGCTCGTGTGAAAATTGGCGTGAAAAAATCGCCTGAAACCGCAATAAACCGAACGACTCTCGTTGCCACTGACGTATACGAGTCGCGTCAACGGATTTTAGTATCCCATTTCGATGATCGCCGGAGACCTCGCGAATCGATAAGGAAGAAAAAGAATCATCGATCGTAACGATGATTGTCGCACGTACAGACACTTAAAATCCATTGTACATGAGACGAGATGAAAATGCAGCATCCGAACATTCACCTTCTTTCAGCTCGACGAAATACTCGCGCCTCGATGTGTTAATCAAGAAATTTTATCAAAAGATTTCGCGTCGATCTTGGCCATGTTTTTCTCCTTCACTTTTGTTGGAATTCTTTACGAAGGTATCCTATTTTTCTTTTTTTTTTAAATTACGATCCAACGAATCGCTATTGCGATTAAAAGGACGGATAACTCACATTGCCTTCGAGCCAATGGCTCCCACGTTTGTATCGAACCTCGTCTCATCTTCCAGGATTTTACCTCTCCTACGAGTATAATTGAATCGTTGGTTTTGTTTAAAAAAAATATATATGCATATGTAAATCGACGCACACGCGAATCACTCGATGCACCGAGGGTCACTGAATTTTGGGTTATTTTTCTTTTTTTTTTGATCCGATGAGCTTTCGGCGTTGAAAAACCGACGCGACTACGTGACTTTTCAACTGTGACTACCGTACAGGTAGAGCACAATTAAGCGATTCCACCTGCGTTGATCGGCATACGTCGAGATGCTATTCGCTCGAAGCGAATGTTAAAACTCCCCCACCAAAATCTACACACGGTATATTATTTACGTTACCGAGATTGTGGCGAGTCGCTGTATATTGCTCTTTGCCGTAACATTTTTTTTTTCTCGTTCAACGATATGATAATCCGTCTTTTTCCATTCGTATTTTCCGTACTAAACCGCGGATCGGTGGAACATTTTTTTTCAAAGTTTCATTTTTAACGAACCAAATTTTGAAAATCCATCGTAAATAATGCGCTTTTTGTTACACTTCGTATTTTCTTCACTCGTCTATCCATCGACGGAATATTTTTCAAGCTGCAGTTTTGAAAATCTATAATATCGTGAGTACTTTCGAAAAAGAAAAAAGATTCGAAAGATCGACGAAAACCCATTCCGGATGCGGAAAAAAAACGATTTATAACTCTACGAGCAGATTTTTCAAAAGCATATGAACGTGCTTGTTTTTTACTTCCGGATAATGCGCATTTTTGCGCAGGGAATGACAACGCGAGAAAAAATATTTTATTGATCCGTGTCCTTTTTTTTGCCATATTTTTACGTGTATGTAAAATAATCCAAATATAATGCTGGAATAAATCTTCGAAGACGTGTAAATCGACTTTTTTTTCGAATCACATTAACGACGTTACACTTTCATATCTTCTGAAAATTTTATTTTCCTCCACATTGTTTTTTCATTTCTCTACTCACTTTGCTCTTTTTTTTATTAATAAAACGTTGTTATAATAGGAATTGGTTTCGCACCGTCATTCTATGGCGTAAGTCGATTGCAAAAATCAGCCTAGACACCTCCGCCACTCATTTCCAGCATCGACGTTAATCCGTAACGCAAAGATGTGTAACATTTATTTTCAAAGATGTTTGTGCGCAATGAATGTTCGTAATACGTTACCTGTACGTCGAACGGTGCAAGTCCAACGGTTGCCGAGACGTCACAGGCAAAATGCAATCTCGACTTCTTTAACACACCGGCCCTAATCCACCGTGACCCGCCAGCTACCGATATCGCTCTTATTAATCGTTATACACGTACGTATGCGCGACTGTACACGTATAAAAATCGAGAAAAAAAAACCGATATTATTGCCACGTACGTGCAGTTGGCACAGAGAATTCCACGCCAAACTGCATCTACGATTTATCCCTCGTTCTTTTCCAAACGATATTCCACTCCTCCAACAATTCGAGACACAAAATTGATCGTATGGACCATTCGACGCGACATGAATAATATTTAATATGCGGAGAGAATGTTTATAAATTTGTAAAAATAAATGTTGATGCCGAAATTAAATGGCTGAGGAGAAAACTTTTGCTCGAAAAGTTGCGCAGTTCGCAGGGGGTCATTGGCCAGCGGCTCGGAGCTTTTTTTTTTTTTTTCATTTTCAAACTCTGTCGTAAGATGTACATTTTTCCTCGTGGGATAATCGTCAGGACGGAGGCTGTTTGCGCATTCGCGAAGAATGGTACGAAATAATACGATATTAACCAGAACGATAACGATATTATTGGATATTCGCGGGACAATAAAAATAATGAGAAAATTAAGCAGCATCTCATTTTCAACCGACGCAATCGTCGAGATCCTGAAGCATTCTCGTCAGATTTATCCGGCACGTCGTTCATGTTCTTCCTGTTTACCGCAGGTTGTTGGAAAACGATTGAATAAAGAACGAAGGTTAAACGGATATTGAGACTGGTCGGGATGAATATGGTCCATGGCACGCAGTGGCGCAGAGTGTAAATCATCAACAAGGAAGAAGATATGACGCGCGCGTGTAACTTGCTCGGCGTTTATTACGCGCGTGAAATTTCACGAGCATGCACGCGTACATACACGAGGTAATTTTCAAATCACCGATGTGTATTCAGGCGGTCGTTGAGAGACAGAAAGCAGGTAACTATCCAGCTTCCGGTTGACTGAAAGAGCGAGCAAGACGGTACAAAGATATAGCCGAGGTCGAAAGTGACGAGATAAACATAAATTAATGCATCAACTGGATCGAAATACCAATTTGCGCTGGTGTTTACAGCACGCGCCTGTGAATATTCGTATTTCCCAGAGATTCATCCAAAGATCCTGCAGAATCCGCGAAAATCCGATCTCGATCACGGCGCAACGGTCATTTCGCGAATCGTCACAGAATCCTTCGATCGAAGAGCCTTTTCTCGCTTTTGAAATAATGGACGAGTATGGACCACCGCACATCGTCACGATGAAAATAATCTTCGTTTTTCTCATGTGCTTATAATACACAAATATGGTTTACACGACTGCTGTATTACATGCCTGAATACATAATGGGTATGTACCTCATCATCGTCATCACAACAGTACATATCCAAATTGACGCTGATGATTGTACGTTTATATTTTACATCATTGACGTCGAAGCCGTCCCTTTGCTCTCATCCGTCGCAGCATCCGCCATTGGCCAAAGCGTCCCTGTCAAACGATGCCCCATTACACCGCTTTTGTTCATTGTGGGATACGTCACGTGCAAAACATGGAATTGAATAATCATGGTCGCCTGCAATCACGAACGGTCACCGGGAATACAGCGCGGGTTGGTCGAAAGAGACATCATCATTGCCATCGTTTGTGACGCTGCTACGAGCAAGTGGTTAAGAGGGAATCCGTGCTATGACTTTCGAAGAGGTCCAATTCATCTCGTCTCTCTTCTCTCTCGCGGTCCATGCCCAGCATCCCGAGCAATCCGTGGGCAAATCGTTCGGGTACACAATTTTGTTTTTTCACACATCCCCCCCGCCTCATCACCGTCCATCTTTATCATTTTCCTCTCAATGGAGAGCCAAGCTCTATGACGACGACGACGACGAAGGTAATTTTTCCCCCTCGTACATCCGAGAGTTCGCGACATTGTTTTTCGTGAAAGAAACGAATAACCGCCGGTGGTAGTCGTCACAGTAGTTCGGGGACTACGTTGGCTCCCGGTCGTTCCTCGACACGACTCTTTCGTTCTCCAGGACGCTTGTTCTTTTGAACCAACAATTTCAAGGTCACTCTCGGATCCTCGGGAAATTGGAATATCGCTATTCGTCCTATAATTCGAATTTTATATTGCAAGATATATACATGTATACGTGCACATATATATGTACATATCCATCTATCCATCCGTGTAAATGAGTATATAAACGCATCGATAGATCCACGCGCGTTCCGACCGCAAAGTACCAAAGTATCGGCAAAAGTGATCGAACATGAGGCTCGCGGCCCCCTTTGTGGGGCTTTTATTCATTTTCGCATTGGCCGATTACGTCAACGGCGGATGTAGCCTCTGCGTAAGTGTGTCTGTATATACAACGTCGTTGTTTTTTTTTTTTTTTTTTGCGAAAAACGAGCAAAACGCGGTTGGTGTATTTTATCGAATTTGCTTATCGGCATTATCTCCCGCTCGATCGCTCTCGCGATGTTTCGACGCTTTTTTGGGTGGCTCCTCTCGCTCAACGTAGTGTGTTTATTTTGCGATAAAAAATCCGGTGATGTATGTGCCACTCTTCGTTTTTCACTTCGTTCTAGGGCAAACAGACTGACAAAAATAGAACGCGGCGAAGCGTGGACCTGAACGATGTGCTAAAAGTACCGACCTACAGACTACCCCGTGATCTGAGACCCGTCAGCTATGATCTCGAGATAAAACCCGATATCGCGAGCGCTAAATTCACCGGTCAGGTCAATATTTCAGCTGTATGGATGACCGGTGGCAGCACGATCAAATTGAACACCCACAGCGATTTAAAGATTATCGACATACAGGTCCGACTCCTTGGAGTCGATGCAGCGTGAGTCGATCTCGTTCGTTTGTTCCTTTTTTTTTTCATACTTTGATCGCGCAACCGATTTTCCACTTTCTCGATGGATTAAATTTCAATTTTTCATTTTTCAATATATTCCACCTTTTTTGCCATCTTTTTGCCATCCCCCGGTGCGAAAAAGAACGTATGAGAAGCTCCAGCTCGCTGAGAGATCGCTCGTTTCACGAAGATTCCAAAATATACTTTTTTTTTGAACGAAGATATTTCCGGTCACAGTGAGAAGATGCTTTTTCAAAGCTTCTCGAGAATTCATTGACTTTTGGTTGAAAATTTGAAAAAAGCGTCACTGAATGTATCTCCGCCATTTAATTTTCGTTATTTCCTTGTGAAAAATGTGTTTCGCTTAGTTTATTTCATACAAAAATGCTCGCTCTGCGTCTTTTTTCGTGGGTGATTATTTGAGACTGTAACGAGAGTACATTTATCATTTCCGTTATCCATTATTCATGGACACCTGTTTTCACGAATTTCGACACGATTTAACCGGCGTATGTTTCATCGATACAAAAGAACTTCGGTGATCGACGTTGCCAAGTGGAAATTTAATCTTCAAAAATCCGAATGGGTCATAGAACTGGCACAATTCGTGAATCAGAATCACAGCTGTTTGGTTCACGTAAAATACTCGGGAAACATTACGACGAATGACACATCGGGATTCTTCAAAAAGGAATACATATCATCGACTGGACAAACGCAGTAAGACTGGGAAATAATTAGCACGATATTTATACATCTATTGGCATTTCATGCCAAGTCGATCGCTTTGAAAACTCCTTCGTCTTACTTTTTTTTTAATCGTTTAAAGTTTTTCCTCTAAACCGTAAATGAGTTATCATTTTTTTGAGAAAGATAAAAACTCCGGGTTCTTTTTAACGCCTATCGATCAGCCCACAATAAATCGTATTTCTCGTTTTCAAAAGAAAATTTCGGAGAAAAATTGAAAAAAAAATGCAATGTCTTGAAAGAGAATCGAATACTTTTCAAAGTTTGTCACGTTACGTGCCGTTAATCGGAACAACCCCATTTTTCGCTGTGAACTTTGCTTTTGCTTTTTGCCGAAAAAAAAATGTTCGAACGATAGTGGAATTCCAATAAATCATTAATGATTTTCGACAATGTGGATGTTACTATTAAACGATGACGTTGAAGAACAATTCAGACGATTTGCGAGTCGGATATCGATAGAGATTATCCCGAATGAATGCGCTCTTGCGCAATCATTCGGAAGAAACCGATCGTCGGTGGTATCAATCGAAATATGACGTTTTCACGTTTTAGCGCGTTCGTCGCGACTCAATTGAGGCCTGAAAATGCTCGACGTTGGTTTCCCTGCATGGACGAGCCCGAATACAAAGCTACGTTCGAGCTGAAAGTGGCACGACCGAAAAACATGATGGCACGATCCAATACACCGATAAAAATGAGCGTCGAAATGTAAATGGAAAATACGCCATTAGAAAACAATTTCTCGGACGAACTATTCATTTCCGACGGTTGTTTTATTATTCATCGACGTTCGATCGCGATGTTTTCCAGGCCCGGCGATCCGGAATACGTGATGGATCATTTTGAAAAAACACCGGAAATTTCGACCTACCAGCTGGCTCTGATGATCTCCGATTTTGAGAGCATTGCACCGACAGTTCCGGTCGACGAGATGGAAAATCGTAAGCTCGAGATAAGAGTGTGGGGTCGCAAGGAATATTTGGACACTCTGGAACACGTGCCGAACAAAATCGTTCGTATCGTGAATTATCTTCAAAGATATTTCAATAAATCGATCGGTCTGCCGAAACTCGATTTGGTCGCGATGCCCATGTACACCGCGACGAAGGCTTCCGACAGTTGGGGTCTGATGTTTTTCAGGTAAACGATGGTTCGTCTCTTCCACCCCCGATTGATGGAAAAATAGGAGCGTTTTTGCAGTTCCAATATTTTGAGAAATAAAAAATACAAATTATTCTAAATTCCAAACGGTTTTTCGGGAAAGCCGCTCTTCCGAATATTTACCAATTTTTTCAATCAATTGTTCTGCAGAGAAAGCGAATTGAGCAGCGCTCTTATATGGAATACAGCCTACGAGATAATGTATCAGTGGATCGGACAGCGAATAACTCCGTTCAGGTGGAGCGATGCCCAAGTCAATAAGGCCCTCAATTCATTCCTGGCTTCCAAGACGACGGTTGACGTAAGAATTTGAGAATTCACATCATTTTGACAGAATTTTCCGAAAATTTGTTCTAATCGCAAATTTTTCGCATTTAATTTGAAAAAAAAACGAAAATTGTCGTCGTTGGGTAACGACGATCTAATTTACAGATCGAACCCGACGAGATGGAAGGAAAATGGCCAATAACCATGCTCTATTCGCTGTACTACGAGTTCGGAAAAACTTTTCCATTCTCCAGAGTTGCTGGTATCAGAGACGAGGCTACTTCCGCTAAAAGTATGAAAAATCCTTTTTTCCATTATCGACGATTTCAAAATACCGTCAAAATTTCTATAACGATAATTTTACGCTTTTATTTCCTTCGCAATCCAGTAGCTTTGAAAAAACAAGCCACTCTCATCAATTTATACCGGGCGAGATAATTTGATCTTACGAAAAAAAAACTGTTGATGAATTTACAACGATTTTCAATGAATTTCACAAATACCACTCGCTCACCCATTTGTCCAATATGAAATGACATTAGTCCCAAAAAAAAAAGAATGGAAAAAAGTATCACTAAAGTTCCATCGATTCCAACAACCCGAGTGCTGATAATGAACATTTTCGATCGACAGCTGAACTTGTATTCCGCATGTTCAACTATACGCTCGGCGAGGAGCTCTTTCGTCGGGGAATCCAGAAGTTCCTTAACGTCAACACCAAGCAAGAGTAATATGAGCCCTATTTTTCAGAGTAATATATCGACGATTGAATTAATCGTTCAAGATCGATCGAATCTTATGGTGGCGAATGTTTTTTGTTCCTTTTTTCCCTCCCATTACGACGGTAGGATAATTGACAGTCAGGAGCCGGTTAGCCCGAGAAGTTTCTTCGCTAACGACATCTTCAAGCATCTCGACGATGTCGTCAACGAGACGAATTTCAGTCTACCGGCGGGTCTTACGATTCACAGCATTGCAGCACCTTGGATCAACAGAGACAGAGTTCCGCTAGTCACGGTCATTCGTGATTACGAGACCGGAAACGTCACCTTCACTCAGGTAAACGCATATACAGGGTGAGGCAGCAACTTTTAGCAGCATAAACGCATTTGCTCACCTGTTTCATCAGGGAGAAAACTTTTCTCGCAAAAGGACGCGGAGGGTCACGGAATTGGCGTCCAGGAGCTTAAACCAGCTGGAGGCGCCTTTGAGATTTCAAGGTCACCTCTATTTTTTCATACGACAGTACCATGAATTTTTCTCAAAATTTCATCGAAGACCTCGAAATAACCTGCCACGGGAAATTTCGAAAAAAACGATCAATATTTAGGGTCGAATTAACGATGGGACAGAAATTTCATCTCACTCGTACGAGCTCGATGAAAAATTTGCCCAACGTTGGATCAGGCGTGGAGTCACGTGTGACTCGACACCGGCACTGGCCTTTTTTAAGGGGCCAACCACTGTGCGAGATACGCAAATAATCGGAGCCTGTTTGTAGAAACAGAGTGACGTAATTAATAGGACAAACGATCAGATAGCAAACGTGCTATGAAAATCGATACGATCGATTTTTTATGCCAAAACTCGATCGATCTTTCTCAAAAATATGGTGCTTGAGATTTTCCCGATTCCTCAATGAAATTTTGACAGAAAAAACATTGCTTTCCCGTTTTTGAAAAATGAGGGTAATCGTGAAATCTCCAAAATGGGCTTCGTGACCTTCCGCGAACTTTGAGACTCTCGTATAGGAAAAAAGTTGTCCCGAGTCTGATGTAGGCTAGCTAGGCTAGTATTCGCTATAAAAATTGTCGCCTCACCCGGTATATCTCTTCGAGACATTTGCGAGGAGATACAAGCGAGTTACCGGCGCTCATCGCGAGGATAATGAAAGCAAATGACGAATAAACAGCTCTTTTGTATTCGCGCGTAATTGCACAAAGCAGTAATCATCGTCAACAAGGAAAATTCTTTCGTGGATGAAAATTTGAATTTTTTCGCCGTAACAATTTCAGACCGTGTATCTCAGGGAGGCTCCGCCGCCATTGAACGATAAAATGTCTTATCAGTGGGACATACCCATTGTCATGATAACGGAGGACAAATTAAATTCCGCTGATCACAAGCCCTACATGTGGATGACGAAGGGTGGCTCTCCTATCGTTGAGATAAAAGACATTGCGGAAAAAGAAAAATTCATCATCGTCAATCCCGAAGAAATTGGTGAGTCCAATCGCGCGTTTTGCGCTCGGAACGTCGTACGAAAATCAATGAGAAACTGGGGAATCGTGCGAGTTTAGTTGTACGAAAGGAAAATGCAATTCGAATTTTGAGAACTCAACAGAGCTGCATGAAATTAAAAAAAAAATAATAATACGTACGTACTGAACAGGGTAATTTTGAAAATTAACGAAAATTTATGACAGATTGATCAAAATAATTGTTTGAATATTCAACAGGTTTATTTTTGTCGATTAATTCAATTAATTTAATGTCGATTAAGTTTTTCGAAAAATCTTCAGGCGTTTTGAAATTCTATTTATAGCGCGAAAAAAGACAATTGATTTGCTTTTTTTTTGTGATAAAAGGGAAAACTCCGAGACAAAAATCTTGCTAAAAATTCTAGTGTATTAAAGACGAATTAACGAATGAATTCGACATGGATAGGTATGTTTCCGGTGAAGTACGACAGCTGCAATTGGAAGATGCTGAGTGAATTTCTTCAGGGTCCGAAGCGCGAGATGATTCCTGTGCTGACACGCGCGAAATTGCTTCACGACTCCTGGAACCTGGCGTACGCTGGAAATCTTTGTTTCGAGACTGCACTCAACATGACACTTTTTTTGAAAAACGAACGTAGTCACGTGGTCTGGGAACCCGTATTCACGATGATCGATCACGTTGGAAGGAGGATCGAGGGTTCCGATGTTCACGCGAAATTCGAGGTATGATGAGCTAATTAAAAAAAAAAGTATCAATGAATAAAATTAAACAAACGCTTTTTCGTCTTTCCACCGTAAGGCGTACATATGCAGTCTGCTGCGACCTCTTTATACCGAGCTGGGCGAAACACCGCAAGCCGGTGAACCCTTGTGGAAAACTCATATGCGAGGTCTTGTGAAGAATTTCTTGTGTCGAGCCGGCTACGAGCCCTGCGTATCAGAAGCACGAGAACAATACAAAAAATGGATGACCGACGACGAACCGGACAGAGGAAATCCGTAAGATTTTTTTTCTATCCTTCGTGTACGTAACGTACGTACGTACGAAAACTGGATGATGATAATTTAATGCTGCATTAGGGACGAAATTCCAAGTCGAAAAGTCTTTGAGCGTTTTTCGATCCGACGAGTGCCCATCGAGTTATTAATTAATACAGTTGATTGATACGCGCGTCCAATTGACTGAAACTTTGACGATTAATAACTCGGTAGGTTTTGGTCGTATAAAAAAATGCTAAAATACACTTCGACCCGCAATCTTATTCCGAACCCATCTTTTGGCTCATTAACATCGAATTTCGACATTTCAACAATTTTCGGCATATATTTCTTCATTTAATTTTGGAATTTTCTCAGACGAACGTTAATAACATTTTCGTATCTTTTTCGTCGAGATATCAACATTCCCAGAGAAATGGGCAAATTTTCGTTACGTTTTCTTTCAGAGTTGCGAACGAATTCATATGTCCGGTGTTCAGATGGGGAACACAAGAGGAATGGGAATTTGGTCTCCAGAGAGTTATAAATTTCCCCCGTAATACACCCGAGAGGAAGCAGAACGAGAGGACGTACCTTCTGAAGACTCTGGCAGGATGTCCCAAGGATAAGTACAAGATCGAGAGGTGAAATTAAAGAAAAATTTCAATTACCCGACGAAAACTTTGCACATTTTTCGCGACAATTGCCTACAAAAAAATTCATCATAGTTGAGGCATTATTGTTCGAGCAACGATAAATCAGAATGAGAATTTCGAGTACTCGGCAGCACTCGAAAAATCCGAAAAACAAAAGCAATATCAAAAATTCATTTTTTTCTGCACATGAATTTTTCAATATTTTTTCGGTGTTTCGATTTACTTTCATTGATTCCCAACGAAAGTCATTTAAAAAATGACCTCGTTATTCGTGACCAAATTTCTGAACCGAAAAAACAATTCCGCATTGTCGTTAACGAAGCTTCGTTGTGACTTTCACTTTCAGGCTGTTGAACGTGACGTTTTTGTATCATTCCGAAAATTTCACCGATTCGGATATCCACCTGATCTACAGCATGCTGACAGGTGGTACAGTCGGTCACGCAACGTTTTTCGAGTTTCTCAAGACGAATTGGTTTCTGGTAAAATGGCACTTTGAGAACAAGAGTCATCTCTGGAACGGTATTTTGAATTCAGCGACATCCTCGTTCAGTACCCAAAAGGGCTACGACATGGTGTCGGAGGTTTACCAATTGATCAAGGATAAATCGGAGGCTGACGATGCTGTTTTCGAGAAAGCATTGGCAAACATCAAAAAGGAAATCGAATGGAACACGGAGCACGTTCCTGTCATCGACGAGTGGCTGGACGCCCATCTCACGGAGAAAGATTTGGCCAGTATGGAAATCATTTCGACCACGACAGTGGCGCCATCTACACCCGCGACTACAAACAGCAGTACCATTATTCCGATGGCTGGATAATTGCAAAAAAAACACACACACACACACACACACACGAACAAATTTCCAATGTCCGAGTCGAGAACTCGATGAAAAAATTCATAATTTATATACACGATTTTTTCTTTATTAATTTCGAAAAATGACGATTTTTATTGCTTCGAGTTTACCTTCACGCGCGAGTGTATTTTCAGCAGTGGAAATCGGAAAATATCTTTGAAAAGTGTCGTTTCGCAACCGGAGCACTTTTCGATCGAGTTTTAGATCGAAGTATCGCGAAAAATTAGCGCGTGCAAACGCCGGATTTGTGGCTTTTCTCGTTTAATTGTTTAACCAACGGCTTTTACGTTCGTAGAATGTTTTATGAAAAAAATATCGAGTATCGATGCTGTAAGACTTAATACAAATACCGGATAGTCGGTAAGATAGTTTGTCACGTAACCTTAAGGTGGAGCACTCGCTGTCGGTAAAAATGATTGTAAGACAAAAAAAGAAAACTCTGACAAGAAAACCAACGCTCTCGATGTTTTTTCAATTAATTGCACCGCAGGATGCAGAATTTTATTCAGTTTCACATAATGTTTTTCTACGTTTCGGGGAAGAATTCATTTCGTTCTCGAACGCGAAATTCGAGTTCCATTAAATCATAAATTATTCAAAAAAAAAATTCATAATTCACCAAGTTTTCCTTACGAGTGCACGATTTTTTTTATTTTTTTTTTCGGTTCTTCAACTGCGAAAAATCACCGCATCCTTGTGGAATCCTTCGTTCGACCAATAATCAATAATCCCGGTCCCTCGATAACGAAAACGGCGAATTTCGAAAATCGCCGAAAAAATTCAGCGTCGTGAATGATTTTTTGTTTTTCGAACAAAGTTGATGCTCAAACAATATTTTCTTTCGTCCAGAGAGTAATAACATTTTCTTCGGTTATTTTTATTTAAAAAAAAGTTTTTTTTTTTAATATATCGATTCGCTTCCTTTATTGTCCTTTTATAACGTAACGTACAATCAACAATTGTCACAGATGTAACCCTCGTGCCAGCATCGCTTTCTAAAAGGACGTGAAAAAAATGGTCACGTTTAATTACAATGAAATTAAGCCGTCAATGGCGAATTTAAAGATTCGTGCAACAGCATCGTTATTAATATATTTGCACGCTCATAGACGCGTTAATTTTCACAAAAATTGTCCACACACATGTGCGACTTGTGCATGCGTACGAATTTTCAGTGATATTACATAATAGCGGAGGTTATCGTTGGGACTTTGGATGAGATTCAAAGAGATCAACATTGAAAATGTCGATGCGTCGATCTGTGCAGCATCCCGACACTCTCGACGAGGATAAAACGCCGATACAAACGCTCCAAGTGCCCTTCTTCGACGTTTAATCGTTACAAGCAATATTAAATAAATTTCGAGATAATTCATGGAAGATTTTTACGAGCAACGTCATTGCAACTCGTTCGAGTGTGCGAATGGCCTTAAGAAGTTTAAAACGCCAATATTTCGCGCAAGATCTCGTCTCGTTTCTCGAGGATCATTTACGTGAAAATAATGCGGAGCAATTGGTAATTATCATCAAATTGATATCGACTCGAAATTCACTGAATACATCCGGTGAGCTTTCGATGGAACCGCGTAATCCATTTTTTTTTATTCATAAAATAGACGCTCGAAAAATGAATAAAATTCAGCATTGATTTTTTTTTTTTCTAAAAATTTGAACAAAGACACGTAAGTATATTTTATCGCAAAATTTCGACCGTGATTTAGAGACCAAATTATTGTTTGTACATTGTCGGATGAGAATATGAAATTTGTGCGATTTGTTCTCGCTAAAGAAAAATATTGCACTCTTTCTGCTGCGATGGAAGTATTATTCGAGTATCGATTAATTTTTTCTACATTTTAATTGCAATTTGAGAATATTTACACCATTAAATGATCGTTTTCCGTTAATTGCATCTTTAATTACTGCTCCATCACTCGTAGTTGCGATATTCAATTAATTGTGTTGCAAAAACTCGAGTTATACCATCGTGACAATATCGTAAATTCGTTCGGAGTACTCGACGTAATGTGCAAATAGTCGTAATTCATATAGACAAACGAGTTATGGTAAGCAGCCATTTTTTTTTCTCGCCCATGCCTACGTTTTTTAAACTCGGAGAATTATTTGTTATCGCATAGATTTTCCATAAAAACTTTGAATAGTGCGTGTGACAATGTATACAACGGCAGGTTATATATAATACCGTTTTTTTTTTTACTTGAAAGATTATATCTTTTTTTCTTTATCCGAGAGTCAAAAATTTCGAGGCATTTTTTCATGACTATTCCTACATCATCGTTAGTAAGATTTATTGGTTCAATAATCATCGTTTAATTGAAAAAATACACATCACAGATATGTCGTTGTTCGCGGGATTAAATGATACAAATTTAATTGATTTAAAATATTAAATGATTCATCAGAATGTGGTTGCAATTTTAACGTCAATGTTAACGCGATATGATAATTGGCAGGAGATCGAGAAATATTATTTTTTATCATTGTTCGAACGCATATGATTCTGTAACTCACGGCAATGTTGAATCCGAGTCTGCATATATTTATATCGAAAATGGAGATATACAGGGTGTCCCGAAAGTGGATGCTGACAATTTAATACTACATTGAGGATGAAATTCCAAGCCGAAAATTCTTTGGGCACTTTTCGATCCGACGAATTCCCGTTGAGTTATTAATTGATACATCCGATTGACAGTCAATAATTCATTAGATTTTGGTCCTTTCAAAAAATATGACGATACATTTCGACTCGAAATTTCATCCTGAATCTGGAACTTTTTTTCCAAGTCGTTTTCGCAGATGTCGACTGTGCAGCTTTACGAAAAATAGACCGATTATAGCGTTTTTCTTTTTCAAAACTCGTTTTTTCGTAGGACTCTCATTTCTATCGTTTGTCTCAGAATTTTGGAAATAAAAAAACGATGATTCCTCGCAATTTTTCGAAAACTGCCTTGCATTCCGAAAAGGTGATGGAACGAACCGAGACCTTGGCCCATTTTTCGTGAAATTACAGCCATTTGAAAGGAATATTGAAAAAAAAAAACAGTATTTCGAAAACGGCTTGAGAAAGAAGATTTTTTGAAGTTCCAAAAGTGTCCGCCGGTTGATTAAATGCAACAACAAAGACGAGAACGAATCTGTTTTTGCATTGCTTGTTTTTGCTTTCTTCGGCACACCCCGAACGTTTCTTTTTCCATTAAACTTTGCAACATTTCGGGTTTTAAAAATCCACATTGGATATCATAATTGAATAATATTGATCGTAAAAATAATCAAAGTGACGTAGTGCGCGACAAATATATAATATTGGAAAATTGTCTTACACCTTAGAAGCGAGCTTAGAACCGTTTCTTCTTATCTTTTCGTAAAATATATGCTTTTACGACACTCGCATTATTACCGTGTCTCATTTATCGTAGTTTAATCCAAAAATCTATGCACTACAGAGCAACAATTATTAAACTAATCCAACCGTACATCCATTCGTAAACACGTACACGGTAACGCACACACGTGCACGTAAAACGATTATAATTTATGTATAACCTTCTACGTACAATCGTACGAAGTGGCCAAGTACGATAACAAGCACATACAGCGCAATTACGTGACTTCATAATTTAGAAATAAATAAAGTTGGTGAACGACGAATACAGTTTCCGTAATTTCATCGATATTTTCCCTGCAACGCTAAAGGAAATTCTTCATCTTGGGAAGGGTCTGGGAAGAAAAAAAAATGACATCTCTTCGGCTGCATCGTGAGAGATTTTATTAAAAAAAAAAAAAAACGAAACAGTTTCAAAGATTTCTCTCAAACAGAGAAAATTGTCTCAAAAACGATCCTCCTCATCCCGGCGACGTGTTTTCATCGCAAAAATAAAATTAGTTGTAAAAAAGAGGGACTTGACGGAGGCTGAATAAAAATAAAAATCAACGTTATAAAAATAATAACTAAATAATCATCTCGCTATATTGAAATGAAGATGTGTCGTGTTTGAAGGAACTTTACTCGCTGTATCTCCTTTCCTTCTTAAATACGAGGAACGACTATTTTTTTTTCTTCATATTGACTGCAATTATATTTCCGAATTAACGATAAAAAAAAACCTGCGCACGAACAAAAGTTTTGGTGAACCAAAAAGGAGAAGTAAAAATGTTTGATAACCAGAAAAAAATGTCGGTTTTTATAAAAAGCTGATTTTACATCGCCATTCGAAAGTTTTCATAACGAACAATAAACAACGTATCTTTTTCTCTGTCTTTTTTCTTACTTTTTTCTACGTAAATACGATAATTTCACAACAAGCACAATTTGACAACGCGAATGTACAAATTATCGTTAATTGCCGTATCATCAATGGAATTTTCACGCGCAATAAAATCCGGGATACCACAGGGAGGAAATTACTGTTTGCAAAGGGAAGTAAAAAAAAAATACAGTGGCTCGCGGATTTTTCTGTCGAGGTAAAAATTTCCTTGCGTGATCACTGACTGCCAATTTATTTGTCCTACATTCTTGCGTAACATTTTACATCGCGAACGTGCCAACGGCAGCGTTTAACAAGTTATCCCTGAATTAATTGGAATGTGAATACGTAACAACGATTTGGGAATCATTTTGGAATTTGCACACCGAATTTCGCTCATTTTTTTTTCCTTCGTTTTCTAAACATTTTCTAGCCACTTTTTTGGACATTCAGCCTCGCATATGCGCTACGGAATGGCAGAAATTGGTGTTGAGTCTTGTAAAGATATTTACGATATCGTTTTCACGAAATGTAGCATTTATATTTAGGGGCCCGTTATTTTTCAAGTTTTTCTGTCCGCTTGGGTACCATTTGGATCATTAATTTATGGCCTAAACCCAATTTTGAAAAAGATCAAATCAATCGGCATCAAACCCTGCCTGAATAGAATTTAAAAAATTGAAGTTTTATCGATCAATTGCACTTTTTGAATTTCAATTTTTTCCCCCGCTAATTTCGTTCAGAAAGTTTTTGTTTTTCATAAGCTTGAAAAAAGTTGACACTCTGTATCGTGTTTTTCAGTCATTTTCATTCTTTTCAGTTTTATTTCTTTTATTTTACGTCATAAACCGTGTTTAATATGAATTTGAATTTGAGGACAAATTTTGGTCTGTGTGCATCTCAAAATTTCGTTTTCCCTCCAGAAAAACAGAAGACCTCCGCACTGTAGTGCGCAAAGTCAAAATTAACATCTGAAAAGTGCAACAAGTGTCGTCACGTGCCATTGAAAACATTTTTTTTTCAAGCTCGTTTTTCGGCTATAAACGAAATATTTAAACCGTACCAAGTGGAAAAAATGCACGTTTCGAAATAACAGGCACCCTAATTTACATAGACAATGCCTGTGATGGAAAACAGAGAGCACCAGATTTTAAAAAAATGGTAACTTCGATAAGAAACTTACGGAACCTATCAAAGTTCAAAAATTCACTAAAATTTATTAAACATACGTTTAATAATTTTGTTTTTCCTATCGATCCAGTGAAAAATTCGCGAACGAATTTGAACAACGTTGAAAATGTTTGTTTTTTTCATCGAAAATTCGACGAAAAACTTTAAAAAGTCATAAAATCGTTCTTTTCTGCGTCTTCCTACTGAAATTTCCAGTTCGTTTGGCTAAAAAATAACTGCGGATATGTTTTCGGATTTGCCGAGTCACCGTCAGCGTTTCGTTTCAATTTTTTTGGTTCAACATTTTCATTCCTTTTGTTTTCTTTTTTTAAATATTATTCCGCCGCAGCGGTATTCGGTGGATTCGAATCTCTCGTGCTATTTTCATTTCTTTATTTTTCCCCGACTCTTTTTGTACTTGAGCGTATCGCACTTATCGTAACGGTGGCAAGACTTTTGAAATCACCAGGGTGCGTCGTGGTCGTAACGAATTATCATTATTGGCTATATTACTAAATCTCCGTATTTTCATCACTTTTTTTTTTTTGCTAATCCTCCGACTCTTCTTCGTACGTTCCTCGTATCCCTCCTCAATACATTTTTCTAACCCGCTATATATATATATATATTTATACGAGACGAATCTCGAATGTGATTTAATAATAATTTCGCCTTATCGATAAAGGGTGAGACTCGCGAAGACTCGCGAGTTTGATGGGATTTTCCTCGTGAATTCACGAACAGATGGAATTTCTCGACGCAATTTTATCGACCATCCCTTATTTATTTATTTCAATCACTCTTCAGGCTTTTAAGTAGGTATGGGCATCTGGTCAATAAATTTTTGAGTGAAAATTTCAAGCGCGATTTCGAGTAGTCGAGTAGAGGTGGCGAGTTAAATATCGCGTTATCTTCTTCGCCTTATTTTTTCTATTCATATGAAAAAAAAAAATCGAGATTTTTATCCAATTAGAAGGTCCATGCCCATACCACCTTAATTCCTCTTGCGTTCTCGGAATACTCCATTTGGCCAAAAATTAAGTTTAAAAGTATATACCGAGGCGATGTCATTTCATTTTGTCTTTTTTCGTAAAACAAAATTGAATAAATAAATAAATATAGAGAATTGAGCGATTTACTTGAATCGAAGAGACCCCAGCTTAATCGTAATTCTCGGATTCTTGCTGAACGAGCTTGAATCGCCGTGGGCTCTTGACGCACATTGAACCATGACCCTCGAGAGAGAGGCGACCCTTGCGCTGCAGATACCTCGTTATGTAACGCGAGACCAATTGCTGCGGTCTCATTTGCCATTCGTCCAGTACTTCTTTCGGTGCCATTACCTTGAAATTCATTATTTTTTGTTTTTTGCCACATCTTAAATCATTTTTATCCGTGGCAAATAATTTCTCGTAATTATTCGCGAATGACAAATAAATAGCGTCAATAAACCGTAGATAAATAAATAACAGAGTAATGCGATTGGGAAATTTGAACGTAGAAAAATATTGAAATTTTATATCAACTCATTGGCATAATATATTATATATCATATATTATATATTATATATTATATATTATATATTATATATTATATATTATATATTATATATTATATATTATATATTATATATTATATATTATACATTATATATTATATATTATATATTATATATTATATATTATATATTATACATTATATATCATATATTATATATTATATATTACTGATTTTTACAAGACTCACGACACGATTCTAAATATATGGACCTCTGAGTCACGTTTTTTCGGCGGACTTGTGTCGCACGGACTTGATAAATAATGGATTATGCGAGTGAAATTTTTGTTTGTATCCCGAACGCTATGAAAATGTTTTTTCATCGATATAATTACCTGATCACCCTTGAGTCTGTCGAGCAGTGTAACGCAAACGACGGCCGATGTGATACCCGCGTGATGCGTCAGTGCAGCAAACGCGAGGCTCTCCATTTCGATGTTAACGACACCGGATTTGTGCACTTTAGTGAGATAATCCATCTTTTCGTTCTCCGTAAAATCGCAAAATGCCCCATCGAGGCGTCCCTGACCCTCGTAAAAATCATGAGTACACATTGTCTTGCCGATCATCGTGTCATAAGGGTCCTCAGGATGCGCCAGTGCTTTGAGATCTTTCATTAACTGACGATCGAGTTTAGCGGGTCTGCGAACGAGCTTGCCCAGAACCGGCTGTGGAGAGAAATTCATATAAAAACAACGTTCGACGCGATATCAATCGAGGCAATTGAACGAATCGATCTTTCAATGGTTTTTTTCTCCTTTGCTGCAAATCGATCATTCGCAGAAAAATCTACGGTATAGAACCTGCCAAGCTCATCAGAAACGATTTAAACGAAATAAACACGTTCATTCTTTCGGATGAACACGATTTTTTCAGAATTTCTTGAAATTCTCTTCAATTCAATACGAAAAGTCTCGTACTATTTTTCCAAACAATTTGTTAGTAACTTTTTATACCGTTATCATCTGAAATCAACCGGCGTGTTATCTACAGTACGAGAAACACAAGAATTATTGCCAATTCGCGATTTTTCAAAAATCCACTGGAAAAAAAACATATTTTCGAATCTTTGACAAAAAAATCCCGTGTATTCGACAAGCTGAAAGGATATTTATTTGATACAACAAAAAGAATTTGTCTTCTAAATTTCTTGCCATTTTTTCCAACGCGATTTCTCAATAGATGTTATTGTTTTAAATCAATATGCTCGGTGTCCTTGATTACTCAATTTTTTTTCAAATTTTCATACCGTCCCAAAGTACTCGAAATTCTCACTCTATTTCGGTTTTGTTGGAACTGCATCCCCGGAACTTTCTTAATCTTTTTTGCAAAGTTCCCTCAGTGCTGATATTCTCTAAAAAAAAATTAATCTCCAATAAAATAACTCACGAGCTCGAGAAACGGTCTCGACATTCCGTCGACAGCCTCCTCGGAAATAACGACGGTGCCACCTTCGAGACCGATTCCACCGCACGTGCCAATCCTGAAGAATATCGGATCTCTCACTTTTGCGTGGTACATCAGCTTGATGACCTCGTGAAGTAATATACCGACCGATGGAATTCCCATGCCATGCTGAATTGAACAAAAAATAAAGAACACTCGATCAGAACGTCATTCATGTTTTTTATATCTTTTTTCATCTCCATTCAATCTGATAACGAACAATCGTTGCATCGTTCGATAGATAAACCTGCAAAACCGTTGAAATCGATAAAAAACAATATCTACCGCGATTAATCAAGTACAAGAGGGCGATAAAATCTGCCTACGATCGTAAATCGTTGATATCGATCGATTCGACATCGAATTAAAAAAAAAAGCGTTCAATTTATAAGCACGCGTTAAAATTTGCCGGGCCGAATGGCGAGACGAAACTCGCGCCATTTTTCACTCAATCTTTTTGCAATTTCTCGATCGTTCTGATGGAACGAGAAAAACCGTGCAGTTTTTCAGATTTTCGAGAGTCAAAGTGTGAAATGGTATTAAAAAAAAAAAAAAAATTTCACCATAAATATCAGTCGAGGACATTTTTTATAGTGAACGTTCGGCGATGAAAAATTTCGCAGTGAACACAAAGATTATCGTGCCCTGAAGAGTAATATAAGAGTCTCACCATTTTTTTTTAATCGCGAATGGAAATGCCTTTCAAGTCGAAAAAAAGAATACTATCGATTGTATACTCGAGTATCGCGTTTTAAATGACGCATGGTTTCGCACGACAATTTCGAAGTCATAACAGTGATCATGAAACGGAGCTCGAGATGCAAAAAATTCCATCGCGATATCCGGTCTCATCTCATATGACACGGACGAGATTAAATCGATTCGTCGCGAAGTAAACGACGTCTCGTAAGGTGAGTCCCACGTACATCGTGCCACGTAATCGAAATGTCAAAAAATTCATCCTTCTTTCGATCGAAAACAAAATTCGATTAGAAAATCGTTACGAATCATTTTTTCTTAGCCGTTTTGCATCCTCGTCGAGAGACTCGACTGTGTTTTTTTCTTCTTTTTTTTGCTCGTTGTATCGAACGTTGTAAAACGTGAGACGTCTCGGATACTCACACTAATGGAGAGTACAGGGCCAACTTTGTACATGGAATAGCGATAGGAGTACTGACTTATGTCAAGCAGCGTCGTACCAGCTGGCATTTTGTGACCTATTTCCTCCATGATGTAGAAGGCGAACTGTTCCATTCGTTTCGGCGTACCGCCCATGCACACAAACTGCAAATTTAAAAAGCCAAGCTCATTCAATTTGTCCTCTGGCGCACGTGTGAGGTCTCCAAATTTTTTGAGTTCGGTTTCCGAAAAACTCGTGATTTCTCGTGTATTTACGGTGAGAAAACGTTTTTTTGAGGCTTTTTTGACTCTGGAAAGCCAACGATGTCGAAATAAAATGGAAATTTCGAGAAATTTGTCAGGAGCGTATTTTGAAAACATTCTCAGTGACCAAATTGGGACAGAAATCTTTCAAAGCCGGTGGAAAGTTGCAGAGATTAAATACGAATGCTTTGAGATCGCAGGTTCTGTAGGGTGTGATATACAAAAAAAAACTTTGATTTTTCGTTCGGAAAATCATCGAATCGAATCGAAAAATACCTTGACATCGCCAAACATTTCTACGAGATCGTGAGAGCCACTTCCCAACGCCAAATGGTACAGGATATCCTGATCCATCAGCTCGATATTTGGGTTCCTCAAACGAACAGATCCATCGCTGTATCTGTCGAAAAAAAAGAATCCATGAACAATTTACGAACAAAAATGTGACAAATATAATGGCAGTAAATGTACGGAAGGAAATTACGAAAAATTTTCATATTTTTTTAATCTCTCCGTCGTGGTCGATGGTTCGATGATTCGTCAGGCAAATTAGTGTCCACAGATTTATTGACTCAAAATCGCTCGAATCATCCAAATTTATGGTGTCATGACGTTTCATTCTAAAACGACTGCCGCTTTATTCTTATGTACACAAGAGCGATATTGAATATATACTTTTGATGAATCATTGCCAAAAAAGATCGAGGGTCAAATTCGAAGATTCAAAAGGCCTGTGAGAAAGTGACGCATGCCGAGATTAAATAGATACAAATCGCATAGCAGTCATCTGCTCCACGACGAAAATATGTATTTTTCAAAAATCATTATACATACCTAATAATAAATAGAACAATTAGAGCGTTATTACCACGATAATAACATTTATTCAAAATGAAAACCAAAGATAATTATTTTTTTCCTAATATTATGAAAATATTAATTTTTATTTGTACTTTTATATTCTATGGAGTGGATTTTATTTCGCGAGAGTGCCATCAGAGCCGCATAAAAATGTGGAACACTCTTGAAAAAATCTCACCGAATATCCCTTTGCGAAGGAGGCTAGTGCGATGTTAAAAAACTCAGAGGGAAAGGGAGATGCAGCATCGCAAAAGATGCACTAAGATGGAATGAAAACCTTCTTTTCCTTCTTTGCTACTTATTTTCATCACTCAAGAAGTCAAAAAAAGAAAACGTTCCTAACGCAAGGCGGTTCGAGAGAGCCTAAAGATATCCATGTTTTTTTTCTCGCTTGTTCGTCAAACTTGCGATTATGTGGAACATCGTGAAGTACGAATTCAGGACAGAGAAAATAGCGATACCTTTGCCCCTCATGAATTTCTTTCTCTGCGGGATGAAGAGCTAAGATCTTGCGCAACAATGGAGGGAAAAAGCGATGGGGGAAATGGAGGAAAGTTTCATCGATTTCTCCAGAGAACTCGTAACTTCGTTGGAAACTCTGCGATGAATGTAACGCTCGGCAGAAAACTTTTAAAAAACGTTTTCATGAAATTAACGTTGCTGGCACGAAAATTCGTCGAATGTTGATGAATTTTTTATTTATAACGAATTGCGCAAATAAGATGGAGAAATAAAATGATAACTTTGGAATTTAACGAGAAATTCACAGAAGACGCAAAAAATAATTTCCATAAAAGCTTTGGAATTTCTAATCTGTATTTTGACAAAATGAGCATTGTATAACATTTTTCCAGTGCAATTCAATGACAGCATGGGCGTATGTGATAATTTGGAAAAATAAAACGGGCGAATTCGTGATCCAGATTCAGTGGATCCAAAATAAAGAAAAATCGTCAAAATAAAGATTCCAGAAGATTATGAAAAATAATGTATTTAAATAGAATAATCGTCGAATAAAAATTCTCGAGGTTTGACAAAAGAGTCTTCGAAAAGTCACTTTTTGACGTTTGAAATGTCAAATTTTTCGCGACGAAGGAATGTTTTCACTCGGCAGCATCTCGCGGAATGCAGATAGAGAAGCTGCATTTATTCAATGACAGCATGTGCGAATGCGATAATTTGGAAAAATAAAACGAGCAAATTCGTGATCCAGATTCAGTGGATCCAAAATAAAGAAAAATCGTCAAAATAAAGATTCCAGAAGATTATGAAAAATAATGTATTTAAATAGGATAATCGTCGAATAAAAATTCTCGTATGAAATTAAATAGCCACGTGCGTGGTCCACGATTAAAGTAATAATAAAAACGAAGACGTGCATCGTATGCTCGCAAACGGTTTGACAAAAGAGTCTTCGAAAAGTCACTTTTTGACGTTTGAAATGTCAAATTTTTCGCGACGAAGGAATGTTTTCTCTCGGCAGCATCTCGCGGAATGCAGATGGAGAAGCTGCATTTAACAGACCTCGAGGTTTTTCTTTAAACACCACCTGGATGTATACGAACTCGCGGGGCATACATAGTCTGCGGTTGCACAATTACATGAACATGTATATATATATATACCTAACTTCGCTCTCGTGTTCTCGAGAGCAGCAGCACTTTGACAGCCGTTCCGCCGGAAGTTTCAGCTGGCATTCGTGATTATCGTCGACCGCGAGTTTTTCTCTACGTTCGCACGTGCAGGTTGGCATTTTCCCTTTTTTTTCGTTTACTCTTCAATCAAATGCACAAAAGCGCTAAATTTTTGACAAATCGACGAAAAAATCAATAACCGACATGTACTAATACCGCAATATTCGTAATTTTAGTAACTTTCACTCGCCGTTCGCGCGTCTTTGATTATCCGATGATTACTTCGTGACAGAGAGAGAGTAACGATTTTTAAAAAATTCAATGTATCGTACGTTCACTCCGAAATCGTTTGGAAAATTGTTCAAACACTCCGATGACAGATTTCGTGAGGCACGAATGATTTTTCGCTGGGTGAGAGAAAACTAGAGCCGTAAAGAGTCCTTCGAATTCAGAGGCACTTCGAATAACGAACTTGGAATAAATCCGGTTTGTTGTGCGTCGAGGTCTTTATAGTCGTTGACCAACCGTCGTCTCCCCACCATTCATTCATATCTGTCCGACTACAAAAGCCATTACTACTACCATTACTCATGAAATATCGCTTGCTTATGCATCAACTGAGATGCACACAGATGCAGAGAGCGTTTAAGGTAGTTGTCTTGCGTCAGTCACAGTGAAAAGTTTCAGTTTGCCAGACAATGCGGGTAAACTTGTACCACTTGAAGAATTTTCGAAACATATTGTAGGCACTACGTATATTGAAAACTGAGCAGTCAAAATTGTAAAAAGTTTCTCAAAATTGTTAAGTAAATAGAAAGGGATATAGGTTTTCCTTTCACGCGATGATTTATGAATTTTTCTCGTTCGCGAAGGAACTTTTGTTTCCCCTTCAAAAAAAACACAAAGTTTACGCAAGATATTTTGAAATAGTGATTTTAAAAAAAATGCCGCTAGATTTCAATGGAATTTGAATTTTACAGTTGATGATTTTTCGCACGAGTGGATAAAACCTGCAAGTTTTTGCAAACATCGTTGGGGAGCTCCGAATCTCACGGAATATTAAACTTTGCCGAGCGAGCCTTTCGAAGATATCGCATATTTTTCAAAAATGTCATGTTTTTTGTCGAATTTTTCAAATCCTCATAGATTTTCACGCAAATCCGAGGCACACGGATATCGCTTCTCGATTATTTTATCTCACTTCCCAAGGTCACTGTAAACATTGAGATCATAATTGCAAAAAGCGCAAGGCCGCTGATGCGATAAGCCATAAAAGGAAGAGGAAATGTTAACATTTTTCAATCTTCTGAATCCGAAAAAAATTAATCAAAAATTTCCAAAGTCGATGATTCTTGATATCGTTCGACGATCAATAACATTTTTTAAAAAAGTTTCTCCCTAAAATGTCGAGGATAAATCGCTGAAATTATCCCGCGAAAGTACCGTCGCGAACCTTTCAGACAACTTTGTTTCGCACGAGAGATTATTCCAAAAATAGAAACGATGCTCTCTGTGCCGTCAACGAAAAAAACGTGAAAAAAACGAACCTTCGACTCGCCGTATTTTTTTTGTCACAGTGCCAAAATGCATTCAACAACTGTTCCGAATAATCCGCAGCAATTGAGAGATCCATGAATGGAGCTAAATACGCTCTCGGATGCTGGAGACAACGTCGTGAAAAAAAGCAAAACTCGTTCAATTACGAAATCGCAATCTTCGTACTACGCGCGAGCAGCAGCCGTCGTGCCCACGCATAAAAACGTTATTCAAAAATGGATTCATGGCAATTTCAAACGCACATAGCTTTTATGAATGATAAATAAATATCAATAATTAAAAAAAAAAAGAACGTCTGTTTACCGAAGATTTTTATAGAATCTCAAAGGTGTGGTACAAATTTTCTTTTCCTCCGTTATTCCACACGCTATTCGATACACAAAAATACAATACACATCGTGATGCAATTTTTTTGAAAGTTTTATTATTAGCCGAGCGATTATTTCGGCTGTAAACAGTGACAACATTGTCGTCGAATAAACAAGATTTATTGACGCGTACGAAAAATGTCAATGGTAAGAATCACCGGGGTATGCAAAAATATAAACGAAAAAAAAAAAAAACAACGACGAACATTTAATTGCGAAGTGAAGAGCGAGCGAATACGCTCGTCACGAGGGCGAAATTTCGACTGATTGGAAATATCGTCGTCGCGCAGCGGTTTTAGCCACGACGTTTTGAGAAATTTGGAAATTAGCCAAATTCGCGTTTGCAACTATGTGTATACGTAACAAGCTTGGACTAACATCGAACTCGTACAACTCTAAAGCTGCACTTTGATAATTTTTTATAAAAGCAACGTTTTATAAATAAATCGTTCTGCTTTGTGCATATTCCATCTCATGGCGTTGAAATTGCGTTTTTTTTTCAACATTCGTCTCTTCCACTCAAAACTCTCGATTGAGAATTTTCAATACGAAGCAGACAGCTCGATGTAATTAAAAACAAATTTCGTCGACGATTACAGGTGAAACTGAGTAATATAGTTATTTTATCGCGATGTCGTTAAAATTGGAGTACTCGTGATTGTTTTCCGATGTGGAAAAAAATTAATTAATAACAAAAGCCTTCGAAGAATTGCTCAATTAAACCTCAGGGCATTTTCTTTTCATCATCGTGATTTATCGTTTACAATATTTTTTATCGCGATTATGAATTCCATGAAAGTGGGTTTATGGACTGACTTGCGTCGTTCATCGCTTCTTCTGCGACTTAAATGACGAATCTATCGCCTGCGCTAAATATCAAAGGTGTATAAGTGTTTTGGAAAAAAGAAGGGTATGATTTTTCGGCTGCGATTTTTTTGAACGATCGATTATTTGAATTTAAGCGAATTACGCTAATTACACCTGCCGCGTCTTTCGGAGATGATTTTTATTAAACCGTGATATAAATTATTCGCATTTAACTAATAATTGTAAATATATTACAAACAAGACATTTAAAAAATCATTTGTTTATCGATCCTATCGTGCTATTTATTTTTGTTTTCCTATTTGTTTTCTTTTCTTTTTATTGCACGATGAGCGACTCGATCGTAATTGCGCAACGTTTATTTATACTCAATTTGATAAGCTGCGTTGTTCTATTAACCGTTTTTCTTTTGTATTCCTCTTCTATACACGCATTGCGAAACGAGGATCAGTGATTCGGTCGGGGCATGACGAAGATGCGTTATCTTCGTAAAAGTCAATTAAGTGGATGACGTCATTGACGGATCGCTTATGTAGGTTTTACAGTGAGATTGCAGATAGTCACCGAAAAAAAAGATCACAATGAGATCGTCCAAAATCATTCCGCCAAATAAATCATCCCTGGTGACAAAAAAATGTCGAAGCGAGTATAATTGTTTTTATCAAAATTTGTATTAATTTCGTGCAAGGAAATATTTTTCATGGAAAGTACATATTTTTATCGTCGAAAAAAAAATGTAGAAAGCGCCGAAAATCGAGAATTTCTTTAAATATAATTCATACATGAAATCGGAATGACATCGTCCAAAATCATTCCGCCAAATAAATCGTCCCTGGTGACAAAAAAAAGTCGAAGCGAGAATAATTGTTTTTATGAAAATTTACCAGCCAGTGATTTATTTAAATATTTAAATTTAAATATTTCAAATCCACCCTGACCCTGCGGTCCAGTGACAAAAGCCATCCGATTAAATGAGGAGCTCAGCATTCGTGGATTAATCAAAAGCTGATGGGATGATGAAAAACGGATTATTTCGAATAATCCCACGGTGACACCGTCAACCCCCAAACGGGGGTTTGATTCAACGGTCGAGAAGACACTTTCGCTTATTTTTCAACGTTGGACAGCATCAGGGAGGGCAAAATATGTAAACGAGAAGAGCAAGTTGAGCTTATAGTTCGTCCAACTGCACCCCTGACGCTTAATCAGCGCGGAATTAATCATTTTGATCCAACTAACGCGTGCCACACGTTATGGAAATCAGTCCAGTTACTTTGGCAGGATGGAGACGAGGAAAATCAGAGAGGCGGTGTGAACCTGGTGCGTGACCCAATTTCGTGAAATGCTGTTCGAGCCAAGCTCGAAAAGACAAAATGACGAGCAAAATGAATCCAGAGTCTGTCAAAAATTCTGACCTTTTCACTAAAGTTGCCTCGCCTACAGGAAAAAATAACCGTACCAGCCAATGTACGAAATTCTGTTGCCCCTGCGGGATATTCGAAACACACTGGGCGTCAAATACCACATTACGTTATTATTTATTTTTTATTTGTATATTTTATATTATACATTTAGATATATATTGTATTCTCGTTATCACGAAATTTCACACATTTATACCTAAAATGGTCTACGAACAGATTCGTGTCTCGTGTGCATGTGCATGGGAGAATTTAATCGACGAGAACCCCCTGATGCTGACAGCAGGAAGTCAATCTGCGTAATGCGATAAAGGGGCGTCATACTCTCGACAGTCTGTAAGATCGATCGACATAATCGACTGTTCAAAAACACTAGATTCTCGTGATAACTTTGGCTCCGATTCAATCTACGTGTGTATGTAATGTCAACACGAATTAATTGACCACGTTTGGCTCTTACAAGGGACTCGGAAGTGTCGATTCGTTCGATCGACAATTTTGAAAAAAACCTAAATTCAAAATAAAAAATATTATTTTCGTCGTAATTAATTACCACCAATAATGCTTCTACAATTGATAAAATAATTTGCAAACATTCATTTCATTCTTTATACACGCAAGAATTATTAGATAATATTTTTCATTCATTCCAAATGAAATTCACGATGAACCGAAGAAAGCCAGTTTTTCACGATATTATTTGTCGAAAATTGTTGAAATAACAGTCCGCAGCGTTGATTACCAGAAAAAAAAGGGTTTCAAAAGTCGAGCGGCGTGAGGGTCGATCGATAAAAAATAATCGAGGGATCAGATTTTTTTTTATCTCTGTCAAAGCCTGTCATTCCTCTGACGCATCTCTGGGCGGAGTTTGAAAGGACCATTTTTGTTTTCTCATCCATTTCCATGGTATGGAAATTCCGAGGATGCAAATGAATGGCCAAAGCTGTACAATGCACCGGTGAACGTACAGGGTGGTTTGAAGACGACTCTGCGCGAAACTGGGGCTGATCTTGATATCGAAATTCTCCCCCATAGCATATTGAATTAACCGCGCCACATTGCGAGTCCATACTTCCATGACTTTTATTCATAATTAAACGTCGATATTCGATTCCCCGCTAGTTCAATTTCATTGTCAAAAGTAATCACCTTATTTCGATCTCTTTTGAACCTAATAATAAAGAATTCACAAAAAATTATTTACACACCTTTTTTTCCACATTGAACATTAATCAGCAAGTTTAATATCTTTTCTCGCTCATAACTTGACAATACATCTCATAAACTGAATAAACGAAAGCGTTGTTCCGAACGAGATGAGAAATTCTCCGAAAATAATAGCAGAATAATGTTTATCCAAAAAATATATCGTGTATTTTTTTTTTTTCAAATTAGAGTACCAAATTTGCGAAAACATTGATCGTGAAAAATGCAATTTACATTTTTATACGTAAAAATGTGTTTGATTTCTTTTAGCGATATTTGATCGATGCAGCTTGAAAGAAGGTGTGATTATTTCTCCAACGATGTATCGAAAAGTCTAAGTTACGCAAAGGTGGTGGGAAAAAGAGCCCTTTATTAATAGAGCTGTATATCGATCGAGGGTCTCACGCGTTGCTAACGGGGAATAATTCTGATCGTGAGAGTTTCCCAAGTATGTGTGCGTGTGTGCAGGTACGTAAGACGGTACACGTGTTTCTGACGGTTCCCTCCCTCGTCAGCACCTCATCGATGATTGCCAATTTATCGAATTCTCGCGAATAAGGAAGAAGAAAAAAAGAAAAAAAGGATGAAGAATTTCAGGTGATATTATCGATGTTGAAGCTATCGAACAGAGCATCACGCGAAACGATACAAGTTTATTGATATTCCGATACAATTCGCAAAATACGAGAAAATACGATATTACTTAAACGCTGAAACCATTAACCGAAGAAAACCATCATAAAATATAATTTCCTCGTCAAACTTTATTTTTCAAAAATAAACAAGAAAGTAGCGAAAATCGTGAAAAACTTTTGAATCTTCGTAGGCAATCGTTAAAAGCGAACGATTGCTTGGAATCGTCGTGCGATTATTTAGTATCGTCGAGGGTTTCAAAAATCCCGCGTCTTGTAAAACCTCTCATAGAAAATTTTGCGAATTTTCTTATCGCAAAAGTGATTTTAAAAAAATGCAAGCTTCCGACTCTCGATTGGCATGGATTCCGAAAAATTACTCGAAATTACTTTCAAAAGTACACATGGACCTATTTGGCATTATTTACAGCTTAGGGGTAGAAAAATCGCTGTTGAATGATTTTTTTCATTGCGAGGGAAAAGAAAGACACATCCAAAGCTCGTGAAGAACTTGCACGATGTAAGAACGCAAAGTACGGTGACAAAAAAATTGTATTCGTAGTTATCGCGGGGGTAAACACCTTGAAATTCGGGCGTCAAAAATATTCCGTTACGAGAAGCTTTCGTGGGATACAAAATGGATAGCTGTGCTATTTTCGTCAAAGACAAGGTGCTAAAAAAGCTCTAGATTACGAAACCACGGGGTGCGCTCCTCGGAAAAGTTGGTTTGTCGGACCTACGTTTCGGCCACGTGTGCCTCGCGTCACCGTCACAGAAACAATCGTCCAGTAATTGCACTAAATTGTCCGACACGTAACTGCGATCGGAAATTTCAAATGGTAAAAAGCGGTGCTTCTCAAACGAAACAATATGCACAAAAAGAAATACAATCAGCGTATCGAGAAAATGTGGTAAAATAAATGAGAAAAAAGATCCGAGTAAAAAAAAAATACATAACATTCCACAACCTAGCAACAAAGTTCCGGGATGCTGCGACGAATCCCTCGTGCGAATCAACGTCAAATCTTGTAGGTCAACCGAAAACGCTTCCCGAATTTGCTCGATTTTTGCAATACGAATTTTGGAAATTTACTTTTGTTTTTCTTGCTTCGTCGGGATAAATCTAATCAAATTATAAAACGGTCCAGCGTAAAAGACGAATGATAACAAAAACGATAATTGTGACATTGGATCTGGCCGGATATTTATTAGAGGGTTTTGTTCCTCCGTACTCACTCGTCGATTTCATCCTCTTCCAAAAGTAGACTCATCTTTGCTGCAACGCTGAGAAAAAATCTGTCCGAACGAACCTCGGATACTCTTCTTCTCGATGGTGGATTATTTTTTCTTTTTGTTTTTTTTTTCTATTGATTTCTTTTATCTCTCGAGCTCGATCGTCACTCAAAGTGTGAAAAAGAGAAGACGGTGAGAGAACGACCGACGACGACAAGTTTGAGGGTGTAGTCACGCTAGACTTTCACAATAGTTTGCTCGGAATAGAATGGAAAAAACGAGCTCGATCCGGCCGTGAATGCGACAGTCTTTCGTGCATGAAGGTCTTGCAGCGTTTGCGCCAACATTCGATAACTCGCCATGGATATATCTTCCAGCACGAACGAGCGGTGTTTCGCGCCGACGAGGAGGAACCAGGCGGCAATGAGAGAAAGAGAGAAATATCAGGTTGCGCCTGCGCAAACTGGCGGGCTCGCTACAACCCCCTCGTCCTCGTTTCATCCGAGTAAAGATTCCTTTTCGGTTGCATATATCGTGAAAAGCAAACCCCCTTGCGACCCGCCGAACCCATACTGTAACTATCCAGTCTAGCCCATCCCTGACTGAAAGACCTCTTTGGACAGGCATACCAGAACGAAAAAAACAAGAAGGGAGAAGATTTTCGCGCCAAAGGACTTTCTGCCCGCTTGCGCAGCGAAGATCGTCCGTAACTCCTCGAAATATCGATCGTACTGAAAAAAGTTATAAGACAATTTTGTAGAGAATTCTCTTCCCCGCAAGATTGGTCATGATTGATTTTCGCGCACGACGCACCTCTGCTGAGATATTTGGAAAAAACGGCAAAAACTCGCGATATAGGAGATTAAAATCGTTCGTAAATCGTTGTGTAATGACTTTACGGAGAAAAGTTTCAAATAAAAGTTATTAGTTACATCAATCTTCACGAGAATGATTCTATTCGTTTTTTTCGTAGGTGTCACGGTTACGGAGATATCGAGGAAAAATGATGATTTTGTCGGGCAAAGCATCGTTTTCTCAACGTTTGGTTTTTATTTCCGAAAATATTGATTGTATACGTGAGTGACGCCTAGAGCGAAACTTGCGCGTGGGTGCCGACTTTTTCTACAGAACTTGACATTCAATAGAAAATCAATCGCTACGAGAGGTGGAATTGCTTTTCTTCCTCTGTCGCATTTTTTCGATCGTAAGTAATAAAAGCAGAAACGTTCGATTTTGCTTCGTATAGCGTAATAGCGTTTGAGGATTCAGAATAATTATTGTAACCCTATTTCTCCATATTTTTCTGGCTATTTTGAATACTCTCTGTAAAAAAAAACGAATTGAAAAGGTCTAAAACCTTTGAATAATCACGTATACGTTGAGTCTGTCTAAAATTCGTTTTTGGAAAGTTCCCAATGAAAAAGAAATGTCAAATTTTTCTTTCTCAATGAAAACAAAGTGCTTCAATCAAACGTAGAAAGATAACCGTTCTACGGTAGTTTTACAGCTCAAATCGCGTCTACTATCGATAATGGACAGAACTCTTTCGGACCTTCCGTCCATAAGGGCGAGCCCTCGCTTACCTACTTTGAAAAAAACAAAAATTTAATTTTGAAAAAAGCCTCAATTGTATGGTCACCCCGACGATTTGAAAATACTCCATTTTCCCGACGAAAGCGAATCGTAAAATCGTGAGAGAACTCGAATGGCTGTCTGTACTCAAAGTCAGTAGAAAAAAAAAAAGAGTGCCTCAAAAGTACGGAAAAATCAACGAATTTATTTCGCACGAAGAAGGAAAATTCTCTCGCAATTTTTTCCCACGTTTTTCCCCCTTTTCAACGATTTGTTAATAACTCTTCAGCATCGTCATTGCTCGAGCCTGATGTGCCTGATGCCTTCAAGATGACCGATTTTTCTCAGACATTTTCGTACCATCGCTGAACAATCAAAATGAATTCGACAACGTGATCTCCCATGAAAAAAAAGTAACGAAGATCGAGACCTTTTTTTTCAAACAAGTTCCTCAGACTGTCATCCGGAATATTCTCAATTTCCAACATCCACCACTCCCTCATCGAATAATTTCCCGATTCCATTTTTTGGACATGAGAAAAATCAACGTCGTCATTAAAAAAAAAATGACAAAGCTGAAACCAAATTAAGGTAGTTCTATCGTTAGATTCAAATCGAGAAATTGTTTTGCAGTTTTTCTCACATACAAAATGGTTCGCGGGCTTCAGTTAAATAAGAAAAGTTGTTGCAAATCGACTAAAGAACAGCATACTCCAAATTCACGGTCATCCCAGGTGATATGTGCTTGCTCTATAATTACAAAAATTGCGAAAAAAATTTTCTTAAGATTTTTTTGGAAAACTCAAGAAATCTTCTTTGATGTTGCATAAAAATGTATGCAAAGTTTTAGAAGGCTTCACCACGTAGAAGCCAAGATATTCATTGATGAAAATGCAACTTTTAACACGCGCTCTTACGAGAGACTACCGAAAATTGTGATTTTTACCAATAAATATCTCAACTTCCACGTGGTAAAACCTTCCAAAATTTATTACACACGTATATATGACATCAAAGAATACGTATTCAAATTTTCAACAAAATCTTAAGAAAACGATAAAACGATAGAACTACCTTAAGGAGGTTGTCGTGTAACTCGTGGGCCGATAAAACGACCGATTTTTTTGTCGTTATTAAAATGACGTTCGCGCAACTTGTTTGGATTATTCGACGAGATAAAAACGATAAATACATTGCGGAGTTGTATATTTCCGTATACCGTTGGATTCGCTTGAGCATCCCGAAGGATTCTGCGATTGATCACCCAAGAGGGTTACCGCGTTTGAAAATGGATAAAGGACGAGTGGCGGCGAATCTTGGGCCTTAGCCTTGGATACAAACAGCATTTATTCATTTATTTATTTCTTTTTGTTGTTTTTTTTTTGTTGTTTTTATCATTAATGTATATTATTTATTATAAATAAGTTAGAAACATTGATTTCATTTTGGGTTTTGGTAGGTGTTTACATTTTATACACACAGAAAGAATACCCAACATATTATGCTTTCAGAAAAATGTATACTCGTTTTCTTTTTCCCTTCGCGATTTTGTGTTTCTCTGTTGTTTCCGTTGATGTTTCGTTTCGCCAAGAAAATCATTTACAAATGAACCTCCAGCCGCTGATTTGCGCGTTTGTTTCTCTCGTTGCTTCATCGTTTTTTTTTTCTTCTTTTCCATTCGTTATATCACTCGCGCGAATTCGGCCTCGCGGTCGTTTCAAAAGTCGTATAATAAACACCTCGAACGCCCCACGTTCGGAGTCTTTTTTAAAAATCTTTCGCTCCCCCCCCCCCCCCCCATTTTCGTCGCGCATTCGTTCGTTTTTTTTTTTCCCTCTTCTTCTTCTCCTTCAAATCCATCTTGAAACGTCTTGCGCAACGTTACACATTTATCTCCATACCCGCGCCGTACGTATTACAACTAATATGTGCTCGAGGATATTTCTCATCCCACGTTTTTTAAATTCTCTCTCTCTCTCTCTCTCTCTCTCTCTCTCTTTCCTCCTTCGTTCTCTCTCCTCCACACACGCGCGTCGATCACAACGACGGAACAACGGTGCTTCTCTTAATTTCCTCATTCTCAAACGTCTCTCTTCTCAATGATCTCGATCTCGATCAAGATTGACCTTCAACGTCTATGTACCAAAAATACGCGACTAAGGTAATAATATTTCCGTGAGAAAACGTCGATTCGCAGAGACGAAAAAATCTACGTTAATTCGATCGTACGCCGGAGCGTCGGCCTTCTTCGACGCAAAAATGCGAAAATCGACGAATTTGCGAGTCAAAGATGGATGAAAAACTTGGTTCCGTTCCAGAACGGATATTCCAACGTAGCGATATTTCGAAACCGAATGGAGCTTCTCGCGAGGATAAAAAATCCACGTTTGTACAGTTTCTCGATGTTACGGGGGGATATATTTGATCCTCGATGCGGAAATACGCAACTTGATCGAGTCGCGAGGTGAAAAGGAGAGTAAAAAATGCGCGTACTCGTGTAAAATTCCTCAACGCGATTGGGATCGAGATAATCGAGAGGAGAAGCGTTTGAGAATAAACGCGTCATTGTTCCGCGATCGTAACGACAAAATCAACGATCTTCATCGATGCATCGATCGTTTCGACACGCCGGTTGTTCGTCGATAATTATATATCGATGTATCGATCGACATATCGATGTATCGAACGATTCGACCATAACGAATTATCACTGTAACATATATAATTATTTAATAATCTGTCGGATAACATCGATGGAATACATAGATCGATTCGATTTATCGATCGATCCAATCTACGTATCGATCGAATCGATACATCTGTTCTTCCGCTTCCCCTCGGCCTCACTGCCTCACTTCATTTGTACGAGCAACCTAACCTCTTTCTCTCGCCCATTCAGCGCCGTTTTTCCCCCATTCTCACCGTCGTAGTTCGCGAAAGAGACGCTGCATTCGTCTCGCGCTGGCACACACAATATGACGTAAACGCATCGCAACATTCACTCGCAATGAAAAACCAAGCGGGATTATTATTCGATAGTATTTTGCTTTGTTTCGTTTGTCCGTTTGTTATCTCTTAATATACTTTATCCAATGTATTTATATATATCATTTTGTGTTTTTATTCTCCTGTTTCTTCAATATAAATTCGGTGTTTCCGACTGACGTGGGTATGACGTGTGCTGCCCCCGTTGTGCGCGCGGCGTTGACTGCACGAAGCTCCCGCCGCCCTCGGTGCTGACACAGCTGACGCAGTTGTCACGCCGTTGTACAAAGTTCTCTCGTTTCTCTCGTTTCTTTATTAAACTCTAACGCCGAATCTTTTCCTACTTTTTTTTCCTTATTATCGCAAAGTTTACCCATTTTCGTCATCGTTGTTTCACTTTTATCGCTGAACAACGAACGGATCGTCCTCGTGCTGGAAGAAAGACGAGTTTTCCTTCTTTTTTTTTCATGCAACAGCGCCGTGTTTGTGTATTATATGATTGTGAGTATACAGGGTCTCCGAAAACTCGATGGTAGTCATTTAAAGATGGATTCGGGGATTCGGGATGAAATTTCGAGTCGAAATGCATCTTGGAACTTTTTTCCACGAGCAAAACCCAACGGGTTATTAATCGTCAAAGTTTGAGCCAATCGGGCGCGCGCTTCCTGCCGGTTCAACTTGTCAATCGATAACTCAACGGGGCTTCGTCGGATCGAGAAGCGCTTCGACACTTTTCGACTTGAAATTCCATTCTCAGTGTGTTGCGTCCAATTGTCGGTATGTCAGTTTTCGGACACCCTTTATACGAAATTTGAAACGTTGCGCTGTGTTTTTGTCGGTTAAATCGACAATCTGATCGATTATAAACGGAAGAACAAAAAAGGAGAAAAATAATTTCCAGCGAATTTCACTGCTCACGCGAAGATATAAAAGAATCATCTCGATCGGTTGAGAACCGTTCGTTCGAGCGAATCGACAGAATTTTTTAACGAATTGGTCGTGAAATTCGATAGAAAAATTTGATTATATTTTGTGTTTCAAAATCGGTCATATTTTCGATTTATCTCGCGACCAACGCAGTGTGGCGTTTCAATGTCCGCGAATTCTATGTATATATCCGTCGTGCGAGTATTCTCCGGAAGGCTCAATGTCGCGGCTTCTCGTACCATCTCCGGATGTGATTTTAACGTTTTATTTTCCTTTTTTTTCTTGCCCTCGTACCCAGCATCGCCGAGAATGAATTTCCGAGCGCGAGGGAATGACAATTTCGAGCGCTTGGCGATACGCTACAAAGATCCACGAAGGAATCATTAAAACGAAAGATTTTTAAAAGCAACGACTCGAGAGAGTTGAAAATAAATTGTCGAAAAACGAAAATTTGGAAAATTTTCGAAAAACTTTGTATGAAATTGATTCGCGAATTGGGTTTTTTAATCCACTCGAATTTGAAAATAATACAACACAATTTTCGGTGTCGCGACTTTTTTTTCGAAAAAGAATTAAAACGGTATTCAAAAAATTGATGCCACATCGATGGAAAATAAGTTTTCCAAGTAAATTTCGAATTTCCTTCGCCAACAATTTGTCGCCGACTTTTCACCATTCTCGCGTCGATTGATGCATTTTTCAGATTTTTTCAACGTCGCCAAGTGCTTCGAACGGGACAAAAACTTTGCGCACTCACCGACGATATAAAAATCTGAAAAAAAGTGATGCTCACGGAAGGTGTAACGAGCGCATTGACTTTGAACAATAACAGCGTGAATAAAAACAAATTTACTCATTTTTCCGAACGCCGTGGATTTTTTCCCAATTTTTTTCATCGTCCTTTTGAAACTCCGCTTATGTAAAATGTTGAAAACCCTACAAAAGTGTAACGAGGTTTAATTCATAACTCGTCATTCTTTTACAAACTTTTTTCCACGAGTTTTTCCAAATTTCCAATAGATATTTCAAAACAGTGGCGAAAATTCGCGGTGCGCTCGAAAAATCAGTAAATCTATTCCCGAATTTCGACATTGTCGTTGTCCAAAGTCAATGCATTCGGGACCTTCCGTGTGACTGATTTTTTTCAGATTTTTCGTATCAACGGTGAGAACGGGAAATTCCCATTTTCGGAGCATCCTCGATTAAATCGACCGGAAGGAACGACGAGTTTTGTCCAGAGATGGCGTATTTTTTCGCGTACGCACACATTTTGCCGTGTTTTTTTATCGAACGAGAGAATACCAGCATTTTCGCTTACATCGTCGTTTTCTTCTTCTTTTGGGTTTTTTCCATTTTTAAAATGTTTCTTGGGCAGTGCGCTGGCCCAGCATGAGCGAGCGCAGGCAGTGAGCAGTTCATACATACGTACACTGTAAGGTTGTTTTACAAAGCGGAGCGAGAGACATACGCGCCCGTCGTCCGTTTATTTCGCATAATATTTTTTCGCCATCTTCCTCGCCTCCTCTTATTCCTCATTTTTCTTCCTCCTCTATTCCCCCCATTCTCGCCATTCTCATTATCGTTACTATTATTATTAAATATTATCATTATCATTACTATTACTATTATTATTATTATTATTATTTCTTGTTTCACGTGTGCGTACAGGATTGGAGGCAGCTCGTGTCTCTTGCTACGCGGCGACCTCGCCGCTTCGCGTCGTCGTTATCAAACGATAAGTGCAAACGAAAAAATCGATTTTTCGAAAAATTTGTGAATTTGTCGAAAAAAAAACAGAAAAAAAAACACGACGAGGACGAAAACACTTTGAATCGACCCAACACGTCCGCGATGTTACGGTCGTTTATCGTCGCTCCGCGAAATAATAATAACGTAGGAATAATGATAACGAAAATAATAATCCCAACAATGATCCTTGTGAAAAAGAAAAAAAACAATACGATCGATTCGAACGCCCGGATCGAATCGTCGTTATTGCGATCGGCGATGACGACGGGAGGTTCAAGAGACCATTCGCTTTCTCTTGACTCTCTGTTTTCTCTGTTTGTCTCTCCTCCTAAATTACCTACAAATTCACATCAAAAACAGATGTCGTTTCCTAATATTTCATTTGTATTTTCGCCGGGAGTTCGGGACGAAGCTCGTCAGTCTGTTTTTCGTGGCTTTTCTCGCTTTTTTTTTTTTTCTTTCAAACTTCACATCCGAATCGTCGATATTTTTCCGCATTCTTCGTTTCACTCGTCGAGTCCCTTCGCCGATTTTCGCTCGTTGCGCCACTCGCTGACGCCGTTTCGCTTCCATCCTCGACTCCCGATTTTATGTTTCATTTTATATCACCCCCACCCTCACCCGGTCCTCTTTTGCGCTCTCATATATATTACATGTAACAATATTTATACGATGAATTCGTGAATTTGAGTCACATGCAGAAAAAAACTCGTTTCCGTCACAGATTTAAAAAAAGAAAACACTTTGGCATTGCATCTAACGAAGGATTGCAATAAAAAAAAACGGACAGAATAATATTAATTAAAAAAAAAACACCACACTAGTATAATGGCACTAGAATCGCTCTCACTCGTGTCACCGTCTACTCGCGATTAAAAAGCTTTTTTCCTTCCGTTTTGTGTCTCTTTTTCTCTTTTATCGTCATACACTTTCTCCCCAACGTTTCCTTCATCCTTTTCCTTTTTTCTTTTTTCACATTCTCCACCCGCTCGGATCACCCGAGATGGGTGACGCTTCGTCCTTTCTGACACTCGATAAATCTTTTTCACTCGCTCGCTCTCTCTGTCTTTCATTTTTTCTAATTATTTCTTTTGTTCGTTCGCGATTATTCGTTTCTTCATTTCTCTTCCGTTCTCTCGTTCGTCCACGTGAAATTTCACCTCCGTCTCTCTCTCTCTCTCTTGCATCTCATTTGTTATTAAAAAAAAAAAAAAGGAAAAGAGGCGATGTCGCCGTCAGCCGGGCTCTCACGTTCGACTAAGCTAATCTATGTAAAAAACGGTAACAAATGACCAACAAATTGTCGTTACGAAATGAAATTCGGCTTTGTTGGTACGTCGATAGTGAAAAGTTTTAGGAAAGAACGTACAACGCTCAGAGTTAGGTCCTTGTTTCGTTACTATTTATTTCCTTTTTTTTTTATTTTGCTTTCATTTCATTCTTCCTTCTTCTCGTCGTTTGTTTTTCTCCCCGATGGAAAGATGTGCGCTCCTGTCGTGCGTTTTTCTGTTTTTTTTTGTTTGTTTTTTTCATGATTTTTTTAGTTTCCTCTTTCTCGTTATTATTATCATTATTATTATTTTCTTTCTTTTCTTTTGTTTTGTTTTGTTTTTTGTTTTTTTTTTTCATGTTCTAGCTAAAAATGTTACACTCGCGTCTCCGACGGTACGTTCGACGAGCACAACGAGGTTTTCGGGGCAAAATCCAGTTTTTCCAGACCTTTCGTTTTCGTTTCGCTCGCGTCGCGCGCAATTTCCGCATTTCCCCTACGAACGACCCTTTGTTTTTAACGAGGTTCGCGCCACTTTGTTCGAAATTGCCTCGCTCGGGATGAAACTTTGGGAGCGCGCGTCGCGCGGGCTCTTCTTCCTCCTCCTCCTCCTTCGGCTTTTTTGTCTCCCACGCGAGATACGTAAAAAAACAGCTTGAAAAACAGCATTTCCGGTACGTTTTCCCATTTTAATTCGTTATTATTTATCTTCAATTATTTTCCTCGTTTTTTTCTTTTTTCCCTTCGAATTTCACTTATCACATCGAAGAAGTCGCCTCTACACCAAATTGTATTCCCTCAGATTCGACTGGAGAATCGTGTCCTTTACCGCCGCGAAGACGAATCTGATGTTCTCCGTGTCTGCGAATTGAACGAAACCGTTCAAGTTTGTTAGTACGTGCATTTTTCGTTTTTTCTTTTTTTTTTTTTGAATTATAGAACGAAGGTTGACAATTTTTTTCAAAATTATTTTTCGAGATTTTGGTACGCATGGCAGGCAGTTGTGGCAGCAACAGCAGCGACGAATTTTCGAAAAATCGCTCGCATGCAAGACAATGAGCTCGGTAATTTTGAATAATAACGATTTTTTAAATTTATCAACAAATCGAAACGAAGAATTAAAAAAAATCCAAAAATATTCGGGAAACTTTGTTTTCGACCCAAACTTTGGGTCTTTCCAATTTTGTTTTCGTTCTTCCAAAATGTTGGAAAAACGGAATTTCAAAAGACGGAATTTTTTTTCGAAATTCTCGAGGGATGAAAGTGAAGGAATTGCTGAAAAAGTGCCTGCCATCTTCTCCAGAACGATTATTATCAATTTCAAGGCAATTCAAACCTCTGAAAAATTCGTAATGTAACGAATGAATTTTATTTTTAATTTTTCGTTATATTTCAACGTGTTGATTCAACGTTACGGCACATTTGACTGCAAAATATGTCATACGAAGGATCCATTGATCTTCGATGATGGAGAAAAAAAAAAAGTATTAAAAGAGAAACATTACAAAGCTTTGCGGGATTAAACTTACCGGTGGACATCGTTTTTTTGCGATTTTGTTAATGCGAGACACAATTGTGAAGAACATGCAGTTGGATCGATCATTCGTGTTGGTTTGAAGAAGAAGAAAAAAAAAGGAAGCAAAACAAAAAGTAACGAGATGAAATTCCAACGAAAGTAAGAGCATGCGACGCTTTATTCATTCTTAAATTCGATACAAAATGAATTCGTCGTTGGGGAAAACAGCAGTGCTCATTCTCGGAGGAAGAACGAACCGCCTTTTCATTTCGGCAATACATCGATCTTCGGGAGATAAAATGAGGAATGTTTGAATAAAATTCCATTACATTGAATGACGAATGTCGTGACGTAAATGTCGTTTGACAATTGTTACATTTTGGTTTTTAACGAAGAAAGCATTACGATAAACGAAACATCAGAGTATACATCGATCGACAAAATTGTCACGAAAAATCTACCTTTTCCCTTCCGAAGAGTCGAATTTTTTCGCTAAAATGATTTTCTCCATTAAAGAGAATGAAATAACATCCGCGACAATTTCGTCGATAATAATCTTGCAATGAATTATTTCAAAAAATACATATCCGAACTTTAATCCACATGTGTAATTGGATTAATCGCTCGTTTTTCCAACGTGAGAAACGAACGAAACGTCGAAATACTCGAAGAAAGCATGCGTCCCTTTTTTCGCATCAAGAAAATTCATTATTCGCGAATGAGGGCGAACGTTCGTTTCTCGTCGCAGTCGAAATTGCAACGCGAAGGAGTGACACTTGGTTGCATAAATGACGGTCGTTGGAGAATTTTTCTTTTCGATTTTGAGATTGAAAAACCGCGGTGAAGGACGAAAGTTGTGAGAATTTCGCTTGAAAAATTCGATTCGATTAATATTAATTATTATCCGTGTATGAGTAACGCATCGTGAAATGTCCGACAATCATTTGTGCAAAGCATGATAACGTGTCATTAATAACGACTTTAATGTTTCGCGAAAAAAATCAAATCCGAGGACGTACTCGTTATTTTCGTCCTGCCAACGAACGAATCAAGAACGGAGCATCGCTGAAATTTCAACGCGTCGACGGATCAAAAAAAAAAACGAAAAAAAAAAAAGAAACCAAGCTCCCCAGCGTTAAATCAAAGACAGAAGCGTTGCGTGAGATTTGTGATTTCGTTTTTATTCCACACATCGGATTTTTCCATTTTTTTTTAAGCAAGATTGAATTCCTTGAGGGCGCTCTGCATGATAGTGTCCTTCACGGCGCAGAACACGAGCTTGATGTTTTCCGTGTCTGCGGTAAGAGATTCCACGTGTGCATGCAAAATTTGTTTTTCATTCGTTAATCCAGAGCGTAAAGAAAATCATTAGTAGCAAAAAAAAATCCTCAAAGTTGCACGGAAGATGGAAAACCAATGGCGCAATTTTTCGAAAATTTTTCATTCGAAAGAAAGTCGACAAGGGCCATTGATTTTCATCGACCGTCGTTGTCGCTTTACTTACCGTACGTACGAGATATTACGAGCGTTAGAAAAGGCAAAAGAAGAAAACACACAACGTGACAAACACAACGTTTTTTGACGACCAAAACACCGCAAGCCAGTCGGGAATTTACGGCGAGAAAGCAGAGGGAAAGAGAAGATCGAACAAATGAAATTATCCGTGCGAAATTGCGATGATTTAATCGTCCGAATATTTTACGTGCCGGGATACGAGCCTACCTGTGGCGCACGTGAAGTGAGAATAAATTATTTTCTCGCTATCTGGATTCAAGTCGACAAACATCCTCAGTATGAATTCTCTAGCCGTTGTGGCCTCTCTTTGCGGCCCTGCAATTAACAACACACAAATACAGGCGTACTAAGAGTGAAGGATTCAAGCGAGGGAGATACGTCTACGAGGGCGATCGTTCAAATTCGGCTCGAGTTGGAAAATCTTCCCCCGTTTCTTTTTTTTCAATTTCACGTTCGTTCAAAGTTCATTTTCCGTCAATTGCCGACATTTCCGTCGGGATTTTCCGAAGGTAAAACATATCGATAAATTGTATAGTGAATTCTATGTATACAAAAAATATCGATAAATCGACGAAAGAGAACAGAGCGGAAAGACAAGTTGAGAGACTCGTTATTTTTTTTATCGAATAAATTAATGAAAAACCGGGAAAATGTGTATTCGGAAAAATTCTTGAGAAGAAAATTCGACGAGAATGGCCGAGTCCGATCGTATCCGACGATTCGGCGTTTGTTCCGGCCGAAGAATCGCAAAGTGAATCATCGAACAGCGCGTGTTTCGAGAGCGTCATAATTCCATTTAATCCAATAATTCAAAGATATAACTCGATATGCTTTCAAAAAGGACAGAGTCTATCGAATCAGCGACGCTCGCTAGTCAGCGAAACCTCTCGAGTTTAAGGTTAAAGGAGAAGCCTTCTGTGATTATTCGATAAACTAAAGGGATCACCGAGTGCGACGATTCGTTGAAACTCGTCATTCTTCGCGGAGCGAAGGATGCTGCAGCGCGAGATTATTTTCGTCATTCGCGAGTGATGGCGATTTTTTTACCTCGCGTTGGTAAAGAAAACACGAAAAAAAAAGATCGTTGGCGAAGTTAATGCGAGACAGATATTAAACAACGAAAAAAAAAAAGGAAAAAAGTGGCGTTCAGCGACTCCGAAGAACGAAGGGAAAGAGCGGGATGTGCGGTTTACACAACGCTGAAGTTCTAAATAGGCCTCTGATTACGATCAAATTTTATCAATACTCTCGCTATTCGGGCTTTCCAGGAGTTTCTTTGAGCTCCTTTGAGGACGTTCCGGAGATAAAATCCCAACGAAAACGAATTTCCGGTATCTCGCGATGTTATGAAAATTGGCCAAAAAAATATCTGTCGTACCCAAAAAATCATCGATTTCAGATAACGCCGGAAAAATGGTGAGAAAAGTTCGAAAAAAAACGTTGCTGATGATTTTTTTGATATCGCCGTCATTGAAAATTCGCGTTCTCGGTATATTTCGTACGATTTATTTTCACATTTTCATAGCATCGCTGCGTGCTCGAAATTTTTATTCCATCTTTTTTTTACCCGGAATAATGCCTCTGCCGTACGTCCTCAAAGTATGCTTTATTTTTTTTTTAATTTGGTCCGGAGAAATAACGGATTTGGTGCAATTTCGTACTGACGTCAAGGTTACTCCGTGATTCCGTTCGGTCGAATCTTTTTCAAATTTTCGTGGATCAATTTATAGCGATGAATCAACGTTCATTATTTATATTATTTTTTTCAGCAATCAATAATTTTAACCCCAAGTAATCGCAGTGATTATCTTCGATACTCGACGCAATTTATAATTCTATTACGCAAGTTATTTTATAACGAAAAAAAAACCTGAAAAAAAGTGACTTTCTCAAATCCTTCTTTCGAAAATTCGATGTCTCAAAAATGTCCGAACGTCATTTCCCTCGTATCTCGTACGTTTTTGAGCAGCTTCTTAAATTTTTTATTCGCGAATGGAGTGGAAGTACGCTTCTAAAAAATCTGTATAAATAATTGAATAAATACGAAACGAAACTTTCTGAAAAAAACGAGACGTCTTTTTGTTCGTCGGTTTTTTTATCATCCTCGATGCGCGAAAATCGATTCGTCGAACGTTACACGTCGCAAACGTCACAAACATCAAAAGAAAAAGATACAACGTTCTAGCCGACTACGATTTTGCGAATTTTTTGCTCAATTCTTTCAGACCTGTCGCAGCTGTGAAGTGCGAATAGCACATTCGATCGGGATCGGGATTCGTACTTAGGTACCCCTTTAAGATGAATTCTCGAGCTGGTTTATCATCCTGTTTCGGGCCTATATCATGAAAACTCGTTGATTTATCGATAAATACCACATTACCGGCGTGTTTTTTGCGTAAATAATTCTCGTATTTCATCATTCTTTCGTCGCAACGTCAGTGAAAAAAAATGACATTTACACGGGAAATTAAATATCACGGATGAACACAATTACGTGACAAATTTTTCTACTGTCCCAAATGCGTAAAATTCCAAGCCACGAAGTTTCAAAATTTAAAACCCTCCCTGAAATTTAAAATGAAAACTCGTTGATTTATCGATAAATACCACATTACCGGCGTGTTTTTTGCGTGAATAATTCTCGTATTTCATCATTCTTTCGTCGCAACGTCAGTGAAAAAAAATGACATTTACACGGGAAATTAAATATCACGGATGAACACAATTGCGTGACAAATTTTTCTACTGTCCGAAATGCGTAAAATTCCAAGCCACGAAGTTTCAAAATTTAAAACCCTCCCTGAAATTTAAAATGAAAACTCGTTGATTTATCGATAAATACCACATTACCGGCGTGTTTTTTGCGTAATTAATTCTCGTATTTCATCATTCTTTCGTCGCAACGTCAGTGAAAAAAAATGACATTTACACGGGAAATTAAATATCACGGATGAACACAATTACGTGACAAATTTTTCTACTGTCCCAAATGCGTAAAATTCCAAGCCACGAAGTTTCAAAATTTAAAACCCTCCCTGAAATTTAAAATGAAAACTCGTTGATTTATCGATAAATACCACATTACCGGCGTGTTTTTTGCGTAAATAATTCTCGTATTTCATCATTCTTTCGTCGCAACGTCAGTGAAAAAAAATGACATTTACACGGGAAATTAAATATCACGGATGAACACAATTACGTGACAAATTTTTCCAATGTCCGAAATGCGTAAAATTCCAAGCCACGAAGTTTCAAAATTTAAAACCCTCCGCGTCACGATGACATTTCACAAAGCCGTCGAGGTAAAAAAAAATAATTTAGTTATCTTATTACGTCAGAGGACCAAAGTTCAATTGTTTTTCGGTTTTTTTTTTGCTCTGAAAAATCTAAGAAGCACAAATTCGTGTCAAACTTTTAGGATCTTAGAATTTTTAGATTCTAGAACGATAAAACAATGAAAAATATATCAACGAAATTCTTCATTATTTTTTCGTTTTTCCAACTCCAAAACTTGCACATGATATTCGATAATTCTAAAACTGTTTTTTTCGTCTCTTTTTTTTTTCAAAGAAAATTTGTAATCTCACCGTTGTATTCGGGAAAGTAGTCGACGAGATGGGAATACATGATCTTCTCCTCCAGCAGATCTTTCTTGTTTAGGAACAAAATAACAGAGGAGTGTTGAAACCAGGGATATGTTATGATCGTTTTGAATAGCGCCTTGCTCTCCTCCATTCGGTTCTGCGGGAAAAAAAGAAACGAATAAAGTTCAGGTATCAATTTTTGTTTTCCAGAAAATCGTCAGAAGATCAAGACGAAATGAAACGCTGAGAAAAAACGGTACAAATAAACTCGTGTAATCATCGTATGAAAGAAAACAGCCCCAAAATGATCGATCTTCCTCGATCGGTCGACGAATCGGCGCTACATTTTTTGCCAAAAACAAAAACGTTTCGTTTACTTTTTTTTTTTCATTAATTTTAATTTTATACCATTTTTTTCGGAGCACTCGTTTTTCCGATTATTTCGTCAAAAAATTCACGACCGCGAAGGATTAATTACGAAAAACACTCGCCAAAATGACCGATAACTTTTGTTTTCCATGCGAAAAGTCAAAATTTCCCTTTGAACACTTTTTCTTTGCGGTTTTTTTCGTTTTGAGCCAGTAACTTTCTTTATATTCGATTTTGACGCTTCTGTTCATTTATTTGCATCTTTAGTCTGAATTTTTATCGTAAAAAAATGGTTTAATTTAATATTCGTCCGTGTGTATGAATTTCGCTCACCTCGTTTTCCGATTCGAAAAGAATTTGATCATATTCACTTAAAGCTACTAAAAATATAATGGAGGTGACGTTCTCGAAACAATGAATCCATTTTCTTCTTTCGGATCTCTGTCCACCGACGTCTACCATCCTGAAATAACGAGGAGGAGTTTTAGAAAAAAACCGTGCAATTTCCAGTCGCACGGTTGACTTTCGAATAAATTTCGAGCAAGTGTATAACATTTTTTTTTTTTCGCTCGAGTTTCGTTATGACGAACGCGAGGAGCAAGCCCGTGAAAAATTAAGCACAGATGTTACAAAAACGTTGAAAACGAAAACAGACGATCGTCGTTCATTCCGAAAAGCCATTCAAAAGCCACCACGTTACACCACAAACTTTCGATTAATTAAGCGGAAAATCATGCCAGGCAACGTTTCTCGCGTTAAGAAGGCAGCACCGGATCTCCCGAAACAAAATGCGAAAAGCTTGATTTTTTTCCAAATTTAACGACGCAAAAAATGTCCCAAAAGTTCGTCAAACGTTCAGAACGCCTTAAACTGCATTCTGATTTTTCGAAGAAACAAAAAGTAGCCTGTTTCTCTGGCACTTGCGCGAGAATCGGTGGTTTTTGGAAAACCGATTTTTTTTTTCGAAAATCAAGACTCGGTATTGCCCCCTTAAACGAAATGAAAAAAAATAAACCGAACGCCACAGTGCGAAAAATCTACGATTTCGAATTAATAGTTTGTCTGGAATTAATCGCGCGAAAAATATTAGTAGCTAGATCGAATTCGCGAGATGATTTTTTTTGAGAGTTTGAGGTGAAAAGAAAAAAATTGAAAAAGTGAAAAAAATAATTGTCAAAGTGCACCGAATTCCAGCTGTTTGTGCATTTTTATTTGTTCGTTTCTTTTTTTTTTTTTTCGCGAATTGATACCTAAATATGATGGAATCCAGATCGAATGGATATTCTATAATTCCGGTTGTAGGAGCTCGAGCGCGAAGAATGTCTTGCTCGGTAGGGAGATAGTCAGACGCTTCGATACGTGCCAGATCGCTAAGATAGCTGCAAAAAACAAAGTAACCAAGCGACCATTTTTTTAAATCGTCCCCATGCCATGCAATTCTGGTGATGCTGCGTTTTTGTTTTTTTTTTTTGCAAACCAATTGGTAAAACATCGCGATATAATACAAACTAACATTCTTCATATCCGCTAGAACGAAACAAGTTGGTTTTATTTAATTTTCAGCGAGTGGAAATAATGATTATTCACAGTACGATGCGAAGATGAATCTAAAATCGATATTTTGGATAAAAAGAAAAAAAAAACATTCGGGGAAATATATTCGACTGATTGTCGAATTGGAGAATTTGAAAACTGGTTTTTCAGAATCGACCAACGAGAGAAACTTTTTCTTACAAAAATTTCTTAAAAAAATCGTCGATACTCGAAAAAGTCGAACGATTCGTTTCGCGAATAAAAATTTAAAGAGTCGCGGGTTGTTATTCATTCACTTTCCCTTTCCGAGTTTGATTAATTTCCGAATAAATCTTGGAGTAAAAATATTTTCCGAGGTTCCATGTATTTTCCGACAATTTGGGGAATTAAAATCAGACATTTTTATCGTCCGAAATCAACGTAGCACTTTGAATTCTCGGATTTTTACAAAAAGTACTTAAATTTTGGGCTTTACTTCGTTTTTATTCAAGTTGCCTAGTCGATACATCCTCAAAAGTGAATTTAAAAAGTCGTACGAAAAGTAACGAAGTATTTCGATTTATTCAAACTTTGATAAAAAAAGACTAATAATTTTCCAAAAGGAGTCGTTCTTTTGAAAAAAAAAAAACTGTTTTTCTCCGCGTCTGATTCGTTATCGATTCGAGCTTCCAACTTTTCCCGTGAAATAATGTTATTACAGGATCGAGACTCAAACTTACGAGAGTCGGCGAGGCGAGCTTAAAACTTTCGCAGCCTCGCGTGGAATCGTAAATAACGATTAAAAAGTAACAAATTTTCATAATTCTCTGATAAACGACGAGAAACACGAGCTCGAAGCTCCTGAACATCGCCAAAGTTTGTAATCGGATCGCAAAAACATTTGAAGAAACTTGAATCAGAATCAGTCGTCAGCAAAATCGTGACCGCAGCCTGTACGAGAAAAATCGACGATAAACGCGAGCATTGCTCATTAAGGTGGTTGCCTCGCGAAAAAGCTTCTCATGGAAATAAACAACAGATTTGGCCCGGCGAAATTTCAACAGGATTCAACGTTCACATTCAGAAATATGCTAAATCAAACATGTTTTTCACGAAAAAAAGTTTCATCAGCGGAAAATCGCTCCAAACCGGAAAACATGATATCAACAGCCCAATTCATCCCCAAAAAATGACATAAATTTTCGTTTCAACCAATAAAATGAATATCTCACAATTTGATGCGACTTTTGCACACATAAAACTCGGAAATTTCGTGAAAAAAGTGTCAAACACAGCCAGCGAGTTGGACAAGACAACCGCCTTAAAGAAAAAGGTATAGAATTTCAGCAAACTCGACGAGGAGAGGAAAAAAGTGAAGAAAGATAAAGAAATCTTCATGGATCCGATTACAGAGACAAACGAAGGAGAGGATAAAGAAGGAAAGGAAACATGCAACGATGCTGTTACGAGGCGAGAGCAAACAGTCGCTAAAACGCATCACCAGATGCGCGAAAAACGAAAAATTAGAAAAAAGAAAACCAGAAGCACAGAGAAGACGAGATGAACAGCCTCGGAGAAGACGCCATGCGATCACAGGCTTCCGCGGACAAGCAGGCAGTTATTGTTTCGCCGCCTCCGCGTCCATTTCGCATAAATTGTCGATGTTGCTTTGTTTTTTTATTTTTTTCATTTCTCTCCGTTCAATCTCCGACATACCTAAATCGTATTTCTTCCAAGTCAAACGGATATTCAATTATACCAGTTGTGGGCACTCTTACACGAAGAATGTCCTGTTCTGTTGGGAGGTAGTTTTTCGCCGCGACTCGATCTATCTCCATTAGGTAGCTGTAACATTTTGCTCTTAATATCGAGAGGGTCTGCGGTATTCACCGAAATTGCAACATTTTTTTGCACATCAATGTCCGCGTTGTTCGTCGTTTTGCGCGATGTTTCACAAAGCTTGAAGTCGAACGTCGAATGTCGCGGAAAATATTGCGAAGAAATCATGAAAATAACGATCCCGAAGCTCGCATCGTTGGACCTCAACGAAAAATCGAATTTCCTCGATTTTTTACATTCGATCAGCGTCGCAATTTTCAAAAAATCGCTCGGAAATGTTCGGCAAACCGATGCAAGCTTCAAAATCATGAAAATCGGGAATATCCTCGATATCTTGATATCGTTCCGACATTTCGTCGGCGTTTTCAAATTGCCGTTTTCAATTTTACTTCGTGATTCTTGGATCGATTCTCTACGTCCTCTCGAAATTTTCTCCGCGTTTCGATTTTTTTGTTCATCATCGGAAAATCAACCCGGTATCTCCTTGCAGCGGAATTTCGAATTCTATCGCGATTATATCGAAATTTCACCTCCGAAACGTGCTTTCATTCTTTTTTTCATTTTCGATATGAACAATTTTTCGTACGGAAAATCCTCGTCCGAAAAATTTCGCGAAAAATTGTTCAATCTTTTTTTTTCGTCCGTGCAACGCGAGAGCAGAGAAAAGATCGAGAGAATCTTGAGAGGGAGAATTTCAGTGATTTTTTTGTATTGATGAGAAAAAAAAGGGCTGAAAATGTATTTTGAAAAGTTCTCACTATTTTGCCGAGTCCGTAAGTTGGTACTCTCGTCGACGGTCGTAACATTCTTGAATACCAGCGTCTGCCCACAAATCTTTGATGGCTTCGACGTAAGGCGTCTCGAACGTCGTTACCGTCTCAAAGTCTATACTTCTCACGAGTTCCGCTTTTTCCTGTTGGATCGAAAAATGCGTGTTAATTCGTTTTTCCCGCTGTTCGACAAATGCGATTTCGCTCAGGCGTACAAACGACCGTTTTACTCACTGAGCTCGAAGAGTCTCCGTATTCGATTTTCAGCAGGTCCATCGCCCGTATCATAGATTGCATCGCCATAAATATATTTTGATAAACGAGCTTTATAAAACCCCTTTTGTCGTCGTCCGAGTAACCAGAACCGTGGATAATTCTCATCTGTTTGATGAATGTCGATTTTCCCGATTCGCCAGTGCCTGCAAAATCGCACGAAATGCTTCATTAATTTCGTTGATTACAACGCAAAATTCTCCGCTGTGGAGCACGTTTTTTTTTTGCCCAAAGTCAATATTATCGAATCCACAATTTTCCATCGTTACGAATAATAATAATAATAACATAACCGGTATTACAATAAAGATATCGAAAAGCTGTACCACAACATGATTTTTCAATAAAGATTATTATTCTTATTATTACAAAGTGTAGAAATTGCATACGCGATCTTATTTTTTTACTTTAAAAACTTTCCCCTTCATGACGATCGAAATGTTTTTTCTTTGTACGTTAAACCGTACAATTCTAGCGTAATTGTGCAACGATGATGATACTTTTTGTTATTATCGAAAGATTGCGATGCATTTTATTCAATCTCAAAAAGATTCTACATTGAACGTTGGCGAATTTTATTTTCCCCAAGGCATTCGAGTGTATAAATTTCATCGTTACGATGGTCGTTGGAAAATGGAAAAGAGATTTTCATCTCACTCGTTTTTTTTTCATCGGAATATTTTTTTTTTTTAATGATAATCCTACCCCTGTCGATCGTAATAAAACAAACGAGTTAAACCGTACAATTGCAGCGTAATTGTGCAACGATGATGATACTTTTTGTTATTATCGAAAGATTGCGATGAATTTTATTCAATCTCTCAAAGATTCTACATTGAATGTTGGCGAATTTTATTTTCCCCAAGGCATTCGAGTGTATAAATTTCATCGTTACGATGGTCGTTGGAAAATGGAAAAGAGATTTTCATCTCACTCGTTTTTTTTTCATCGGAATATTTTTTTTTTTTAATGATAATCCTACCCCTGTCGATCGTAATAAAACAAACGAGTTAAACCGTACAATTGCAGCGTAATTGTGCAACGATGATGATACTTTTTGTTATTATCGAAAGATTGCGATGAATTTTATTCAATCTCTCAAAGATTCTACATTGAATGTTGGCGAATTTTATTTTCCCCAAGGCATTCGAGTGTATAAATTTCATCGTTACGATGGTCGTTAGAAAATGGAAAAGAGATTTTCATCTCACTCGTTTTTTTTTTCATCGGAATATTTTTTTTTTTTATGATAATCCTACCCCTGTCGATCGTAATAAAACAAACGGGTTAAACCGTACAATTTCAGCGTAATTGTGCAACGATGATGATACTTTTTGTTATTATCGAAAGATTGCGATGAATTTTATTCAATCTCACAAAGATTCTACATTGAACGTTGGCGAATTTTATTTTCCCCAAGGCATTCGAGTGTATAAATTTCATCGTTACGATGGTCGTTGGAAAATGGAAAAGAGATTTTCATCTCACTCGTTTTTTTTTCATCGGAATATTTTTTTTTTTTAATGATAATCCTACCCCTGTCGATCGTAATAAAACAAACGAGTTAAACCGTACAATTGCAGCGTAATTGTGCAACGATGATGATACTTTTTGTTATTATCGAAAGATTGCGATGAATTTTATTCAATCTCTCAAAGATTCTACATTGAATGTTGGCGAATTTTATTTTCCCCAAGGCATTCGAGTGTATAAATTTCATCGTTACGATGGTCGTTAGAAAATGGAAAAGAGATTTTCATCTCACTCGTTTTTTTTTTCATCGGAATATTTTTTTTTTTTATGATAATCCTACCCCTGTCGATCGTAATAAAACAAACGGGTTAAACCGTACAATTTCAGCGTAATTGTGCAACGATGATGATACTTTTTGTTATTATCGAAAGATTGCGATGAATTTTATTCAATCTCACAAAGATTCTACATTGAACGTTGGCGAATTTTATTTTCCCCAAGGCATTCGAGTGTATAAATTTCATCGTTACGATGGTCGTTAGAAAATGGAAAAGAGATTTTCATCTCACTCGTTTTTTTTTTCATCGGAATATTTTTTTTTTTTATGATAATCCTACCCCTGTCGATCGTAATAAAACAAACGGGTTAAACCGTACAATTTCAGCGTAATTGTGCAACGATGATGATACTTTTTGTTATTATCGAAAGATTGCGATGAATTTTATTCAATCTCACAAAGATTCTACATTGAACGTTGGCGAATTTTATTTTCCCCAAGGCATTCGAGTGTATAAATTTCATCGTTACGATGGTCGTTGGAAAATGGAAAAGAGATTTTCATCTCACTCGTTTTTTTTTCATCGGAATATTTTTTTTTTTTAATGATAATCCTACCCCTGTCGATCGTAATAAAACAAACGAGTTAAACCGTACAATTGCAGCGTAATTGTGCAACGATGATGATACTTTTTGTTATTATCGAAAGATTGCGATGAATTTTATTCAATCTCACAAAGATTCTACATTGAACGTTGGCGAATTTTATTTTCCCCAAGGCATTCGAGTGTATAAATTTCATCGTTACGATGGTCGTTGGGAAAGGAAAAGGGGATTTTCATCTCACTCGTCAAAACGAATGAAAATTCATTTTTTCACACTGTGCCTGCGCTCTCTCGCGGACCAGTCGATTTCGCAAGTCTACCAGCCGAGAGGAATGGTATCATCCTTCGTACACTGAATAAAAGCCTGCGAGACCCGGTTATAAGGTATGTGCGGGGGGGGGGGGCGCAAGGCGTCGGCGCTCCACGTGTTTCCTAGAAACAATCGCGGATTCGTCGATCCGCGCGCCGCCGCTGCGCACTTCCGAACCAACCCCTTTCCCACCCCTTCACGTTGGTTGTAAATATTTTTGGTAAAAAAAAAGGTCGAGGCCGAAAAAAAAACCGAGAAAACAGCAAGGACATATGTTCTCGTTCTCGCAAAAACCAAAGTTTTTCAGCTTTCTTTTTGTTTCTCGACAAAAAAAAAAGTAGTTCCACGTCACTGCTTGGTGAGTATATTCAACGTTTTTCGGCGATTCTTTCGAAGCTTTCAGAGGCAAAAACTAAAGAAGTGGAAAGAAAAGAAGAAAAGAGAGGAGGATAAAGTTCACGTCGGTGCGAAGCAGAGTCATCGTTACGCGCGGATCCAAGCGCGAACGCAGTGTGCGTGAACCGCGAGAGTGCAACCGTCAGCGCTCAGCGGCGAGTGTGGGAAGCGCGGTTGTGTAGTTGGATTTCGCCGGCGTCGTCGTTCTCCGGGCGGGCGGAGAGGGGGAGGGGGAAACATGAGGGCGTGGCGGCGCTGCGATCGACTCGCGAAAATCATGAATGAAAATTGTACCTTGTGCCCCAGACCGGCGCTGACGCCCGCGGCGGGTGCGAGTTTCGGCGGATCGTCACGAAACACACTCGCGCGTTTCCACCACGCGCAAATTCTCGTCACTGCTTCTTTCTTCGTTTTTCGTTCCGTGACACACGGAAGTTTACATGTATTCGCAAAACTACCAGCGCGCACGCACGAAATGTACAGGCGCGTAGGTATACGCGAAAGAGGAAGAAAAAGAAGAGGACAGAGAGGGGAGATTTACCTCCGAGCCTGCGATGCCCTGCGGTGCGCCATCTTTAACGTTGCCGCCGCCGCCGCCCTTCCCTCGACGCGGAAAGCGACGATAAAATTTTGCGCTCAAGTCACTGCGCTAAACAATCTCCTGGCGAACGATAATCGCGAGGAGAAGGAAAATGATTCGGACGAACGACGTTGTATCATTATTATTATTATTTTTCGAGAAATAATTCGAAATTCCGAAACATCCGAAATTATAATCGAAAAAATTCTTATTTTCGCAAAATTTCGGCCGACTGGTTTTCAGACTCTCGAACGACGTAAATTCGAAAAAATTATCCAAAATTGCGAAATTCGAAAATCAATAATCGGAAAATGTCTCGTACCGCCAACACGGTACTCGAAATTTTCAAGTCCCAGAGCCTCGAGCTTTTTTCGATTTTTCCTCGACGTGCAGATGTAATATCATTTTCCGTTCTTTTTTTTTTTTTTGACCGTTTGATAATTCCTCGATCGGTAAAAACGTAACGTTGAGAAAACACGCATGGTTAAGCGGAGAGCCATTGGGGGCTCGTAAAAACGTGTGCGATAAACGCGTCTTTGGAAGCGAGGGATGAGCCGCCACTTATGCGCGCAAACGGACCGAGCGATAGCGACACCACGTGCATTACGTGCCAGAGATCACGAGTTTAAAAATAAAGACGACGCCGTCACGAAAAGATACACCAGTGTGCAGCACGAGTATATACGATTGAAAGAGAGACGGACAAAGAAACAAGCCTTCCGTCCATGTGTGATTGTATACGCGCCCGAGTCGGCCTACAATCGCGTAGGAAAAAAAAAATCGTGTCAATAGCCTCGACTGTACAACGAAACATGAAAAATTGGGAAAAAATAAGACGACTTTAAAGTCTGCATCGTTGGAATTCAACGAATGTACGGCAAATTTTTTTTTTTTACTGTCAACAGTAAAGTTTTTACTGTCATCAATTTTAGAGACTACGACACTTGTATGCAGCGGTGAAAAAACGTACTTTTAATAAAAGTAGAAAGAAAAGCTACTCGGACGGTAAAGAAGATTCCTTGGGGTCGAAATAGTGTGAAAACGCTGTTGGAAATCTTCCTAATCGTCCCGAGTGTATGGGAGATATTGGCGGACTTGAAAAATCTGCCAAACATCGAAAAACAAAGACACCTCGGTGAACCAAGTTCACCGACGATTGAGCAAGAGCGAGAATTTTCAGAGATTCAACGAGAAAATGTATTTTCTCGTAACTTTTCGAAATTTCACCAGCAAAGACGACGAAAACCACGTTTGATGGAGAAAAGTAACATTGCGCGAAAAGTACACATTTTCAGAGATCTAAACAAGCAAAAAGTTTTTTAAACTTTACAGCGTTAATTTTCGAAAAATTGCCCGAATCCGTTCTTTTTCGTTCGTCAAAGTTTCATCTCGTTTTCGTTTTCCAACGAAAGCGCATCACCCGACGACACCTTTTCGTCGAAAGTTCAACGTTCGACGCGCTTCCGGTGTGTGAAACGTCATTGAAAAGAAAAGCCCACATCTGGATGTCGCGTTGAATTGATGGATTCGGTGGTGGATGTCACGAGACGAAAAAAAAAAAGGCAACGAATAGACACAACACGATAATTCATCGTTACAATGCGACGAATTTTCCACTCGTTGAGGAAACTTTGATGACAAAGTTTTTTTTTTCTCGTCATTCTCAAACCGGAATTCAGTCACGGTGGACAAAAAAGAAACACGCGCGTGTGCCACAAAACGAAAACAAAAACGAAATGGTGGAAAAAAAAGAGAGAAAGAGAGTCTCATTCTTTTGGTGGCTTTTGTATTCCGTATATTCCGTCTGGTGTCGGATGAGAGATCGGTTTCTTTCGTTTCCTCGATATAAAGCGTATCTCATGCTAATAGAGAGAAGCATCAACCGCGCGTTCAAAAGGTGAACGTCGAAGAGATCCGGATGTCGAGCGGAAAAAAAGTCAAAATGACACGAAGAATGAAGAAAGACGAGAGAGACCGGAAGTGAGCGTATTCCTCGTTGCTTCGACGATGCCTCGCGCCAACTCACTCGCACTCCCACGTACGCGCGCACACATTCGCAACGCACGCATCTCCCATCTACACTCACACATACATATTTATAAATGCGTTATAAATAGACATTATACACGTACAATAATCTACACATCGAGACGTAATTCGCGATAAATTCGTGTTGAACGGAGCGTTACTTTTCGCGCATGAAATTCCTTCGACTTTATCGATATTTTCGAACGAAAAACGAAAATCCGTCGTTGGTCGTACGCCTTTAAATCCTGTATCATCTCGCCTCGAAGTTTGCCTCGTTTCGAGCGCGATAAGTACGACAAAGACCGACTTCCTTCGGGACCGTAAATCATTTTTAAACGAGAGGGAATGAAAATAAGAAAAAAAAATGTTCAATCATAAAAGCCCGCGTGTGATTGTGCTTAAAAATTGACATTTTCCTTTCTTTTTTCGTTCAACGATAGGAATGTCGAGCAATGTGGTATTGGCGCTTCCTGTCGGTCCAACTGTATTAATTAATAACTCAACGGGGGTTCGTCGGATCGAAGAGTGCTCTGAGACTTTTTGCCTCCAAATTTGATCCCCAATGCCGTGGCATCGACTCATGAGCATCCGGTTTTGAGACGCCCTGTATACAGCGCGAAGAGCTCGGAAATAACGAATGTGAAAAGCCAAAGCCAGTAAAAAAGGCAGAGCAGGAGAGAGAGAGAGGGAGGGAGGGAGGGAGACGAACAGAAGAGTGAACTTCAAGAGTCTCTCGACAGCAGTGCCCAGCCGATAAGAGAGTGAATGAAATCGGGCGTGGGTGGGGCCGAGTTGGGTTCAATCTTAAGCTCGTTTTATGCGCGTGTGTGTGTGTGTGTATTTAGTGTACTCTGTCCTCTCGTTTCTCGCTCTTACTCTTTATCCTGTTTTTTTCCATCTCCCTCTGAAAAGACGAAGTAAAATAGAGCTTTGAAAAAGAGTATTCGCCGCGCCCTAACCGGAGACTTTCGGCGAGAATTTGCCGCGATCCGGACTGAATTCTCGCGGGAGCGAAGAGAGGGACGAAGTGTCGAAAAGAGGGATGAAGAAGAAAACAATATACTTTATCGAAACGAACGGAGGCTGAAGGAAGATTTTTTTGAAAATTATGGATATAATCAGGTGTTTAATCAAAGCATGTTCGAAATCAAGCATGTTCTCAACAAAACCGAAATGGAGGTCGAACTTCGCGTGTTCGCCGATGCTGCGAGAAAAATAAAACGAAAATTCGAAAATTTGGAAAACCCATTTTTCGCGGTGGTGAATTTTCTTCGGAATTTTTGAAACTTCATTGAGGAACCTTCGTGTACGATAATTTATTATGAAATTTGTGGTTTTCAATGAAAACTTCGACATTTTCACGATAATTTCGAAACGATGGAAAAAAATTCGGAAAAAATTCGTGTTTATTAAAAATGAATGAATTTATTTCACTGAATTTTCTTTCTCTCCATCAATTTATCAATAACTTTTTCGTTCACGCAGAGTACTCGAAATTCGAATTTTATTTCGGTTTTTTCGAAATTGTACCGTCGAAACGTCCTCAAGGCGCGTCGTGCGACCAACCGAACGTGATTCGACAAATTTTCGATCGGGTCAGTCGGTTTTCGCGATGATATTTCGAACGAGAGCGAGCAGCAAGATCTGCGGCGAAGATTTTCATCAACGCTCTGTCGCGAATAACGATGTATGAAAAAATCGCAAGAAAAAACGGCTTTTTTTTTGTATTTCGCGCCACTTTACAGAGATCGAACAGATTTTTTTTCTCCCGCGGCCTGTTTGTATTATTGGATTATCGCGATAATCCCCCTCCCCTCGCCCTCCCGCCCCGATGCGAGGAACGCCTTACTTTCATAGTTGAGCCTCCAATGAACTATTTCAAGCGTGCAAACATTTATGTGTCATCCGACGGAATCTTGGCACAGTCATTGGCACCTCGAAGCGCGGATAAATCAATTTTATATTTTTTTTTTCGCGTATAATTTTATACAAATATCATTTTAATGCCAAGCAAAAAAGAAAAATCGCTGTTACGTTGTACGAATTAAACTCCGGGAAGGCAAAAATATTGCATGCCGCGTATGAGCTTCTTTGTTACATCATCGATGAATAAATTATAATTACTTCAAGATAATAATAATAATATCGAGTTTGAAAAAAAAATCGCGTCAATTCAAGTCGCAGCCGCGTCGGCATCGACGAAATGCGTAAAATGACTCGAATGATTTTGAAAATCATCGAATTTCGATGTTAATGTGTATTCCTCATGATCTCAGGTGGCAAAAATGCCAGAGCAGCGGGAAAAATCTCCGAAAGATGGGGATAGCGCCGACGCGAGGGATAAGCAAACTTGCGCGTCATTTTTCTTCGTCCTACATGTTGGTTTTTTTTACAGTGGATGCGATTATGGAGAAAAAAAACTCTGATGAGTAGAAACTCGGGCGAATGGCCAATGACTGGTCACTGCATACTGATTTGACAACGCTTCACTTGTGTACCCCCATCTTCTACATGAGTAATGCTCCGAGAGACGAGCAAGAGCGGCGTCATCGTCCCCTTTACGCCTCGTTCGACATCTCCATGAGGATGTCGAACGTTCAACAGCTAACTCTTCTACTCTCTCTCTCTCTCTCTCTCTCTCTCTCTCTCTCTCTCTCTCTCTCTCTCACTCTCTCTCTCTCTCTCTCTCTCTCTCACTCTCTCTCTCTCTCTCTCTCTCTCTGTCGCATTTTATAGCTACAAGAGTGCACAGCATCATAACAAAGTATCACAGAACGTGTGTACAAATATACAGGGTGTCCCAAAAGACCATATTCAAAATTCAAGGTTGAATTCAGGATGAGATTTCGCGTCGAAACACATCTTGGCATTTTTTTTTTACGACCGAAATCTGACGAGTTATTAATCGTCAAAGTTTGAGCCAATCGGAACGCCTCTTCCGAGTGCGAGTGCCACGACCGAAGATCTTCAAATTTCGAAATTATCAAATTCCAAAATGAAAAACTAATCGTTCCTCGCGTTGCCTCAACGGGAAATGAAAAATCGCAACGAGGGGTCTCTCGATATCAACATTAAAAGCTCATACTTCGAGCCAAGACGTTAGCTACGTTGTTTCGAAATTTGCATTTTTTTCGACTTTTCACATTGAAATTTCTCGAATTTTCGTGATATTTCCTTGCTTTTTTTCGAAATGTCGTAATTTCGAAAAATTCACCAAAAGCATTTGGCGAATCGTCGAACGTCGACGATAAAAGACAAGTTTATCGCGCGTTTCGTTGGTTTCCATCGATGCAAACTTGAAAAATCGCCATTTTCTCCGGTGTTGAAGAATTGAAAAAAATTAACCTCACGCGTACAATATTGCGCAGCAAAATCCGTCAGAGAGATTATTTTCGCGAGAGAAGCTCGAAAAAGCGAAAAGTACGATGTTTTTTTTTGTTGAACCACCCTAATATACACCCTAATATGCAAATGCAACGTCGTAGCCGAGCCCGATGGCTCTGCAGCTTCGGGATGTATCAAGCTCGCGGTGTGGCGCGAAAGAAGGCGCAAGCGAGTTCGAGAGAAGAAGGGATGAACGTACACGCACACCAGCGACCTCTGCCTTCCTCTTTTTTCCCCTCTTCAACGCCCTGATCCGACCTGAACAGCCCGGAGAGATAGGGATCATTTCGTCGTCGACCTCCCCCTCCCCCTCTCGCTTATCGATGGACGGTGAATGACACAGAGGTGGAGAGAAACGTCGTAAACACACAATACCGCAATAAAACGTATGTACGCGCGACACACGCGTCTCCGACCTCTCGTGTCCTTCGCCAATACGCGAATATCGTGGTGTCTCATCGCCGCGTTTGTCCTTCGCGTTTTTCTCAACGTTTCGCCGCGGAGGACCGCGATGTCCCACGATTTTTCTTCACTTTATCTCGCGGAGCTCGTCACGCCATCTCTCATGGCGAAGAAAAACCAGAGTCAGGTCGAAATTTTCACGAGCTATTCGCGCGATTGTCACGTTACTTTTGTGAAAAAAATTAAAAATAAATGAGGCTGATTTGCAGGCTTTTTTTTCTGTTCTTCGTTTCGATGGGAAAGATCGCGATAAGGCGGATTTTCACGTCTGCATATTGTGCGATGCGACGATATACCGCAGACTGAATTTTTTCCCACATTGGCTGGTCCACTGACTTTTTACTGTGACTGACACGAGATTACCTCGCAATTTATTTTTCCGTGCGAAAAATGCGATTTCGGAGGCTGAATGACCGGCACGTGCTATCTCCGCCGTAGGGATCATTTTCTTGCGAGATGATCTTGGGAAGTTTATGATTTTCCAACGACATGTGGCACAGATTCATTCAAACGATTTCGTACGTGGTGAATAATTTCGTGTTCGATTGAAATATACGAAAAATGAAAGACGAAAGAAAACATCATGAAAATTCGGGAAATTTCAATATGAAAAATCGAACAAAATTCGGACATTCGAGTCGAACTATGCAAACTTCAAGATTATTAAATGCGACTGTGCGAAATATAAAAATGGATCGAAATATTTCTGCTACGAGCGAGACTCATTTTTAGTGGCTGAAATATTTTTTATTTCATAAAGCACGTGTTTACGAGAGAGCGAACGAGGAGGAGGGATGACGGATATATCTCAAGGCCGATTTTTCCCTTATCTCGCTTCACCCCGAGTCCCTTTTTCCAATGCGACAAAATATATGTTTTGTGCTTTTGCCGAAAGATGTAAGCGACGGTATCCCAAAGCCGGAAGGACGAGAATTAAGAGCGAATAAATGCAAGAGTCACGAGTACGATAAATAAAAATCGATAGAACATGCTTTTACATTTTATTTTCATCCGATTGATAATCGAGAACGGCGAAGCTGCAGCCTCGAGGATTTCGTACCTTCGTGGATCAAAAGGACGAAAATAATTTGACGAACTAACGAAAAAACAAAAGAAAAACAATAAAAATGCCTTTTAAAATGCCGACAACATTCTTCTACACTTTATTTCCATCGAATCAACCATCGATAACCGAGTCGCTGCAATCTGTGGAGGATTTCGTGAATTCGACTTTTCACATTGAAATCCCCGGAGTTTCCATTCTTCCTTTCACGACTGACGGAATTTTGAAAAATTGACGCCTCGTAAAAGATAAAAAAACAAGCTTATCTCACATTTCGTCGGATTTCAACGATGCAAACTTCAAAACCGTAAAAACGAACGCGACAAAATCGAGTGTTTCGTCGTTCAAAATTGGTCGATGCTTCACAGAGATCGTCGTCGAGTAACTTTTACCGGAATTAATTCATTTACGTTTTTCGAATCGAGTGCTCGATCTCAGCTGACCTTGAGAATATCGCAGCATCGAGTGTCCTTTTTCTTCGTCGATGATCGATAATTACCTCGATGCGAATCCGGTTTAATCGACTAATTTGCGAAATTTAATGGCCAAGATTCTCGGGGATTCATAATATGGTCACAGCGTCACCGATCGTTGGATGAGAGAGGGGGGGGGGGAGGCACACGAGACTATAATAGACGCTTATCAAGAGGAAGAGCGACACAGCATGCAGATAATACAGCAACAATGCGAACGCATCGAGAGTATCGCGGAAAATTAATAACCGATACCCTATAAATTCATAAACAATAATAATAATAATAAAAATGGCGATATAAAAATAAAATCATAATAATAATATCGCGTATCACTGTCGTTATGAAAAAAAGTAATAATAGTGTCGACTTTGTCAGCACTCTCGTGATACCGTGAATTTTTGAAGGGAAAAATTGAAGAATAGACGAAAAAGCGTAAAAAAATGGAATTTTCGTTCGAATTTCGAGCGTCGCTTTAACGAGGCGATGTACGAAAATTCGGGATCCAAAATACCACTGATTGGTGTGAAGAAGAAGAAGGCTGAAAGGTGTTTCTTTTTCTGGCGTTCCCAAAAGGTGTGTCAGATCGTCCACGTGCTTCCGTGCAATGTACGTGAAGAATGTAATAAAATGGCTCGAAACTTTTTCGCTCTACTGTGCATGTACGGGTAGCATATAATTCTGTACAGGGTAACGATATTGAACAATCGCGTAACGTTTAAAATTTACGCAACTTTTTTGAGACTCTCTCGAGCTTTTGTAGCCTTTTTTTTAAAATAACGCGTAATAATGTTGAACCATCACAGGGAGATGAAAGTTTGCAAGGCTTTTGCGGTGCAAAACGAATGCCATCCGCACCGAACGGTTGTGTTTACAAATATTCCCATATTCGGTCATGAAATTTTTTGTTCTCACTCGAGTTTAGCTAGTAACGTGTGAAAACCTCAGAACGAGGCTCTCAGCAACGGCGAATTTCATTGGTGCATTACGCAAGGGTGTTTGAAGGAAATTCGTAAATTTTTCAATCTCGATCGACTTTTAATAAATTCAAAAAAGTCAGAGAGAGAGAGAGAGAGCAGGCGAGTCTCGAAATACAGCACGTCTCGCAAATAAATCTCGATTGAAACTATATCACAACGATTGTGACACACCGGAGGCGGACAGAGCCGCGGTAAACGTCGGGGCAATATGAGACAAAATTAAAAAAAAAACTAAAAATGACGATAAAAACATTGGCACGGTCGTCGTCGTGTCTCCGTGTGCGAAAAATCTTGGGGATTCTACGCACATGGTCGCGAAGATTTTATCAACAGGCGCGGATACGTCGGGGCGCGGGACAAATTTGTGCTTTCTTTTTTTTTTGTTCTTTTTCGTGAACAAATAGCGAAGATAAGGCGAAAAACGGTGAGAGTTATCGCTTTCCCGCGTGCGAGAGAGCGAAATGGTGAGAAGGAGAAAGAGTTTGGAGTGTATAAACTTCCAGGGCGATGGGCTCGCGGAGAGCCCCGACTGAAACCAGAGGAGAGTCGCTAGTGTGTGCGGTGTTTGCGGGTCGATAGACGTCGTCGACGAGAGCGCCTCGATTTCCCCATGCCGCATGCGAGTGTGCCACCACCGCCCCGATATACGAGCTGGTGTGCGCCTTCGCACCCTTCGCACCGAAGCCCCTGTCCCATGAGAACGACTGCCCCCTTTAACCGACCCTCTTTCACCCCCCCCCCCCCCCGTCTTCTCCTAGCCACCCCGAGAGCACACCTCGCCGCGAACATCATCGCCGAGGACTTTTCGCTCACCGATGCTCAGCAAAATGAAAAGATCGCCTTTTTTTGCATCGCCATCGCCCGTACAATGCCCACACGCAAAATGTATGGGCTTTTTTTTCGTAATCACGCGCGAGATGAGGGAAATTTGTAAAAAAAATTTTGATCCAGGATCGAAGGACGCGTTTTCGTTGCAGACACAAACTCGAGAGTTGGGTGAATTTTTGATGGGATTTTTGAGCAGGCGGAGATTTTGAAAAAATGCGGAAAAACGTACTCGTGGCGGGTTCGACGTTTATTGATTTGGGATTTTCAGGAGGATCTCGAGAAAATATCGACGATTGGTCGGAAAGGGGAGAAAGATTTTGCGGAATCGATGTTCCTTAAAGTGTGAAATTATTTTATTCATCTTTTTCGAACGCACGTGGTTTTTTTTCTTTCAAATTTCTTTAGCGCTCGATGGTCCTTGAGGATCTTCCGGGTGAGGTACAACGTCGAAAAAACCGAAATCGAATACGAATATGAAAAAAAAATGTCATTAAAAATAGTAACGGTACCAAACGGGTAATCGACAAATCGTTTAGAAGGGAAGAATGATGCGAAAAAAGGCAGAGTTCTATGTTTTTTCCGTGTGAAAAAAATGCACTAATTATTCCGACTGCGTGTGAATTATTTTTTCAAAATTCTCCATCATTTCGTCATTCTTGAGGATGTTTTTGTAGAGATACAATCACAGCAAAACGGAATTTAGCGGACTTTCTTCGAGAAAGTGCCCGAGTGTGAGAGAGAAAAAAAAAGAGATCGAAAAGTCACGAGTGATTCCTTCGTATTTTCGACGAGTGCGAAAACGGGTGATTTAATTTTTTTAGCAGACTCAAACTAGATAATTGGGATGAACACGTGCCGCTGCGTGACACACGCGCAAATTGGTAACAAGGTCAAACCTTCTTGGGGCAAATTTTTGAAATCGCGTGTCAATGAACTCGCGAAAAGAGAGAGAGAGAGAGAAAGAGAAAAGAATAATCACAAGAGGTCTTTTCAAGCTACTTTTATCAAACAGCATGACATTTTCGGTCGAGCCAACTTCACCTTCGTGAAAAATACATTCGTATCTTTCAACACGATTTTGAAGTTCGCATCGTTGGAAATGTCCAGCGAAATGTGCATGTTTTATTTATCGTCAAGATTCTACGATTTGCCAAGTATTTTTCAGCAATTTTGTGAAAGTATGACACTCCTGAAAAAGATGGAAAATATAATATGAGAATTCAGGAAAATCGAGTGTAAAAACTTGAGGAAATTCGATTTTTCGTTGAGGTCCAACGGTGCAAACTTCGAGTTTATTCTTTCGACGATACAACGAAAGATTTTAACAGTTTAATTCACATTAAATTGTATGAAATTGAAGTAAATATATCTTTGGACACGTACATTTATTTGTAAAAAATGAATTTTCTCTCGCGAGTGCCGTTTCTCGTATTTGTGGTCTATAAAATATATTAAAAATTACAAAACTATAAAATTGTGGTTTATGAAGTAAATATATCTTTAGACACGTATAATTTTTTTGTAAAAAATGTATTTTCTCTCGATAGTGCCATTTCTCGTAATTGTGGTCTGAAAAATTCAATTCCATCTTGATCTTATCTTTTGAAAATCGGACAGAAACGAGAGGGCAAAAGTTTTCTCATATCCCGTCTGAATTTCACGATTCATTCGTACATCTCCCGCTTTCACTCGATCAAAGTCGGAGAATCAGGGGTTGCCAGGTGCAGGGCAAGGACGAGGACAAACTCACACAAACACACACAAACACACACACACTTTTACCACACATGCAGGACAACCGGTTCGCGTTCTCCCGTTGGCCCGTTTGTGGCTCATGCTCTCGGGCTTATTCGCAAACTCGTGTACAAAAACTCGAGTGTCAATGAACTCTGCGATCGCACGAGACCACGTGCGAAAATCGATAAGCCCCGGACGATACATCGAGAAACGAAGAGAAAAAAAATGAAACTTTTCGTGGACCTTATTTTTGCTTTTTTCTTTTTTCATACGCTCCAAAAATACACGAATGACCAATCGTAATCCGAAAGACTCTTGTCAACGAAAAATTCGCCGTTTGAAGGAACAATGTGAGGAATTGAGAACGCGCGGTGAGCATTATTTTCTCGATAATAATAGAATAGGAGATTTCGAAAATCGGCTTGTCAAAAACCTTTTTCTCAAAATGACGATTTTTCAGTAACTTTTTTGAAAAAAAAACTAAGTTTTAAACACCGAGAGGAAATTTTCACGAAATCCGAGGTTTTGTTATTCGAACCGAGCGTTATTCGTATTCCCTTCTCGCTGGACCAATGAAATAACTCTATCGTAGCGATTGACGAATAAATTCGTGAAAAAAACAAAAAAAAAACAAAAAAACGTTCGCAAAGAGGTAAAATCATAAGAGAATTAAGAAAATTTCCATCCAAGTATAAAACATCACTCAGCTGATGCATGAATCGAAATAATTGTCCGTTCGAGCGTCGAAAAAGGCATTAATCGATTCTGAACAAAGAAAAAGTCAGAGTACGTATATTGGTACGAGTTATCGTAATTTCGATGATATAAAAAGTACGGAGGATTATAATAACGCCCGATGCGACCAGAAGGAGGAAGAAAAGATCTCTCCCACTTATTGATCGTCTGGAAAACCAGCTGTGCCAACAGAGGCGGTGAATTCGAGCAGGAACGGAGAGAAGAGAGAGAGTTTGCGTAATAAATTTGCCTTTGGACAGATTTCTTTCCTTTTTTATTTTACCAAATCGTAGCTTTCTCCAATCATCACCGATCCTACCTTGCGAATCAACGATCGAGGTCTTTATTTTTTTCTCATCTCTTACGGATAAAAATACAAAGACGCGGAAGCGTACAACTTGAGAGAGAGAAAGAGAGAGAGTCGCGAATAAGACGTACGATTTCGACGTGAGGTTCTCATTAATTATGTCGGGCGGAAATCAGATAATGCGGCAATTTAGGATCGCGGTGGTGTTTATGGTCGTCTCGTTTTTGTTCTCTCTCTCTCTCTCTCTCTCTCTCTCTCTCTCTCTCTCTCTCTCTCTCTCTCTCTCTCTCTCTCTCTCACGTCTCGTACTTCGAGACGAGCCTTTTCATTCTTCTCGCACTTTTGAAAAAGTGCACATGTACTTGATACGAACGGCTACAGGTCACGAAGGGATTGACCCCGAGGACCTCAAGTGCCAACGAACAATGCCCCGACAATTATCGCGTATACTATTTCCGGTTGGTGAAAAACATTTCTGTTGTTTTTTTTTTTCCAAAATATAAAAATACACGGGTCGAGATGCTTCCGATGAATTTCGTGAAATACGAACTTAATTTGGGCAACGGAAAACGTTTGAATCGTAAAAATTGTCGTAAAATATGACACTTGGAACAGTTTTTTTTTATCTCCGACTGATGAAAAAAGGAAAAATCTTTATATATATATTTCTTCTGTACGTGTGTTTGTCACTGAACTCCTCCTAAACGGCTGAACTGATTTTAATGAAATTTTTCGTATGTGTTCACGGGGCTTCGAGAATGGTTTAGATTTACTATTCGGTCTAATTCAAATTGCTTATTCAATTAATTTTCGAATTATAAAGACGCGTGTACAGGACAACGTCTGTCGGGCCCGCTAGTATAATATAAATTTATATTTTCACGTTTTGTTACGTCCTCAGCCTCACATCTTTTTCATGACTCTTTGTAATCGAAAAAAAAACACGCTCGAATATCAAAAATTATATTCGAAATAATAAATGTTCAATGAACCGACTCTCAAAATTGATAAATAACGTGATAAGAACGACGAATGGATGAGAAACATCGTTGTTCTGAAATAGAAAAAAAAAATGTACAGATGCTTCCGATGAATTTCATGAAATACGAACTTAATTTGGGCAACGGAAAACGTTTGAATCGTAAAAATTGTCGTAAAATATGACTATGAAAAATTTTTTTTCATCTCCGCTTGATGAAAAAAGAAAAAAAAATTTCTTGTTCATCAATCTTGCGTTAATCGCATTTATATTTACACGTTTCGTCACGTCTTCATCAGCTTCACATCTTTTTCATGACTCTTTGTAATCGAAAAAAAAACACGCTTGAATATAAAAAATTATATTCGAAATAATAAATGTTCAACGAACCGACTCTCAAAATTGATGAATAACGTGATAAGAACGACGAATGGATGGGAAACATCGTTGTTCTGAATAGAAAAAAAAAAATTTTATGATTCTGATAATAAAAACTGGCTGCCGATTATTTTGCGTGAAATTCAAAAATGACGAGAGAAAAGCTCCGAAAAATATGAAGAATAATCGCAAGGATCGGTGCAAAATGAATTTTTCTCATACGGATCTCTCGATCGATCGATTCGGAACTATCGATTTTGCCGTCGTAGCTATTCGCGATTCAATAAAATAACGAAAATAAGTGGAACGAGAAAAGCGAAATAAAATGTGCAAGCTATGATTTAAACGGAGCCAATTAATTTTATTCCGTTTTCTGATGGTCAAAGAACGTCCCGTGGATCAGACCGATTGGGAGAATGATAGCAACTAAAAAGAAGAAAAAAAAAACAGTCCATTAAGAGCTTAGACTCTTTGACAGCTTCGAGAAAAAAGCGATTTACGAATCGTCAAAACTTCGACGTGCCATTCGTGTGTATATTTTTGCGATCGTTCGATCAACAACCGCGAAGTTGCAAAAAAAAAACGCTCAATAAAACTGCCTCGATAAACACGTGGGAATCGAAAAATCGTAGGAAAAAAGTCGATTTTTTCGAAAAGAATTGCGTGAATCCACAGAGTGCGAAAATCCCGTGTTATTTATGAATGAAAAAAAGTATCGTCATTTGGGCAGGAGTTAAAGCCATTTGGGAATAAAAAAAAACTGCTCCAACGTTGTTTTTAGGCTATAAACTGATGATTTGGCGTGTACCCAGGTGACAAAAGTCAACTTGGGAAATAACCGACACCCTGATATACACGTATTGTTAATGCACATATTGCGTATAAATAAGCTCGCACAGAGTACCTGTACTGTGCACGTGAATTCGCAATTTCACTGTGATGTACAACCTATTGGTTTTATGCATATGCATGCGTATATACACGAGCTGTGTGTGTGTCTGTGTGTTTGTGTGTGTGTTTGTCCATGTACGTTTAAACGAGAAGTGGAAGCGAATGTCCGAGAGCATGGGTCTAACGCGTGGGTGTCCCCATACATTACACGCCACATTGGTAAAAACATAAACGAGACAGCAAAAAAAGTGGGAAAAAAAACGATACGCCACAGCCAGCAGTCTTTCCATTCGTTTGGATCGCATGGCTGAAAACATACATTCTGTACACATTTCTCTTCTCTTCTCTCTCTCTCTCTCTCTCGCTCGAGAGAAAGAGAGAGAGAGAGAGAGAGAAAATCATTGAAACTCCATCGAAATTCGCTAGAGTGTTCGTTATTCCGTTTGTCAATTTATGCGTTTACACATTAGGGTGGTTAAAAAAAAAGACTATTCCTTCGGATAAAACAAAAATATAACAAAACCTTGAAAAAAATTCGGCAACGGGTCGTTCGTAACTTTGCTCGATTTTTGTCGAAACTTTGACGAAATCGAGCACTGCTGACTGGAATGGAAAAAAAATGGTCGTTCATTCGAGATCCAACATTCGAGAGGTTGGGACGTTTGAGGCTAAAGAAACAGGGAATAGAATTTTCGGATGCCGAAAAATTTCGATTTTTTTTTTTTAAACACCCTAATACGCCTACAGTGTATACAGCGAACGTCACGATGACGAAAGTTTATCGACCTGGGGACAACGCTCCGTGCAATTGCCGGCTTGATACACAAAACGTTACTAGACGAGCCTCGCGCTCGCCGTCTATTTCTTTCATCCCCCCCCCCCCCTCTCTCTCTCTCTGCAGTCTCGTATGTAACTGAAAAGTCACGCGATTCGTTCAATAATGGTCCTCTGTGGGTTCGGCGTTAGCTCGCACGACAAAAGCACCCCTTAAACCCCTTAAACCCCTTACCGAAAACCCAAACCGATCGATCAACCCTATAAACACGATACACTATCAGATTACATCCGAGCGATGATAATATCGATATAATGCGAGAGAGAGAAAAGCGACATTTTTCATTGACCCTGGAATTGAACAATCAAATCGATTACCATTAAAATTGGCTACCCCCTGTTGATCGAGCCGACCATCATCGTCGGTTCGTTATGCAAATCGAATTTATCGGCTTTCATCGATTATTCATTCATTAATTTCCCGACAATACAAACTGTTATCGAAGACCGCGTAGGATTCTCTACTTGGTCGTTGCAAATTAAATCATCGCTGCAATTTTAGTCTCAAGATCGAGAGCCGCGAGAATACTTTTAAGAAAAGATGAGAGAATGGGATTAAACAAAAATACGAAAAAAAAAAAACGATAAAGAACGAAGGATTCAATCGCAAACGAGACAAACGTGAAAATTCATTGTTTCTATGTATACATATATACGAATAACGCGACTGGAAAAGACGAGGAAACGTGGACGGAGGCGGAAAAGGGAGCAAAGAATAAACGAAGCGACTGATGTTACTTGTCGGAAGGTCGAAATATATTTTCAAAGCGTTAGGTAAGAAGGGGGAGGGAGAGAGAGGAAGGAGAAGAAGAGGAAGAAGAAAAGCAACTGGATAATGCAGAGATTCGCGTTGTTCATTTTAATTGGTGTACCTATGTGATTCAGGATACCCCATCCAGCATCCCCATCCGTCTTCTCGCTCTTTTTATTTGACGGCTCTGCCGAAAATTGCAAATTAAATCATCGCTGCAATTTTATTCTCAAGATCGAGAGCCGCAAGAATACTTTTAAGAAAAGATGAGAGAATGGGATAAAACATAAATACGAAAAAAAAAAAAACGATAAAGAACGAAGGATTCAATCGCAAACGAGACAAACGTGAAAATTCATTGTTTCTGTGTATATATACGAATAACGCGACTGGAAAAGACGAGGAAACGTGGACGGAGGCGGAAAAGGGAGCAAAGAATAAACGAAGCGACTGATGTTACTTGTCGGAGGGTCGAAATATATTTTCAAAGCGTTAGGTAAGAAGGGGGAGGGAGAGAGAGGAAGGAGAAGAAGAGGAAGAAGAAAAGCAACTGGATAATGCAGAGATTCGCGTTGTACATTTTAATTGGTGTACCTATGTGATTCAGGATACCCCATCCAGCATCCCCATCCGTCTTCTCGCTCTTTTTATTTGACGGCTCTGCCGAAAATTGCAAATTAAATCATCGCTGCAATTTTATTCTCAAGATCGAGAGCCGCGAGAATACTTTTAAGAAAAGATGAGAGAATGGGATTAAACAAAAATACGAAAAAAAAAAAAACGATAAAGAACGAAGGATTCAATCGCAAACGAGACAAACGTGAAAATTCATTGTTTCTGTGTATATATACGAATAACGCGACTGGAAAAGACGAGGAAACGTGGACGGAGGCGGAAAAGGGAGCAAAGAATAAACGAAGCGACTGATGTTACTTGTCGGAAGGTCGAAATATATTTTCAAAGCGTTAGGTAAGAAGGGGGAGGGAGAGAGAGGAAGGAGAAGAAGAGGAAGAAGAAAAGCAACTGGATAATGCAGAGATTCGCGTTGTACATTTTAATTGGTGTACCTATGTGATTCAGGACACCCCATCCAGCATCCCCATCCGTCTTCTCGCTCTTTTTATTTGACGGCTCTGCCGGAAGTGTACTCACGATCTCCGCTACCGACTCGCCACTTTTGACTCTTTTAACACACTTGTATGCACATGTAAGCCTTCATATCTGTGTAAGTAGGTAAATATACATATATACACGATATTCGTGTACAAAACGTGCTCCGCAGCTCTCGCAGCTTTGATAAGAGCGCCGGTCAAAGTGGACGATAATGAAGAAAAGAGCGGAAAAGTTTATTATCACTTTATTTCCGGAAAAAGACGCGAGATCGAATGAGGAAAAAAAGTGGTGAAAAATGTGGGAATTTCGATGGAACGATCACGCTGATTCGCGTGCAAAATTTTCATGACCGCTGCTGAAGTTAATGGCACGTCACGCGCGTAATTCAGTCTACGAAAATTTGAACTTTGCGTTACGATTATTGTTGAATGTATCGTTAAATATTGAAAAAATACATTTTTCATTCGCGTGGTAAATTTGAAAACTTTGAGCTTCGCATCATTAGAGGATTAGCTTCGCACCATTAGTCCTCAGTCGTAATGTCCTAAAATTAACCGTTATGGAGTTACATCCGGTCAAAGTTCAATTCCTACAGAACGAGCTTTTTGTCGGACGTTGCAGCCAAAGAACGAGTCTTGTTGGAAAATTTCACGACTTTTTTTTGCAGTATGATTATTGTTGAACGTATCGTTAAATATTGAAAAAATAAATTATTCATTCGCGTGTTAAATTTGAAAACTGAGCTTCGAATCATTATTGGTTTGTTGCAATATCGACAAAAATAAAATAAGGTGGAAGAAGTTTGCTTGAAATTGCACCATTAGTCCTCAGTCGTAATGTCCTAAAATTAACCGTTATAGAGTTACATCCGGTCAAAGTTCAATTCCTACAGAACGAGCTTTTTGTCGGACGTTGCAGCCAAAGAACGAGTCTTGTTGGAAAATTTCACGACTTTTTTTTGCAGTATGATTATTGTTGAACGTATCGTTAAATATTGAAAAAATAAATTTTTCATTCGCGTGTTAAATTTGAAAACCGAGCTTCGAATCATTATTGGTTTGTTGCAATATCGACAAAAATAAAATAAGGTGGAAGAAGTTTGCTTGAAATTGAGCGAATTAACGATGACGAAGCATCGTGCATTATCTTTATTCAAGGTGGCGCCGATAACGGTGGCAACGTGCAGTCGCGTTATTTATTTTTTTCCCACAAATGCGACTGAATTAATTCGATAAATTTCGATCTAACGTCGTTGCGTAATCGTCCATGCAAAGTGGCGATGCTCGTTTAAACCTGTGTGTGTGTGTGTGTGTGTATTTTTTTTTTATTTCAACCGCGAATTGAACCGGAATTATTTTTGCTGGAGAGTAATACCGACGGTGTGGAGAATCATTGAGAGGAGAATAAAAATGCAGAGTCATTTTGCAAACGTGGATTCGAGCACACACGAGGTAGGGCAGTTTTACGTTGGTCCTCGCTGCTCTCGCGAGTACTTGCGGGACTCGCAAAACAGACACACCCGGAAGCAGCAGGCTTTGAGCGAGATTGAAGCTGTCGGAGATTTAAATCAGAGGAGAGGAGAGAAGAACGAGAGCCAAGCGAGACCCTCGCGTGTCTCAATTGGAAAATCGTCCAAAGTAACAATCCGCTCTGCCTCCGCGTCGAGTCATTAACATCATTCTCCGTCCGCAACGTGACTCGCTCGATCATTAAAAAAAAAATCAACATTAAACGAACAATTTGCCATCTTTTCGATAAATTTCGCAAATTTCTTCGTCTTGCCTTACTTCCAACGTGATTCGGGATGAAAAAAACCCAATTTTCGTTATCCACCTTATCGCGGAGAAGCAACAGAGGGGAACAACGAATTTCGTGGAACGGAAAAACAGAAACAGTGCAGCGGGAAAAATACGCGATTCGCTGATCGTCGACGTTTCGTTTCTTCGTTTCTCGCTCGATCGAACGATCTTTATCCGTCTTTTGTCCGAGAAATTGAGAGTCACAGAGGGGGGAATTGATGAAAATAATTGAATATGAATATCTCGGCGGTAATTAATGATCGTTCTACGACGAGCGAGGAATGAGAGGGAAAAAATGAAAAATGAACAAAAAAAACAAGATCGCGGCAAAGTTCAGATCCGCTCTCTCTCTCTCTCTCTCTCTCTCTCTCTCTCTCTCTCTCGGATGATATTACAACGAGTTTATCATACTTTGCAGCGAGAATATATTGCACGTTTCATGAAATACCGCGAGATCCTCCGCTCCCCCCCGCGCCTTTCTCGCTCGCTCAATCCACGTCCCCCCTCCTTCTCTCGAACGTCTCGTTTCACCGCAAAAGCTTTTACGCGACCAGCGCGTGAATCATGTACGCGAACTCAAGGACGCCGCGAGAGAAACCGAGAGATGTAAATAAAGAGAGTTTCGAGAAGCCTCGTGTCCGTCGTATCGCCAAATGAAGAATGAATTTTTGGTCCACAAGGATGCTGGATTGAAAATTAATAGAAAAACAGAAAAAAAAGAGGGAGAGGAACGACCCTCGGTAAACGGTGAATATAAACAGAGAATGAACATGATTTCGACATCGAGGAAAATCCGAAATTTTTCGATTTTTCACATTGGAATTTCCGGAATTTTCCATGACATTTTCTTCCCACTTTTCGCAAGCGTCATAATTTCGAAAAATTGACGAAAAATATTCGGCGAATTTACAATTTTTCCGGCAATCCAAAAATTTGAACTAAGAATATCCTAGTTCAAGGAACATCGACCTTTTTTTTTAATTCAATGAGTTTAATGAGCGAGAAAAAAAGGCTGAAGAGTGAAAAAATCGATCGTATGATATTTAAATGGGAAAAGTATCGTCGCTTGGGTCAATGGCCTAGAAAATTTTGAAAAAAATTCCAACGTTGTTTTTTTGCTATGAATTAATGAATAGGACTTGGGAAATAACGGACGCCTTAATGTTTACACATACACGAAGATCGAGGTGCTTGAAAAAAATTTTATTCAATTTTACCTCTTAAAATTGATAATAACACGAAAAAAAATAAGCTGAGGCAGTTTGGACGCGTATTATTCGACAACGACGAATCCTACGACAAAACGCATAAGGTGTTTTTATACAGGAAATTAATCGCTCGACAAAAAAGGTCCTCGGTCGCAGTGTCGTAAAACTAACCGTTATGGAGTTACATCCGGTCAAAGTTCAATTCCTGCAGAACGAGCTTTTGTCGAACGTTACAGCCAAAGAATCAGTCTTATTGGAAAATTTTATGACTTTTTTTTTGCAGGCCATAACTTTCTCATCCAACAATGCCCAATAATATTTTTTTCAATGTGATTATTAAACTCTTCGAAACGACAATTGCACTCACAAAATTGCTGAGGAATTGCGGAATTTTTTTCAAAAACTACGAAATCTCGTCTCGAGCAAAGTTCGCGACCAGTGAACTGAAGCTACGAAAATGGCAATTTGCACAACGGAATGAAATTCGAAGTGAAAAAAAATGCGTTTACGAGCGATTATTCCGCGGTGCTTCTCGTGTACTTTTCACGCGTTTCAAAATGAAATTGGAGAATTTTGGGGGCGATAAATTGGATCGAGAACAAAAGTGGTAATAAAAAATTTCGATTTGCACGAGCAATAAAATTTCGTGCAAAAATATAAACGTTTGAGAGTCGTGTTTTTTTTTTTTCATTCGGAATTAATGGATACGATCGGTACCACAGACTTTTCTGCGTGGTATGAAAATAATACGACTATCTCACGAGTCTAAGAATTCTTCTTGGCATCTAAAACCAGCGTGCTTTATCGTTAATGCCTGTATAACTCTTAATCTCTCTCTCTCTCTCTCTCTCTCTCTCTCTCTCTCTCTCTCTCTGCGAATATCTATGCCTATAATGCAATAGATATCTCGTCAAATTTCTTCTCGATGCTATTTCCGTTACGATTTCTTCGACCAACTGTGCTCTCGCCTTGAAAATCGCTTTCCATCGTGTTATTTATTGTTTTCTTTGTAATTTTCTCGAATCATCATTCAACGACCGATGACAAATTTTCCCGTACAACGAATATCGTACGGCCACTCGTTTTATCGTGATTTCAATAAAACGATAAGCTTTGAAAAACAGAAAGACGCAGATTGACGAGAAAAAAAATGATTTCCGTTTCTCCAACTTTACGTTATTTCCTTCCAGCATTGTTTGCACAATCGCGATTATTTGCACAATGCTTTGTAAAATTCGAGTCGTCATACGATAACGCGCTCGATCAAAGGGCCCTTTTTAACCCTTTCATTTGACTTTCAACCTCGAAAATCTCGTCAACTATTCGTTTTTTCGGAAAAAGAGGTAAAGTCAAAGTTCCGATAAAAAAAAAGCCTCTTTCAACCGTCTAAGAAGACGTTCAACGCACGGTTCTGCGGTTCGCATCGAAACGCAACGAACATACGATTTTTCATCACGGCCTCACTCCCAATTATTTCCAAAATGAATTTTATTGCCTTTTTTTTCGTAATTCCGACGTTGTAAATCGCACAATCGTTTATTCACTCAATCGTATTTTCATTCCTTCCCAACGACGTTAACCACGTCGACGTCTCAAAGTTTACGTTAATTTTGAAATAAAAAAAAAAAAAAATTGTACAGAAACGACTTCGGATCGGCGGTAGAGGCGCCAGTTCGAATGGTCTTTTTTTGAAAACACCATCGAATTCGAAGATTCGTGGGAAGAACCCGTTAAATTCTTCGGGAGATCGTACTTTGCGATAACGATCAATGAAATTCGTCTCGTCATCGAGTATGGAATACCGGACAAATTCGAAAAAAACGTACATAAAAAAAAAACTCACGAAACGATCAAAGTTCGATGAAAAAAAGGAAAGAAATATTCAGTGTTACTGACCGAGAAGCAATAATTTGAGTTCCCTCCTGGCGTCTTTCTTGTCCCTGCGGAGTTGACGCTCGATCTCCTGATTGATTCTCTTCTGTTCCTTGGCCTCTTCCGACAGGCAGCACGCCATGATTCAGGCCAGTTGGTTGTACCTTCGATTTTCACCGAAGGACGACGACGTATCGATGGCCAAAGTGACGCGCGAGGAATCCAATTTTTATGTCGAGTGGACAAAAAAGACGAAGGGTAAAGAGGAGGAAAAGATGGAGGAGGAGGAGGAGGAGAAGTAGGAGGGAAACAACAACGAAGGACAAAAGGGACGACGAAAGAAAATGCCTTGGAAAATGGAAATAAAGAGTGGCAAGATGGTGGAGGGGGAAATGCGAATGCGCGCGTGTGTGTGGGGGGGACAAGCAGAATTTTGCCTCCTGCCCGAGCGTACGGCGCTCACTGCAGGCAGGCGAACTCGCGTACGAAGACGATCGCTGCTGCTGCTGTTGCTGTTGCTGTTACTCCACACCTCGTATGATACGACCCCCCCGCCCCACAGTCCACGATATTATCTTGCCACGGTGACACGCTGAAGCGAAACTCTCGCGTCTTTCCAGTCTCGCCGATGGAGAAAACGATGTAACACCCGGAGGAAAATTCGAACAAAAAAAAAAGAGAACAATACGAAGGAATCCGACCGATATCGCACCACTTTGTTGATTATCGTCGGTAAATACGCGTATTCCTCGTTGCTCGCACTGGCTTTGCGGGGATGTCGGGGGGTCGTGGAAAAGGGGAGGGGGAAAAGGGAAAAAGGGGGAAAAAAACGGTTTCAACACTCGAGAAAAATTCACTTTTGCACTATTTCTTCTTTATTCTCCTCGTTTTTTCTTTCTTTATTTCTCTCTCTCTCTCTCTCTCTCTCTCTCGCTACCTTTCTCTCGCTGCAGTTTATCACACGTTGCGTCGATTATCGCCGTTTCACGTTCGCTTATCCGTGAATCTTACGATGAAAATAATCCCCGACACTTTCACCAAAAATACTTGTTTTCGTTTTCAATTGCACGGTATCTCGTCTTTCCCCTCTCTCTCACCCGTTGCTCTTCCACCCTCCTCTCCTTTATCCACTAGAACAAAAAATCTAACGTTATCATTACTGTTATTATCGTTGTTTTCATTGCGATTATCGTTACTATCGTTAACGAGCATCGGGGGAACAATCGTCGCACTTTTAACTCTCTTCCGCTGTTATCGTTGGGTTTTTTTTTCTTTCTTTTTCTACAACGAACCAAGGCACTGCGGGCGTTTTTTTGATTTCGCGAGAATAATGAAAAATCACGGGAAAAGGAGAAAGAGAGAAGAAACGCGAGGCGATAGCTGCAGCTACGACGGCAGCGGCAACGACACTCCTGACAGGGCCCGCCGACGCCAGCGACACATCGTCCCAGCCGGTCGCGTTCTCTCTCTCTCTCCCCCCCTCCCTCCTACTCCCGCTCGGAGTCGACACGCGCGCGCCGCCTCTCTCCGTCTTTCGTAACTAAAGCCAAAGGCGCAATGTGTCGTATGCGTTTCGGCCTGAACGTCGGTGAGAACGAGTTACGGCGGGCGATTCTTTGAGAGTAAACGAAAAAATTCGAAATTACTGTGCGCTATACGCCGATTATCCGCCAGTTAAAAGCGACCGAACAGGGTTTTTTTTCTTTTTTCTTCTTTTTTCTCAAACGCGACAAATTTTTTTCATTCGATCGCGTTTTTTTTTTAGGTTATCCTCGAGAGTTGCCGCGTGCTTCGGTATGGTTTTTCGCCGAAAATTTTACAGACACGGAATCTGCTGGAATTCACGAGTAGAATACGCTACCAGTCTCCCTATATGTATATAAGTATATACAGATATATGTACATATTATGTATGTACATATATTATATATACGTGAATTTCGTACGCGATCTTCTTTTTTTTCTTTTCAAGCCTTCCTCTTTCCTCTACTCTTCACTCTTTCACGATTAGACAGACGCGGGCATCGCGAGAAAAACGTTATTTCTCCCTTCGAGCGACTTTTTCTCTGTCTCTCTTCCTCCATTGTGCGATATTCGCGATATTTCCACGCGAGACACAAGAAACACAATGAGAGAAGAAAAACGTAAAACAAACGCACGTTTACTCGGGAAAACCACTCTATTTATTTCGTACGAGTAAATGACTTTTAACCTCCGGCGTTTTCGCTCTATCCCTCTATCTCTCTCTCTCGGAATTCTCGCGTGTACTATGCTCTACTACACACTATCGCTATCTCTGTCGGGAGAAAAAAAAATGGCGAGAGGTGGGAGAAGGGGGCGCCTCTGTCGGGATATAAGCTCGTCCGCGCCTCTCGTTCACCGGCACAGTTGGGTGTGGTAACCCACTATGCGCTTCGTTCGTTCACTTTGCTCTCGTTCTCTCTCTTTCCCTGTTTCACGATCGCGCCGCGCGCGCACGCACACGCGCGCAACACGCATACAAAAGCATGCATCGTACACGCGCGAGTAGTCGCGACTCTTTTTCCCGTCTCTATCTCGTTCCTTTCGTTTTAATCTCGCTCTCGTGCGCTTCCTCGTACTTAAATATTCGTCTTGTTGTTTCCATCATTATTTTTTCACTACCGACAACACACTCGGGATTTACTCTTTTACGCGCGTTTACCCTCTCGCACGATAATCGCTTCACTGATGGACGAGATGAGGAATTATTTAACGAAAAAAAAAACCAATGAAATTTCTCGAATTCAGCTACGATCCACATTCGTTTGTCGTTGTTTCAATAAACGACGAACGTACATGTTTTACCGTCAACGGTCGCCTGGTCAGTGTTAACCCGCAATGATGGCCACACGCGGGGGCGCGCGCGAAAAAACTTCGCGAAATTGCTATTACGGATGTAATCAAACAATCAAACGACTACCTTTCTCCCTATGAGTCGTTCTAACGTTTTCTCGTGTACTATCAGTCCATCGAGTTCAGACTACGTGCTTTTTCCTACTTCGGTGTTTTTATCGTCTCGCCGGTGTTCGCGGTTTAACCTGGAGCGCTCTCGCCTCGCCGCGACGTTTTATCAACCCCCCTCCCCCCCTGCCGAGTGTGGGCTCTAACTCAGGTTCCAACTGACAATCCTGTTAGACAAACCAGATTGGGGCGAAGCCCGTCAGGAGTTATACACCTTCACCGCGCGCAGGGCGCGCGCACGTGTCCGCTAACGAGATTGAAATCGGGCAAGCGGTATAGCGATGGACGTGAGCGAAAGGAGGGGGGCAGAGGAGAGAAAAAAAGAGAGAGCGCCCACCCGCGCCTATTTGGGGATGAGGCACGTCGAATGTAACGGCAAAGCAGCGAAGAGCGCTCTCTCGTTCACTCCCACTCACTCACACTCTCTCTCTCTCTCTCTCTCCTTTAACACGCGCTCGAGCGCTCTTCCGTCTCTCTCCGACTCATGGCGTTCTTTCGCTAGAGATAAGAAAACTCGGCAAAGCCGCGTTCTCGCACAGACACGATAAAGGTTATAAACCGCGCGCTTGTTTGTATTTCAAACGTGCGTGCTACTTTGAAATTGCGAAACGTCTATATCCCTCTACGCTTTTTGTACTGTTTAAAAAAAATGTAATTATCATTGTTGTTTCCCACACACACGGACCGTGTCTGCCGAACGTATCGCGAAATCATCGTTCGCCTCTTGATTATGCGCGCGTTACGCGGCGAATCCTCGACCTATACAAGCGATATTCCATCTCTAATCTCTGCTTTTAGCGTTTTCTTTCGTTTAAATTCTCTCGGGATCTCTCCTACCTCGCGTATTTTGTATCCTCGATAAAGTTCCCCTAACCTAATTCGATGTATCCCTGTCGTTTGCACTTGGATTCTCTGCCACCACTTCCGCTAGTTGCGTCTCCCCCCGCCGCCCGCCGCGCCAACCGATCCTCTCGCTCTTACTTCATCTCGATATGATTTTCTCGCTCTGTTTAAACTATGTCTTTTCCCTTTCTTTCGTATCGCATCATCTCCCTTTCCCCTCGCTCTCGATACGCGAAAACGCCTCGAAGCTACCGACCGGTGCGTTCAGCCACCACAAACGCGAATCCCGGTCTTTCCCTCGAGCGTGGAATATTCCGAACGCTGGACTCGGTGCTTTACGTATTTATTATTATTATTTCTCCTCTTTCTCGCGCGTTACATTATTATCTGGTCATTTTTTGTCGTTGTTTATAGAAATAAAATGAACGAACTTGTGTCACGGGGTGCTTCTCGTTTGTTTGTTTGTTTGTTTTTCTTTCTTTTTCTTTTTACGTCGTTTATCGCGTTGTTGCAATGATAGAACGACGGTACACTCGCGGGAGAGAATATCCGTTTATAAATTTTAGTCTCTCGATAACCGCTCTGCGGCCGCACCGATTCACCACGGTAACCGCCTATCGCAAGATGGCGCCGTTCACACAACTCCGCTGCCTACGCCGGCTCTCGTAATCTAGACCCTGGGATATCAGCCACCTTCGCGCAGCTCTCTTCGACCCCCCGCGGCCCCTTTTTTTTTTCTCTTTCGTCCTTTTTTTTTGCATTTACCTCTTCCGCGATATCTCTCTCGCTCTCACCAGCATTATCTCTCTAGCTCGCTCACTTTCACGCTCGCGCCACCCGTCTACTATTTTCACACGCACACGCGCTCGCCGGTCTTTCACTCTTATTATCCCTCTCTCTGTCGCTCTCGCTCCGTCGACAACTCTTCCTTCTTCGTTTTTCTCTCTCTCTCTCTCTCTTCTCGACTCTCGAGATCACTTTTCACTCGCGTATCGATAGACGCGTCGTAACGCTACACATAATCATTATTATTATTATCATCACCGTGAAATTTACTTGCACACATCGGTTTATCTTTTCGCACTCATATAACGTGCTTGTCACGACTATGCGTGATTGCATACTGACAATACGACATTTCGCAACGAGCCGCGAGGCGTGAAGAATTGAAACCTGTGGACGCGACTGTATCGACTAGACTCTCTTTCGTGACTGTACCGCAGATGGCGCAACGTGCTGCGGCGCTGAAACCAATCGCGATCTTGAAGCGCTCGCTATTGGCTCGCGCTATTACGAAGCGAATAGCGCGGGAAATTCAAAATCAGTCGTGCAGAAACGCTCAAAATCGACGCTTTACAGCAACATTTCCTTTTCCAGCGATCCATTGGATATAAGCAGGAGGGATGATAAAGTTTGTAACAATAGATTGCGCAACTTTCGTCTCGCACGCAGTAGCGGAAGTACAGCGTTTGTTTCGAAAATGTCGGTCACCAACAAGACCAACAGCAACGAGTCTCAAAATTCTCAACATGAATTATCATTATCGTCCAAAGATAGGGGGAAATAAGTTTCGAAAAACGATGTGACAAACCGATCGTATTTTCGCTATCGCGAAATCAATTTGTCAGTTATCATTGTATGCGAATATTTTTTATTCCAACGAAACTTGCTAAAAATAACGCTAAAATGTACAATATTATTAAAATAAAGAAACCGTCGATATCAAGAATCGGATCTCCTTTTCGCATAAATCCCGTTTCATTTCCATCCTCGCCGAGGAACGTATCGGACCTTTGGAAATCCTCGCTACTCGTCGTTTCCGGTCGGGAAGAGGCCAGGGGAATTCGACTGGCTCGCGATGAGCGCGATTTTTCGTAGGCATAGCTTCGACGAGGAGACAAGTAAGAAGGCAGAACGGAGGGAAAAAGAGGAGGAAGAGAAAACGAGAGATCGAAAGCCCTTGGCATCGTTCTTTCAGTTCGTAAGAGGATTAACGACATTCCGAACTTTTGGGTCTTCTCCATCGTACATTTATATTATTATTATGATTATATGTGTATTAGACTCGTGGCTTCCGACGATGGTCAATCCTCGCTGACGGAATCATTCTCGCCGAGGTCGTCACGCTCTTCGTACTTTCTTCGTATGCTTTTTTCCTCTCCTTCGTTAATCCACGTGTCTCAAACATCGTCACTCCTTATCCATCCGATTTACTTTGCACTTTTGACACATTTCCGGCAGCAGGTCGTCCTCGAACGTAACGTGATCCATCGCTGCGAAAATATCGTCGTAATGTTGCATCATTATTTTTTATTCTTCCTACTCGTAGCGCAAATATCGCGTATTGCATGGATGAGGGATTAGATTCACCGCGAGATGGCGAATGTTCGAAAAATCGCGCGGATCATAAACGTTGCAAGGATTCAACGAATTATTCGTAATATTATTGAATTTTTTCCCTCTACCGACTCGCAAAGCTCCCGTAAATCCAATTATCAGCAGAAATCCAAATGCCTCTGGCTCTGCTATTGGCTTGACGCTAATTGATTCGAGAATCGGCGTAACGACTCTGAATGAGCATATCTGAGAGTCGGTATGTGTGTAACGTCATCGGGATTTTTTGTTCCTCCCCTGACTTAAAAGCTCGAATAAATCCGATTGCTGTTGGAAATACGAGAGCATCGTTGGCTTTGCTCATTGGCTCAAGGGTAATTCGAAAAACGGCACAGGAGCTCCGAATTGGTGTTGAAATTTCGCAAGTTCGCAATTCGGCGTTTTTCTTATTTTTTTCGAACGAGTAGTTTTGAACGAAATATTAATCATCGAATTTCCAGATTAGACGAAGTAAAAGGTAGGAAAATGAAGAAAAAGAACTACCTGGTTCCTCGTGGTACAAATGTTCACTCATGAGTTTGAAAAAATTCGCCGTTTGTCTGTTGTACTCGAAATCATGATAAAATTCACCGATGAGACGAAAACTTTGTCCAATCGCTCGCAGCCTGCTGTAAGAAAATTTGAGAAATTTTGTTTTTCTCCTCTCGAGACATCGTACCGATATTTTCGTTGAAATTTCTCGGATCAACCCACGTTCTCACGATTTTCGGAAGCTCGGTGTCCAAAGCGCGACGACTCTCGCGATAATCCATCAGAATTCTCTCGTACTGTTTGTGCAATTTTTCCATCTGCGAGATCGACAGTCTCGAATTATCCAGCAAATCCTTGAGATTTCGCGCTGCGATCGAAAAATCGTCCCTCCTCGATCGATTCTCGTCGATGATCGATTGAAGCCGTTCCGAGGCGGTCACGTTTTTCGCGCAGATGTCCGTGACGCTCTTCAGACGGGCCAAACGATTTTCCTTCAGAACTTTAGCCTGTCGAGTAATTTTGAGGAATGTCGAGAAAAAGAAAAAAAAACGAATGCCAACGAAATCACGTATCGATGCTCGCGACGAATTACCTGGTGAATTTCTTCGTTCAGCGTATCGCACAAATTGGACGTCGAGTCGTAAGGATTAACGAGCTGATGAGAAAAACTGAAAACTCGGTAAGAAGCGAGATGCGCGACTCGCAGCGATTGAATTTGTTGCAAAAGCGCTTCGAGCGTGTCGGTCGCGAGATCCAAATGTTGTATCAGTGCTGATTGTCTGTCGCCCGCAAGAGCCTCCTCCACCTCAAGAAAAAAAAATTAAAAAATCATTTTTATCGCCAAACGGTCTGTTTAAAAAATGGTAGCCAACTTTTGTTGCGGTATAAAATCGACGTGGTTCGTGAGTTATTCGCACTTTTGTCGTTTTTTCGAGCAACCAACGGGACATATTTGGCGTATTTTATGATCATTTTATTTCCCACGATTTGAGGAACAAGATTAAAAGATGGATAATTCATCGACTGATGCTTTTGCAAATTGTAACCGGAAACTTGCGAATTCGAGCAAACAGCTGAATTTCTGTACAAAATATTATCTTTTTTTCGCAAGTACTCCGATTAACGAATTTTGCTTCAAGCTTAGTGTAAAAACTTGGTATTCTGTATTAAATTGAAAAAAAAACTTTGCAAGCGTTCTTAAAAAAGCTCAAAAGTGTCTGTTCTTCGCACCTCTGACGGCACGCAACTCCTCGAAAGCAAAATCTGTCTTCTCACCTGAGTGCCAATTAACTGCAATTCCAAGGATTCGCGTATCCTCTGGGTCTTAATTTTCGTTCCGCTTGATTTCTAACTCCAAACGATTGCGAAGAATAACACGTTTCCATCACGAGGTTGCTTTTTTTTTCTCTCAGAATTACGAAAAAAATAAAATAAAATAACAGAAACAAAAATTCTACCTTCGTTTCGTGGACTCTGGCTCTTTTTTCATGCTTACATCGGCAGTTTCGACAAGCCTCGATGTAATTCGACGAGGAGCGACGGGGGGCATCCAGCAAAGGTGACGAAGAGAGCGACTGTCTCGCCGACGTAACGTCGTCGCCGTCGTCGTCAGTCGTGACCTTGAACAATTTCTTCGGACGTCTTTGAAATATGGGCTCGCTCCAGCGTGTGTAATAATTTTCATCCTTGAAGCTCATCGACATGTCCAGGGAAACTCTCAACTCCTCGTAGATGCTCCTGACGGAATAATGCGCGTTTCTAGTGACAATTTCGCCGAATAAATTGACAAATAAACGCAAACAAATCCAAGAGACGGCAAACTCACGTTTTTTCGCGCCTCCCATTGTGCGTGGGTGTTTTCCTCCTGTTTTTTCGTTCTTCTCAAGCTCGTGACGACGATGAGGATTTTTGTCAATTGCAAGAATACGAAAGTCGCGTTTACAAACCACTAACTATTTATTGTTCGATAATTGATAAATAGAAATTCAATCGAGACAGGCAATCGAGAGTGACAGACGCATGATCGTATGATTAATTCACATACATATATATTTACATGTATGAATATAAATATAAATATATATGTATATATTTACGTGTGTATATATGTATTTACGACGTTGTATTGATTTTTGCTAATATTTAAGGTTATAAATACGTGACTTATGGCTCAAGTAAAATTAAACAACATGACATAAAAATGACAAATGAGATAACAATAGATTGCTCCATCGAGACGTTGATTTTTGTTTTTTGCTGTTGGGTACGTTTTTTTCTTCTCCTTCTTCTTCTTCATTTCGACAACAAAGACAAATGGCAAACTGAAAAATAGCGATTTACGCACAGTCGCGCTCGGCCGAACGCGAATGTTTTTTTCCTTTTTATCGCGAGGAAATCATTTTTTTTTAGTGAATATCGCGAATTCTTGCGTCAAGAAAACTTGGAAGCTCCGTTACGCCTCGACGGCCTCTTCGTTGGTCGATTTTTTTTCGTTTTCGTGGGAGAAAAACACGACAATTCGACTCGCGCGTATAGAGATAAAAAATGGAAAAAATTAGCGACCCCGAGTCATGCCTCTAGTCGAGCTTTTCTTTATGACTAGACCTTCGGTACTCTATGAAAAAAAAAAATATATATGTATATGTATAGCGCGCACGAATAAAGACCATTGCTTCGATCTTTTCGGATCAAAATCGTTTTTGCCATCCGGAAAACAAATTTATTTCGACATGTATGATTTTTCCTTCTCGCGCGTTTCAGAGGTACAGTCCCGTCGAAATAGCGATACAACGCGAGTTTCAAGCGCCCCGGATCGGCGAGCATGTGAAAAAAAAATTGCCAACGATTTCAAAGGAGCGATTTTCTTTTCGCGCGAAATAAATTACTTGATTTTTCCGAAAACACGTTCGATTTTTGCCAAATTTTTTTTCCATCCCTTTGAAAACAAGGAAGAAATTCCAAAGTTCCAAATTTTCTTCTCATTTTGTTGAAAACTTTGCTCTATCGTCGTTCGCTCGAAATTCGCATTTATTTTGCATCCGCCGGGATTACGCCTGCCGAAAATGCTCAAAGAAGCCTCGTCGATTCGATAAAATTTATCAAAACTCGTACAAACATTTCGTCGGTATGGTCAATTTTTGTCAAAACAGTTTCCTCTCAAATTCGCAATCGAATGAATTCGTTGTCGATAATATTGTCATTATTTTTATCGTAATTGTATCGATAAATTTGGTCATTTTTTTTCATCATTCATCATCGCAGAAAAACGCGTCTCGCTCCGAGTAACGCAGAACGGTCCGCCAAAGGTACACAAAAAAAGTACGATTACGACGATTTTCGGGTCACTCCGTTTAACGAGACTGCGAACAATCGTGACGATGAAATTAATTAATCAAACAGAGCAGAAGAGCTGAGAGAAAAAAATCTTTTCGACTCGCGCTAGAGAGCAAAATTTTACAATTTTCCGTGCCCCCTCTGATTATCGACAATGGAACAATCCTTCGACGATACCGTCCAATATCGTGTAGGAAAAAGAAAAAGAAAACGAGAGAAAAAAAAACTAAACAATTGCAACTATCTCAAGCTGTCTCTGACGAGAGCTAATAATAATAACAATAATAATAATAATAATAAAAGACACACGCGTCTATGCCGCAAGCTCCTCGACAGGTTTCGACTCGTGTCCTAACGATAATTCGGCAATTATCATTTATCTTTCGTCGTAAACTTCGCTACTGTCGTTATTAAAGTTTTTTTTTCTTATTTCTCATTTTCCTTCCTTCGTGGTCCAGCGATTAATTTATGCGCGGATCTAAAAAAAAAAACGGAGTATTCGTCGGTGATTCTACGGAAACGAAAAATGTCATTCTGACGTAAAACTAACGCAGCGACGGAAGAACGAAACAAACAAAAAAAAAAACAACAGAGAGAGAGAGAAAATATCTTCGAGAGACGCGGGTTTCTTTTTGTTATTTGCGGTTTCCAAATTGGACATTGAAATTTCATGATTTTCTCCTCTTCGCCATCTTTCGAGAACGTTTTACGCACCCTCGCGCCCACGCCGCGGTACACGACGACGCAAAACGTCGAAGAAAAAAAAAACAGACAAATGCAAATTGTGGATTGGACCGTTATGAAATTTGGCAAAAATTCACTCGCGCGAATGAATTCCCGTTGAAGATGTTTTCGTTTTCGTTTCGTTCGTCGTCGTTTCTCGCTCGTCAACGCGCGGAAACGATGAAAACATCGTTTTTCATCAGCCTGCGTCACGTCCATGTTTTTTCACCAGTGGGCCAAAAAGTTATTCCATAAAGTAGCCTTAAACTTTATAAATCTATGTACAATCTCGTAAAATAATATTAATTTATTATATACTTCTTGTTTTTTATATATCTATATATATATATGTATGTATATATGTATATGTTTATTGTAACGTTTTGGCTGGCTGGCTGGCTGCTTTCTCACGATTCATCCAACACCTCCAATCGATGATCAACGTAACGAAGATTCAACAAAACAAAAAAAAAAAGAGAAAAAACGTTATTCAAAAAACAAATCATTCGCGAGGAACACACGCGTTTTTCCCCGTAGGATCGACAATTAATCGATCGCATCGTCGGTTCTACGAATTTTCTCATCCCTGATTATCGGACTTTTCGCGTTTCTCGTCGTTTTGGTTCTTTTTTCTCTTCGTTATTTCGTTCTCTTTTACATGTATATGTTTGTATATTTATATCTATATATATGTGTGTGTGTGTATATATATATATATATATATATATGTTGGTGTTGCTTCTTTCAATGATATTAAAATGTTTCGTTTGATTACAAGTGATGTGTATTCGTAATATCCGATATGAGTGGACAAATTCCATTTTAACGAAGCAGCGACATCTCTCGGTTGGCACAGACAGTGGCTGGGTTCGCTAAGGCACTTTCGGGGCTGATTGATCCTCCGTCGCACCCTCCAGCGCATCTATCTCTCCGGAGGTTACAACATGTGGACCTCGTACGCTCACCGGTGATGCAAAAATCGGAAAAAAGTATAGAGAATCTGCTCTCCTCTTTTTTTTTTGCAGAGTATATTCGAAATTTTCATGGGTCCGGTAATCGAAGGCGTTTGTTCAATGGAATAGAAATTTCTCGCGAGCAACGAGGAGCCTTCGTCTATCGGAATTATCGACGACTCGTCGTTTTTTGAAGAAATTATTCATGAATTTTTTCAAATTTGCAACTAAGTTCGAGCGTGCTTGAAAAGGAAAAGAATTAGGTCAACGCCGTACGAGAAAAGTTTGAGAAATTTCTTGCAAAGTTATTTTTTTTTTGAACGAATTCGTCGTTATTTTTATCGATGCATTTGGCAGCTTTTGTTTGGCGAATTTTTTCAAGATTTTTGCATCGTCGGTAAGCACGCGGAATTCGCATTCTGTCTCGGCTCTTTTGGGATCGCGCCGCCGGAAGATCCTTGAGAAGAAAAACGAAAAATTCTTCGCTCGATGCTTGGATAGCCCTTAATCATCCTTCTGCCACGGATGAATGTCGATGTCGATCCGCGAGGGTTATTCTCGGTGCTTTTTCTTCTTCGCGTTCTTCCTTCACGCGCGTAACATCAAAATCCGTTATACTTTTGTCGTTTATTTGTTTTTCGTTCACTTCCGCGTCCATTTTCATTTTTCTCGTGAGCATTGGAGTGTACGTGACGTTCGGGTTTTTTTAGTCCTCTTTTTTCGTTTTTTCATCTCTTTCTCCAGGTACGAATGTACCACACGCTCACAGCGTCTTTGTAAAGTTGGCCGGAAACATTCCTTTGTCATTGGTGCCCTCTTTTATGCCCATTAGCCAGCCCTCCTCCTGTTTGGAGCGGAATTTTTCATATCAATTAATAACAATTTATCGCGACATCGATTTCAATTATATCGTTGTTATTTTTGAAAAAATGTATCCGGTACGTCCCGTGATGGGTTTTCTCCAATTTTACCGCCAGAATCTTCTCTTTAGGAGGAAAACAAGCAAGAATAAACGAACTTTTATTTTTTTTTATCAATTATTAATAAGAATTTTTAATATCAATCAATAACAATTTATCGCGATATCGATTTCAATATTCATACTGTCGTTATATCAACTTCAATTATATCGTTGTTATTTTTGAAAAAATGTATCCGGTACGTTCCGTGATGGGTTTTTCCAAATTTTACCGCCAGAATCTTCTCTTTAGGAGGAAAACAAGCGAAAGTAAACGAACTTTTTTTTATCGCGAAAAATGAATGCACTCTCGAGAATAGAGGCATCGTGGAATATTTCGCGCGAGGATTTCGTTTCGAGCGAGCATAAAAATAAATAGCGCAGCAACGAACCTGTTCCTCGGGATCGTCGTACTCGACGACGTGTATGATCTCTCCGACATCGAACGACAATTCGTCTACGTCTTCGCGACTGTACTTGTACGTTGCTTTCACCCTGTACAAAACGCCCGGTGGCAAGTTTTCGGTTGTCGCTCCTAGAGACAAATTGGTACCATTTTCATATTCCACGTCTAGAATAATGCAATATTTTTTTCTCCGTTAGCGATGAGCCTATCTCAGGCATGATCTTTTTTTCTCCTCCTTTTGTCTTTTTTCCGCCATTTCGATGAGTACGAGGGGGGGTTAATCGTTGGCGAAAAAAGAAACGATCGACGGACGTTCGGAAATCTCCGTTCGATGGCTGATTTTCGAACGAACGCGACGATTAATGTTACGTGCAAGCGATTACATGTTAAAATCCGTGAAAACATATTCGCGCTCTTTAAAAAGTCATTTTCCAGCATCTTTCCCCTTCGCCGAAGGTTCATTAGCGCACTTTGGTCAAAATCAGCGACGAGTCAACGCGGAAATAACGGTAAAAAGCGCGAGTCTCGCGAGCAACGCGGGATCTACCGAAATTACTCGATTCTAATTGCAGGATTTTCAAAGAAAATTTCACCAAGAGTGACAATTTAAATTCTCATCAAAGTCGAGTCGCAACGATCGATCAATTTGATTGAGCTTACGAATTTCTTAAATTTATTTAAATGAGAAAAAAAAGCGTAATTCGACAAACAGGGGAATCGTCGCTTTTCGCGAGACTCGCGAGCAACGCGGAATTTACCGAAATTACTCGATTTTAATTACAGAATTTCCAAAGAAAATTTCACCAAGAGTGACAATGTGAATTCTCATCAAAGTCGGGTCGGAACGATCGATCAATTTGATTAAGCTTACGAATTTCTCAAATTTATGTAAATGAAAAAAAAAAGCGTAATTCGACAAACAGGGGAATCGTCGCTTCTCGCTTTGACGCTTCGAGTTTCACGCTCGTAAAGTGCACTCGCGATGCGGGTAACGAGAGAAAAAAAAGGGAAAAGACGTCGATACTATTTATAAGAATTACGGAGATAATCGAATCTCGCGGATGACGGCAGGAAAAAACGAGGGAACGGTTCGATGTGCTCACCGACTGGTATATCGTATAATTCCTCGACTCTCTTTGTGGGCGGTACGGCATTTTGCGGGGACGCATCTTGGTTATTGAGGGAATTATCATTGCTGTTAGCATTGCTATTGGCATTGCCGTTGAGTTGGCTCGTCGGCGAGGAGTCGCCAGCTTCGGCCGTTGCTTCCTCTAAAGCTGCAAAACGACGCAAAAACGAACAAAAGAAAAAAACGCCACTCTCAAAACACGAAGCGGAGGCGTTGACTTTTTCGAGATGCTTTTCGAGCCGCAACGGGAGCAAAACGATTGGAAAAACGTGTCTCGTTCTCGGGAGGCTCGAAAGGAAAATTGGGGCAAACCAAAACGAAAAACACCACGACGTCGACAATCTCCGATTCGCCGGAACGCGACGAAAATACGTATTTCCGCCGCTGTGAAATTTGCAACGAGAAATTCGGAAAAAAAATGTCCATTTGAAAAACGATTCGAAAAATCGTATTTTCCGTCGTGTTCCGTCGTTGCGAAATTCGAAATGTTGGAAAAACCGACGTCCCACCGATGAGAGTTTTAGTCAATCCAGTGGAATTATTTACGCGTTATCGACAATTTTTGGCAAAAAAAAAAGCAACGGAAATGGAGGAAAATAGCGAGTTAATTATATTTACCCGCTGTGATGTTGTTCTGCGGCGGCGGTTGCGTGTTTATTATCAATCTGGAATTGAAAAATTCGATTTTGTCATCGCTTCGTCCTTCCGCGATATTCGGTTTCGATTGAAAAAATGGCGAAAATCGAGCGAAATGCGCGAATTGAGCGGAAATACTCACGATGAATTGGCATTCGGTGATTTAGGCGATTGCGGTTCCGAATTTTTCTTGAGCGTGTACGAGCCCCTCTGGCTCTCGTTGGCCAATTTGTCGACTATCGCCTCGAGCTCGGAGTAAACCTGCTCCAAATGATAATTCAAACAGGTTCAATTTGACGCATCACGAACGTCCAAGATTTTTTTTTAAACTGAAGCAATAATAATAATGATAATAGTGTAATCGCGTATCGAGAAATGACGAAAAATTCAAGAATTAATTCCAAAGCGATGAAAAATTCGGTGATATTACGGAGGCTGCAGTGTGAAACAGAATTGATTATTTTTTCTCCAATGATTGCAGATTGAGCGGATTTTTCAGGATTCTGCGGTGCATTCATGAAACATACCTTGGCACTTTCGACGTGAAAAACTTGTTCAGCAGCGAAGAGCGTTTGTAGATTGGTGACGAGGAAGAGCACCCGAGAGTCGTACAGCGCTGGCAGTTCGTCGTGCAGTTCCGAATTTAGCTGCTCGTACGTACGCTTTGCCTCTTCGAGCAACTCCTTGCCTCGCGTCACTTTGAGCTCGTCTCTCTTCTTTGGATTGCACTGTAACGACTGGAAGTTGTGCCTCTGTCCATCGTAATCTACCAATTTTCTACCGCGCTTGTCGATCTTTTTCTAAAAAAATTCAACGTCGTTATTAGCACGGTATGAAAATTACATCGTATTTTTTATTGAAACAAAATCATGTTTTTTTTTATGCTGCATCATTACTGAAAAAGAAGGATAATCGAGATTCGTAATTGCACAAAAACAATGGGCATGAAATAGGTCTGAATGAATAGGTCTGAAATTTTTGAAAAATCTTGCTTACCCTCATCTCGGGAAATTGGCTCTGATACGTATTGAGCGGTACGAGAACTTGATCGGCGAGTTTGTGAGTAAAGTCCTGCCACAGCATGTCCAAATTCTGTGCCTGAACGTAAAGTAAATCATGACCGGTCCACTGGCTCTCGTAAATCTCGTTGAGGGAGTCCATGAGTGTCTTCGAGGCCGCTTGAACCGCTGATGATTCGTGTACACCATCGTGCGAACGATGCACAAAAGAAAAAAGAAAACAGTCTTTTAATAATTTCCTCGACAGTCTGGCCTTTGAGCTGCGGTCGAACGAGAGCAGAATGTCGCGAATTGACGCGTGAATAACGTCATAGAACGTACCGTGATGTATTCTTTTCAATTGACAGTTTACGAGCCTCTAAATTCATTCACAGGGTTAAACGAATCATTGCTGTAAATATACGTGTGCGTCGATGATAAATCTCATCGGGACGAGGACGAAAAATTCCGGACCGAAAATTTGAGCGCGTAGTTTTTTAAATGTTTCGGCTCTATATTGGAATAATCTTTTTGTTTTTTTTTAGGAAGCGACATAATTATTTGGTTCATCCGATAAGACGATTTTTTCGATAATTCGATGATATAACGAAATTACTCGGCTCTTCGAGCACCTTTGGGAAAAACGCTCTCTCGAGCGATATTCGATCGAAGAGAGACGAAGCTGACGCTACTTTCCTGACCCACTTAGAGCCGTCCCGGCGAGTGCATTCACCTATACCTTAATGACATCGCGACGGTGTCTTTTTTTTTTGCATCTCCGTGCAAACGACCATTTGTTACAGTCGCCCAGCCAACGCGTATTTTCATTGTCTCGTGAATGGAGAGGAAGAAAAAAAAAGAAATTCAGCTAATGAGGCTTGTTTTCGAATATTCTTGTTCATCCGTAAATCGATATCGGGGCGCAGTCGATTTCTCTATCGTACACGCCGCGTGATAAAGAGTCTCAGGCTCACTCCTTGCTGTTTTCCATCTCTTTGTCGATTGTACCACGTTCCTCGTTGAATTATCGCAGCCAACGTGAGAAATTAAGGTTAGTTTCGTGAGGTGACATATACAGGGTGTCCCAAAAGTGCATGCTCGTGATTTAACGGTACTTTGGGGACGTGATTCCAAGTCGAAAAGTCCTCGAGCACTTTTCGATTCGATGCGTCCTCGTTGAGTTATCCATCGATTAACGGAGATGGACCAATTTGACGATTGGCTCAAACTTTGACGATCGATAACTCGTTAGATTTTGGTCGTACGAAAAACTAGTTGAATACATTTCTGTTCGGAACGTCATCCCGAGTCTAGCTTCAAATTTTCAACACCGAAATTTGAGACACCCTGTATATCTCACGATCGAGAACACGTCATCAATGTAGAAATTGAGATTAGATTGCGTATTTTCGTCTTAAATTCTAATCATATCTTTACTCGTTTTTTTTTTCGGCGTTTATCGACGATTGATCGTGAAATTCATTGAAAAATTTAGCGACAGTCTCGATAACGTCGAAATAACGCGCAGCTTCGCGAAAACAATGAAAATACTATTTTTATCAATTTTCTTCTCTTTTCCGATACTTTTCCGTCATATTTTTTTGCATCCCAATATCCCGCGATTGTAAAGATGTCACGCTCAAATTTCCATCGTTGAAACACGAGAAGAGTAAAGTGAAAATCGAATACAATAATTTTCTAAATTTCCGCTGTTCTCCCATCGTAGAGAAAGTACGCATTCGCCAAAGTACGTTTGCCTGCTTTTTCTCGTACTATTATGTACAATTGTTAAGACTGGAATACCAATGACGTTGGAAACGAGAAAAATAAAGAGAGAGAGAGAGAGAGAGGGTCCTCCTTAACGTACAACGAGTATTTTCTCATTTCTAACGACGTCCTACGAGCTATTCCATGCAAAATCAGCCAGCTGCGAGAGCCAATAAGCGTTTTTTTTTAAATATCAACTTTCGGATACTTTTCAAAAAGCGAAATGACCATTCGGATTTTCACATTTCTTCGCGACGTGAATATTCATTCTCTGTCATCGGAATTCCAAAATTCAAAATGGCGGATCCAACATGGCCTACCAAAGTTCGAAAAACCGTCGAATTTCTCCCAAAACTGGCATACGGGGCTGCCGGGTTCGAATTTTGAATTTTTGAATTTCGGTAATCCGACGAAAGATTCGTAATCAGCGACCTCGAAAACCCCCGTATAAGAATTCGTCGACTGCAAAAATGTCGTCCGCAAAGGGTTGAACGAGAATCATCGATCGATTATACGTGGAATGGCCCATAGAAAGTATGTACAGGTAAAAGTTTCGCAATGTTTGGATTGTCTAGGAGTGTGTGTGTGTGTGTGTGCTATATATAGGCTTGCGGCGTCTCTCGATTTGACCCGGCAGGAACGCAGTGCACCGCACTTTGTACACCGCAGGAATTATGAAGGCATTACAAACGTAAGGGGCTATAACGTACGTACATGTATACACGAGGCGTATTATCGAAGGGGAAAGCTAAAGCGGCTCGCGGTTTAACGTCAAGAGGTGGTCGACCTCACGGATTTTTATTTTCTTCACTTTTTTTTTTCTTTCCACTTTTATCCATCCAGTTGTCCAATAACGCCCGAAGCTATCGCACGGACTCGATGAAATTTCAGAGAAAAATCTCGCGCAAGTTTCTCCCGCGATCTCCTGGTCATTATCGATCGAAGGTTCACAGCAGTTTCCCGCAACTTTCGTCAAAAGTTTCCGCTCTCGTACTTCCTACATCTCATTCCTGACGTACATCCTAATTGCAATTTAATTTGACGAGATTTGCGAATGCAAATACGAATTTTACGGGTTTTCAAAAAGAAAAAATAGTCGATCGGAAAAATGTTGGCCGATTGTTTTTTTTCGAATTATTTCGTTGCGAAGGTCCTTGAAGGTCATCATTAAAGTCGCATGGGAGTGTCACCGCGAGGGAACGTCGGTACGACGATGAGGATCCCATCCGTCGCGTGTTGACGCGCGTGTAATCTCGTTGTGGTTAAAGAGAGTGTGTGAAAAATAAAAAATAAATAAAAAGAACGAGGTCACGGTGACGCAAGGTTGTGCCCACTTTTCGTCTTCGTTTTTTTCTCTTTTTTTCATCCCGCGAGCGATTGTTGCCACCGCCGCGGTGTGTTTGGTTTGTTCGCCGACGACAACGACTCGTGTTACACGCGTTAATTCGAGTCCCGCTCTATAAATACCAGCGCGGCATCTCCGTGCGAGAAACACACGGTTTTTCTTTCCACGAGTTCGCTGTTTCATCCTGCTGTGAAAAAATACCATCTCTCGTGGATTTTTCACAAAAGGAGAACGAGAGAGGCGAGAATCGATGGGGATCATTAATGGAGAACGGTATTAATTTATGACTTCTCGATTGTCTCATCTATTTTTGCGTTTGAAGCGTTCGAAGAAACGACGGAAAGTTTTCAACGAAACGACCATGAGATGAAGCGATCTCACGAGGGGAAATTAATGTACATGTGCTTTTTTTTATTCTTTTTTCCAAAATATCGGAATGTATAATAGCGAATGATGTGTTGATAAAAATTGAAACAGGAAGTAGGAATAAAGGGGGAGGGTCATAGGATCGGGAAAAGATTATACGCAGGCATATTAATAAAATTACGAAAATATATTCATGGAAATCGAATGTGACCGACAGATTAAAAATAAAATGAATAAAAATAAATAAATAAAAATAAAAATAAATATTTGTTGATTTAAATTTGAAAAACTGTACTTTTCGTACATTCGTGCTTTCTTACCGCTGTGTATTTTATTCACAGAGAGAGCGAAGAAAAAACTTGTATTACAAATTTTTCTGATCAATGTCGTAAATTCGGTGGATTAAAATACAAAAAAAAAAGAATAAAAGAAAACACGCGACGACTCACCTCGAACACACCTGATGTAATTGTTGAATTCCTTCTGGAGTCTGTTGGCGGAATTCTGTTGCCTGGTGAAATTCTGCAGGTGCTCGTCGAATATGTCATCCGCGGTTCTGTCCACCTTGCCCAAATTCTGAAGGAACTGAAAAACGGTAGGAAAAAAACCACATTTGAGGCAAAAGACTTTGAAGATTTTTCGCTCTGACGGATTCGGGAATTTCGGAAAAAAAAACGTTGGCAGAATTTGAAAATCGTCGACACTCGACGATGTTGAAATTGCCATCATCGGAGATCAACGAAACCGCGAGTATTTGTCAGTTTTCTTTTGAAATGTTTTTTTTTTCACCGTTTTTACAGGTGTTTTCGAAAATTGCGAAAATTTTTTCCGCGACGATGCAAAATTCAGCATCGTGACACTCCGGTGGTAGATTCAAAAGCGTAGGCGCTAAGAAATTCAAATATATTTATGTGAATTTTTTTTTTCAACGCGTGGGCAATAAGATAGGAATCTCGACGGACTTTATTCCCTACTAAATCGTCGTCGTCGTCGTTTTCGTATCGCCTTATAAGCCCAGCTGCGTTCCTATCCGATGCGTACAAGTATACGAAAATTGAACGAAGTAACAAACAACCATCAACTCGGTTTATAATCGCGATACAACGAGAATAATCAGCAATCTTGTAATTTTTCAAACTTTTTGTTTATTTTAAACATTTTAAAGCGATTAAAACAAAACTAAAAGATATTACAAAAATGTCCACCAAGCACATTGACTTTGAATGATAACGATACCAAAAGAATTATTACGAAAACGCGCAGGAAAAATGTTGAAAAAAATTATAAGAGTCATCTCGTACGAAATCAATTCGTTATTTGTTTTTTGACACACTCGTGATTTTTTATCCGTTTTTTTTCATCGTTTTGTCGTTTTTTATTTATTTTAGGAAATTTAAGAGAGCTCTTTAATTGTCAGTAATTATCAATGACAATGACGAGTATTTAGCGATTAAAGGCTAAAAATGAAATCGTGCAAGAATCGCGAGGCGAATGAATAATTGACAAAAAAAAATACTCTTCATTTTTGTACCCAAATGCTGATTTTCGATCACGGGAATTATCGCTCGATTTTCGATCGCAAGGAAAATGAGAATCCGAGTGAAATTCGTCACCGGGATGGGTCATTACACCGGGAAATGTTGGGAAAAATGCCAGAAGTTTACAACGCGCCTGTCTCGTAAATCCATCGCCTTCGTTGTTACGCGAGGATAGTCGCGAATTCGAGCGTAATTTGACATTTCGAAAACATGACTTTTCATCGCCAACATCCGAAAAATGTATATCATTTATTCGATGGAAAATCATATTTTCTTTCAACAAAATTGTGCACTTTGCGAAATGAACGATCAGCGACGGACTCAACGAGGAGAAAGCGGGAGTGTAAGGCGCGTGCAATTTGCTTTTTTTTTACTCGCAAGGATTCGGTGTTCCATGGAGTGTGAGATTGACAATTTTCCGCGCCGTCTTTCCTTCCTCGTCTAGCGGAAGTGGAAGAGAAAAAGTCCGATGGTTTGCAAAATTTTTTTTTTTCACTCTCCTATCGTCGAATTATTTTTAATAATAAGAATTCGCCGAATTCCCCCGATTTTTATTCTCAATCCGAGGCCGAAAAAAAATGAATTATTCCGACTGTGGATCAACGCAAGTGCATTTGCCAATGGGATGATAAAAATGGGAGCCATGTGATTGCATTATTGGCCATTATTGAAGAAAAAATAAATCGTACTCGAATACATGTTCGAGGCCAGTGTGACGTCGAGGCACGCGATAAATCGCAGGCAAAGCTCGAGAAGCGGACGCAGACGCGAGTTATTTGCACTCTTTTTTTTCGCGAGCTTCGTCCGTCTGTTTCGTGCAAAATCCAAAAATATCCCGACGGAAAAAAAAACAATTGAGCGTAGAACGAATGGATGAAAATCCTACTTGGGAGTAAATCTCGCGTTGGACTTTACGCGGTCTGTCATAAAAAAAAAAAAAAATAGCCAGGGAAATCATCGTCGACGAAACTGAAGAATCGAGAGTTTCGGTTTATGATTAACAAGGATCGAAGGTGTTTTTTTTATTGATGAATCGCCTTTGATAAATTCGCGATTAAAAAAAAAAGAAACGACGAATCAGGTTTCGATTTTTCTCCATTAATGAGAACCGAGTATCGACAGTGCTTTTGAATGAAATCATTCATAATTAAAATAGAAATGAAGTCATCCATGCGTTAATATTTGCTTGGGAAACGTCGATATTAGTTTCTGTTAAATTTATCCCACGTGCTATCGTATGAGAGGCCAGCCGAACGAACAGTATTCCTCTTTGTGGGTATTGGAAGTTTGAGAAAAATTAATGAAAATTCTGCGAATTTGAAAATATATCATAAATTCTATATATATCTGCAAATATTATCCGTAAATAAATTTGCATTTTGCTGCTTTATCGAACGATGCAAATTTCAAAAGCATTAGTTAATTCGCGCGGATATTCATCGTACGAAAACCTTCGTGTAAAATCGGCATTTATATATACAGGGTGTCCCATAAATACTGAACTTATTTTTTGCGTAATCTGTCAAATTCGGTAACTGTCAAATTCAAGCATATCGCCGATGAAAAAAATGGTCTTTTAGTCATAAAAAATTGTCATTTTTTTTCGAATCAAACTTGTACCTGCAATTTCTCTTGTTCGTCTTTTCTCCGTCTAGCTACCAGCTGGCAAGGTTTGTCCGTTATTCGAGGGACACCCTGTACATTTGCGCGTGTGCATTTATTTTCCGCGATGCAACGCTACTTATCTATAATTAGCTGCGGGCTATGCCGTGATCGTCTATTTCAGAAACGATAAATGTATATACACCTTGGTACAGAGAGGTTACGCACCTCGGAGGCTGTAAGAGCCGTGTGCTCTAGAGATGGAAGAGATTCGGAGAGAAAATCTGTAGCGCGCTCTCTCTCTTCTCGAATCAATGTTTCGAGCACGTATCGCCGAAAACTTTGCGGCACAAACCGGAAATGGCAGTGAAAATAATGCACTTTTCGATTATTGATTCGTCAAAAAAAAAAATATATATATATATGCGCTAATTATATACGATTCTCCGAAGAATTCGGAGATTAGATTCGACGTTATTTTCTCCGAATTTTCAATTTATCTCGCAACAGAGACGCAGACTCGAAGTTTGCATTTATGGATTTTCGTGTTTTCGGATTTTTCATCTATTTTTCAATTGTTTATTTTTCAATTGTTATTTTCAAATATATATGCAGGAATATCGTACTAGGTTCGCAGTGATAAATTTCACAGTTGAATTTTACATTCAAGATCGAGACTCGAATTTCGAGCTGAATGATGAAAAGAACTTTTCGTCAGTGCGAATTCGCCGATTCCGTGAAAGATGACGACGGGAGACTTTGAGAGGAGAATGAAACGACGAATCAGCTTTTTGCATATCTCGTTTTTGAGGAATTTCTTTGTTCGCTTGTCCGTAGACCTTGCCGCTGGATCGGATTTCTCGTCTCCTGCACTCTATCGTGAAACTGAAGAAGAAAGCTCGAGAGGGAGTCAAATTTTCCAAACGCCGGGGTTAAAAGGTAAGTCGCTTTTACACGCGTGCAAACTCATTGAAGACGAAGGATTATGCGCTAATTCCGATCGAAAAGAAATTCCGAAAAGCCAAAGAGCCAAATTCCATCATTTTTCAAAAAATGTCATTCTTCCAGCTCATGCTGGCGAAATAAAAAATGTATCAAAGACTCCATCATCGAGATATCGGACGCTTGAAATTGGTATTTTTAGCGGATGGTAAAAAAAAGATTCACCGCGTTTCGTCATTAAAATCATTACGAAAAAAGAGAGTGTACCCGTGGTGCATACTTCTTTTTATTTTCTTTTTTTTTTTCCGGTTCATACACAGACACACTTCTTCAGCGACGAAAACATTTTTCTCAACGATATAATGCGTAATTCATTCGTCGTCTTATTAATTACGAGAAGAGAACGATTTTTAATTGCTGTGTATTATTTTGTACGAAAACAAAGAGGAGGTTGCATACTGCAAATACGCTGGGAGACGTTCAATCAGTCTGAATATAAAACTTGCATAAATCGGCGCGTTTGTGCGCATGCATCGAGTTGAGAGATAAGATAACCGCTGCATATTTTATGCATCTTCCCCCTCTCGTTTTATTCCTCGATCGAACGACAGTGCGTGTGTCTCATAAAAAAAAGAGGTCTTCGACCCTGTCATCTCGAGGTACATTTCACGAACTTCGCTAAATTGCTCTCGAAATAAAAAGGAATTTTGAAAACGTTCAACGACGTGAAAAAAACACTCTTGGCGAGACAAGGATGGTCTTAAATCGCTTTTCGCGATTATTTTCATCGATCCGACGATCGATGAAAATAACGCCGGCTGAGTGTTCATTTATACGATAAATTCGATATTTAATTTATCGAAATGATAATGATATCTGCACTTTTTGTAAAAGTTTTTCCACAATGCTTTCTCCGGGAGAAAGCGCATCTCCTTTTTCGCCCTGTCACAGAGAAAGTTTTCGCAAACAGGGGGGCAAAATTACGAAGGAACGCAGCATAGAAATATATTCATCAAGTCAATTTGCTCTTCCTCTCCAAACGCTCTTCCTATACCTTCCTCTCGCCTCAAACTCCACGTCGTACCAAGCTCGAATGTCCGACTCGTCACTGAGACTCTGTGTTACTTTTTCAGCATCGAGGAAAACGAAAAAAAAAAACCGAAAATTTCGTAATTATTATTCGTTTTTATTGCTGTTATCCCAAGAATGCGAGATGGTCAATAATTTTCTCTCACTTCCGGCCTTACTTTGAGGCTTTTTCAATTGAAATTATGACGTTCGTCATAAAAGGAATATGGATTTAGAGCGATGGAAAAAAGAGGAGGGAAAATGGTGAGTCGCGCATCGTCGAAGGAAGAGGGAAGCTGCGGGACCATCAGGGGGGGGGATGAGAATCGGAATGTTGGCGCGAGGTTCGGACAACAACCTCTCGCGGATGGCTCGTGCCCGAAAGCTCGTTTCGGTTGTTTGCCGGTCGATCTTAAACCGTCCAAGGATCGTGATTCGTTCGAAGAGAGGTCAAAAAAAGCTCAGGGAAAGCACACAAGTTCAGGGCGTCAAAAATTTGGGGAACATTTTTTTTTTTTTAATAATAATAAAATGAGTTCAAGAGTTTAAAAAACTCAATCATTCTCGCGTATTCGGAAAAATGAATGAATTTATTTGATATAAAAAAATGAGTGTTTTAAATTCGTTTCGTATTTTTCTTTTTTTTTCAACAATTTGTTAACAACTTTTTCATACGCTTTCTATGCCCAAGATCAAGATGCTCGACAGATTTTTTTCATCCCCGATAAGTACCCGAAATATTCGCCCTCTATTTCGTTTTCGTTGGGCTTGAAACTGCAGAACCTGTATTTACATCCTTGAAATATTACAAAAGAAAAAACTGCTCAAAAGAATTTTGTTTGAATTGATATTCCCGTTTGAAAAAAAAAACACGGCTGAAAGGAAACCTCGATTAAAAAGTTCCTCAACCTGTATCATTCACAACGCATCTGTTTTTTTTCTCTCTCCGTTAAAGCCTGGCTTTAAAGGCGTTTAATAAAACGTATATATCGAATATTCATATACAGGGTGTCGCAAAAGTCGATCCCGAAAATTTAGCGCTACATCGGGGATGACGTTCCAAGTCGAAAAGTCCTTTAGCGTTTTTCGATCCGACGAATCCCCGCTGAGTTATCGAAGAACATAGTCGGACCGATAGGACGCGTGCGCGCGCTCTCTATTGGCTCAAACTTTGACGATTGATAACTCGTCAGGTTTTGGTCGTACAAAAAAATACTAGAGTACACTTTGACTCGGAATGTCAACCTGAATCTAGCTTCAAATTTTCAACATCGCGTTTTGGGACACCCTGTATATATCCATACCGCGTTCCCTCGCGTTGCGGCACGATGATACCGTAAGAAAAGCGATGAGGCTCGCGCGAAAAGACGATCGAGCGAAACGAATGGAACGAAGGAGATACAGCATCATTCCCGGAGGATGGCGTTATGTGTTCGAATCTCCGGAACAGGATTCTTAAGCACGTAATATATACATACGAGCGTTCAAACGATACGCCAAACGGGACGTTTGAAGAAAAAAATATATATCCCCGCTGAGAGATAATTCCTGTGCGAGAAGCACTCAAATTTCTCTGAGGAATTCTTCGAGCGTAGGAAATATGGATAAAAATTCATTTTATCGGAGATATTTTGAGAAAAGGCGGTTTGTGGGGGAATTGTGCAAAAAAATCGACCGAGGAAAAAACGAAAGCTCGAAACAACCTGTAACGCAATTGAAAAGTATCGCGGATCAGAGCAGAACGCATAAATCCTACGGTCTTTCTCTTCTTACCGTAACATTCCATTCGTTCGATTTATTCGCTGCGTATTCATTTTTTTCCAAAACAACAATCGAGATAAATTCACACCTATAGCCGCGAGAATCTCTCACCGAGCATCTCGTGCTCGGTTTCTTCTTCTGGGCTCTCGTACCGCTCTCGTCAAGTTCTCTCGCCCTCAAAGCGATATAACCACTATCTTTTACTGACCAGAGAGTTATAACGGAACATTGTCGTCCACGTTCGTCCAATGGAGGTATTTTTGTACGAAACTTTATTTTACGTGTGTATATATACGTACATGTATATGTTATGTACACACTCACGTGGTAATACCTTCAATTTATGCACGTATGCAAGTGTGTATGTAACATTACACGTATACGTGTATTATGCGTCTACATACACTTATGTAGACGTATAATTTTGTGCTATATCGCAAGCTCGTTGTGCAGAGACGAGGTAATATAAACGGAAAGATGTCCCGTTTAGTTGGCTCGAGAGCCAGCGGTCAAGAATGCCCGAAAGTATATTTTCGACGCCAAGCTAAAGAGTCTCTCTTCTCGTGCCGTTTCAAAAGCCCCCTTATGATTCTTATCGTCCCGATAAACGAAAAGAAAATATGAGGATAGAATATTGAAAGACAAAATAAACACCAAGCGAAGAAAACGCGAGGCAAAAAAAATGCATGCTGGAAGAGGGATACGACGGGGAGAAAAACGACGATCGGAATTCGTTGAGCTATCAATTTCTCACGCATCTCCATGGAAGAAGAATTTTAGCTCGATCGAAATGAAAACAATGCGAATTGAGATAAATACGATAAATGAGTTCCTATCCTTACTCTTAACATTATTCTTTCCTGGTGTTATTTGCTCAAAAAAAAAACCTGAAAGTAAAAAAAGATTGAAAACTGGACGAGCGAAAAATGCATTTGTCTTGTGTCCGTTCGTGACCACGTGCTCCGCGAGCCTCTATTACTTCCCGATAATAAAATCAAAGTTTACAGTCGGTGGCCAACGTAACCATGAAGCGTTCCGAGCGGACTGACCGGGATCAGGTCGCGTGAGCGGTTTTAAAGAGACTGTGATACGCGAGAGCACGAGAGAAAGGCGTTCAACGAAGGAAGACAGGCGATTAATCACTTTTTTTCTTTTTTTCAAGGCCGCAACAAACCGGAAGGAAGCATATTCTTCCTTCCTCTTCCCCCTAGACCGGCTATCGTTTGTTCCGATTTACTTTCCAACGCACAGTTGCACGTTTTACGAAGCTCTGAAATCGAAAGCTCGAAGCTGCCACCGATAAATCCGAATTTTTAGCAGCGATAATTATCTCATCCGGTAATTTTGTTTTCGATGTGTGCTCGTACACCGGACGGAAATTAATGGCCCGAAAATTTGACGATTCTTCGTTCGGATGTCCAAACAGCTGACGCACGTGTTACTCTCACTTAAGGTAGTTGCCTCGCGACAGTCGCGCTTGCAAGACTTTGCGGACCAGCTTTGGTCGTTCAATATTTCATTTACGACATTACATTAATATTTATATATTTCACAACACCATACCATACCACTCAATGAATCTTTCTACTGTTTCTTCTGATTAAATTGAAAAAAAAACTGCATAATCGCTAAAGAAACTTCTAAAACAAAACAAAAATATCTAACTTTGAATACGTTCAATGTATACGAATATTTCCTTTTCGAGTTTGATGATCTCGTGATGTGGAACGTGGGACAAATGTCCCGCCTGCATCGCGCGACTTTTGTGAATGAATTCAGAGACGGAGTTGTAAAAAAAATTACGCAATAAGGGAAGTAAATAGAGGCCCAAGTACGCGAGTTTAAAGTTGTACATACCGGGTGGAAAAGAATTAATCGTCGATGAAATTTCGCGAGGGAAATTATTCAACGTTTTTTTTTATTTTACCGACGGTCGGAGCTTGTTTTCTCGCTGGCGCAGTTTCGATCGAACGCGAACTCACGTAGCTGAACGATAAGAAACGTGAAAAGACGGATTTTTTTTTGTACAGCGCGAAAAAATAGCGGGCTGCACGTATATGGGAGGAAGGAGCGTTTTTTCGTTGTGGAAAAGGCGCATGTGTCGTATGAGCACGAGACGTTCATTCGCTGCTCTATAAAGTTATGTGAGAACGCACCTGAGTATACTGTTGCTTCTCCTCTTCGATGCACGTTCGCTCCTCGCGTTTTATTTTTCTACACACAGTCAATGTTACATCCAAGTCCGCATCGGATGATCTTTGCACTGTTATAAATGTGTTATTGCACGCAATTGTAAACGGTATATACACCTACTCGGAGACGACATACAATGCCACTGTAGGTTAAAAAAAATGACTGTTTTTTTTCGTCCTCAAACTCTCTCCGAGTGGATAACGTCACTTTGCCCGACGTTGTCTCAAACGGCGAGTCTTTGCAGCGAGAGCTCGCTCACCGTTAATTCGAAAGAAAAACGCATTTTTCTTCAATTTTATTCAAAAAAATTCCCCAGTTTTTCCACAAAATTTGTCGTTTTCTTTCTACGTCTCCAACGTTCCCAGTGTTTTTTCTCTTCCAAATATCTGTCTGAGGAGGTAACGCCTCTTACCTCCGATCTGCAAGAGAAGAATGTTTCTTCGCTTTTTCGATAAATTTTCCGAGTTTTTCTGTGAACGAAGCTTTTACGATGTATTACAGATGGTTTTTTTCGAAATATTACTTTTTTGACTTTGATAACGAATCAGCGGCAGTATTTTCGATTTTTTCCAAAAAAAATGTGCTTCTTGCGATCTCGTAACGTTATCTTGGATGAAAAAAGAGGTGCGACTATTCGACACTTTTCGATGCGGTAAAAATAACACGCCGAGTATCTCCCAAGATTGTTTTATTCGCCGAGCTCCCTAAATCGATACCTGAGAGCTGCAAGAAATATGCAAGAGAAGAATGTTTCTTCGCTTTTTCGACAAATTTTGCGAGTTTTTCTGTGAACGAAGCTTTTACGATGTATTACAGATGGTTCTAGATGGTTTTTTTTTCGAAATATGACCTTTTTGACTTTGATAACGAATCAGCGGCAGTATTTTCGATTTTTTCCAAAAAAAATGTGCTTCTTGCGATCTCGTAACGTTATCTTGGATGAAAAAAGAGGTGCGACTATTCGGCACTTTTCGATGCGGTAAAAATAACACGCCGAGTATCTCCCAAAATTGTTTTATTCGCCGAGCTCTCGAAATCGATACTCGAGAGTCGTTTGCGGACACAAAGAGGAATATTTGTCGACGATATATCCCTATCTGGAAGATACGTTTGCGTACATTCTGCAAATGATGAATATGCATGTTTTTCAAAGCGAACACCCACACAGCGGTCAAACGACGCAAACACACACGATTGAATCACCGTGCCAGAGCACTCGGGCGGTGTACGCGCGAGACAGCAGCCGTAAAAGGCGAGAGGGAATTTTTCGACTCGTGACTCGATGCGCGAGGATGAAAAATGAAAAAAGGTCCATCGTTTCGACGGACAAAGTCGCGCAGGGTAGTCGAGGATCAAAAAGAGAGTGCGCTGGACAATTTCGATCGACGAAATTTCGAAAAAAAAAAACGCGACCATCGAGAGACATTTTAACGTCGTTTATTCGCAATTTCCGGTACCGGAAGTGTTCCTACGTATTTTCGATAATTCGCGCAAACATCGTACGACGGAAATTTAACGAGCGATGAAAAAAGGATCGTAAAATGCTTCGTCGAGTTTACGTTCATCTCGCCCTGTGCTGAAATAACATAAAACATCGCGCAACATTCTTATTCAACCGAAATTAAATTTGTCACGGCGCTGCAATTTCGCGTCAAGGCTGCGTGCAATTTGCGCGCGTACGTGAAATTCAATCCCGCGTCGTGTGTACACGCGGATGCAAAAGTTTCGTTTCGCGATTGCGCAAAAACTCGTTTGCGCGTCTTGGATCGTGGGACAAATAATGCACGGCGAGTTATTGAAAAACGTCATCAATGGCGGATGATAAAATGACTTCGTCAATGACGTCCCAACTTTGACCGCCATAAAGTTGAAAACTGAAAATGACGATCTTGACGTTGACGTCATTCGACTTGAACGAAAATCTGAAACTTTTCGATTTTTCAAAATGCAATTTCCCGAATTTTCGTACCGTCTTTCTTCCTTTCGCGAGTAATTTTGAAAAATTGGTGAAAAATATCCCCGGCAAATTTCCGAATATATTGACTATATAAAAAATACGTTTTTATCGTACATTCCGTTGGATTCCAACGGTGCAAACTTCGAAATCATTGGAAAAGAAAATCGCGTCGACGGAAAACGAAATTAAAGGGGGAATTCTCGCGGCACGGAATCGCTCTCGCGACTCATCTCGGGGATGAGTTTGCGTACGCGAGTGTAGATGTGCGCGTGCTCGGGCTGTAATTTAATTACCGCGCTTCAATTGTAAACATCGCGTTTGTCGCGCGCAAATTGGGTCAAAATACGCGACCTCGGTTCTCCCTAAATTGTCGGCTACAATTTTTTTTTTTTTCAGAATAATTCGTGTCATCCACCGTAATACGTTACGAGAAAGGAAACGCAACACACTCGCCCTCGTAAAAATGATTTTTACGGTCTTCGGTTTCCATCCCGTATTCGGTGATTTTAAGGGGAATAAATATTTTTGAGGCACCAAATTTTTCGTTTTTGGCTCTTTTTTTTCGCATTTCAGCAGTCGAGACACGGACAAAAATCGAGAAATTCGTATTTTCGTCAAATCCCAACGGTGCGAACTTTGAAAAATCGGGAAGTCAGGAATAATGAAAATCATGGGAATTTCGAGTCTGCGAAGATCGAAAATCGCCCATAAAATCCCACCCTGGACGACACACGAAAAGACGAGGAAAACCCTGTTATTTTCTCTCGCAACAACAACAATAACGCAACGAATAATACCACTATGAAGCATAAGAAAAAACACAGAAACGATCGATTTTGATCAAGCATTCAACGCGCCAAAACGATCATTTTCGCATCATTCCGAAAGGGCTATCAACATCGCGCCTCGACGTGCCAAGTTGTTCCGCGATTTTGGCAATCGCGACGCGTGAAAAGAATATGAAAAAAAAGAAAACACATCATCCAAATTGAGCAAAAAAGTGGAATGTACGAAAAATTGAGCAAAAAAAGATCGTATTATCGTGGGGAATTCAGCGCGGATCGTTATTGTGAATGAAACGGGTGCGAAAAAGTGTGCGGGTGTATCACACAGGAACGATCCGAATAAACGACCCAATTCAATTGGCGAGCAATGCCAGAAGCATTACCGGCGCAATAAAACCGTAGGAGAGAGAACAAACGCTCGGGAGATGAAAACGTGAAAAGGTCGACTGAGATCTCCGGCGCTTACATACTATTTTATATAGCATATACTAAATGTGTGCTGTGTGTGTCTAGGTGTTTCTCTCTCTCCGTGTGTGTGCTCTCTCTCTCTCTCTCTCTCTCTGTGTGCGTGCGTGCGTGCGCGCGCGCGCGTGTGTGTGTGTGTGTGTGTGTGTGTGTAAATGCACAGAGATACATATGTGTAATGATTCGTTTCATTTCCGTCGTCCTGACGAACCGGCTTTGAAACTCGTGCATGAAGACTAAACTTTGCATCGGTTCGTCACTTCCTGCCTTGGATTACGTGCATTTCGTATGCAACGGGTGTTGCCTTCAGCTCGAAGAGAAAAACTGACGAAACTGACGAAACTCACGAAACTCACGTATCGCTCGTACGGGGGTACGTGCGTAGGTAAAGTACACAAGCTCTCGCGGTACGTCACTAACACGATCGTGCTTTTAGACATTCATCAAGTTACAACTGACATATATATACGTATACCGTCGACCCACGCCGACTAGCCTAGAAATATCATCCCGATTCCCAATTAAATTAGCATTTTACGATTTCTCTCCGACTCCCTGCCTCCTGACATCCCGTTCCGAGACAATCGCCGCCGCCGTCGTCCTCGAGACAATCGCCTCGCGTACCGGTTGGATTTTGCGCCAAAAGTTCACAGCAATAAGTGGGACAGGAACGATACGGATTCGCGACGAACGTACGCAGTTATCGCTTCAATCGGATTAATTCGGACGAGAGGAAAAATATTTATGTTTTATAAGAGTGTAATTATTGAAGTAATTACGGTGTAAATGTTGCGAAGAAAAAGGCGTCAAAATCGGAAAAAAGTGGAACCGTTGGAGAGCAGAGAAAAAACGATCGAACGTTTCACGACATGAACGAATAGCGTAAAATACGCTTTTACGTCTGATACGAGATAAACGAGGAAAAATCGATGAAATTTTTCATCCGCCTTCACGCCGAATTGACGACGAATGTACGCAATTATCGGCTCAATCCGATTAATTCGGACGAGAGGAAAAATATTTATGTTTTATGAGAGTGTAATTATTGAAGTAATTACGGTGTAAATGTTGCGAAGAAAAAAACGTCAGCGTCGGAGAAAAGTGGAAGAAGAATTTCCACCGTTGGAGAGCAGAAAAAAAAACGATCGAAGGTTTCGCGACATAAACGAATAGCAGCGTAAAATCCGCTTTACGTCCAATACGAGCTGAACGAAAAAAAAATCGATGAAATTTTTCATCCGCCTTCACGTCGATTTACGACGAAAATTCGCGTGTTATCGGGTCCTTATACTCGAAGCTCAATGAGACGAAACAAAAAGATGATGAGGAAATTTTTTTTCGCGCGAACAGACGGAGAGAAAAATTGGCGAGTGAAAATCCGAGATGGGTGCGGATATACACGAGGGAAAACGAGCGATATTTCGCTGCGAGAGATTCGGGTCTCTGCACGCATTCGTCGTGCGAGATGCGTTCTCGCTTATTTATATACACGCGCGCTTCTTGAGCGACGATTCTCGTCTCTCTCTCGTTTTCTCCCTGGACCAGGGCCAGATTTTCACCGGACTTTGGGGTGAAAACGGGAGCGCCCGTCTTGGAGAGTTTCACTCTCGGTTTGGGATCGAGAGCGCGGTCAAACCGTCTCGCACGTCGCGAATCACACGCGAATAAATACGCTTGTGTGTCTCCGCGTCTCTACACACACAAACGCATATATATATATATATGTACACACACACACCATGTACAACGTGTATATATATAAATGGATAATAAAAGACGTTTTAACGAGTGAGATTCCGGGATAAACGAGAGACTGCGCTCCCCGGGATTCGCCCAATTCGAAACTTGTTGCCCCAACACGTGTTGGACGTAAAAACGACGTTTTTTTTCTCTTTTTTCCCATTTTTTTTCACTCCCGAATGTTTCTCACCGAATCTATGAAAAAAAAGGTCGATTTCGCTGCTAAAAATCCGACGAGAATGTTCTTCGATGTCAAACAGGAACGGCCATAAAGCAGTCGACCAGTTTTTGACGAATCACTCGAAAAGAGTTCATTAAGGGGATGTCTTACATCCGTAAATCGAAGTTTAGAAAAATTCTCCGTCAAAATCTATAAAACGAATCGGTTTGAAATTTGTCGTGAGTATTTAGTGACGTAGCCCGGAGGGACTGACGATTTTAGAATTTCGAAATTTTGAAAATTTTTTTACTCTACAAAAAATTTTTTTCGAAAAATTTCGAAATTGCGAAATCGTCATTCCCTCGGTGTTGCGTCACTAAATACTCACAAAAAATTTCAAATCGATCCGGTTTAGGGATTTTGCCTGAGAATTTTTCGAAATTTCGATGGGGGAGGGGGTATCCCCCGTGGCCTTAAGGGGCGGTGCACGCCGGCGTTCGCGCCATCCCCGATCGCAATCGAGATATCAATTGCGGATCGTAATAACAATGATCGTAGGATCGCAACGATTATGATAATAATATATACTCTCATTTTCTCCCTTTGTTCATTCCTACGACGTATAACGATGTATATTTCATGATGCAATTCGAGAATTACGCGGAAAGTTTCGCGTATGCGGTTATATATTCGAGCAACGCTGATTTATAGACTACGTACGCACACGCGCGCGTCAATATATCGGGCATTCCGCGTCAATGTGTAACTCGAACCGTCCTTCAACTCGCTTGAAAGAAAATCCTTCCTTCGATGTTTTTTTTTTTTTTGAAAAACAAAACAACATAGTTTTTCGATAAATTTCTAGGGTATGAGAAGAGGAGGGGGAAGGGTAGGGGATATTCCGAAAAAAAAAAGATTGAAATGAGAAATTGAAAAAATGAATTTACGCACGGAACGGCCCATACACGAGTGTCATCGGACTTTCGCTTTAGCCGCGATCGTCTCCGAGTAAATAGAAAATCATGCTAATGCATTCTAATAATTCTCTTCGGGTATAATTAACGCCTCGTTCGCGTGTGTCCGCTGGACAATAACGCACGATGCGAGTAATCACGCGGCGAAGCTGTAATACGAGAGTCCGTAAGTAGTACGAGAAGACAGGTATTTCCACTTTAGGGAGAGAACGCTGACGGAGAGCGCAGGAAGAAAGAATCGAGTCTCTCTTTTTCCTTCGACTTTGCGAGAGGATTCTGTAAGGCCTTTTAGCGATATTAAACGAGCAGAAATATCCGCATTCCTAGACCGGGGTCTGCAAATTCCTTCGAACTAAATTCTTTGCGCGAATGTTTATTTTTTTTCCCTTCGTAAGGATTTTGAGACAGAAAATTTCTCGTCCTTCTGCACGAAAAAAAAACGTACGAAAAGTCCACTTTTGCCACTACTCTCGTTGTTACACGTTTTTAAAAATGATTTTTAATGATCAATTTCCTCGCGTCTTTGACAAAAGCGATCTTTCTCGAACGAAAAATGATTCAATTTCGCCATCACTCGTGTTCTCATTAACGTTTCGATTTCCCTTCGAATGTTCTCTCTGGACAATTTTTCCTTGCGTGAAATCGCGTGTGTGTGCGGCTTTTGTTTTCGAATCAAGTATCATCGAGGAAAGCACTCGAAAAATTGGGGACTCCATGTTTCCGTCGAATGACAACAGAGAAGGAGAGACGGAGATTGGAAAAACACGTTGTAGGCCATTTCAATAGACAGAGTCACGACCTTTCTCGCGAGTGCCAACGACGAATATTACCGGCTCTGCCCTGTACAGCGCTGCTGGTGAGGGACGCGAGCGGCGGGATCGCGAACCTCTCTCTGTTGCTCGATGCTTGTGCAATTCTCCTCTGTAACGTACATCGGTGACTCGTACATATCTCGTTACTTTACGAAACAAGAAATCTTCCCACCATGCTCCTCTAAAGTACATGCGTTCAGAAAAATACGTTTATTTACTCTGAAAAATGGAATTTTTTAACGCGATGTAACTTTTTCTTTTTCGATCTAACGCCGAATTTCATTGATTTCGAAGGGAATTAAATAATAATTCAACCGGAAAAAAAGTTCTTTAGATTTATTGGTTTTTTTTTCGGGCTTCCGCACGTTTTGCCAATATTTTCGTGGCAATTTGTAGATGATAAAAATTTGTGCAGCGAAGCGTTGATGTATGCAAATAAATTTAATGCGTGTGTACGTACGCGCGTTTGTAATGCGAAAATGCACGTTTATCATCGGGTCACCCGAGAGAAATGCATTTCGCGTTGAAGAACATAATCCTGCGCATCCTGTGCAGTCGGTCCAGCAATCTGCGAGGTGCAGTTACGCTCCTCTAAAGTACATGCGTTCAGAAAAATACGTTTATTTACTCTGAAAAATGGAATTTTTTAACGCGATGTAACTTCTTCTTTTTCGATCTAACGCCGAATTTCATTGATATCGAAGGGAATTGAATAATAATTCAACCGGAAAAAAAGTTCTTTAGATTTATTGGTTTTTTTTTCGGGCTTCCGCACGTTTTGCCAATATTTTCGTGGCAATTTGTAGATTATAAAAATGTGTGCAGCGAAGCGTTGATGTATGCAAATAAATTTAATGCGTGTGTACGTACGCGCGTTTGTAATGCGAAAATGCACGTTTATCATCGGGTCACCCGAGAGAAATGCATTTCGCGTTGAAGAACATAATCCTGCGCATCCTGTGCAGTCGGTCCAGCAATCTGCGAGGTGCAGTTACGCTCCTCTAAAGTACATGCGTTCAGAAAAATACGTTTATTTACTCTGAAAAATGGAATTTTTTAACGCGATGTAACTTTTTCTTTTTCGATCTAACGCCGAATTTCATTGATTTCGAAGGGAATTAAATAATAATTCAACCGGAAAAGAAGTTCTTTAGATTTATTGGTTTTTTTTTCGGGCTTCCGCACGTTTTGCCAATATTTTCGTGGCAATTCGTAGATTATAAAAATTTGTGCAGCGAAGCGTTGATGTATGCAAATAAATTTAATGCGTGTGTACGTACGCGCGTTTGTAATGCGAAAATGCACGTTTATCATCGGGTCACCCGAGAGAAATGCATTTCGAGTTGAAGAACATAATCCTGCGCATCCTGTGCAGTCGGTCGAGCAATCTGCGAGGTGCAGTTACGCCAAGACAATACACCAGAGTGCTAGAACGCGCGAAGCGAACAGTCCAATCTGGGTCGACCTCGTGAGTCTTGCACGAGGGTCCGACCAGGTCCGAAGACTACATTTTAACGGGATTTGTGGAAACTCGACTTCCTCGAGCATTCGATAATAACAATAACACTGAAAATTCGATTCGTGTTTAAGGGCGTCGCGGAGATACGAGTCTAACGAGATGAAACTCGAATTTCGATCAGTCGGCAGGGGAACGAGATTTGGAAAACAAAAATTTCAAAAAAAAATCTAAAGAAGAAGAAAATGTGCTTACAGAGACTTTTCTCACACTCATTTTTTCACTTTTTCCCACAATCGCCAGGTACACTTTGTATGTGAGTGCCATTCCCTTTTGCTGGGATTGTACTCGCGGAAGTTTCTCAATTACGTTTATGAAATAAATCTTTAACGACATTTTGATGTTCCCTACATGGGCTCTAGCTCGTTCTTGAATCTAAAATTCGAGGCAATTTACCTGAAAGGCGAAAGTGTCTATTCCATTAGTCCGTTTTAGCTTTGTTTTCATAATTATTTACATTTTTTTCATGAAATAAAATAATAAAATTCATCATTTTCTCTGCCAGTTGAGTTGGAAGTTTTGTCAAAACGCACACAATCGTACGTAATGTTTTTACATCGAAATTCAATTACGACTTTATCGTTATTTCGAGCGTTGCGATGATAAAAATCACGATGCACGAGAAATAAGAAATAAATTGCAAATATTAAGAGATTTAAATCATCGTCTACATGTACATTTGTTCTTTGCCCGTAACTGACGTTGTTACTCCCGAGTGTTTTCAAAGTACTCGATTATAATTATTGTTATTCCTGTTTTCTTCGCGATGCATAATGATTCCTTGATAATTCGTGATGAATCAGCGGAATGAGAGAGGAACAAAAAACGAGGCATATTCCGTCTCGTCCACAAAGTATAGAGAGAGGAATGCCGCGTCCAATTAAAGTACCCGATTGGCTGCGGTATCGCTCTCGGCAGGTGCAACGTAAGATCGTAATAAACATGCGTACGACTCGTATACCAGAATGATTTCTCACGGGTCATCATCGTCCGAGAATTAATTCCCCTGTCGCTAAATTCATTGGAGAAAAAAAAATCAAAGAGCTTCGATAATTAATTTTCAATCTCGTGAAGAACGAAAGAGTCATTGATTTTATGATTATCCACCGTTCATTTTTTACCCGGCGATCTCAATCGACGGATGTGAAACCCATTTTGAAAAGATCTTTTTACGCAAGTACTTTTTTCGATATTATTTTATTTCATTTGTTTTTTGCTTCCGAATTGAAACTAAATCAAAATAGACTGGGAAATTTGAGATATCGACAATTTGTCGATGACGTTTTGATGTCATTAATGTGCTCGATTTCGCGTGACTGTTTTTTTTTTTTTTCATAGCGTCGTGTATTTCTTCGGATTTCTTCGTCCGTTCGATACGCGCTTAAATCGATGAATTTCTCGATTTCCGAGATCGATTTTAACGGTTGTTCCTTGAGTCTGAATTTACTGGGTCAGAGCGTGTCGACGATCGAAAAGTACACGTGAAGGAAAAGAGGAAGAAAACGACGACGAAAAGTGTTCAAAGACACAGTCGTATGTGGGTTTGCGTGCAGAGGAAAAAGAAAAGAAGAAAAAAACGCGAGAAACGTGTACGAGGCTCTGTCTCGGCGAAAAGATATATTTTTGCGAGAGAGAATATACGAGAGCTCGGGAACGAGACCCATTGGTGAGAATCCGGCTTCGACGATGTCGGGACTACGCCCGGCGCGGCCGGAATGGCCGGGTACTCCGGTACGAGAATAGTAACGGGAAGCACGAGCTATGGACCAGTCTGCGAGATCGAGTGAGATGAAAAAGCGCAGCAAAGATTCCCGTGTGTGCAAACCCGAGCGAAATTTTTTCCAAGTTCGATACACGTGTGACGGCGGAAAAAAAAGAGAAAATAAGCAGATAAACTTACGACGACTCGACAAATCGCGCTTCGTGAAATTCTCGCGTCAAAATCTCGATTTTTGAGTCTGCGATCCGGGTACAATCGCGCATCGATTTTTGAGGCGCAAAATAGCAATAAAAAAAAACAAAACATGATACTTTCCGTACGAAATAAATCAGCACGTTTTCATGCAACGCTAATTTTTCCAAAATTTTGATCTTTAAAATTCTTTCTTCGAGTTTCAAAAATTTATAAAAAAAAAAAACATGGTTTCTCGCCACTCGAAAAATATGTTCGATCTATCGGATATCCATTTTTCTCGATTTTCACATCACGCGCGCGGAATTCTCTGATTTTTCGAAAAAAAAAGTTCGTCGTACCGACGATTCAGAAATTGAGAAGAAATGCTTTTCGATGCAAGTGATTTAATTATTTTAATGATGCCGCTCTTGCGTCTATGTGAAAAAAAATATTTTTTTCAATACGAGCGTATATAATTGCGTTAAAAAAAGGAGAAAGAAAGAACATCGCACACGAAGCGAAAAATTCCTCTCGACTTTGCTCGTTTTCTCACGGAGGTTTTTACGTTTTCTTTTTTCCTTCCGAGGACCACTTTGGCGCGGACGGAACGGTAAGTAGAATCAAAATGCTCGTATAATTCACGGCATGTACAGGAACGTCGAGTTTCACAGCTTTAAAGTGTGGGTCAGAGAAGCGAACATGCTCCGACGGACTTGAACTCGCACACGCGCACGGAAAGCATGCTTTCTGCGGTGAAGCAGACTTTAATACACACACGATGTGGATGCGAGGTCCGGTGCGGCATTAACGCCATGTTACATCGTCTCGTTTTGCTGGCAAAACGACCAGCACACATCGGTCCTCTTCGACCCGAGAGTATTATAAATGCAGCAACCCCGCGATGCGGCAACGACTCTTGCACGGATGCGCTTTTGGGTCCTAGCGAAATTTTCCACCTCCTGAACGTAAAAATACATACAGGGTGCTCCAAAAATAGGATGCAGAGAATTTAAAGCCACATCGGGGATGAAATTCCGAGTCGAAAAGTCCTTGAACACTTTTCGATCCGACGAATTCTCGTCGAGTTATCGATTGATACAGGCGGACCAATCGGACGCGCGCGAAGCCCGCCGAAGTAGGGAGAGCTCGCGCCCGATTGGCTCAAACTTTGACGGTCAATAACTCGTCGGGTTTTGGTCGTATAAAAAAAAACTAAAATGCATTTCGACTCGGAATGTCCTGAACGTAAAAATGCATACAGGGTGCTCCAAAAATAGGATGCAGAGAATTTAAAGCCACATCGGGGATGAAATTCCGAGTCGAAAAGTCCTTGAACACTTTTCGATCCGACGAATTCTCGTCGAGTTATCGATTGATACAGGCGGACCAATCGGACGCGCGCGAAGCCCGCCGAAGTAGGGAGAGCTCGCGCCCGATTGGCTCAAACTTTGACGGTCAATAACTCGTTGGGTTTTGGTCGTATAAAAAAAAACTAAAATGCATTTCGACTCGGAATGTCCTGCGGAATCGAGCTTTGCTGCAATCGACCATTTTCCTGCTTGATATTCATTTAAGGGGTTTTTCTATGATTGACGGACGGTAAGGCTGGAATTTTCTCATGGAAAAAAGTTTTTTTTTCTCAATGAAACTCGGAATTTACAAAATTTCCGAATTTCTATGATTTCAAACCCGAAAGAAACGTTGAAAGTACGCTGGGAGTACAAAGTGGTTTCACGTGGGAAAAGAAAAACAAAGCCTGTAAAGACTGAAGAAAAAATATTGCGGAAATAGAGATGAAAATCTTGAAATTCCAAGGGAATAAGACTTTCGAGCGATTCGACAGACCTTTTCGTCCGTATTTATTCGCGCAACGTTGGATTTACAAATATATGCTTTTCTTGCGTTTTTAATGACGAGGCTCGAACTTGGACGTATACTATTTGCCTCGCATGTTTTCTCCTTTATTTCCATTCCCAGTGTTTTTCGTTACGTTGGCAAACGTAAATTGCAATTTACAACTGTAAGCGAGACCGCTTCGTCCCGCTACTTGAATTCTTACCGATGTACACGCATGTACATATGTACTTATTCTATTATTATATACTTACACATACACAAGTGTACATGCAAAAGTATCGAGCCATGGAACTGTGGATTGTTTTTATTTCTCAAACGGGGAAATTGAAGAATTTTCCACGCAAATAAATTTCAATAATAAAAGAATCATCGTGTCGCGAGATTAATCATTAAAACAGCGTTATTAAAGAGTATTTCGCCTTTTGGACGTTTTACAAAAAAAAACGAGAGAGGAGAGCGACGATCGAATGAATTTTCTCAAACTTTGAGACAACAAAGAATCGATCTGAATGGTACATCGGCAAATAAGCGAGGTCACTGCGTATTTTCCACTTGCGTTCAGGGCGAACTTGTTGAAACTGGGTCAGGTGAGTTTAAACCAGAGAGGTTCAAGATCAAATGAATTAATGCGTCATCATCAAGGGTAACATTAACCAACATACCTTCCGCCTTAATTCACGATTTCGAAGTTTGCATCGTTGGATCTCAACGGAAAACCGAGTTTTCTCGGTGTTTTACATTGAATTTTCCTGAATTTTCATTGCATTTTCTATCTCTCTTCACGAGTGTCATAATTTCGGAAAAACTGCTCAAAGATTTCGTGAGATCGTGGAATATCAACGATAAAAAAAAAGTCAATCGTACATTTCGTTGGATCGCAACGGTGCAAACTTCAAACTTTGCAACTTCGATGCAAAATCATCTTAATTCGACTTTGGGGATCTCGATGGCTATTTATAAGATCGATAAAACAGGTCCAACGTTTTTTTTTCACGCAAGGCATTTGCTCTTTTGAATAAACATAGAAAAATACATACATTGCCCATATGGATCGCTTTGATCAAATATTTGTGCAAGAAAAATGACATTTCAACTCGCTACTCGAGTTTTTCGCGGTACAAAAAATACAACAAACCGATCGTCGCAAAAATGATACAGAAAAATACCGTTACGGAAGAAATAACAAAAAACAAAAGGGCAGAAAATATCGTGTGAATTTCAGGTACACTCGACGATTGTCAAAATTCTGCAAAAAAATCTCTCATACAAAACGTTCCCTCTCCCTCTCCCTCTTTGCTGAAAAATGGTCTCCTCGACATTTCCGTTTTGCAGAGAGTTTGGATTGAAAAAAAATGACAAATTTCACGCGGACATGGAAAAATTCCAGCTGAAATCCCTCCTCGCCTTTTTTTTGGTCTTTTTTCTGCTTCACACGCGGAATGTTCGTCGGTGAAATTTTTTGACGTTGTACGCTAAATTGTTTAGTCGAGTCGAGGATGTAACGATACGAGAAGAGAGTATCGATTATTGCCGGTGTGCGGTGCGTGCGCGCGGGCTCTCTCCGGTTTAAAAGCAACCGTAAAACCGGTTCGAAGTATTCCGCTCGACCCGATTACGCCTTCTGTATAACGGACAAATCATTTTATCGACGCTTACGCGCTTCCCAGCGCGCGTGTGTTGCGTGTCTTTGTAATTTCATAAGCAAATATTACACGAAGAAATATGCCCACACACACACACACACACGTGTGCATACAGGGCGTCCGAAAAAAAAGCCGAATTTTTAATAATCGTCAAAGTTTGAGCCAATCGGACTCCTCCCCTCTCCAGGCACGAACGCACCCGTCCCATTGGTAAGCTGCATTGATGAAAATAACCCAATGGGCGTTCGTCAAAATGCAAAATGTATTTTATTATCTTTATCATACGACCGAACTAAAGTCAGTTATTAATCGTCAAAGTTTGACGATTTCGAGGCTCGCATCGTTGGAATCCGACCAAGTGTACGATAAACTCGTTTCTTATCCCGGATATTCCACTTTTTCGAAAATATTTAATTATTTTTCGAAATTATCGAAAAAATTCGGATTTTGTTTTTTTTTTCGCCAATCCTGTTGGCCCTTGCGTCGATCGACAGCTCAGGGGGGATTCGTCGGACCGAAAAGTGCTCGAAGACTTTTCGATTCGGAATTTCATCCCGAATCAAAATATCCAAATTCGAGCATACACTTTTTTGACACCCTGTATGTCTATAATATTTTTAATCGCGCAGATTTAATCGTGAGGATTCGATTTTTGCGGCAATTTCCGTGCCATTCTCTGCACAGTGCTTTGCAAATGAGGCAACGACAGTTTGCCCGCCAGATTGCCAATTTTTTCAATGAAATCTCTCAAATCGTTCGCCCCCGTGGTGATCCCACCGAAAAACGAAAATCATCCGTGAAATCACTTCGATCGATGCGTATAATTAATTTTTTTATTATTTAGAACAAAAAAAAAACCCCATCACCGAAAATAACGTTGAAAAAAAGATCGGAAAATGAGACGTTGAGAATAGAGGTATCCGATGGAACGAAATTGAACGGGATTGCATTTTTTTTTTCGTCTATATCGTGCCACAAACGGAACACATTTTCATGGAGATCTCGAGGGAAATATACAGAATCTGGCAAAGCGGGCAACGCTATCATGGACCGGTTTGTATTCGACGAGATAAGCCTTTATGCACGCGTCCAGAGGCACGAAAGAGAGCGTGTTGCGCTGACTGCGTCGAGACACCTAAGAATCGTAAAAGCGATTGCTCGTGCCGATGCATATGCCGCATGTACCTTTCAACTTTTCTTTTTGTCTCTCCCCTCCCCCCTTAAGTTTGAGTTTTGTGTATATGCATTCAGGAATGTAGGTACAAGCCTGCCTACCTGCGCGAGAGTCAACCGTAATGACTCGAAGACATACAGACAGGCCTTTATGCATTTTCGTGCGAAATACATCGATATACATATGGGGCATTCCATGCTAAATCGATAAAATAAAATAAAATCGATGATACATTCGATATAAAAAATATTCAACGTACTTCGAGGATGTATATCGAACAATTTTTCTTTCATCGTCCGGTTTTTCCGGTATTTCGGAAAATTGTACCGACACCATTAATAACACTGGTCTACAGTCGTTTTATTGCCCTCGATATGAAAATGATTTTGGGTCTATTTATGCACGCAATTCATGAAACTGTCAATGATTTTGTAAGATTTGCTCTGATTTTTTTGAAAATCTTTATTTTCATTTTACATTACGAGAATCAAAAAACGAGAAACAGAATAACAGATATATTTGCAATGTCAGTTACGTTTTGAGAAATTAGGATACATCGAAGTAAATAAAGAGGAAAATGTTTACGAGCTTTTCTTTTATAATTAATTATTGAAAATATAAGATATGCAAAAATCATGAAAATACGAGCACATTGAGAACTTTCATGAATATATTCGTAATCCGGGCACTTGAAAACGTAAAAATTTGCGATGATATCCAGGGCAACGAAAAAAAAGTTTTTTTTTTTGTAGAGCTGTGTAATGATTAATTTCTATATTTGTCACGATATGAATGACAATAGTCATCATAATATTGCTATACTACTATTGGAAATATCAAACGAACGTGTTTCGAAAAATATTGACGAAAAGTTTGATGATTAAATTCATCGATGATGAAAAATATTGAAATGGACATTGATGTTTATTTTGTCGTTTGAATTATTATTTATCGAATGAAGAATGATGGATCTTTGCTTGTTTCGTGGCGAACATGCGAATAACTCGTTCGCCCGATTGGAACATCGATGGGGAATTGAAAAAAGAGAAGAAAAAAAAGTGTTCCGTCGTTTGCCGGATTATATACCTGTGATAGAACGAGAGCGCGTGCAGTGTAAGAAGGCGAGCGTGGAATCGAGCGAGAAGACATCGCGTAGATTTCCATTTCGCGAGTTTTAGTCACGATTTGTGTGCTCTCTCGTATTATAAATATCCTTTGCCGAGTTTTATGCATCTCATCGTTCGATATTTAATTTAAAGCAATACACGAGCGCGTTACATAATACCACGAGTTTCTCTCCGAACGATGAAAAATAAGATCGCGAATAAACGATTGTACTTCCGCCAACAGTCCATTGATATTCGAAGGTCTTGCTCGTCAATGAAATATTCAATAAATCGCGATTTTTCACAATTATTCCAAACCTCTTTTCAATTAAACAGATGGAAAACACGATCTCCCCGAGTTTCCTCGATATTAATCACCATTTTTTCCTCCGGATTGATTTTTCTTCGATTTTCAATTTTGCATCGTTGAAATACAACGAAATGCTCAATAAATTTATTTTTTACCGTCAATATTCTACAGTTCGCCAAATATTTATTAGGCGTAATTCTTAATTTTTTCGTAATTATGACACTGGTGAAAAAAAAAATAGAAAATTCTATGGGAATTCTGGAAAATTGATGGAAAGAAATCGAGCGGAATTAGAACGAGTGCTGCGGGCGGAAAAAAAGATTGATCGAAAAAATCATCGACGTGCTTTTTTTTTCACGTCGATCTAACGCAGAACGCTGATTTTCGTGCGCCGAAACGACCGTACGAGCCGCACGGTGCGTTCGCGATCTCGTCCGGCGTCCCCGCGAACGTTAAAAGAAAATCGATTAGCTCTTAAATTTCAGGCACGTAATAGCGGTTCTTTGGAGCGTCCCGCGCGGGTCAACGGGACATTTGCACTTTGCTGCTTTCTCACGTGAGAATTCCGGCGTCCATGCGGGGATATGCACGCGATTGTGTACTACAGGTGGATTTTTCGATATAATTTTTTTTTCGAAAGTAAATGACTGTTGATTACGGTCGATAAAATTATTATTATTATTATTATTATTGTGGAACTATTTTATATGTAAGAATACAATTTCGACTGCACGAATTTAACGTGGGAGGGAGAATTGTCGGTACTCGAATTCATCAAATGCAGGAAAAAAGCGTAATCGATCGTTAATAATTTATTTACTGTATTTTTCCTTCCATGGAATTGAAAAATTCGTCTTCCCTGTTGAGAATCATCCTACTTTTCTTATTCACCATTTTTTGATACAACTTTGACGGCAATAATGAAAAAAATAGAACAAAAATCTTCGCTACCATTTGATCGTCAAATTTTTCGGAAAACCAAAGATATTTTTTCATTCAAAATTAAAATCACAAAAAAAAAAGAATTAGCACCAATGAAATCGATCGTCGATGTTTCATCGATGCAAACTTGAAAACCATTGAAATCCCCGTCCTATTTGCCATTCTATTTTCCACGCGCTATTAAAAATGGATTTTGTCAACTGCCGACAAAATTTTACGACGAAAAAAGGAGGAAAAACGATTTTGCATGTAAGAATACAATTTCGACCGCACGAATTTAACGTGGGAGGGTGAATTGTCGGTACTCGAATTTATCAAATGCAGGAAAAAAGCGTAATCGATCGTTAATCATTTATTTACTGTATTTTTCCTTCCATGGAATTGAAAAATTCGTCTTCCCTGTTGAGAATCATCCTACTTTTGTTATTTACCATTTTTTACTACAACTTCGCTCGTTAAATTTTTCGGAAAAACAGAAGATATTTTTTCATTCAAAATTCAAATCACAAAAAAAAAAGAATTATCAATAAGAAGCACCAATAAAATCGACCGGCGATGTTTCATCGATGCAAACTTGAAAACCATTGAAATCCCCGTCCTTTTTGCCATTCTATTTTCCACGCGCTATTAAAAATGGATTTTGTCAACTGCCGACAAAATTTTACGACGAAAAAAGGAGGAAAAACGATTTTATATGTAAGAATACAATTTCGACTGCACGAATGGGAGGGATGGCATGTGGGAGGGTGAATTGTCGGTACTCGAATTTATCAAATGCAGGAAAAAAGCGTAATCGATCGTTAATAATTTATTCACTGTATTTTTCCTTCCATGGAATTGAAAAGTTCGTCTTCCCTGTTGAGAATCATCCTACTTTTGTTATTTACCATTTTTTACTACAACTTCGCTCGTTAAATTTTTCGGAAAAACAGAAGATATTTTTTCATTCAAAATTAAAATCACAAAAAAAAAGAATTATCAATAAGAAGCACCAATAAAATCGACCGGCGATGTTTCATCGATGCAAACTTGAAAACCATTGAAATCCCCGTCCTATTTACCATTCTATTTTCCCCACGCCATTAAAAATGCATTTTGTCAATTGCCGACAAAATTTTACGACGAAAAAAGGCGGATTTTCCAATCCTACGGTCGGAAAAAGAGGCGTCCCATACACCTGCGAACTGCGGTAACGACTGAACCTTTGACAAAAAAAAAAAAAAAGAAAGAAAAGTCCCGTTCGAGGACGTGACCGGAAATCCAAACCATACATTCGACATTTTCAAACTAGTCCCAACTTTCTCGAAAACTTCGGTCCATGCGTTGAAAAAAAGAAAAAAAACACCGCACGGTACTCTCAAACTCGAAAAACGAAAAAAAAATTTCTTGCCAAAATTAATCATCGAAATAATCATCGATTCGCTGTATATTTATTCCGGTATTTCACGTGTCACAGTGACGGTAATTATCGTCGAATTCCACATCCTCGAATCATCGAGGTTCCAAACGTTTTTTTCCCCCGGTTGAAAGAAAAAAATCTCAAAAAGATGAAGAAAAATGTCACCTTCGAGGAAAAAAGATCATCGGAAAGGTTTTCGAGTCCAAAAGCGAAAAATAGAATAGCCGGCCCGGTACGAGGGTGTTCGAGTTATTTTCGGATGTTCTCGACTCGCTTCTACTCGCAGAAGCAAATTATCCGCTTTTAATAATAATAATAATAATAATAATTGAATATTATTATTTATTATAAATCATATTCGCGCCGGCATTGTTCATAAATTCATTCAACGCTTGCCGTTATTTCCATCGGCGACATATTTCATTTTTTATAATTATTTTCACTCGTAGAGTAAAAAGTATGCTCTTTTGACGTACTCGAATGATCAATTGTGAAAAAGCTACATAATCGTATAAGAGTAAAAAGAGCGAAATTGAAGCACGTGAGGGGCAAACGAGTTCGTTGAATTTTTCCGAGGTATCGACTGGTTTTAACACACGCGTAACATTCCGCGCAGTAAAGTTGTCTCGCGTTGACGCTCCTCGCAGGTTGCATAAGTAATTGTCATTTTAAATGAAACTCCGGGGCATAATAGAGACGATATACCTCCCTACTCTGCGCTTGTTCTTCCCACTTGGCGCTTGTGGATTATATAAGAATCGTCTCCCGACGAGAATAAACACATCGCCGAGTCGTCCGATTATCGACAGACGCAGCGAGGTTGTGCATTTGTTTACGCGTTATTGAGACACTCGTTTTTTAGGATATTTCCCTGCAGGATGAGAAAAATCTGAATCGAAAGCAAAGCACAGCTTTCGCGAGCCATGTTCCGTTGAATTATGCTGAGACACTCGATCTCGATCTCAATCTCTCTCTCTCTCTCTCTCTCTCTGGCGAGAGAGGATAAAATATCGGTGAAATGGACATTTTTTCGATCTTTACTGTCTCAAGGACGTTTGACGGATATTATTCCAGCGGATGAAATATTGTGAGAATAATAAAAATGGGGTTCAAAATGGGAATTTGGAACAATATCAATGTTCAAAATTCGGGGATAAATAGTGAAAAGACGGGCAACGTTGAGAGGCGACGGAAAATTGAATGTTTGCATGAAAAAATTGTCGGGAAACTTTGTTTCTTTACCCGTTGAATTCCTTCGTTATTTCGAATGCGGTTGAGTTTTTGAAAAAATCCTTTCGGGATTTAGCATTTTATCGTCAATTTCGAACAAGAAAGTGGTAAAACACGAGAAATGATATTCGTTTCTCGTAGTTAAAGAACCTGACAAACGTTTCTTGATTTTCGTTATATGGAGTGACGAAAAGTGTATTCTTGAAAAATTCAAACCGGAAATTGTATTTTTGTGATTCAATTTGGACCAACAAAGATGGGAAAAGATAAAACGTGAGAGAATCGGAGAATTGAAACGAAAACAAAAATAATACGTTGGCAGTAACAGAAATAATATTCAAATTGTTTGAAAAAACAAATTGTCGGAACGATTGAATTCAGAGCTCATTAAAGAATAGAACGATTCAAAAGTTAATCGATATTTAAATAACCGGGATCGATGACAAAAGAAGAGAATTTCACATTAGACCAAAGATTAATACGATAAATCGTAGACGTCAGGTGAAAATAATATTCCTGAATGTCATACGTCACCCGGCGTGACACTTGACTCGAGCATGTGACCGATAAAAAAACCGTCTGGCAATGTTTACAGCTTGGAAACTTAAAAAGGTGCATTTGGCGGAAATATTTCGAGTTGTCAAACGAGAGCAAGGAAAAGCGAACGCCTCGTAATGCAGAGTAGAGGGTGTACGAATTAACGAATCGTCCGAGGGTCAAAAGACGAGCGGAAATGCAACACTGAAACGTCCATAATATTGAAACCTTGCTCTTTGTGTGACACTTTGTAAAAACGGAGAAACAAAGTCTACGGTGGGCTGATGCAAAAAGACGAAGCGCGTTTATTCTTTTTTTTCAATTTTACGTTCGTACTCTGTCTCAACGACTCACCTTTTCCTTTGCTCTGCCGGCATGTTTTTGCACTGTTTTTGCGATTAACGCACCCTTGCTCTCGGCCATATTGACGAGGCGCGTCGTAAACTCGTTATCAAACGTGTAAATATACAAATAAACGCGTACTTATATCCCTTGTTAAAAAGGGATCAGAAGCACTAGAAAAAACAAACAAAAAGTCCTCAGACTGTTGGGCGGCTTTGTGTACGCACTAGCACGAGTCACGCGCGTGAACCAAGTGCACTGACGGAAGTGCGAAGAGATACTGCAAGTCCTTGACGCTCGGCGTGCGCTCGGTGCCGCGGCCATCTTGCTCAGCCGAGCTTCACTGAACCGCCGCGCGGGTGGCGCCACGCTCCGGCCGCAGTGCTGCTCCGGCGTGAGCAACGTGAGAAAGGTATCATCGACGCTCTGCCTAATCGCGATAGGATAAACGCTGTGGGAATGAATCGACAATGTGGTTTGTAATATTTTTTCGCTCGTTTATGCTTCCGGTTATTCAAGGGCTTTTCAAAGTGCATACGAGCGCTTTGATATTCGATAAATCGTTGTCTATGCTTTGTTACACAACTTGTATATTTTCCCTTGAAACTTGGGTATAAAATGTCCAAAAGCGACTGTGCCGTTTCCGGTTCAAAGCTGCTCCGATTTTTTCATCGATTTTTCGTTAAAATTCGGCATCTTCTTTCAACACTCGATCGCAGATTCGCGAGCGTGTTAGAGGGCGCCACGATATTCATGTTTCTCGTAGAGACTGCAACGAATTGAGATTTTTTTTGGAAACCGAAAAAAATTGCGGCCAAGTGGATATTAAACGCGAAATTGGAGTAACGTTGAAGCCGCAAAATTTGGAATAAAAATAGAAAACAACCCTCAGAGGCACGTGGACGTAGAACGGAAGAGAAAACGACACAAAATTTTCATTCATTTGAAACATGATGATGAATATCGAGAAGAGAAAACGCAGGAAAAAGTAGAATCGGGCCAACAGCGTAATCGGCTCGAAAAACGCATCGATCTTGTAGATTTGTAAATGGTTTTATTAATAAATTATTTTCTTCTTATTTTGTGATGAGGATCGCTCAAAATAAACAAACTTTACGATAAAAATTCACTTTAACAACAGAACAGACGGACAATTACACGGATGTATATACTCGATAAATACAAGAAAGATGGACACAATCGTCTTGGTTAATTGATAAATTCCTTGTTTTTCATTTTTCTCTTCTAATCTTTTCTTCGAAAAATCGCAATTGACAAAAGTGCTCCGAGTCGCGGAACGCGCGGAATTGTTTCCCCTCGCCTCGCCTCGTTCGTCTCTTCCTTCGTTGTTTTCCAAAATCTTTCCTCATTTTGTTCGCCAAAATCGGAAAGAAAAATGGAAGATAAGAAAGGAGGAAAAAATGTTCCTCGATAAATTCCTCCGCACCTCCGTAATCCGTACGCTTCCGCGCGAGCCGCAATTACAAATTCATGAACGATTAATTTACAGATTTTTTGGACCTGTACACGCCAACTTCACGGATTACCTAATATAAATTTTTCTTTTTTTTCCCACCATTTTTCGTTTTTCCCTTTTTCCTCCATTCGTCTTTGTTTTTTTTCTCCTCCTCCTCCTTCTTCTCTTCATCGTCGTCAAATTTCTTGGAAAAATTGGATAAGGCCATATCAACCAATCTGGCAGCGAGGTCGCGGGCCAGGTCCTCGACTCTGCCATAATTGTATTTTGTTTTTGTTTTTTCATTTTGTTTCAGTTTGTTTATTGTTGGTATTTTCTTTCGTCTCCTTTGCTTCATTTTTTTGTCTCTTTATTACGTTTATTTATAAAACCAATCCTCTCTTACATTCTCACGCTCTCTCTCTCTCTCTCTCGTTTCACTCCCATCCATTCTTCGTAGTCGTCGTCGTCGTCGTCGTCGTGATCGTCATATTTCCAAAAGTCAAAAAGTCACGTCAAACAGTCGCGGTCGTTGTAACCGTTGACTAAGCACTCTAATCCGCATCCTATCTGGTCCATTGGTGTTTTAGCGTTTTTTTGTCATCGTTTTTCGCGCAACTATCATTAATTTTCCAAGGGCGTTATTCGGAATCGGAGCGCGACCGGAAAAGCGCTTCTCCATTTTCTTACGGGCAAAATGAGAGTTCGTTAGGTTCGATCGAGAAGCGATACGACGGTGCGTGACGCAAAAAACTCGAAAATTCAAGCTCGGAAACGGAAATTTTCAAAATTGAAACAAAAAAAACATCCGGGAGCATTTTTCGGAAAGATTCTCATGGACCGTCGTAATCCGGTCGAAAAAATCTGAAAGCGACTTCTCGACGCAGCCCGGATTTCGAACAAACGCGCCTTTGCTTCAAAACTTCCCCGTCGTTAACTTTGATCGCGCTGCGCGTCCACTCAATTTCCCCTCCATTTTACCGACCGAGTTTACATTAACTTTCATCTGCTCATACTTTTCGAATACTTCGAGAATCTCATCTCCTCGTTGAATCACGATTTTCAAACGATAATAACCGATGCAACACAAACGGCGCTGTTAATGATCGTCGTTGACGATAATCGAGGTTGCTTACGCTCGTACTCATTGGCGGACGCTCGGCCGAACGATTTTAGGACGGAAACTACCTCGATCGGGTCCGCGAGAAAAGCAATGTTTCGTCTTGAGGGGGCAGGGCCAAAACAAAAAACAAAAAAAACCAAAATCATCGTTTCGCTTTGAAAATATCTTTCGAGACACTCGCGACGCTTCCTACCGCGATTTCTCGTCGCTTCCGTCCCAAAATGTTCACTCTGCTGCTGCAAGCCTGTACAAAAGTTTGTTCGTTTGTTGTCTGCTGTTGCTTTCCGTCTCGCATCCCCTTTTGTTCTTCGTTTATTTACGGTTTTGTCTTTTTATACGATCTTTTTTTTGTTTAGCTTTCTTTATATTTATTAAATGGTACAATAATAATGTATTTAAAATGTAACTTATGTAATTCTTAGTACTGATTAACGACGGCTGCATTCCAGCATGACCAGCCTTTGGCCGACTGGAGCTAACAGACAAATACGCTCCTTCGAGTGTAAAACCTCGCTGTGTCCTCGTTCTCCCCGCTCTTTCTCGTCCGCGAACATAATTCGATCCTCCCCCCCCCCCCCCCCGTTCCTCGATTATCCAACTACTTTCTTCCTTTGTTTTTCTCTCGTTTCTTTTTTTTCTCTCGCGCTTCGAACATCCTCACTTTTTCTTCCGCTTTTTCCCCATCCTCTCACTATGCAACACCTCTAATTCTCTAGCTATATGCTCTATATAAAATATCGTTAGTATAACTAAAACGTGTTGGGTCTAGCTGGAATGCGGCCCTTATTTATGCCATTCTTATCCACTTGTTTATTTCTCCCTCTCCTCACCCTCGTTCCGCCCGATTATTCTCATCGTCTTGTTTGCTTTTCTCTCTCCTCCATCGCACCTCGCTTGCCGATATTCGCGTTCCTTTTTGCATACTCAGTCATTTTGCTTTAATGTTTTTTGTTTGTTTGTTTATGTTGTTCCACAGACGATTTTTCAGTCAATGATTTTACTGATAAATTCAACACCACTAACCGCTTAGTCTGTCATTGGTCGGTCGATAAGTTTGATTCCCAGCTGTTGGTAATTTTGTGTTTTTTTTCTTCCCTTCCTCTTCTTTCTTTCATTTTGTTTTTATCTCAATTTCTCGCGCAATCTCTCTCTCGCTCTCTCTCTCTCTCTCATTCGACGGCCCAATTATTGTTATTATTTATACGAATTTTACACTCATTCAACAGTAGCGAAATTTATATCCGCTCCGACGTCGCTTCTTTTCGCCCCCCCCCCCCCCCACTGCCCCCGCCGCCCCACGACTTTTCTTTACTTCTCACCCTTTAATTCCCCGATTCGCCGCCGTCCTCGTGTTTTCTCTTCTTTCCTCGGGCTGGAGACGTTTCTATCGACCGGAAACGACAAATCGGTTAATTCGAGACGACATTTTTCAAAAAAAAAACCCACAAAGCCCGTTCTCGCGGAAATTTGGAAGCAAAAATTCGTCTCCTTCGCTTTTTATCCTCTCTGAACGGTGAAAATGAAATTTCAGGAGTAAAGTCGAATTTGTCTTTCTTGAATTTCTCGAAAATTTTTGTATAAAGATCTCTCAAGATTTTCATTTCTCATTTGGTTTTTTTTTTTCACCCGGAAATGGAAAAAAGCTAAGAATTTGCTTCTTTCAGCAGTCAAGGGTGTTGATTTTATCAAAAGTGAGGTCAGAACAGTCTTACTCGTTTGGTGATCGTTCTTGCACGTTGTAATTTGAGAAAAAAAATTTCAAAATTATATAGGAACTATATTTGATGAATTTTGTTAAGTATAGGAGGTAAGAGTTTTTCAACACCCCGGAGGAACAAAATGACCTTGATATTCAGTCGATGTGCGATAAAAAAGATGATGGAAAATTAAAAATAGGATTTTCGATAATTCACCTGTGGTACATTCACCATCCTCCTCGTCCTGCTCGTCGTCATCGAAATTGTAATCTTCCTCCAATTCTTCCTCCTCCTCGCCCATGTAATCTTCCTCGTCACTATCATCCTGGAGTAAAAATATGTTTTCTTTTTCTCAACTCGCGCTTTCCACCGTCGCTCGTTTCGTCAAAAAAAAAAAGCAAATTCGTCAACTAATTCGTACAAACGTACAAAACACGTTTATTTCAGACGAAAACAGTATCGAAAAGTCATCCAAAAATCGATGAAAAAATTTCGCGGCGAATCTGGCCAACTTATTTTTTTCGCGCCGTTAATTCGGTTTGTTTCGAATCTTATTCAAGATAATTCAATTTTTCGCGAATTTTTCGATATTCTCAAATGCACTTTCAACACGACGAGAGAATTCGAAGAAAAAATCCGCGTTTTTTCGAAACGAATGAATTTATTTCGCAAGAGGAAAAAAACGTTTTTTTTCAACAATTTGTTTGTCACTTTTCGCAATTGTTATCGTCTGAAATCAGTGTGATTGGTGCGAGATTTTCGCAGCATCCCCGAGTCTTTTGAGATAAACGAAAGATCAAAGTAAAAAAAAGGCGATGCGGAAAAAAAGATATTTTTTTCAATTTCATTGAAACGCACCTCGAGATCGTTTTTGTAAACGGCCTCCAAGCCCACGTCTCCGTCGTCGAGGTCGTCGTCATCTTCCTCGTCTGAAACTGCGCGAAAAACGATCAAGATAGAAAGAAAAAAAAAACCAACGAAAATTTCGCGTCGGAAAACTCGGAAATATCTCGATACCTTCTTCGCTATCGTCCTCGTTGGCATCGCCGTCGTTATCATCGTTGCCGTTAACTTCGTCATCTTCGCCTTCGCTGTCTTCTACCTCACACTCGTCCATGTCAAATCTGCAAAGAGATACGACAATTTTCTTCAATCCGCGTCGTTCGTAGAATCATAAAATCGATGCTCTCGATTCGTTACTAAAAACCGTGACAACGCGTATGAATTTTGCGAGAAATTGGTAATTGAAAGAAGGAAACGAGTAAACATTTTTTTTGTCAATTTTGTCATGGTAATTTCCGGTTTTCGCCGAAAATTCTCACTTTGGAACGAAAATCCAACAGTAATGCTGAAAATAACGTGTATTTGAAAAAAAAAGTAACAACCTTCGTTAATTAGTATGGTTTTTTTTCGTAAAGTATATTACCCGTCGAGATATCGTAAGCTAGGGATGAGATTGAAGACTTTCTGTCTATAATTATCCATGTTTGTCGCTTCATTGTTGAATAAATCCAAACTCTTAAGGTTCTTGAAATCTTTCTGTAATAAATCGTGAGATTAGTGACGAAATTTTTTTTTTTTTACAAAAAATTCGGCAAAACGATTACAGAGTCAATTATCGAAGAGGGAAGGGAGAAAAGACCGACCAACGGTTGAAGCGCGTCGAGATCTCTGATTTTGTTTCCGCTGAGATTGAGATGAGTTAACTTTGGACTGGTATGAAGAAGATTCAGACCTCCGGAAATTCTGTTGTCGCTCAACTCCAACTGCAATATCGCGAATAACGATGTTTAGAAAAAAAAAGAAAAAATCCTCGGTTCGAGGCGATGGAAGCTGCGGAGATGATCGACGATCGATAATTCTGTTACGAACCCTTTTGAGATTGAGTAATTTTGGGAAACCTTTGAGGCTTGTGAGACCAACGTTGATGAGGCTCAGAGACTCCAGAGCGACAAATTCGTCGGTGAGCCCAACGATATTCGTACTCCGACAGTTGTCCAGTACGAATTCTGTGATCTGAAATTTCATCGCATGTTTTCGCTCTTTAGTCTACGATTTTTTTGCCAAAAGTGCGATGAAATGATAAACGATTGATCGGATAATCATGGGAGTATTGTGTGTTTGAGATAAAAAAAAAAGATCCAACTTTGAGGATCAACGATTTTACAGTTGCAGAATTATCGTAAGAATTTTCCCTCTCCTCGCATGAGAAAGCTGTATTACAAAATTGCAGTGTGTTTGCTGAATTATTTTACTAAATTCAAACGATGGATCTATTAAAAGTTTGCGAGTCATCAGACGTGAACATCATGAGCCTGCTGTCCGGATGTTGTACAATTCTGCACCTCAATGCCGAGTCTCGGCATTAAAAAAATATATGATGGTAAAGAAGAAAAAAAAAATGTTTTTTAATGAGTGATAAGCTTTCACGGAAGATGGGTTGTTTTATTGATCGCTGAAACGGTAACCCGCGACGGTGCAAGAGTCAGAGGAGGGGTTGGTAAGGTGTTTGATGATGAGAAGAATGTACAAAGGGAAAGAGAGAGAAAAGAAGGTGAGATGAAGAAACGCACGCGAGGGGAACGAGATCGCTCACGGTGTAGGGACTTTTTTAGCTGCAGAATGGAGAGAAAACGATAAATATGAAACAAAGACAGAGCGCCAAAGGGATGCTGCGGATACTTTATGATGCGAAAATAAGAAATACGTCATGGACCGGTAAGTTACCCCGTGTTTTCTCTTTTTTTTCGTGCACCCTTTCTCGTAAATAATAAACCGTCTCGTCCCGATCTGACGAGGCATGTAAATCGAGATAAAAAAAGATGGAGAGAAGAATAATGAAACAAAGGAAGTGGCAAAGATTTTTGTCGGTTTCGGAACCTTGAAAAGTGCTCTCTACGCACTCGCCGGCTTGGGGGGGGGGGGGGGGGGGGGGGCTTGTCGCCAGAGATAGGGCTGCACGCGGAGTCGATGGTTTCCAAAAGAATCGCTGTCAAAAAACGTTATGAGCCGAATTGAGACAGACGTATGAAACAAAACAAAACTGTAGGATTTCTTGTATTTTCTAAAAAGATGGCCATATTTGTTGTAAATTTTGAAAATTAAAAAATCGTCATCTTTTCTTCAAACGTATCAACATTTTTTTAATGTTTCGTAAAGAACAAATAGCGCTTCTCCCAAATGTATCTTTTCTTCCACAGCATGTTATATTTTTTTTTCCGCAACGGATTTACCGATTACCACTTTAATCTCATTATTCCATTGGGAAAAATAACAATGGCCAAGGTAGGAGATAATTTCTTCGCGATATTGCGATAAAAATCATCGGGCGATGTAACGAATTGATACGTCATTGAGAACGTGCGGAAGAAGCGCGTCTCGCGTGTTTAACGCGGACGCAACGACGACGCGTTCGCGTAGTTGACGCCCACGCGAAAGAAAAGGAAAAAAATCGTCGCGGCGCGCGCGCGCGCGCGTGCGATGCTCTGCTTTTCTCCCCGTTCCCCGACGAAGTATGTGACACATCTCGCGCAGTATCGAGATGCAGTATACCCCGCGTTCAAGGTCGCGAGAACAACGGAGATCATAAAGAATAAGAAGAAAAAAGCAAAGAGAACCGAGGATAAACAATCACAATTTCAAAGATCGCGGCAATAGCGAACGAATGATTCGAATTGAATAACGAGAAAGAAAGAATAATGGGTTAGAGAGCGGCGGAGGAGGGGGGGAGGGGGCAAATATAAAATAAAAAGCTACGAGATAATAGAAAGTGTGCGTTAGGCGCTTTGCGCCACTTGGCAACAGAATGGACTCGTCCAACATGGCGCGCGCTAGTCGAGAGCGTGTGCGCGCCCGCGCTTCGAGAAACTCCCGCCAGGGGCGCGCTTGACGGTCCTGCGCGACACGCATTCGTTGTTTTTTTTACCGGCCGTTAGGAAAGACTCGTGTGTTTCACGAAGTTTTCGTACTTGTTTCGTTCGAGTAACATCGATGCTTTGAGATCTCGATGTACTCGAAGGAAATTAAGGTGAAACGGGGAAGCGTTAGGGAAAAAAACCGAGTGATATGTCTGCGCGTGGGTACGCGCGTTCGCCGGTGCCAACAATGGCCGCAATCATCACGTTCACGCGCGCGTCTTTACCGGGCAGGCACACGTCTCTTTGCGAAAAAAGGGAAGGGGGAAATGCGGATATATATATGTATATATGTACACAGGGTGCCCCAAAACTTGATGTAAATATTTAAAACTGGATTCAGTATGGAATTTTCGAGTCGAAATTTGTTTTAGAATTTTTTCGTACGACCAAAATCTCTCAAGTGATCAATTTTCAAAGTCAAAGTTTGAGTCAATCGGACATCAAACAATCAGTATCTAGTTTCGGACACCTCGTACATGTGTATACGCGACAATAATCTCGTCTCTCAAACACGTTTTGCATAATATATATCATACATGTATATATACGTGTATGTGTGCGTTGAGTATCCGTAGATCGAGTGCGAATTGCCGTTTAGCAAAAGCGCCCTCTTTCGTGAATGTGCCATACTTTGGCTCGATTAACGTCCGTGAAATACGCAATTAGTCATATTACAGCGAGGTTTTAGAAACACGTGCGGCAATACGAACGTTTGTTTGCTTTTTCCTCTCTCAAATATTATTTAAATACGTAAAAATGATCTCGTGTATCTTGCGCGAATAAATATTTATCTTATCACAAGATAAATATATCACAAGATAAATATATAACTGTAGATTTTATCTTCATACTTTTTCCTTATCCTCGCGTAGGAAGCAAATGATTGGATTGAGCGGAAATTTGTTGAAAATTCGTTACTTTTCGGAATAAAAAAATCTCGTTGTACTCGTTACGAAATCGAATGAAATTTCTTTCAAGCAAAATTTCTGCAACTTGAATCGCTGACGATCGTCTATATAGCCACAGACTTTATGTACATATATACATATATTTTCATACACGCAACGGTATTACAGGTGCTAAATTACAGAACAGGTCTACCGGCAAATAGCACCTTCGATTAATATTTGAATTTGGAATTTTCGTAAATTCCCAGAATTCGTATCACATTGAGATAAACATATGTTGGGCGAGTTAAAATTTCACGAACAAAATTGGCATTATCGCCATGTCGCAGGCGGATAATTCGTGGTAACCCATTTTTTTTCGATAAAAATCAAACGACTTAGATCTACGCACTCATTTTTTTTTACAATGATGTCAACGGAATATTCTCGCTAAATATTCCAGTCGTAAGAAATCTGACGGTAAAACGAATAGTTTATGATTATCGAGAACAATAATAGGCTCAAAAAAGGACGAAAAATTGCGAAAATTTGAGAAAATTCGATCTTTTTTTTCTTCGTCGATCGAGTGATCGCGCGCGTTCGTTCAACTTTAACGATGATTTTGAACATGGCACACACGCGTACGTCCGCGATATCGAGATTTATTCGTGCGTGCGTTAGCGCCGACGTTGTTTGTTTTCCGACGAGCGTCTCGCGGGCATTTTCATCCGAGGGAAATTCTATGAGCGATTTTACAGCGAGACGAAAAAAACCGGAGAAAAAAGAAAACGCGAGATTTCCCTTCGACAATCTGGACTCTAACGAGATCGGGGCAAACGTGCCACACCGCGCACACGCCATTTGTGTTTTTAATGCCTCTTTGAGCACATTGAATTCGGTCGTATGAGAAAGAGAGAGAGAGAGCGAGTGACAGAGAGAGAAAATCAATTTTCCCACAATTGTATGTGACCTTGTATTGAAATTAAAACAAGTTCACGATCGAATTGTTTTTTTAATTGAAATAAACACTCGTTGGGGGAATCTCGAAAGATCTCTCACGTTGGCACGTCGAAAACCTACCGCGCAGGTTATCCACGATTCTAGCGCGACATTCAGACGCTGCGGAGGGGAGTGGAATTGAATTGGAACATTTACTCGGTCCATAAAACAGAGAGGGCGCCTGATGCATAGATTAACAGATTGCACTTTGTATGTCGCCCCCCCCCCCCGCTTCACGACGCTTCGTGAATGATTACGATTATAAATTCAATTTTCATCCTGCCGTTTAATAAAATAAATACATGCGTTAGATTTTTCAAAGCAACTTTTTCTGTTTGCGTATTCAAAGGAAATTTGCTTCTTTTTTTTTCTCCGTTTATGCAGAGTCTCGATGTTTTTTTTTGTTTTTGCGCGAAATGCTCGTACGCGAAGCACCATTTTGAGAATTCCAACAACGGTCACGAGGGACGAACCGGGTGAGAGAATTTTACGCTGAGTGAAACAAAAAAAAAGAGGGGAAAAAAAATGAGCCGCTCGGCCCGTTGCGAGAACAGGGTCCGAGAGAAAAGGAGGAAGAGAGAGAGAGAGATGCAGTCGAACGAGAGCTAACGCTTGATCGTCGTTGCACCTGCCCACCGTGTGTGTATACGCTCTCTCGTCAGCAGAACTCGCGAGTTTCTCGCGATCTACACAAACGCACAGACACACACACACACACACACACGCACGCACACACCCGAAGATGCTTCCGCCTTTGACGGAAAAAAGGACATAGAGAAAGTAAACCGCGCGAACAAGAAAAAAAGACGGAATAAACAGCAGAAAAGCCTCGGAATTAGGAAAATAAATGCGAAGCGTCGAGAAGTTTCGGGAAATTCGTTAAGCCGGCGATGAGCCAACGCACACACGCGTTTCGGATGGATTAATTTCAATTTCTTGAAGAAAAAACAACGAATGGACGAGGAATTATCAAATAATAACAACACGAGTTTTCCTCGTTTATCGAAGAACGGCGCGAAAAATGTAATTCGATGATTGTACGTGACGCGAAAAAAACGAAAAATCCGTCTCCGGTAATCGTATCGAGCTCGAGAATAAAAGCAGCGCGGGATTGAGGGCTAAAAAAAACATTGAAAAAAAGAAAAAGAAATTACGAGCTGTTCGCAAAACGAAAAAAAAAGAAGGTTGAACGATTACGAAAGACGATCGACGAATTGCCGGATAAAATGAATAAAATTGATACGATTTTGTCTGATAAGAGAGTACAAACTGCGATTCGTGGCGAAATATTCGCCAAAAATGCATTTATCTTGCTTTACATCATTCGGAGGTGCATTGAATAATCACAAACGACGAACGAATCAAACGAAAAGAAAAAAAAATGTCGCTGCCCGTGCGCGGCACTCACACACGTCTCCCTCCCTCCCTCCCTCCCGCGCGCGCTCACTCACTCTCTCTCTCTCTCTCTCGGCAAAGTCGTCGCGATGTTTTCTACGTTGCCGGGTTATTTCGTGCTTCGTTTTCCGTATCTCGCGCACTCACCTCAACTCAAAACACGTTTATATACGCACAAATAGTCCCGCACCGGAACATTGGCGAAATATAAGAGAAGCGAAACGCGCGGAACAGCCGATGTCTCTCAAAACGGAAAAATAGGGTCGTCGGAGGACGGGAACGTCGATAAAGAGAGGAAAAAGTCGTTTTGATCGGTGAAATACGCGAAAAATCGTAGATTCGAGATACCCCCCCCTCCCCGCTCCCGCCCTTTCGACACTCCGTCGCGAGAAAAGCACGCCATGCCTGCTGTTTAGTATTTCGCGTGGACAAGAGGAGCTTCTCTCTTCTCGTGTCGGCATCGGCGTTACGCGCGGCGTACAGTAACGCGTAAGGGGGAAACGCGAATTGTCCCGAAACCACGCGGTATCACATCGCGCAGAGGCCGATGGATTTGAGACCTTCTCTCGAGGAGAAAATGAAAAAAAAAAATGTACAAACAGCGACAGAATTTGTCGCACGTTGCCGACGAGATTCGCACGATGAAAATAAGAAGCACTATCGAACAAGAAGCACTGCCCGAGAGACGCGAGAGATACGAGTAGAAAAAATAATAATAAGAATATGATAATTTCACCAATATGCGTTGACGTCGCTCGCACGACGCGAAACGTTGTGTTGTGTTTGTCGTTTGATTACGCGTGAGAAACACGAGATCCGAATGAAAAAGATACGCCGTTTGATCGGCGAACTCTCGCGTAAAACTCACATTCTTGCGGGCAAAAATAAATGTCGGGGGGAAAGACAGAAAAACACGTTTGAAGTCGACACGAGGGGATTTTGATGCAATATTTTTCGTTCGTTTTTCTTCCTTCGTTTAAACTCAATCAATCGTGTGTAAATTTTAATTCGGCTTACTTCGCCAGGATTCTTTCCCCGTTTCTCGAGCTCTATCCGCTTCTCCATGGCCTCCAGACTTTTGTCAAAAACTAGACGACACACTCCGGAAGTAAAAAAAAAAACAACAACAACCCTGTGGGCACTTCTGGATGGGCACCTTCTTCTTTTAAACGCGGCTTTTTTTTCCTCTTTTTTTCAACTTTTTTCTTCTATGTGCTCTCCTCTCTTCTTCTTCCTGCGTCGCAACAACTAGTCGTTCGTCGCCGCACCACCAACCTTGCTTTCAAAACCGGGGGAATATATGACACGGACGGACGGACGGACGAACACGAACGAGAGAGGCGCACACGATCGGTCGGTCGGTCACACACCAAGTCGTGTTAGTTACGAACGTGAGAGCCGCACTACCGTTCGTCGCCAGTAGTACATACTACGGAGAACGCGTGTGTGAGAGAGAGCGAGCGAGAGAACGTACGCGTGAGATCGTCCGGGGGAGAGAGAGAGAGAAAACTCAACCACGGTTCGATTCTGGCCTAGGCCCTACGCCTTGCACGTACTGTACACTTGTAATGCCGCCTTACACATATTTCTTCCGATTTCTCTCCTCTCTCCCTCTCTCTTTTCATTTCTCCCACTCGGTCCGTCTCACGAGAAAATTTGTTTCGTGCAGCTTCGGGCGCGCAGAGAGGCCCTCTCGTCGAACTACAATAACAAAATCGCGCGAGGCGGGAAACGAAACACATGTCCGTGGCACTACTTTCGAAGCGACCAATCGCCAGCGGCCTCCTCGTACGCCGTTCCTCCTGTCGTTCTTACGTCGCGCCATCTCGTGGCGCGACAAGCAAGCGCGAGCGCAATGGCGCGACGTATGAAAATCTCCCGTTGAAGAACCTGGACGTTTTTTTTTCTTATTACCGGAAAAGATCTGACGTGGCAGGATTTATTCGACTTTTCGCTCGAGTTGAATTATCGATATTTCATTGTTTTTAATTGTTAATCCCGATCGATCTTTTTTTTTTCATTATTTTTACTCGTACGTTGATAAACTTTGCTCCAAAGAACCGTTGTTCCAAACTGAAAATAACGCCACCTCGTGGTCAAAGCGACGAAGGAAGAGGAAAATTGGAAATTTTCCGGTACTCGAATCTTTATTCTCTTCACGTATCTTTCATTTTTGGTTGCAAGACGTTGTTTCATTGCCGTAACCATCACCTTACTCCCGAACTAAAGTAAAACAATAACGTTCATTACCGAACGTATGGCTTTCGCACGACATGACGATTTAGCGAAATGCTACGAAACTGCTCCAAAACGATAACGTAAGCCGAATTTCTCTCTCTGTGCGCCCACGATGTTCAAAACGTCGAATTTTGCGGCGTTCCCAATGAACTTTCGTACCTACTCCTTCCTATATCGTCCATTTCGCATAATTATCCCTCGTGCTGGTGCGACAAAAATCCGGAATTACTGTGTTCTTAAAAAACATGGAACTCCATTTTATTTCTTAAATGTAATCTACGATAAATTCATTCTAAACTTGAACCACGTATCAAAGTTTCTCAATCTTCTGTCCCTTTTCGATTCGACACATAACCTCAAAAACATATTTTTCGCAATCTCGTTGGGGCGCCCGCCACCTCTCGCGTTCTCGCGTATGCACGTAGCTACGGGCCTGCCAGCGATAAGACGAGGGAGACGCGAGGAGATATAAATGCGCGAGATTATTAGTACAGTATTCTTCAATCCCCGCTGCTTCTATACATATTTCAAAGACAAAAAATAACAATCGTGCGCAACATTTTCGACTGTTTATTCATTAATTCTCATCAGTTTTATCGACGAAGCAGAAAATTGTCGCGAATCAAAACGCGTTTGCAGGTTATGAGTGCGTACGTGCGCGTCCAGTACGGAATAAAAATTGCCTTTTTTTTTCTCTCATTCTTTTTTCTTCACACGAATATGTGCACGGACGCGAGAATGTCACTTTGTGCATTTGACGTGAGTCGCGTTGCATACGTCCCTGCGATAAAGCATAGAATTCACGAAGGGTTAAGATCAATATGCGCTCATTGATTATATATGTATAGCTTTATAATACGCAGAGGCGCAAAAGAAGGAGAGACGCAGCACCCCACGCTACAGTTTATTATTATCTCACAGCGTTAAGGTGTGATAAATGATAAAATCCAAATCCACAATTCATATTTATGCACACACACACACATTTACACATTTATATATTATATATGCATATAGTATATATAATAGTAAGTTATATATAATTGAAAAATAAATGAAAAAGCATTACGAAAATTTACGACTCCGTTGGACATCTTCGAGATATTTCAGCGGAACAATTTCTGCAAAATTCCTCGATGAAACATTCGCGAATTGTTCGTCTTTCGTAAATCGAAAAAAAAATTATTTCTGAAAGTAGGTCAGTGACCTTGAGAACATGCAACGATGCCGCAAGCAAACGTTGTCGCGCATTCGGAATTTATCATCAAACATTTGATTTTTTCGTCAAGTTTAACGAATAATTGCCGTAATTAGTATTTAACGGCCGCGCTTCGAATCCCCCCCCCCCTCCCCCTAGCGGCAAAACCCTCAAGTTTTTATGGCGCAGATGCGCGATAGTCATTGCCCAACGTGTGTAGGTGCGGTAAGCACGCACACCTGCTCCGCTAACGAGGAAACTTGCATCTCGTCATCTGACAATTGCGAGTCCTCTCCTCGCCCTTATCTCGCCGAAAAATCTATACAAAATCGAGCAAATGACCTTTTGCGACGAGTAACACCTGTCTTTATTCATCGATTCTCCGTTTTTCCCCCCAGAAACCCGAATTTGAGAATTTCGGGAGTCAAATTTTTGGTCGATTGTCGATTAACCTTTGTATGGAAAAAGCCTCAAGGTCACATAATATTTTTCGTATCGTAGCTGCGCGTATATGTGTCGATCTTATGGAAAATTGTTTATAAAATCATAAGCCGACTTTGCACTGCAATCTTCGTAGCCACTCTCGTCGTTTAATATCGTACGTGCATCGATTGCAACGTTTTCCTTCGACTCTCGTCTTCAACACGGCGGATCCGGCAACTATAGTCGAAAATAAAATTTGCCTGTACTTGTCTGACATAATCTTGACGTAATCTGTGCGTATATCGGAGTGTTCATGATTTCCCCGAGTTGATCTTTTTTCACCCGAGAATGTCCTAAATTATCATTTCATAGGCGAAAAAAAAATTGTTAAAAGAAACAGAATTCAATTCGACATTCCTACGTTGATCGGATTGAAAAAAAAATTCAAGCGTATAATTTTTGGCGAAACTAAATAAATTTTGGAATTTTCGCACTTTCAGGATTGGCATTTTTTTTCCTCACTCGTCACGTTCATTAAATTATGAAAAATTATTGATTCTCCTGCTGTGATCCTTTTGGAAGGATAAATTTTCATGTTGATAACAAAAATCTATTTTTCGTTCCGAAAGGAAAAAAAATTTTGAGAAAATTTTAGTCACCGATGTCGAAAATTCGGCCCTTCAAGAGGATCATCGTCGAAGGGGAAAATTTTCGAAAGGGAAAAAAAAGGGTTGTCGAAATTTTCACGAATGCAATTGTTCATTTTTCCAACATTGTTTTTACGCTGTAAACTTTTCGTAGCATCCTCGATCGAAAAAGATTGACTTGAGAAAAAACGACCACCCTAATGCACAAATCCACGTCTGTCCTTTACCTTGCAGAGTGTCAAGTTCATACAGCGGTCACAGTGGACTTTGTCATCGCTCCACATTCGCATTCACCGTAAAAATGCATTTTTAAGCAATAAAACAAAAAGTCCTAACGAAAATTACGAAAATTCCGCGATAATTACGTGAAATTTGTTAAAGAATAGTCCACAAAACAGCAAAAAAAAAAAACCACCGTTACGTTATCGAAGCCTTCCGAATAATTTCATCCGTGCAGTTGAATTTTTCAAATTCCATCACAAATCCCGGCGATTAAATTCGAGCACTGCGAAATAATCTTCGAAAAATGAGAAAAAAATGTTCTCGAAAGTACTTTTGCCTTTGACTGTCGAAAGGATTTTTGATACTTTTGTCACGCGTAGGTTTTCGCAAGAAAAAATATTCCTTTAGCGAATAATTTTATTCGTGCAGTTGAATTTTTCAAATTCCATCACAATTCGTGGCGATTAAATTCGAGCACTGCGAAATAATCTTCGGAAAATGAGAAAAAAATTTTCTCGAAAGTACTTTTGCCTTTGACTGTCGAAAGGATTTTTGATACTTTTGTCACGCGTAGGTTTTCGCAATAAAGAATATTCCTTTAACGAAGAAGCAAATTCAACGCGACTAGAGGCGAATTTTATTTGGAAATTCGGTGTATAAACTTTATTTGGAAAAATATTTAGACAATTTATTTATATATGTATACATACATACATAGAAATTTATATGCTATATATATGTATATATGAATATATGCAATATGTGTATGTTTGTATATTAATTATTGAAGATTTTCGCAATCTTTCAATTACATCTCGATGAGCAAGTGATGTTTTATTTTATACAAGCAGGATGTCCCAGAACGCAACGTTAACAATGAAATTTCGGAAAAAAAAAAATTGAATCGAGTAAAATCTCTATGAAAACCGAAATAAAATGAAAGAAAAAATCAGATCTCCCATTTTCTTCTCGCAGTCGACGTGAATTCATTCATTCTTCCGAAGACGAATGAATTTTTCGCGAATTTTCTCATCATTTTGAAAATTTTATCCGCAAAATCAAACTCCAAAGAGTTTGAATGAATGAAATTTTGAAAATAAGGACGAAAATGCGCCTCGGACGAATGGACTTTTTTTCACATTTTTTTCCATACGAAAAGAGCACAGGTGTTTTCATTTTTTGCCTCAACATTCTATTTTGGGTTTTTTTTTTTGAGATTTTACGTAGAGCGAACAGCCTTAATCAACAAAGTTGCACACAAAGTTGCAGATGAAGCATTGGGAAAATACATTTTTCATTCAGAACTTCGTCCTCCATCCGACTTTACGTTATTGACAATTTAAGGACACCCTATATATAAATATTATAATACACAAAAATATATTGTTCACTGGTTTCGAAGACTCGCTCGAAATATCGAAAATAGCCCACCCTTCGACGACGATATTTTGTTCGTCGATATACGATCGGCATTCAATGACAAAAATCACGCGCAAGCAACGTAAATCTCGATCAATAAAAAAAAAAGAATCATATTGTCGCTTTTTTTTTCTCCACACACGATTTGCATTTCACTTCGATAACGATCGCGCAGAAGTTGGTTCGAATCGAAAAAAAATCGACGGTTCTGCGATCAATAATATTTGGTTCGTTTTGAAAAAAAAAAAGAAAAAAAAAATCAATTTTCTCTTTTTTTTTACCAAATACGATTCGTATTTCATCGTGATGATCATTATCCTGTAAAAGTTGGATTGACTTGAAAAAATCGACGAGTATATCAACGATTTCAGGCGAAGAAAATTTGAACATAATTTTTGCGAACGACGCGAGAAATTGATCGTTTTCTTTTTCTGCAACGTCCCTCGATGCAGTTCGCGTACGCTATTTATAGTTATCAAAGATCACGTTCGTACGTAATTGCGATAACTCCGCGATGATTCTTAGGCTAAGGCGATTAAATCAAATTTTTACAGTTTTCATTTAGATCGACGAACAGTCCTATACATATAAATATATGTTTATATAATTTGCGTGTACATAATTTTCCGTGAGACCATCTCAACGCTCGAGAATGGTGTTTTAACGTTCTGTGCGAGGTATTTACTTATCCATTACAAATTGAAACAACGAGGATGAGAAAATTGTCTCGATGTCGTGAAAATTCGATGTAACTTCGACATTTCCGTTCTCTCTCCTTCAACGAAGCGTGCGAGAACTATTTCCATCGTGCGAAAAAAACTTTTCCAACGGAAATTCGTAACGTTGAAGAATCTCGAAGATCGAACCGCCCCCGTTGTCGATTCGATAAATTGAAAAAAGGAGCATCGCGTTGTTTGTCCGATTGTACGTTTGACACGTTTTTTTTTTCTACTTCCGAGATACTTTTTTGGAAAAAAACAAAAAATGAAAAAACGCCGGATTACTCGAGTAATGTCATGATTCGAACGAGTATACCTTTTTCTCGAAATCGCAGCAAATTTCTTTCAACGCGAAAGTGCTCATTTTTTTCCCCGATTAATTTGGAAAATAAAATTTGTTCGTTACTTCGCTCGTTTCACTTACGCATTATGATTCTTAAAAAACATTACCTTTCATTGTAATAATAATAGTAATAATAATGAGAACGATTGTTCGCGAATTACGACGTTACGAAAATTAGTTTCAAAACGTCGTAACGAGATACGAATGATCATTTTCTCAGAACAATCAGGTATTTTCAGTCTGTTCGAAGTACGATTTGTTTTTTTTTTTCAAAATTTGTGTTACCACGCTCGAATGACAAGCGCCAAAAAATTGTGGACTTTCGAAAAATCATCCGTTATTTTCGTATATCTTTTTTCTGGTTTTCGTCATGAAGAATTTTGTGCTTTTTTTTTGTAAACACTCAAAGACGCGGCTCTTCCGAAAAATGTCGATTACATTTTTTTTTACCATTCCGCCGGCGTATCAGCCGGGAGACGCTGGAACTTTTTATCAACGAAAAACCGTCGAAAACTCCGAAATTTCGATTTTTCCCCGACAAACCTAAAATAACGCGTGATCCTTCATCGAAAGGGCCTGTAATTTTTCATTTTACGAAATTTCATGAAGGATTTCCGGCTCCATCGATGAAACGCCGTTCATCGCGAGATCGTACAACGACATGGCGGAAAAAAAAAATTTCAGACTCGGAACAAAGTGTGATCGTTATTTAGGGAACAAGCCACGTTTCTGAATTAATCGTCATGCTTATTTCGAAAAATTGCACTGCTACCAGCGGCAGCAACGGCCGTAAATTCGCAGAATCACGATGAAAGATGATTGGAGACGAATTTTTGAAAAACTATTCATGCAAAGTTTGACGAATTCTTGGACCTTGTTTTTCCCGAATATTCACCAGTTTTTGATAATCTCCGCGTGGGCGGCGAGTGTTTCGCGAATTTCCGGAAGTTCCGACGGTTTTTGCAGGGCGAATGAGAACCTTCTTTCTTTTCTTTTACACTCGAAGGAATTTCCTCTGTCATTGCTCGTGAATCTTGGCATTTCGACCGACGGCGATGATCCTTTCGTCCGCGGGAACCCGAGGATCGTCGACGACGTCCGGACCCGAGGACGTTCTTATCTCTATGTGACAAACGGCGGTCTCGACGTTATCCTCGTGGAAGTTCGCCTGCTTCTTCGCGCTCGTCGAATGATCCTCGTCGATGTTTGCACATTTCTTCCTACCCAAGGTCGTATCCTGTCGCCAGGGCGCGACGGACGACCGGGTTTTCCGAGGTTGATGATCGAGAGTCGCTTGCATCCTCTCGAGGGCCGCCCTGAGCGGCAAAAGTCCAACGGCGAATGGGATTTCGCGGCTGGTCGAGTGACTCCCGAAATTCTCCAGGGAATCCTCCTCGCGATTCTCCAAAACGTCCGACATGTCGCCCCAGAGCGCCCGATCGACGCTCGCGATCGTGTTCAACCTCGTGTTGACCAAAATGTCGGACGACACGATTTTCATCGTTTTCTCGCGACTTTGCCGCGTCATTTTCGTCCTCTCGTCTCTGGACGCGGAGTTTCGCGAGATGTTCGATCTTCCCAGTTTCGCTCGGCTTCGCAGCGAACGCCGCGAGTTCGTTCGACTCTCGACGTTGTTCTCGTCGATCGCGCGGTAATTGTCCACGTCCTTGTTGGTGCGACGTCGAGATTTCGCCGAATTCATCGTGACGCCGTTCTCGCAGTCGTTCTTATCGCGATCCATCGATTTTTCACGCTCCTTCGACGCGTTCGTAGCGTCGTTGTTGTTGTTGAACGAATCGTCGTTCTCCAGCTGGTTTATGCGGACGCTCCTCCGTAAAATCGGCGTCTCCGACGTTTCGTCGCTTTCCTCGTCATCGCCAGGGAACGTTCTCTCCTCCTCCTCCGTTCTCCCCGACGTTTTCGCGACATCGTCCGCCTCGCCGCCATCTTGATTCTCACTTTTCGTCTCCTCGCTGTCGACCGCCGCGACTCTCGGCGGATCGATCGCGCAACCAACGACGTATTCGATGTTTTTCGCGCTGAGACCCCATATGTACTCCGAAGTTTCCATGTCGAGGTCGGACGACGGACTCGCGTCGTCGCACGTTTTATCCTCGCTGAGATCGATGCTCGACGCGCCGCGCGTTTCGTCCGCGGCGCGCTGGCGAACTTTGCTCGATCCTTGATGATTTTTTTCGTCCATCGATCCACGACGTTTGTGCGTATAAACTTTGAGGCTCTTGACGAGTTTTTTCGGATTACCGACGTTTTCCTCGAGGTTCTCGTCGAATTTCGACACTTTTTTCGCGAGTTCCATCGTCCCTTCGTGGCACTCGTCGTTATCGATGTGTTTGCGCTTTTTGTGCGTATAAACTCTCGAACACTCGCCGACCGCCCTCGGAGGATCGTCGCCGTTGTCCCCGAGATTCTTTGGGGAATCGTTCTCGAAATCATTCTCCCGCAATTCGGAGTCATCGATCAAACGACAGCAGTGGGTCTCGTTGCAAAATGAGTTTAACGAATTTTCCTGGATTTTGCGGGAAATTTCGTCGTTCTTCGTCGATTCGCTATTTCCGTCGTGGTTATTCTCGCTCGATGACACTTTCAAGGACGGATCAACGGGTTTGTCGAGTGACGATTCATCGGATGATTCTTCCGGCGTTTTGTTTCGATGCGATAATTCGTTTTCGATTTTTTCTGTTGTTTCGTACAAGGACTTGTCGTCATCCGGATAGTTTACGCGCGAATTATCGTCGAGTTTGCCAACGTCGTTGTTCTTCGGAATTTCATCGTCTTCGAAATTCGACGGTGAGATCTTTTTCACGTCGCTGTTGTCGACGCTCGGAATTCCCTTGTGATGCTTTCTGCTGATATCCCCCGCGTCGATGATCAAAGATTGTTCGTCCGAGTTTGATAAAAAACTCTCGCGCGCTTGCTTCGGTTTTATCATCGATTCTATTATGCATTTTAATTCCTTGACCTGCGAACGAGAATAGTGCTTTGAAATGACAAGATGGAGGGGAACAAGCGACGCGAATGATTTCAACAAATATCGACATTTATTACTTGGCATGGGATTACTTCTTTCGAGAACTTTTTGCAAGCACAAGGAAAAATCGTCGATAAATTGATTTTGCTTGCTTCAACACAAAAATCACTAATTTTCTGAAACGTTAGTCGTTTTCACATATATTTTTGATACGTCGCTGACATCTCTGACATGTTATTTGAAGCCCAATGCTGTTTATTCGATTCTATCAATTTTTAAATGAATTTCCATTTTATCTTTGATCGAAATAATTGACTCTCATTTTCCTTCGCTCGTCTCTACCTTGAAAACTCTCGCAGCTTCCAAAAGCGTTTGCAAATGGCATTGTGATATCGTAGTCTCGCCGCAGTACATAAATTCCACCATGGCTTTTAGAACATCAAAGTCCAAGTCCCTCAGCAGTATTATCGGTTCCTGCCCAAGATCCTGTTCGAGAATTTCCTGTGCCGGTAAGAAAATTCATGGCGTTCGTGAAATTATGTCCTTTGAAAGTATACAGACCTCAGCCATAAAAATCCTCAGCCATTGTTAATTTATATAAGAACATAAACGTGAATATATCGAAGAATTTTATCTGTAAAATGTGAACTTTTGAAACATTTTTTGACTATTCTCCGTTATCGCTTTATACTAGTGTCGATTCTGGAAAATATCCTAAAAACAATCATCGTGACGTATTTTCCACAACTGAGCTAAGAATTTTTTGAGGCAAAGCCGACGAAGTAAAAATTCTTTGCTTGGTCTCGCCGCAGTACATAAATTCCACCATGGCTTTTAGAACATCAAAGTCCAAGTCGCTGAGCAGTATTATCGGTTCCTGCCTAAGATCCTGTTCGAGAATTTCCTGTGGCGGTAAGAAAATTCATGACGACCGTGAAATTATGTCCTTTGAAAGTATATGGACCTCAGCCATTGTCAATTTATATAAGAACATAAACGTGAATATATCGAAGAATTTTATCTGTAAAGTATGAACTTTTGAAACATTTTGTGAATATTCTCCGTTATCGCTTTATACTAGTGTCGATTCTGGAAAATATCCTAAAAACAATCATCGAGACGTATTTTCCACAACTAAGCAAAGAATTTTTTGAGGCTAAGCCGACAAAGTAAAAGTTCTCAAAGATAAATGTATATATACAAGAATTTTCTCCTCCTCCTCCCGATATATATTATAAATACAAACAAAACGTTTTCAACGTGCCTCTAAATTTTCTAAACATCCTCCGTTATTGCTAAGCTCCGATGTCAATTCCAAGACGTAATCCGCGAATAACCGAGAATCTGTTTGGAAACCGAGCAAACATCGTGTTCCTCGAATACGTTTCGATACTCAACCGAAAATTCCAAAAATTCTTTAAAAACCCGCTAAACCCGAATGTTCGACCGAGACATCTTCATTACGACAAATACCAAATAACATTGAGAATAAAATGGTCATCAAGCGTCACTTAGAAACGAGCGAACCTCGAAGTAGAGACTGGATGTAGCCAAGACGAGTTTGTGAACTCTGAGCTTTTGTCCTTGGCAAATGAGGGTGACGTCGACGAGCGCTTGACGAGCCAAAAGTTCGCTGAAACGTTCGGTGACGTACGCGGCGTGTCCGGTCCACTGGAGGACAAGGTCCTTGCCGTCATTGACTGTCGTCATTTCTGCAAAAGCGTTAAATCATCCGGATGGGCGTCATTAGCGTCATTCGACGTTACGAAGCGCCTTTTTCGTTTTCCGAGGGAAACATTTACGTACTTGCCGCCGGTGAAACTTTGTCCAGAGCAAAAGTTTTCTTATTTCGCGGAGAATGAAAGAAAAAGCAAATTTCCGTTTGACTTTCGTACTCAGCGAAGAATGGAGAACTTTTCTTTTTCTTCTTCGGCATTTACAAATAATCACTCACGCGATGAACAACCGTCGACAAACGGAAGTGCGAAAAAACTTCCGACGAAGTCGAGAGGACTCCTCGAGCATCGCTTCAACTTCCTCGAAGGACAAAGACAAAACAAAACACACATATACACAAACGCGGGATTGAAACGGGGAAAATAGAATTTTCGAGAGAAAATTCGAAGGAGCGGGAGCGAAAACGTAATCACGCGATCGGAGCGAACCTCGCGATATTATACGCTTAATCGTGTTTTCTTTTTTTAAATATACTTTCGTATATGTCTGGAAATGAATGATTATGTTGTATGTTTTTTTAAATTATTTATTACGGAACATGCTCCAACGTATGCCGACCGAGCTGCTCGTCTCACGCGTCTTTTTTCTGTATTTTTAACGCGCGAACTGTTCATCGGAATAAAATATGAGGATAGAATCAAGAAGTCTCTTTCGGTTTTACGATCGTGTAAAAATTGACGGCGATGTTATGCTGCTGCTGCTAAAACGAAAAACTCTTGGAGCGAGACAGCGAGAGGAAAAACTGCAATGAAAAGTGAGAGAGAGAGAGGAGGGAAAGCCATAGGCGCGCCCGCTCGCGCAGTAGCGTAACGCGTGTGTGTATAACATAACGTTTTATGACGGCGAATTACCCGCGATTCGTATTACATCGAGACGTATCCGCGAACGAATGCGAAGATGAAAAAAGCCTTTCATGGCAGCATGGCTGAAACAAAATTCATCCACCTCTGAGCTTACGCCAGTGTGTTTACTCGATTGTTTCTCATCTTTTTTAACTTTATTCGCGGTCCTTGGGTGCACTTTTCGCTGCCTTATTCGCAATGACTCATGTGAATATCATCTTTCTGCACACATCGCGCTGTGTATAATAAGAAATATATATATATAGTAGCGCGGCAATATTTCTAAGCTTCGGTCGGTAAGAACGAATACTGTCAAGTTTCTCCGTCTACCCCGCGCAAGAGAGAGAGAGAGAGTGAGGTTCGGGAAATGGCGCCATCTACAAAACAACGTGGCAGAGAACGCAAACTTACCAGTTACATAATATGGCGTCTACCGCGCAGACGCAGTGGCGGCAGTGGTTGTGTTCGATTTGTTCTTTCTGTCACCGCGGTTTTTACGTGTTTTCGAAAATAATGATAACCCTGTCGAGAGAAAATCAGCAAAGCGATTAATCGAATGTACGAGCCATCAATCGAGGAAGAATTTGATCCAGCATCCGTTGCGCCCATTAATGTTGAGAAAAATTTTAATTCCACTGATATTTTCGATTCAACGCGGCGCTTTTATTTTCCAATGCGGCGCCATCTGAACGTTGGCGCGGGAACTATGAAATTTCCCAGTAAACGTCCAGGTTTGATACTTTTGTTAATAGCTAAATATTGATTTTGATCAACGTGCAGTTTGCCACCATTCGAATTCGAAAAAGATGAAGCAAAAATCAAATTTAAGGTAGTTACTCGACAAAAGTATCTTCTTGGGAACTGTATTAAATCTGGTTTCGGCTCGAAAAAATCTTTTACCAAAACATTTTCTCGCGCAACGATGGAAAATTGAATATTTTTTTCGATAACTTTGTAAATGTTTTCAAGGTTTTTTTCCCATCAATTAATAAGTGTCCGTCTCCAGACAACTGCCTTAAAACGTCGCAGATTATATCTCAGCAATTTCTACGCTATTTTCATTCGTCAATTTCCTCGTCTCATTTCCCACAATTTTTCTTCCAAGAGAAAGTGGGTCCCAAATTCGAATGAAAACCCCTTTGCAATTTAAGAGCTTCGAGAATTACGCGTACAACTGGTCGACGGAAATGAAAAAATGGGGGGAAGAGGTGTTGAAAGGACTTCAGGATCATTATATTCGCATTTTTCAATTATTATCATTTTATTTCTTCTTAAATCTTAGATATGAGAAAGAAATATGTGTATGATTTTTTATGCATTATCCTAAAATTTACAAACTTCATGGACCTGTCCCTTCATACATCTTCGCGTTTTTAATTACCGGTATACGCGTATAATTACGTTACATAGTTGTGTATAATAATGTATATTTAGGGCTTAAGGTGTTCCGCAAATTACAGCAAGACCGCGTTCGACAGCGTTTTTTGTGTCTGCCTCTTTTTGTTCTCTTTTTCTTTTATATCAAATGGCGATATTACGTCGATATTTCTAAACTTATAATCAGCCTCTTTTCAATCGACATCTATCGTAAAAAGTAATGCGGTCTCGTTTATTATTTTTTTTTTCTTTTCAATTTTTCATCGTCATTTTGAGTTAGTTTTCTTTTTTCGTTTCTTTCTTCATCCAATATGCGTATTCACGTTTTTCATATTTATTTTCGTCGTTTTTTCCTTTTTTCCGAAATACAAAGAACATGCCTCATCGATCGATGAAAAATTTCATTTAGATTTTTTTTTCTCGTCATCGTTTCTCCCGTTTATATTGTTTATTTTTTTTCACCCCTACCGCTGCTTTCACTGGACCTTTTTTTTCCATTATTTTTCTCACCCTCTCGGGACACATTCCAGAAGTAATTGGATATATCATCTCATTAAATTGTACTTTTCTTAAAAACATATAACTCATTAACGATTACATCAACACTTTTTCTTTTTTCATTACTAAACTTACTATCACAAACTTGCCTATACAGGAAGAAAAAATGAGGAAAAAAAAAAGAAACCGGCAAAGAAAATGCATTCGCGCGATCCTTCGATCGCGGAGATTTTTTTTTAGCGCGATTCGTCGACGGGGTAATTTTTTTTTCTCGCGAACCTCTCTTTTCACTCCTTCCCTTCGTTCTTCGGTTTTCGTTCGAATTTTTCATTCCATTCTCCTCCGTTATTTCAAGGAGGTTCACGCGCCTCCAATGGGGATGGAAAAATCCAACTTTTCGTCATTTTTCGCACGAAAAATGTCATTTCTGAGATTTTTTCGACTTTGAGTAACGAAATTACTCGAAAATAAAAATAACATTTTTTTTTTATATCAACCACTAGCGGTAATTTACCCGATGAAATACTTTTAATTTCGCGCTGGACCTCCGAAATGATCATGTTTGTCATTTTTAATTCTCGATAATCATAAATCGATTCAAAGAAATCATTTTGACCCAATTTTCGCGAGTAAACAATGATAAGCTTGTCCTTGAAAATGAAAAAACGGCCATGAGTCGCGGGTGAACCTCCTTAATGCTGCTGTCGATAAAGAAATTTTTGTCTCTTGCGCTCTTCGATGCTTCCTTCATTTGGTACTTTTTTCTTCGCATTTTTCAATCTAACAGAGATTCTAACAGAGAATTAATCCGTGAGAATTTGCCGGATGCACCAATTTCATTCGTGAGAAAAAATACATTTTTATCACGGACGTATGTAGCATTTCGAAAATCTCGCGGAAACGAAAAGAAATAATCAAAGCCGAATCGAAAAAAGCGGAATAAAGCACGAGATTTAATCTTATTTTTTCGTCACATCTTCGCTGTAACACCGGAGGATCAACCTTCGTCCTCTTTGAGTATTTCTCGCACGACCTTAGGACACGATGAAAAAAAATATCCCCCTGAGATCGTTGTCATTTTCGATAATACGTAAAATCCATGTTTTTTAGTTCGTTTCTGTTTTTCTTTTTCAATTATTTATTTATTCGCTCACTCGTCAATATTTATAGTGTCGTAATGACATTCTCTCTTTCTCCCTATCTCTCGTTAATTTTTTTGGCACACACTCAAAAATCGTAGCAACGCTTTTGACATCGACGAGAGTCGTTGTTCCAATCGCGATTATTCCATGGACTTTTTCTTTCTCCTCGTTTCCTCGTCGGTGATTTTACGTTTATTTTAATCACTAATCATTTGAGCTATATACGAGTTTTTTTTTTCTGTTATTATTTCGATGATACACGCGTAGTACGAAGGATCCTAACTCGTATAATTTATATTGTCCAAATTTACCGGTATCCAAGGACTCATTATTCAGCTTCGTTATTCGTCACAAATTATAGATCGCATCGGAAAAAAAAAGAATTAAAAAATGAAATGAAACAGCACGACTGTTTAAAATCGTTCGAGAGAGAAAAATCGAACAAGGAGCGATGGTTGACAAGAAGATTATGGAATTTCGAAACGTGCCCGATTGTCGGGAGCAGCGATCATTTTTCAAAATTATCGTTATTTCGCAAGCAAAATTCTCGTATGGAAAAAATACACGTTTTTTTCTTCGCGATTCTCTCTCGACACGTTTGTCCACGATGAATTTCCATTATTCGTGAAAAAAGGAAAACAAGAGACGCGAACTTTTGAGCTTTCTCTCCACATTTTCCACTCGATACTTTGTTCATTTTTTAAAAAACATTTTCAAATTCCAAGCAAACCCCAAGTATATTCAAGTATACACTCCCGTCTCCCTCGTTCGTCAAAATCGCCGCATTCCCATCTCGCGTTTCAGCATCATTCCGATGGTCCAGCCGCGTTGATCCCGCAATTTTAATCCACGTTCATTGCGCCGATCCTCAAACCCCCTCTCCCCCTCTTTGTCGACATTCACACACCCATCTAACTCACATATTCACAGGACTAGGAGATCTTAACGTTAAGAAGATCTTCCCTCGATCTTTTCCACGAGAATCCAGAAAAAATTGTCGAAATATTCGTGTATCGATGACAAAAAAAAGTTTATCATAATTCCGCATCGATCGTTAGAGCGAAATTTCATTATGGAAAAAGATCGATGTCGTCCTGTAATTCGTTGGAGAAATACAGGACGAAAGGCTCGAACGAAAAATACTTTTCGACGATGAGTTTTCGAGCTGACGTAATTTTGACAGGACGACATTTGTCCAACAATTGTTTCGCGGATTCGGGAGTAAAAAACGTGAGGAAGATCGTGTGAGCATAATGCGAAACATGGAGTATTTTAAAATCTGACTTAAGTCTATATATATATATATATATATATATTGTTTTTTTTAACGCCTAGTATATGCAATTACCCACCAGACTTTTTGCGTCTTTCGTTTCTTCCTACTTTAATCCTCGTCGATAAAATTCGTGAGTGTAATCATTACGGATGCCATTCGCTCGATACTCCTTCGAAAATTTTACACTCTCTCACGGAGCGTGAATTTCCATCGTTCGATCCGAATTTCACGACGTTTTTCGCTCTCTACATGTAATATCATCGTTTGTGTCTTTTATCAATAAATGCTTTCACACCTACGATCATTATCGTCAATTTTTTTTTTCTCGCTCTCTCTCTCACTCCCACTCTCGTTATAACGCGGCTCATTTCCGCATTGAGCACAGGCTCTGTCGTATTTAAAAAAAAAAAAAAACGTCCCCACTTGGGCGACTCTGGACGACGAATCGCGTCTCGAAATTCAAAGTTGGCGCTTCGCGAGTCTCGCCAAACGATGCTGAAATTTCCATCGTGGAGAAGCAACGGAATTTCGCGAAGATTTTTCAAAATAACGCGGTGTTGCATTTTTGAGTATATTTTCGCATTGAGGAGGGATGGAAAGTGGTACTTTTTTTTGGTTCCATTGATGCAAACTTTGAAATCACGAAAGCCAATGAATTGACGATCTTTCGAGCTTTTTGTTGCTTTTTGCTGAATTTTTTGTGTAAAAAAGGAAGTTTCGTTGTTCGATGTGACAAAAAAACGGAGCGTCGTTGCTCGTCGACAGAGAGAACCGCGCGTTTCAGCTTTTCTTTCGATCCCAGTGCTCGAAGGCCCGGAGATTTTCATTTACGTAGAAAAACATGGTTGGAAAAGTCATTCGTCCAATGGTGTTATTCTTTTATCGTTTTTTTTTTCGTCGAATCATCCCTGAGAACGCATGGCAGGCTTGATCACGGAGACACTGAATTGTAAGGAGAATTTCGGCTACCCGGCGATGCCATAAACTTGAAATTTGAAAAATTCGATAATGAACCAAACTGATCGCGATGATTTTCAATAATAATAACAGCATCGGAAAGTTATTGACAAAATGTTGGAAAAAAATCGATGTATATTCAAAAAACTCCGTTTCTCTTTCCTTTTTCGAAATTTCGCTGAAAATTTCATGAGCGAAATCGCTCGTTAAAAGGCTCGGAAATTTCTCAAGAGCAAGGAGCACTCGTTCCATACACGAGAAACGATGAATAATTCTCCATTTTTCGTTATTCTGAATAAAAACAACGAAAAATGTATGGAAAAATTCAAACGTGTTGAAAAAAATAAAAATAAAGTATATTGATCACGGAGGCACTGAATTGTAAGGAGAATTTCGGCTCCCCAGCGATGCCATAAACTTGAAATTTGAAAAATTCGATAATGAACCAAACAGATCGCGATGATTTTCAATAATAATAACAGCATCGGAAAGTTATTGACAAAATGTTGGAAAAAATTCGATGTATATTCAAAAAACTCCGTTTCTCTTTCCTTTTTCGAAATTTCGCTGAAGATTTCATGAGCGAAATCGCTCGTTAAACGGCTCGGAAATTTCTCAAGAGCAAGGAGCACTCGTTCCATACACGAGAAACGATGAATAATTTTCCATTTTCGGTTATTCTAAATAAAAACACCGAAAAAATGTATGAAAAATTTCAAGCGTGTTGAAAAAAATAAAAATAAAGTACATTGATCACGAAGGCACTGAATTGTAAGGAGAATTTCGGCTCCCCAGCGATGCCATAAACTTGAAATTTGAAAAATTCGATAATGAACCAAACAGATCGCGATGATTTTCAATAATAATAACAGCATCGGAAAGTTATTGACAAAATGTTGGAAAAAATTCGATGTATATTCAAAAAACTCCGTTTCTCTTTCCTTTTTCGAAATTTCGCTGAAGATTTCATGAGCGAAATCGCTCGTTAAACGGCTCGGAAATTTCTCAAGAGCAAGGAGCACTCGTTCCATACACGAGAAACGATGAATAATTTTCCATTTTCGGTTATTCTAAATAAAAACACCGAAAAAATGTATGAAAAATTTCAAGCGTGTTGAAAACAATAAAAATAAAGTATATTGATCACGAAGGCACTGAATTGTAAGGAGAATTTCGGCTCCCCAGCGATGCCATAAACTTGAAATTTGAAAAATTCGATAATGAACCAAACAGATCGCGATGATTTTCAATAATAATAACAGCATTGTAAAGTTATTGACAAAGTGTTGAAAAAAATTCGATGTATATTCAAAAAACTCCGTTTCTCTTTCCTTTTTCGAAATTTCGCTGAAAATTTCATGAGCGAAATCGCTCGTTAAAAGGCTCGGAAATTTCTCAAGAGCAAGGAGCACTCGTTCCATACACGAGAAACGATGAATAATTCTCCATTTTTCGTTATTCTGAATAAAAACACCAAAAAAATGTATTAAAAAATTCAAGCGTCTTGAAAAAACAAAATGAAGTATATTCATTAAAAACTTCGAGAACAAAAGTTTCCACAGTGCGGATTTTTTTTGAAAATTCGACGAAAACTATTCAACATCGCTATTGTTGAAAATTGCTGCGCTCGTTATCGTAAATGTGCTTGATTTCTTTTTTGCCAATTTTCATCGCACCGCCGAGCACTCGAAATTCTCATTCGATTCAATCGTCGCTCGGAAGCCTTCCGACGTTCTCAAGGTCAATTCCTCGAGATTATCATTAATTCGTATCTCTATAGTCAGCTCCGAAAAAATCTTCGACGCCTCCGTACCGACTTCCGGTTGATTTCAACGTTTTTCCGTCATTTTTTTTTCTCCCATCGCCCCACGGTGGAATGTCGCGAGTATATATATCTCAACGTTCGATCTCCGCTACGTCGTGGTGGCATTTTTTTTTTTTTTTCGTTCTCATTATCCACGCAAAAATTCGCATCGAGGCCATGCGGAAAGGATTTCCTCGATTCTCGCGAGGTTATTTATTTTTATATTCTAATAAATCGTAAATAAAATGAAACGCGACTCGCAGTTGTCTATATTGTCTCGCAGCTAAGATAATATCGTCGTAGTTTTTCTCGTACGGTTTTCGGCACGAAAACATTCTACGGGGCGTCGTCGACGTCGCCAACGAACGCGATATCCCATTTTTCTATCTGATGGATTGTCTTTGGGCGTTTTTTTTTTTCATGATTTTTTTCCAACTCCCTCGACGATCGTTCGTTTATCCATTTTTTTTTTCATCGCTCTCACTGAATCCTCGCTCGTACTTTTCGAGATATTTCCGCATTCGACGTCTCATCTCGCGGTAATTCTTTCGATCGAAAGAACGATGAGAGGAAAATTAGATTATTTTTTTTTTTACGTATTTGTTGATAACAAATGCGAACATTAATAGAGAAAATTAAGACGACGTATCCAAGAAGGGAATAGCAGCAGAACGAGATCTTTTTTTTGTTCGACATTTTTAAACTTCAACCCCGAGCGAATATGCCCGAAAACTCGGGAGAAAAATAAGGTTTTTTTGTGCAGTCTACGCCGAAAATTATCTTACCCCGAGAGCAAAATTTCGCCTGTTTTTAATTTTGTTTGTGGCATTATTTTTGAATCGCTACACATTCACGAATCAATGCGCCAAAAAATATTTCTAATCGCCGAAGAAATGTATTCTCTGTTCCTAGGGGTGAAAAAAAGGTTTTTCTCTTCACCATCCAAAATTCGAGACGAGTGCTTGATTTTTCCGCCATTTCTCTCTATGAGATAAACTCGCAAATTTCGTACCGAAACGAGCACAACGTTTTTTCAGCCCTTGAAAATACTTTTTAGTGCGTTCAATGTATTTTGACTTTTTTCACCGAATTTCGAGTTTCAAAACTTGCAGATGGTTCCAAAAATCGAAAAAAATACGGACGATTTCACTCGTGGGATGACGTTAATTCCGTTTTAGACTGCAAAAAACTGAGGTAGCAAATATATTTTCTCGATGAACGAGAGACAAAAAAAACGTGACGATGTTACTCCCGGTTTATCAACGACGAATGGGGAGATCCTCGGGTTTCACTCTGCTCACTTATGGACGGCTCTAATTACGAGAAATTTCCCCAGAACAAGAGCCTTGTCTCGCGCCATTGATCCACCCGCGAGATCTCAGGGTGACGATAATTTTTTGGTCCATTTACGACACGAAGAAGCGAATTAAAAACATTGATTTATCGCCGAAGAGCGGGAATTTCGTACAACGTCCGAAACTGGGTCAATTATCGGCATCGCGACAAATTCAAGAGTCTCGAGGGGGAAAAAAAATGCCCGATAAATTGGGGTAGAAAATCGCGGACACTTTTGCAGCCTGGATTTTGGGAAGATAATTTTCTTTATTCTTTTTCGAAGCCCCAGAAGCCTCGACGACAGAGCAGCTTCGCCGTGCGATCAGTGGGACGAAAAATTGTCACGTTTTTTTTTCTCCCACCCTCTCGTTCTCCATTATCATCCCCCTTCGAAACGTCGTCAAATCTCCCGTCCCAACAGCGCGAAATCGATCAAACTCTACCGGAAATACGTATTTTTTCTCTCATTCTAGTCGATGATCCTCGCGAGATGCTTGTTACTCTTTGCTGTTTCCCTCGTCGTTCCTTTCTCGCGCGGATTCGGGGTGAAACGGGGACTTTTCTCGCCTGAGAAACGTCCTCCCCCGGCGCGTTTTCTTGATCCTTCGAACGAGCAGGTCGGACATTTTTCCGTCGAGGGCTTCCTTTTTTAAAGCCGTTTGTAGCGTCGCTCGTAGGCGTTAGGGGTGGGTTGTCGTTTTTTCTTTCTTCTTTTCGGCTCAAATGGAAAGGGGAGCCTCTTCGCAACGATGCACGAAGCCATGCTGGGGTCATCCGGTTGAATGATCCGGTAACAATATGCTGACGGATTTACGGTTCTCTTGATTCAAAGTAGAGGCACTAATGCCGGAAGCCGCCAGAGCTGACGGCGTCCGATGAGACGGCGCTACCACTCGCACTTCCGGTCTTGGCGAAGCGTCTCTCAGTGGACTACCTATACCTACGAAATCCTCCGAATTCAAAATTGTCGACCTGAAAAACCGAAAAGCAAATGGGATTAATCTCGCACCCTCGATTTCGAGATTTTTCTCGTCACATTTTTGACGACCGCATGACGTATAATTGTATCATTTTTTTTTGAAAATCTAAAAATTACTGATATCCTAACAGTACGACCACAATTTTTCATCGTCGCGGTTTTTGTCTGATTTTCGCCCCCACGCTGCTTCATCTTACGGAGAAAGATGGATGCTGCGGTGGGCTTGATTTTTGTCGTTTTTGAGAGTGCGATTTCTTTTTGGATTCGTTTTTTTTTTTAAGAGAAACCGAGGTTGATAAGAAATCGGTGTCGCACCGCGTATTGGTTTATGAAATTCTTTTTGAAATTGGAGAAAATATATTTATTCTAATCGCAAGATGTACGCCTTGGAAGACTAATGAGATGATAGGAATTAAAAATATTCGAGAATTTTGCGAAAAATGATGGTTTCACGTATATAAAAGTTTCGGGTGCTTTTTGAACTGCAGCTTGGTAAAAAAGCCTTGAAAAATATGTTTTCTCCCATGGAGGACAGCCGGATATTAATATCGGTAATGGCGTTTCGATGAGTGCGCATCGCGATAGCAATAAAAAAAGTGAGTCTGTATGCACCCAGAGGAGACGTCACGGAAATGGCTTTTAGGTAAATTAAAAAAAAAGCGAAAGAAAAAGTCCCGCTGGCTTTTTGTTCGACTTCAAAGCCTTCTTCCGTCGTGCTTGGGAGCTTTTTTTTTTCTTACAACAGCAAAGTACCGCGGGAGGACAATTAATTTCGCCGCGACTTCCTTATTCTTCTCTCACTCTATTTTTTCCTGCCTCTTTAGTCGCTCTCTCTCTCTCTCTCCTCCTTGATTCTTTCATTACCAAAAACAACGTTTCATCGATTTTTCATAATTAATTTGCCTTTTTGTCCACAAACCGTTGCAAAAATGTATATTTTATGGATGCAAATGTCAAATTCAAAATTGGCAAGCCACCTCGCTCTATAATTGTAAAACGACTCGCGTCTACTTTATGTCGCACGTTGTGCATGCTTATTATACAGGGTGTCCCAAAAATGAATGCTGACAATTTAAAGCCACTTTGGGGACGAAATTCCGAGTCGAAAAGTCTTTGAGCATTTTCCGATCCGACCAATCCCCGTTCAGTTATCGAGCAATATCGTTGGACCAATAGAACGAGTGCGCACGGTTGGCTCTCGCGTCCGATTGGCTCAAACATTAGCGGTTCATAACTCGTTGGGTTTCGGTCGTACAAAAAAATACTAAAATACATTTCGACTCGCAATTTCATCCTGCATCCATCTTTTGACTTATTAACATCGAGTTTTGAGACTCCCTGTATATGTATCTTGCCGCCAAGCACGTGTGATTAAATACGCGACATCGAGTGAGACTTGAAGGTGAATAAACAGAGACAGAGCGACGAAAATGACAAAAGATCAAGACAGCTATTCAATTGTTGCACTTGAAAATGCATTACAGAAATGCATTAGCCGATAAAACGTCTTATCGATCGTTTTGCAACGAACCCAAAGCTTTTGAATCATTTAAACGAGGTTCTGATTGTGTCAAGGATCTTCCAAAGTCATAAAGTTTTCGAATTTTCCCAAAAAAGTTGGTATTCGGGAAAGCAGCTTCTTTTTCCTCAAACAACTTTTCAATAACGTTTTAATGTTACTAATGTTGTCTGAAATCGACGTACTAAATACACCCTCGACGTGACAATGTTTTTTTTTAATTTTTTCACGATAAAACAATGCTCGTGGTTTCGTTGTTTTTTCGATAAAATAATTGTATCGCATGAGTGGAAAAAAGTTCGCAAAAACACTTACCTATGCTGTGGTGGTGGTGTAGGGGTTCGAGAGAGTGGAAAACTCGCGACTTCTCGTGTCACTGAAAGCGATCTTATCGAACCGAACGTTTGGTCTGGTGATAAATTTGCCCCTACGCTCTGCACCATTCCGCTGCTGCAAGGTACAATTTTTATCGTTATCGATCGTCGAGAATTTAGACATAAAAATAATGCCAATTTTCATCTTAATCGAGACAACATCGCAGAGACAGAGGGCAAAATGACAGATTGTTTAAAATTTTTTTTTAATCGAAAAAAGCGACACATCTTGCTCGTGTAACGAGCTACTGTATCGTCGAATTCGAGGCAACGAAATTCAAGCCAAAAAGCCATTTTTGTACAAGCCAGGCGAGCCTCGACCCCACAGACGGAAAACTTTAATTAGATACGACGCGACAAATACGCGCTCCGTTTTCGTCAAACTTTGCGACTCGCAAATAACACTTGCCACGTATCCAATTCGGAAATTTGGGCAAGAGCGCTTTTGTATCGTCTTTTTAACGTTTATTTTCAACAAACTCTCGCTTTTAATTTGATCATGAAAAGCAGACATTTAAAAAAACATGAAAATTTATATTTTCGCAATCGTGAATATTTCATTAACAGCATTTATCGTAATTAACTTTGTACACCTCGAGCTAATTCGTCGTAACATTTGATGTCGTTCGTGTCAGTTTTATTCCTATTTGAAAATTTCGATCTTCGATGAAATACAGCTGCGAGCGAGTGTATAGATTTCTTACGAACATAATGTTATTATTATTATTATTATTCTACGCATAATACGAAAGAAAAGGAAGAAGAGAGAGGACGAAAAAACAGTGACGTTGAAACACCATGGACTTTGCTGGTTTTCGCGACGCGAACTATGAATTATTCAGAACGATGCACATGGGCGGAGAGATCTCGGGAAACCCAAGGGTGCTTGAGTTTTGCCGACAAACGTCGCGAGTACCGAGTAATACACGTTCGACTTGGGGAAAGCAAACTCAGCGGGCAAACTCGGAGGTAAGGTGGAATCGCTCCGAAAAAAAAAAAACGGGGTTGAAAAGATGTTTTTTTTTCGATCGCATGCCGATAGTCCGAGGAACGTCTGGGGAGTCAGTCAGTCCCTCGAAAGTTTGTTCATCGAACGCTAAACTTTGATAAAAACACTGTTTATTCAATCAACAAAATGCTCCCGAACCTATGAAAAATAACGAGTCAAAGTTCCGGAAATTGAGATGGTGGAAACTCGAATTAAAAGCGCACAAGCACTGAGCTCGTTGAAACAGCTATAAAACTCGATATTCGAGCAAGGAAACTCTGAGCTCGATCCCGCCAAAACAATGCAACAGTGCTAAATTTCCTGTCGATTAAAAAGGTTAAGAAGTAGACAAAATTTTGTATAAATTATGGGAGATGTCATGTGGAACTTTGAAAAAAATTTCTCGCCAACTGTTTATTTTTTTTCCGTTATCGCAGAGTGCTCAAAGTCTCTTGATCAATTTTTCAATTTTATGAATTCGTATTTTCTTGTGAAAAAAAAACAAATGACAAAATTCGAAAAAGCGAATGGATTTTTTAGACTTTTGTTTCCGTCAATATTTTTGTAACCTTTTCGGTGTTGTTATCATCTGAAATCAATGGGTTTCGTATTTTTTAAATGATCGATTTTTTCGAAAAACCTTTGTCTCATCGGCGAGTGCTCGAAATTCGCAGTCTATCACGGTTTTGTCGGGATTTTACCTCCGGAATACCCTCGAGTCTTTCTTTTTTCTCCATAAATAGATACGAGAGGGATGAAAAAAAGTTCGTACAACTTTGACAGACATTGTTCGCTTTGTCTACGTCATTGGTAGAGACAAGACCACGTCACGCGTATTCGACGAGAAAGAGCAATGCTATAAATCGTCGGGACAAGGTACAGTATAGTCTCCCAGGGATATTTTTACTCTCAAATACAGACGATTCGCTGTTTAAGGTAGGCGTCTCGCGACAGTCGCTTAAAAAATGTATGGGCTATTATAGTTTACCAGCAAACGTGCGAAAACTCGTACAACTTGCGGGATTTTCGAAACTTATCGGCCGCAAAATATCACGATTAAAATACGATATTATACAGGGTGTCCGAAAATTGTATGCTGCCAATTTTTTGCTACATCGGGGATGAACTTTCAAGCTAAAATATCTTTGAGCACATTTTAATCCGACGAATGCTCATCGAGTTATTAATTAATGTAATTGGAATAACCGTACGTCGATCTGCCAACATTGAATTACAGGAAAAACATGCTTTCTTTCTTATTACGCTGCGAATTTCGCGGTGTGGCAATTCCTTGGCGAAAATTCAATAAAAATCAGTCGCTCGATTGCCGACCCTACGATCTACAATGCGTATTAATAGCATCAACCTCGTGGAGTTTCGATAATTTTACGTAGATGGCATCGCTTCGCGCGGTCGATTTCTGCATAAACTTGCATTTCGCACCAACCCCCCGATCTATTTTTAATACCGCGAGATATTATAACAGAGATGTACGCGAAAATTTGACGAATACACAAATTGAACGTACGCATGCGTGAACTCTTATTAGAAAATGCAGTCGAATTTTCAAATAACGATCAAAATAAATCCAAATATAATTCAATAATTTATCATTTCTTCGATCCAAGTACACGAATTTTTGTTCGTAAAACCTTTGTCCAAATCTTGATTCGATTGCGTATAATGTTTTTTTTTCGCGTCGTTGAATATAAAATCGTTTAAAGATCGAATTAAGACCGAATTTGTCTCTCTGGCGTATAAGGAAGGGTCGTTTCGCAATGACGTTCGTGGCGAATGAAAATATGGAGATTTCTTAAATTGCGATGCAAGATACGGTACGATATTCAAGGTACAATGTTCACCTGACGGAATTAGACGTTACGAGGAATGGCATTGGTGTTGGACATGGACTGAGCGGTGAGCTGCTCACGGAACTTCTCGTGCTGCTGAGCACCGAATGAGGGCACTGTGGTGGACCGACGTGAGCACTCATCGTACCGTTAATGCCACCCTTGCTGACCGAACGACCCTTTAAACAGGGTATCTTCGGCCATCGACCCACGTCTTTACCGGACATCCCTGAAACAAGAATAAATTCAAAATGCATCTTTGCCATTCGACATGCACGTCCCTCTGCCATTCGAGTCGAGACAAACGTCACAATACGCTTCCTCGTGCGTCATGAACATTCATTTTTCACATCAGTGAGTAAGCCGTTCAACTTTGTGACGTAAACGAGGCTGCAAACGACCGCTCGTACGGAGGACAATACCGGAAGTGTAGTATTGGAAAATCATTTCGCAGATATCGTCATTGTGTCGAGCAATGCGGAAAGGTTTCCTTTTTTTTCTCTCACACTTTAATAAAATCGTTACGCGACAGAGTGAGATTTTTCTATGAATTTATACGCTGTTTCTCGCGTCTCCAAGCTCCCCATCATTGATTTTTGTTTCTCGTCGTGTTCGAGGAGCCCTTGTGGCATAGAAATTTGAAAAAATAATAATGTCATTAATAAACGTTACTTTCGCGAAGAAATTTGTTATTTCAGAAATGCAATCTTTGTATTACCGGAAGTGGGAATATTTTGTGGAAAAAATTCGAAAAATGGCGCATACTTGCATCTATTCAATTTTGTATGGTTTTGATTGTATTGGAATTCAAAAAAAATCGCCGCAGATAGTTTTATATTTTTTTCGGTAAGGGATGGAGTCTTGAAAAACTTTGGTCCAGAGACTTTCCCAGTGGGGATAAACCTTTTATGGGAATTTTGGTTTTGCTCTTTACAGTCCTTTTAACGGTTGTTGCAAAGAAATTGCGATCGACAGACAACATTCGTTGATTACTCGTACGACTGGTTGCATTCATCTCCTGACCCACTTTCTGAAATAACCTGCGATTAATTCTCTCTCTTTGACTTTCTTTTCCCGAGCAAAGTTACCGCAAAACGCTTCATGCAGCCCCCTTAACGTATAATGTGTACAAATGTGTGTTTTCCGGCTGCGGACTTGCTCCTCGTGAAAAGGGTTTTGCATCAGTGAATGCGCATGGACAACCCCTTGCAGGGTCGAACTGACCTTTTCCACGACCCCAAGGCTGCCGCGTATTCTGCATTCACTTTTGCCATTTGCGAGACCCGAAAATACGTTCTCGGTGAAATGATTTCAAATTACCCTCAGAGACAACCTCATATACACAAAATCCACAGCACGTTAACTTCGAATACCGACGATTCCGAATAGTTATTTAAAAAATCGTGAAAAAGAGTCTTTTTTTCGAAAACTCTTCGGCCTTTTTGCAATTCGACTTTTTTCAATTTTTCGTCGAGACCGTGGGAACAAAAACGGTCGGAAATCTCTCGCGAGCAACGTCGGACCTTCCTGTTCACGAGAAATAATGAAAAGTTCGCGATTTTTTGTAATTTTTTCAAAAAAAATCTCGATGCACCGAAAGTATTTCGAAAAAATCCGAGCGCATTCGAAAAAATGTACGAATTCATTCAACGCGAAAGGAGAATGAGCTTTCAGTCGTCATCGATATATCTTTGTCGTTAAAAATTGCTGGGTTCGGTATGCTGCGTGTGATTGATTTTTTTTTTCACATTTTTGCAGAGTGTTTGATGTTCTCGTTCTAATTTACTGCAGCTGAATTAATATGCCTGCCATACACGCTCGAAGTAAGCAACTTCTGCGGATTTTTCAAATGTGAATCACCGAATTTAGCACGAGTGCTCAAAGTTATACGAGAAAATATGAGGATTCGACGCGAGTGGAAAAAAAAGAGTTACATTTATTTAAGTTTTTTCCACGTTTCTGTGCGGTTTATGCATTTTTTTCGAAATAACAATGCGGTTTGACGGAAAAAAAACGTTCTTTGTGAACATTTTTTGTCAACCCATTAAAATACTCTTGTATTCACGGTGCCTGGACTCGTTAAATCCCCCCCCCCCCCATCTTTACCTCGCAGTATATATATACTATATATATATACACATATATACACATAAAATATACAATATATGAAAAACATGGAAACCTGGATATGCATGCGCAGGTATATAAATTATATATTGCAATGTCTGCGTGTACTTTCATGACGTACATTCAGTTCGCAATTACGCTGCCGCGGAAAGAGTTCATGCTCGCTGCTCGAGTACCCAGTGGAAAACAAAAAAAAAGGAAAAATTAGAAAATAAAAAAAATAGAACAAGAGTAGAGGAGCAGATTGCGAGCAAAGTTAACCATGCGTATGATGTGTGCACACGAAAACGCGCAAATACATGACGCGGAGCCAGCGAGCCAAGCAATCGAAAAAAAATTGACTATATGCAAATAAATAATTTCCCAATTATTATTATCCAATATTATTTTCCGATTAAAGTGTCATTAAAATCATGAAATCCATTTACATTTTTTTCCAACGACAATGCATATCTTTTATTCAAATAAATACACTGCAGTGGAATAAATTTTTCATAAAAAATGGATAATTTTCCAATTATTATTATCCGATATTATTTTCCGATTAAAGTGTCATCAAAATCATGAAATCCATCTACATTTTTTTCCAACGACAATGCATATCTTTTACGCAAATAAATACACTGCAGTGGAATAAATTTTTCATAAAAAATGGATAATTTTCCAATTATTATTATCCGATATTATTTTCCGATTAAAGTGTCATCAAAATCATGAAATCCATCTACATTTTTTTCCAACGACAATGCATATCTTTTACGCAAATAAATACACTGCAATGGAATAAATTTTTCATAAAAAAATAGATATAAAACTGTATTCTAAGGTACATGTTTTAGAAGTATTTAAAAATCTGTATGTTTCTCGCAAAAGGGATTTTCCAACATTCGCTCATTGATTGATTTCCAATCGTGTTATTTCGACGATTTTTTTCGACAGTATCGTTTGGAGCAATTTATACACGCAGACATTGACTGAAATATTGCGAAAAGTTTATTAAAGGTTTGAATCCTCGCGACAAATGTCGCTTAATGAAAAACAGTCGACTGTTCGCAGTCTCTCATCCGTCCTCTTTTTTTTTTCAATTTTTTTTTAATCGGAGTCGTTTTTATGCGAAATACGCTCATATAAACATTTGCAATGAGGTGCCTTGGCGTTGAAACGAGCGCGCCGAACTTTTGTGCAAAAAATTGTGCATATTAAAATATACAAAGATGTAGCTGCTGGTGGAAAACGCTTTTGCACTCGAATAAAAGCACACCGGTTTTAATATCGCGCGTACGTATACAGGGTGTCCCAAAATTCAAAGTTACAAGTTTAAAGCTAGACTCAGGATGAAATTCGGAAAAACATTCATTTGTGAATTTTATTTACTCATTAAATGAAATCTCGTCAAACATTTGCTCCATGAATTTCGAACATGACCGATCACTCGTTGTGCTCTCGTGAACGAATGAGACACTGGGAACCGTAGAATTATTTACGATTTATTTATGGAAACAAATATTGCTCCAAATATCAGCATTTTGAATAAGAAAAAAATACTCATTTGTACCCCATGTTCCTCCATATTTGGAGAAAAATAATCTTTGATTATAAAAATGTACAGGGAAATTAATCACACGAATATAATTGAGTATTACTTAGATGTATCTAAATTGTGCTTTTTTTAATTAAAAAACGATTTCTTTATTTTAATCAAAGAACTATACTCGGTTTATTGCACGTTTTTTAAATTATATTTAATCGAATGAAACGGCAAAGTGTCGGCATAAGCTCAAAGTGGGTCAAAGTGACCGAGCAGCCATCGATGCGATTAACATTGTAAATAACTAGAATTTTATTTGCATTCTCCATAGCTTTATGTTCTCTTTGATTTGATATAAAGATTGAGGCTTTATTAAATGATTTTATTGAATAGATATAACGGGAAACGATGCAAAGATTATTCAACGATTTTGTTGGAGGAAGATGTGAAATTAATTCGTCAATGATAGTCTGAATCCGGACAATTTGGTCGAAGCCAATCCTCGCTAGCTGATGATCCGGGCAACCTCGTCCCAAATTCGTGACAATTGTCATCTATAAATCCCTTTACCACTGGCAATACGATAATCAGTTTTATACCCGCGATATCAACGGCTCAAGAGCCGTACGAGGTACACTCACGAGGTCATTTCTCGTCTTCTCATTATTTTTATTACCCCAATACAAAGTACATAAAAAGATCGGTGAATTATACCCTTTCGTCATGCGATGGGTTCTCGCGTACACCTCGACTCTGACCATGATTTTTCTTCCTTCGAATGCAGATTGTACGGCATGGTTATCATCGTCGCGAAACGAGGAAAAAAATTGGAAAACTATCGCGTGCCTTCGATAATTTGCGAGGGAAAAAATATTAACAGACAAGTGGCAACTTTCTAGTGACCTTGGAAATAAATAGCTGACTCCACGGTGCTTTTCAGTGGCAATCTTCATAATCGGTCACTTTCCACGTCGATCCAGACCTTATTTCGATCTCCCACGGTCATTTGCGAATTAGGTAGCTGCAAAGTGGCTGTTTAAGCGCTTCGCCAGGATCGTTTAATGGCATTCGATAGCCATGAAATATACGTAAAAATAAATATAAAAAGTTGGACATTTTTTTTTTCGTTTTCAAGTTTTTTAAATTTTCTTCGAACAATCAAAGATTCTTTACACAAACAAAATTGAAAAATGTTGAAATTGAAGAATAAACTCGTAGAAATAATCGTGCTAGGTGGAATGATTTATTCAAGAGTGCAAGATATTTTTTTATCATGGAAAAAAATCGTCGATTTTTCTTGAAATCCCCCATGGATATGGAATTTACAGCTGATTTTCGAGGAGTGGATCGATGTACCGTGACGTTAATGAGTCTGGAGCAATTCCCGAGCTTGTCTCTCGTGAAACTCGTTTTGAAAATCGAGTTCTACCGTATTCATTTTTAATATCAAAGTCACACACAGAACGTCGGAGATGGCAGAGCGTTTCGTCTCGTTACGCGCTTATGCGTACATTACTCCGTTCGTTTGTCACTTTTTCACGCTGTAACGCACACACAGCTCCCACACCTATTATTTTTTCCCCCTTCTCACGTAGTACATGCTGATGAACGTTACCAAAGGGGAGATAACCAAGTACCCTGGCTGGGAGATACATTATAATACATATGTATATATTTTTGGGTGTGTACAAATTTTTTTTTTCACCATCCATCAAATTCTTCCCCATAACTCGAAAAATAATTCCTCAGAGTGAAAAAATGTAAAATCAACATTTTCTGAAGCACAGCATCTTTTTCTAATCAGGCTATATTTGTCAATACTTTTGTATTTTAATCGATGACGAAAATTATTCACACGCATAATATGTTCTCGAATTTTTTTTATTTTTCTCGAGTTTTCCAAAATTTATTATCTTTTGTAGCTATATTTTTCGAAGTATATCGATGGGACATGCTTGAGTCTGAGGAACTTTTTGTAGAGCATTTTAGGCTGTACAAAGCTATTAATTGAGAATATTTTTCAGTTTGAAAAATTATTTATTTAAATTGGAAATTAAATATTCCAACGAGCAAAGTCTGCCGTCGAGCTGCAATCTTTTTATTCACTTGAAAATGTATCTTTCAACGCGTAGCATTAATTTTTCAGCTTGGAGGGAAGGAAGAAATCGTTGCCCGAAAATGAGACACCCTAATACGTACATTTATTTTCGCTTCATGCATGTATAACGACGTGGACATGCTCTTGTGAGTCGCCCTCGCAATTTAAACAGGAAAATGCCGGATACATGCTCCGGGGATCGTTTCCTTCCTCCGTTGATTCTTTATGCACTATTATCCCTCGATATACCGCTTAAATCCCTCATATTTCGTGTGGAATTGTTTCGTCGCCGCTTGGAATGTTTTAATGAAAAAATAACGCAATGTACTCGACGTACATTCTTCAACGGACGGAAACCACCGAAATATCACGTGTCACGTTGCTCTCATAATGCTCATACACATAAAATTGTGGCACGGAATAATTCCATTAAATCCACGATTTATCAACGAATATATCACTCGCTGCATATGCCATTTTCCACGATGGGAGATGATGCCTCGCGACGGTTGTAAAATGTGATCGTTAAAAGTTTTAAAAATTCCTCGATTCACAAAAAAACGTAACGTTCCTTTAATAATTACGATAACAAATTTTCAAAAAACCTTACCGAGCATTTTGATGCCTTGAACGGGACTCAGCGGGTAAAAATCACCGTGAAGAGGGCAATGAAAGCCGACGCGACGTTCCCTTCGTCTCGCTCGTCTCGTCAATGTGCACAGAAGAACACCGAGGCCGAGCATGAGTGCTCCGACGACGATGCAAATCGGCCCCAGGATTCGCGAATTTCCCGTGAAGGCGATCCTCGCCGCGTACGAATCCTTGTCCTCGTCCTCTCCGGGTCCTCGATAAGATGCAGCTGTAATACGAAAGAAAAATAAATTTTGACCACTTGTCCTTAAAATTGCAGCGAAAAATAATCGTAGTTCTGCAACGATCGCAAATTTATTCTCACAATCGTCACCTTGTGAAAAGTACGGTAGATTCTTTTCTCGTTTTTTGGAAAAAAAAAAACGTGCCTCGTCAACAAGATCGAGTCGACCGAAAATATATTTGTCACTCGTAAATTATCGGAGTGTCTGTTAAAACGTTCGCTCTCTCTCTCTTTTAACGTGTTATTTATCGATAAGATCATTAATAAATTATTAATAAAAGCATGTAGCACATTGTAGATCAATATTTATCTAGGTGTGTCGAAGGAGTCGTCTCTGGGTGAATTAAACGTCAATTCATTATTTTGCGGGGTTATTATATATATACAGAGTGTCCAAAAAATGTCAATGTTAATTGACATTTCATCCTCGACGTCGCAGTGAATTATCGACATCGGTTTTTGAGACACTCTGTATACGATGCTCAACGTTTGCCAGGTTCTTAAAATAACTGGCAATAAAGTATTAACGAGATACAGCAGATAAGTGTTTGCCCCCACGTTTTTTTCTACGTTCATGCCTATTTTTCCCCCTTTAGCCATGCTTATTTATAAATTACGAGGGTTTGGAAGAACTCCGAGCAAAAGCGGAAGATAACACGAACGATGTATGTTGTACGAAAAAGTCTCGAATTGGGTGCAATTGTTCATTGTAACCTTTGAACCGGTTGAAAATTGAGAGAGCACGGTTGCAGGTTTTTTCCGCGTTAATGCGATGATACCGTGGAGAAAAGTACTAATGACTCTCATTAGGATTTTCCCGAGGGTATATGAAAATGCCTTATGGCTACGGAGGACACAAAAGAAACTCGAGATGATTACGCTTTAACGTTTTGTTCCATCTGTTTCTGCTTTTGAGTGCAACAAAAAGCGGAATCGCAAAGCACGACGGGCGGAAATTATACAGCAAATTTCAACCCCTTTTTCTCACGCAAAAATTGTCGTCTCGGCTGACTGAATATTAGAATTTTTTTTTCGTAAAAATCTCACATCGAATAAAAAAATCTTTCAACAGAAACATCGAACGACGGTGGATTTGTATTTTTTTTGTCTACATTGTTTTTAGGCTGTGAATTAATGATTCGAAGTGTAGCCGAGTGAAAAAAAATGAATTTGGGAAATAATCGAATGGCCCAATGTACATATATTCTTCCGTTTGTCAAGTATTACGTTTCACGATCGTGAACGTGGGTGAAGGTGGCAAAAAAATCTTTCGAATGCGCGAATTTCGAGTTTTCTCCTTTTGCTCTTGTGAATAAGTTAACGTCTACATCGTGCATCCACCTTTTGTCCAAAGGCTCGTATAAACTGCGTGGTCGGGACACTGAAATTGAAGGCAGGTCAGAGCAACGAGTCCCACGCGTGTTTCCAACCGCGTGATCACGTTATAATAAACCCCAGCGGAGAGAGAACACTGACACGAGGAACAACGGGCTTTTCGCTGCGATATTCGCGAGACGCCCAATACAAAAAAAAAAAAATCATGAAATTACAACAAAACTTCTACATCAACAATCAACTCCGATAGACTTGCAACATTTTTCTTCATAAAAAATTCGGTCGATTGGGAGAAAAGTTTTTTAAACAAATGTCCCCCGAAGAATCATCATGAAAATTGAGCTTTCGAGGCAGATGACGATAAAGCTTCGATGGAAAATCACCTGGACCATCTTGGATGACCTTGAAAACAACAGCGATGCCGAAAATCGTAATTTGAGGAAGAAAAAAAGCCACCGAGCGGCAAAAACCGGTATATTGGGTGCAGGTTTTTCGAGGTAGCTTTGCAGGATTGGACCAAAGTGTAATAAAAAATGGGAAAGAAGAGAGACGCAGAAGCAAACGGCGTGGACGAAGGTAAAAGAAGTAAAAGGACCGAGAGATTGGGGGAAAAAGGAGAGGTCGAGATTAATCGGTTGGCAACAACGGGCTTTGCAAGGAACTCTCGGCGTCGTTGTGGTCTGCCTGTATCTGCTGGGAGAACACCTAAGAGGAACACACTCCGGCTGGATGACAAGCGGTGCAACGACCACAGCTGTTGCCTGGTGAATGCACGTCGAGTTCTATCTCTGGCCCTTCCCTTTCCTTCCTTCACGCATTTTATATATCTATATATGCCCTTATATATCTACATATGTATATATATATATATTAGGGTGGGTAGAGAAAAGACGATTTTTTTCTTCGTGTTACCCCGAAAAATCGTCACCGCCCGGGGTCTCGAGAAACTCGAGCCTTTTGGACCAACGTCGAGAGGACCTCGTGAATATTTTTCATTTCCAATTCGACTTCAAAATTTCGACTTGTAAAATTCCAAAGTCGATGAAAAAGTGTTCCCGTGTGATTTAACGATCGAAGAGCTTACGTTTGAATCGGCGTTTCTCGTCGTGCCGATCGATCGATCGTTTTATCGATCGAGCTTGCTTTTTTGTCCACCCCAAGGTAAATACGTACGTTCGCACATTCGTATATGTACATAAGTAGACTATACCCCTTAAGCTTCGCGATTCCTCTGTCTCACCGTCCGTTTCGTCGACTTTACGCTCCTCGTCGAGGTCGCTGCCGAGTTCAACGGACGAGCTTGTTATAGCTGTTTCTCAAATTGGTCCACACGCCCTTTCACGACCTCCCTTGTCAATTAAATGCAGCGCTGCGTACGTCCTTTTAATTGTTACTCCGAAATGCGATAATGACTGTGCAATTGCACTCTCGTGACCTAGCGAGGAAAAAAAAACGCGGTGCCCTCCCGAGATGCATCTTGGAAGATGAGTTCGGACATGTCCAATTTACATATTTAATTAAATCGTAAAATATTAATATATCAGAGTTACTCGCATGCGCAAGAATAACCCTGCCTGTTTGTTCTCGTTTCTCGAATGACGCATGGGAGATATCGTCGCATCTCGCCAGTGGTCCATGCATCGGTACGTCAGTTTGGATCATGTTAACGAAATAAAGTAAAATTGCAACCTCCGTCAAAATAACCTTATTCGGTGGGACATGCTTTTTCGGAATAATGCTTTTTTCAAAATTTTCATATTTTTTAATATCGAAATCCAATGCAGATCTTTCGAGGGCCGGTTCACTCCGGATGCACTCGTGAACAATAATCCGGGGATTATCGTTGACCCGTGGAAATGAAGTTTCCTCCAAGCGGATTTGTCGAAAGTTTATATACAAAGCTCGTATAGCGAATTAACACCGCTCAAGCGAGCTTTCAGAGAGAGAGAGAGAGAGAGAGAGAGAAGAGCATGTATTCGCGGGCTTTTTTCCTAAGGCTTCGCATTCGATATGCATAATCGAGTTGCCCAAGAAGCAGCACAAACGGGGCTTCGTCCGATTAGCACGAGTAATTCTTCAGCCGAGCGTGTGTCTCGCATCGTCGTCATACATAATATTCCATTGTGAATCGATCCTCGTCGAACGAGCAACAAAAGAAAAACCTCGAAGTATAAGGATCGATTATTTTTTATCGAACGCAGAAGGCAGTTGGCGAATCGAAGAAACCGAATCTGCATTGCTCCATCATGAATTTTCTATAAATTCGTCCTACGAAAATTGGTGAAATTAAACAATTTCCCATCAATACGTTGTATAAATCGATACAATAAAAATATCAATTATCGACTTTTTCTTCAAGCAATTTTCCAAATCGAATGAGTTGAGCCTTTTTTTAAATAAATTACACGCGTGTCGATGTTCAAATGCGAAAAAAACAAGTCAGCTGTTGTCACGGATTTCGAAAAGAAATACGAGGCCAGCGTAATTTGCACTTTGTTTTTATTTCGATTTACGAAATAATGAATGTACTAGAATTATCGAAATTGAGTCATTTTTATGAATGAATAACAAAAATATATGTGGATGAAAAATCCATGGTTTATATCCCTGATACACCAGCAGAGATTTCTACACACGATCGAGTCTTCTCCATCGAACAGAAGCGAGTAATCCGCGAGATTTTGCGCTTACATAGCGCGATGGATTGTGCGGCCTTTTACTACGTAAAACGTCGGATATTTACGAGCGCGTGTGGGTGTGTTTTTCATCAGAGCGGGTGTTTTAATCCTCCGTCCACGTGCCGCTACAGGATTCTCATGTGAAACACGTGTCTCTTTGAGATGTACAGGGTGGACCACGTGAATCGTCCGACCCGGAAATTGCGAATTCTGGATGATAAATATACTTGACCGTACATGGTTTTCTCAAAATTTTTCAAACGCGAAGCAATGGAATCCCAGCATCCATCAGGGTGATCTGAGACTTTAGGCAAGTTCGGAGACACTTTTGGAAAACAAAAACTGAAAAAAATCATCTCGCTCGAGCAAAGAAAAAAGAAAATCGTTTTTTTCCACCAAAGTCTCCTTTTTTCTCCATGAAATCGTTAAAAAAAACGTCAAAAATCCGTCCGAAAAACCCGTCAGACAGCGATAAATCAGTAAAAAATAAAAAAAAAATACTGCTCGATCGTTGTACGGTACACAGCTTCGATGAAAAAAACAAATTTTGCGATCGAATCGCCGAAATCTGAATAATTTCAAATTTTACACAATCACGAAAATGTTGTTGAAGCATCGTTTTTCTACGTTGAAACGGCTGTTTTTGTCCCGCTGACGTATTTGGGTCATTGAATTTTCGGTCCTTTCGCTTTTCCCTTCGAATATACATGCTCCAGCATGTATATTCGAAGGGAAAAGCGTCAGCGGAAACGACAGCTGTGAAATGATGGAAAGAAAAATCGCCCTCGCGAGGACCGACGTCGAAGAAAATTGTATCGCTTGATATTTTTTTCAACGATAACGGACGACGCTCCTGTCACGTATCCACGCGATTTTCACGTACGTATAACACATCTTTGCTTATCGGAAATCGAAGCGCGAGTGGCGACATAACACGCTGCGTCACGTGACTCCTTAACGAGACACGAGCTTGCATATCACATTTGTGAAATCTACTTGGGCGACGCGTGTTCGTCAAATTTACGTTTATTTAGCCTCAATTTATCGGCCGAATGAACAGTGAAAAAATGTAAACGCAATGACACATGAAAAAATTATCATTTCCGGAAAAACGTTAAATTTGACAGGCGTAACATTTTACGAGAGCTCGAAAGTTCGAGGGTGAAAGACACTTGCGATCCTCCGAAGAATAAACACGAATGCGATAGGCTCTTTTGCTCTTGCGTTGAAAAAAAAAATAAATAAAATCGATTTGTCGCTGCTTCCTCGTGTCAAATGTTCACGATGCTCGTGGTTACAGAGCGTACACGCGCGACACATACGATATATTTGTCGGAGAGCGATGGTTGCAAAAAAAAAAGTCCTCTTAGGTATTCCAAACGTTATATCCGTTGAATAATAATCGGAAGGTCTTCGCAAAGAACCAAGGGAGGCCTGCACATTCAAATCAGTGTTGACCTTGGATAAAAGCGCGACGGAATATTACGGGTGAGAATCGTTATGCCGGAAGAATATCAAGGAAGAAGAAAAAAAATGAGGATCGAAAAAACGACGTATCGTAAAAGATACGAGCAACTATATATAATCGAAGGAAAACAGGAAATCTGTCATTTTTTTCGAGAGGTAAAGGTGATGGAGGCAGAGCAGAAAAGCTAAAGCAGGAAAAGCTACTGTTAATAAGAAATTTGAAGATACAAAATGCAGATGGTGGAAAATAAAAGACGAGAGCACCTGAGAGGAGGAGGAGGAGAAGAGAAAAAAAGATCCCCTGCAAAATAATAATTGTTTCAAAGAGTTTTCGAGGTTTGCCGATACACTTGCATTCAAAGTCATTTTTTCTCATTTTTTGTATCATGTTTGCATTATCATTATAATATAATACAATTATATGTTATAGCAACAATTATGATCATTTAACATGTTGAATGAAATGGAAGTATAATTCATTTAATGGCAGAATATTTAATTTTTAAATTAATGAAGAAATTTATGAGGCCAATAAAAAAATACCAATTATGAGCGTGAATTGAAAATGTTCTTGTAAAGTTCACAGTACAATGTCCACGATCCGCACGACGCGGATTGCAAAACGAGTCAATTAAAACGAACATTGAACTGAATTATTAATTATCATTGTTGCGATAATCGATTGGATGAGTCTCGTTTAATTTTCGATGTTAACGTACCGGTTAGAACAGCACCAACGAGCATGAACAAAAAGCCGAAAGCCGGCAGGGCAATCTGGCAGTTTGCTGCGATCACGACGCCCGCAACCATCAAACCGCCCTCGATCTTCTCGACCCTCAATCTCGATATAGGGGTTGGACATTTTAATTTAGAGCCGAGACCACCAGTCAGCATCCCTTCCTCCGTGGACACTGTATTTGGCCTATAAATAACAAAAATACACGTACGTTCATTGTTATTATCAATTACACGAACCGAAGGATTACTCGGTCGATCTTTTTTTTGGTCCATAAATTTACAATAAATTCAATCTACAAAAATGATCGAAATTACATCATTTTTGCATGCCTCAACTGTGTAATATCAAATTTTACGAAACATACTCGCGAATTACTGCGATTGAATTATTATTATTTAAATAAATAACAGACAAGCCGTTGATAAATATTGTACTCGGTAGCACGAAATCGATATTCGATTCTCGATTCTCAATCTATACTTTTTCGTATGAATTTTTGAAAAAAAAAAAAATCAATGTACGCGAAATTATGAAAATGAAATAATTGAAAAAAACAGTAATGGAGACACGAGTGTAGAGGACGTATAACGGTTAACGGTGTGTATATTCGCCTTTAAATTACAATTTAACACGGAACGTCGTGGAATCTTCGTGCGATTCTAGAACACTTCCGTGTAAGCGTTCTATCGCAACGGACTGATTTACTTAATTGCAAAAGAAAAAAATGCATCATTGTTTGAGAGCGCGCGAAAAATGCCACTGCGAATGCTACATTTTTTTTTCTATCCAGCTCACTCCGAATGTACACATTGACGTACATCGTCTTGGTGAAGAATTTTTTCATTGTCGATAATTCGCGAAAACTCAAGACGGTGGGAAATAACAACAGGATGGAAAAGCGTATTCTCGTACTTGTGTACGAAAATTGTGTGTTTTTTATTTCATAAATCACGTAGGTGGGATGAAACGGTAGATACACCTCGTGAAAGTCATTGCGCAATTATAACCTGAGCAATTCCATACAACGCGCACACGCCAGCGTTTTATATCTCGTGTGTGGGATTAATCGTGTATAATAGTGTCAGCGACCTCTATATAAACGCGAGAGAGCGAGAGAATTTCGCAAGCTCTATCTCTCTTCGCTCACCTCTCACTCGTTCACCTTGTCGTTTTATTGAGATTTCACCTCGACATTCTCGCGGTCGTTATATTCCAACAATCCGGATAGTCGGATTGTCGTTGACGAGAACAAAAAATGAGAACTTTGTCCAGAAAATTGCCGATTTCTTCGATCGCTTTACTTTTTTCAACAATTTTTCCTACTCTTCCATGGCAATTATTTTTTGGAATGGAAAAAAAACGAAAAAAAAAAAAAATTGGGCTCAGCCGGGATTTGAACCCGGGACCTCTCGCACCCAAAGCGAGAATCATACCCCTAGACCACTGAGCCGCTTCAGTGTCGTGCGAGATACATCAATAGGGTTCGCGAAACATTCGTTCGATACATTCGTGGCGATTTTTTCTTTTAATCGCCAACAAACCTGACCTTTTATTTGATCCCGAGCTCTGGCGATTAAAGGTGACATTCATGTGTACAGCGTTTATCCACTTTACTGCCTTTTTTTTTCAATGAATTTATAGTTTTCTCTTGAGATGGTCGTTTTGTTGAAATAATGATTATGAATTTCATCAGTTACGCATTCATATCAGTCGACCAATAATTCAAATTCTGATAAAGCATTACGTTTTTTTAGTAATTAATCAAACTGAATAAACGTTATTTTTACGTCATAAATTTTGTTTCATGCCAATTATACGATTGTTACAGAGCTTCAGTCGTAAACTTTTGGCCGGCAGTGTACGAAGTAGTCTAAAGCCTAAGTACACAGTGAGACTCTCGCAAAGTTCGTTGACCGACCAATGCCGCTACCGAGTGTATATTTACGTACTCGAAATTGATTCGGTTGTGTCTCGAAAGGTTTTGTCGTGTCAATTGTGCATTCGCGTTGGCACTTGTCCGTGTGCATACTCCGCTCGACGCTTCTGTAGCCTCTATATCGCCGTCGGAATCAATTAGAGTGTGTTACAGTGTATCACTCGAAATTGCATCTGGAAAGGTACATAAAAGGCTCCTATCTCGATGTGTATCCGTTTTATACGCGGTAATGAAATTTAGAATCACGTAAAAAATATATCGCGATTGCTCCGATTGAAATGCTTTTTTTCGTCATAATTAGCCAGATATTCCGTAAATAGCATTGGAGTGCAACAAAATCATTGGAAAAATAATAAAACAATGATTTTACAATTTTTTGCATCATCAGGAGAAAGTCTACATAGATCGAAAATGAGTGTGAGAAAAATGCTGACAGCTTGGCGTGCTGAAAGTTTTATATCGACATACGAGCGTTAAAAAAAACTCGTGCTATGAAAAGTATCATATAGGCCGGGTGCCGTAGCTTCGCTTGCGAGAGAGATCTACTGTACCAGCCACCTGGCGGAGAATTAGCGAAACATTGGATTTTGCCGGTACGAAACGCCTTTTTTTGCGGATGCGTCAAGTCCACAAATATGTAAAATAAATTATTGTATATCTCTTGAAATATTCCACGATTAATTACGGTTTTTTCAGATCTGCCGACGTGTTTTTTTCACGTTCACGGGCTGGATTGCAATTCTGTCTTGAAAAGTCTGAGGCTTCTGGTAGTTGGAAAAAAGCAAGCGCGGAAATTCAATTAAGGGAAAAAATCACCCAGACCTTTTCATCTTTTCTCTTACAACTCGGTGTATACCTTGACCTTTGGACGGAAACGAGAGCACAACTCGAAACTGTGAGTAATTTGCAGTGAAAAAATCTTCTCAGGTTCGCTTGAGACCCGTGCACCTAGAGGGGTCCGATTTCAAAGCGTCAGGTAACGAGTACTTTTGCTGTTTGTTTTCTTTTTTCGTTTCTCTCATTTTGGTATTAAATTCTGCGTCCAATTAGTGACTCTATGGACCGTGGGTGAGGTCGCGGTATCGCGGAGCTTTGGGGTGTACGATAAAAGCTTTTTTCTCCCCTCCCTTTTCCCGCAATTCGTTTAATTGAAATTTCGAGAGTGAAATGTACTCCAATGTTCATTTTGCACAGTTAAAAATGCATTTGTACCAGGTGGATATGGGTATGGATCGATAATGCATTTTAAATCACGAATATGTGAAGAAAACGAAATTGATTAACACAAGTCCTTGAGCATTTTGTTTATTTTAAATATTAACTAATTGTCGGAATTTTTTTTAAAAAGTTGCCATGATTTGTTGCCATATTTTCACCAAAAACATTGAAATCAATTAACGCATTATCAACCAAAGATTATCAGCTAATTATTAAAAAATATTCAGAAGAATCGTCATTAATTATTTGCTCGCAAAGTTCTCTTTGGCCCCTCCGAGACTTACTCTCTCAATAGCGATTGAAAATGACTCGTGTCACATATTTTCACCAACGAACACATATTCTCATCCGAATTTCGTATGCTTCATAAAAACATTCCACCGTTCGACACCAAATCGCGAAATGTTTTCACAGACAACTTCCTGTCGGCACAAAAGAATGTTTCGATATTGCATTTATTTTGTGATCGACGAATTATATCATGAGAGAAAAGAGTTTACGATGAGAACTATCGCATCGTTCTCGCAGTTCATGAAGCAACTAAACGATCGTGGCAAATTTTACTATCGAACTTCGCACCCCCCCCCCCTTCTTTTTTTCGTAACCACAATTGCGTGTCTTTGCAGAGCTCGATTTAAGAACTGTTATCTCTCGGATATGGTTTTTTGTATTACGTCTTTAGCTACGAGTGTGTAGAGACATCGTGTGCTCTACGTAGCGTGCTACGTCGGCTATATTTACAACAGTCGATAAATTCGGCTGTGAGAATTTTTGAAAGATAAATTGAAATCGACGGGAAAAATAATAACGTTGAAAATGTTTGTTTACATTACACGTAAATACGTTGTTTTTACAAAGAATATTATTTATAACAACGGTCCACCAATTGATTTAACGCGCAATTTGGGATTTAAAGAGAAATGTATTTTTGGAATGCTATTTATTTTACTAATCGGTAAATATGTTTTTTTGTTGAAAAGTTTCGCATAAATTCATTGCATTAATTTCGCGTGATAAAAACAAGTATTTCTTGACCCTTAACGTCTGGTCGATCCGCGCGGTTTTGCAGTTCGTATTTTTATCGAAATGGCAAACCGAATTTGCACACGTAATTCACGAGACGTGGAGGTCTCTCGTGTCAGAGGGAATGGGATGAAGATCGACTGCGAGGTTAACAATTTTTTCTTCCGTTATGGCACTATCGCGGCATATGACTCATTAGGGTGGGTCGAACGAATCGGCTATCTTTTTTTTTTGATTAATTGAAAAATTGATTGCTGAGCAGCTAAAAAAGCACCACATGAAATACGATCGATATCAGTATAGTTTCCTCATCGCATTTTTTCTTTTTCCATTCGAACACAATGGAGACATTTTTCATTTACATCCGGAGTTTTACGAGTCGCAAACCGACGACCTCAGAATGAATTATGTAAAACAATTATTTTTGGGAATTTCGAATCGATTCAAATACTTTATGAATTATTCGGTTAAAAACTCGATTGCATTTTAAATATTCGGAGATTATTTCAGCTTGTAGAACATTAAAATCGATATGAATTGAGTTTTAACGCTGATTGTATTTTGAAACGTCGTCTGGGGAATCACCCAGTGGTATTATAATACATTTTTAGACCTCGTATTTGAAGGGTTGCGCCCTGAAGGGTGAATCAATCGACTATCAAAGCCTCTCGAAAAAACGTATTCGATTATTTCAACCTACCCTAATGGCGCATACAGCGTTTGACTTTAGCGATCCCATAAATAGATCGCGACGGTCCCTCAATAGGTTAACCTCTGGGGGACTCGGTATTAAGTCGTTAAGTTATACATCGAATCGTCGTTGGGTTTCGTCTCTGGGATTAACTGTTATCACTCGGGGTATGCATGAAAAAAGCGAGTAGAAGCGGGCAATTCGATATCTTTGTCAGAAAAAATGTTATGGTACAAAAAAAAATCATTTCCGGTCCTGGTATTAAAAGACTCGGATTTTGGAATTTTTTAACGAGATCGACGCTGCTATCACGATGTTTTTTGTCCTTTCCAAAAGGGGCATAAAAGAGAGACGGAGAAAGAATTATGCGAATGTGGCCTGGAATTTCTTTTCGAGGCTTTGTTCTACGCGCTCGGGTGCAGATGTCGCCGATTATTGAAGAATTTTAATGCAAACTGACATCTGCTTCTCTCCTCGTTACGCAACGATCGGGCTGTTCGGTTAATTGGATAAACGTAGCATGTATAAAACACGTGGATAAAATTATGCGTGTGAAATATACACACACACCAGATGTACGCTTTTTGAATGTTTATTGCTCGTATATACAAATGAGAGATTGTGTGTCGGCGTTTATTTGTGTCGGACGCGAAATTGCGCGAATATATAATTTCGTTGAAACAACGTCGAAAATTCTTATCATCACAAAAAGACGGCATGATCGTTTCGACCTTCGAAAACGAGACAATCTTTTCCAATATAAGAGGACTGTAATAACGATATAAAAAATTACGCTTTTTCTGATAAATATTTCTCGAATACGATTTATTTAAATTCTCTTTTATCCGACGATGGGAAATATATTTCATACACAATTCTGCCGAAAAAATGTTTATAAATTTGTTTTTAGCAAAAAGTCCACGTAGTTTTATGCATCGTTTTTAACAAACAAAAATACAGATGTTATTTTTTTCAAACAAAGACACGTGATCGCATTATCCGAAAACGCGAATTTCTCTCCTCGGAATGTTTACGAGAGCGAATAATATGAAGATTTGAAAAAAAAATCCTTGTTTCTCATTTTTATTGCGCAAGGATAATAGATGTTCGTGATTGATGAGCGAAAAGAAAAGAAAAGAAAAATCGTTACGAGAGCACACGGTGTGTTATCGCGTTCCGGAGAGTTGGATGTGAAAGTGGAGCATAAAAAGTTTCAAACTCTTGACGCGTCAAGCGTCCGCGAGAACGTGGGAAATAACCGTCGAAAAACGTGAAATTTTCACAATTTGAAAATGTCTTTTTTTTTTATCGCATCGTGCGCAAAATTCGAAATATGAAAACTTGTACGTGTCGATACGACAATGAGGGAAAGAAGACCTGTTTCCCGTCGAGATCCCGTTTCAATGTCGAAACTTTCGTACGCGATGTTGAGAAAATGAGAAAAACATTCGCGTCGGGCAGGAACGCGACGAGAAAGAGGAGAGAGAGTTTAATCGGCTGTTATAAATTGCACTTTCACTGATAACCCGCGATATGTGGAGCAGACGTCGCGAGAACTCTGCGCCGTTTCTGCGATATGAATTTTCTTTAATTATTTTTCAAAAAAAAAAAAACAAAGTCGAGTTTACATCGATAATGATTATTCTCATTAAAAATACAGGAATTACATCACGCGCGTTGTTTTCACATTTCGAATGATGTTTACTGGTGTTGAGATAAAATATCTTTGATTTCAATATAATTTTGTGTGAATTGAATTTATTGCGAATTTAATACGATTGGATATCGGTTTCTTATCGAGCAGTCGTGCATGGATCGTAATAATCTTCCTGTCTGGGTGTTCTCATTAATTCAGGAGCCGAGGAAATTCGATCAGTTTCATCGAAAAGCTCAACCTATTTTCCTACCCTTTTTCCTCGGTCTGTGTACCTCGGAAAATCGCGAATATACTTATATATCAAAAAATTGTCTGGAGTTAATGCTCTGTAATTCCCTTACCGCGGGAGCATCGAGAAATAATTTTCTTTTCGATAGTCGAGCGAAAATCAGATCATCCGGAGTCTCGGTGTTGGTATTATAGCGCGGTGAAAATCAAATTTTCCGCGTAACCCACGATTTTACATCGAAAATTTAATTTCGTCGTAGGACTGTCGAAACTTGAGGCATTTTATACCGAAATGAAAAATGTATCCGACGAAGGAACATATCTTTTTCGGAATCTATAAAGATAGATAATACATATTTAATTAATTTTATTAAATGGGAATCGAGGCGGCAAATTCCGGCGTTTTATTTCGCGACTCTAGTGTACGTGATTTTCTTTATTTCAAAATAAACGTATTGACGTATCTTTATGCAAAGAAAACAAGATTTTTATAAAATGTAAAATGAAATTCGAACTCCGCGAACTTAACGACAAAATTCGCATCCAATTTCGTTATTATTGGTAAATTGTGCTTCCGGAAAATTCTTGAGCGATTTTTCCCACTGCTTTTCTTTCAGGGTTAAAAAAAACAATCCATCAGAAAATTTCTATAATTTACTGTAAGATTCAGGATGAGATTTCAAGTCGGGAATGTACTTTGGTATTTTTTCGTACGACTGAAACCCAGTGAGTTATTAATTGTCAAAGTTTTGAGCCCATGGGACGCACGTCCTCCCCTCTCCAGTGGGAGCCGCGCGAGCGCATGCGTCTTATTAGTCCAACTATACCAATTAATGACTCAACGGGGTTTCGTCGGATCGAAAAGTGCTCGAGGACTTTTCGACTTGGAATTTCATCGCCGATATTGGGTTAAATCATCAGCATCCGAATTTAAGACACCCTCTATATAGGCACTTTTTTCGTTACAGTATACGTTCGTACTGTACCGCAAACATTAAATACACTTGTAAGTTGTACTCGTGCACAGTATAGAATGAAGAAAAGAGCCGTGGACGCAATGAGCAAGTTTAAGTGACCCTGTAAGACTACTTCTAGATTATAGTATACATACATATATATATATATATATATTTTTTTTTCTCCACCAACCACGTTGAGCGAGGTCGATAACCGAGAAATTCTCGTGGTAGAGATCTCTCAGAGAGCGGGACACATGACAAGTAAAAGGAAGATTCGAGAACCAAACAGCCTCGTCCGTCTTTCTTCAGCCTTGATTTTAGTTTCGGATTTTCTTCTGTTTCGTCTCCTCCGCCGTATCATCGTTTCTCTCTTCTTCCTCCTGAATCTTTTCTCGTCCTCAACGCATCTCGTATCATCTTTCCCCCATACGTCGTCGCGAGAAGACCTCGTACACAGTGTGTACAATACGATACGTGAGCCAAATGGAAAATATATTTTCCCTCTTTAGTCTTTTCGTCAATGCGGGCGTATAACCGTGTCTCCGTCGTGTGAGGAAGAATCGTCGTGAGATTCTTTACAAGTGGTAAAAAAAAAAAAAAACGCCGGGAAGCACAAAGGCAGGATAAAAGAGATGGAGAAAAACGTACGGGAAGTTATTAAAGCCTTTTCGTCCTCGGATTCCCCGACTCTTGCGCTGTCGTCGACTTGTTCAAAAGTACAATGAGCATTTTTTACCTCTTTTTTCATAGCTCTGAATCGGATGGAAACGAAATGACATTTTCGTTAAAGCTCCTTGTCCAGATGCACTTTTCACTCGGTTGCATATTTTTAATTGCTTTAATCAACGTCGTTTGGATTTTTCAAATTAATTATAATGCATTTTAACAAACTGTGAGATTTGAATTTACGCAATTTTGATTTTAAGTCGAATCGCGACGTGTTGTTTGACAGAAATAATTGTTTACAAATATTCGTATTTATTTGGAGCAAAAGGAAATATTAATTTCGTCGATGCTCGTTTATCGCTGTTTCATTCATTTTTTACGATTATTGTATTCACAAAAGGTTGAAAACACTCGAGAATTTTTTTTTTTTTCGTCACAATCAAATTATACGTTGAAAACTCATGGAAATTGGAGCTCTTCTCCCTCGTCGAGTTTCGTGCTTTAATTTCACATGAATTTCAAATCCCCTGTCTCTACATATTTTTTTTTCATATTGCCTCTACTTTTTTTATCACACTTTTTACATCCCGTCCTCCATCCATCTTCCTCCTGTCTGTTTTTTCTTACAACGATGCTCGATAAATCCGAGCCAGGTCAGAAATTGTACGTGACGATTGTAATTGACGTTTCTTGGGTCTTTCGTGGGTGCTTAGGCCCGAGAGGTAAAAATGGGTGAGCGAATGTGCTCGTCTCACGTCTCGGAGAGATAAATAATAAAAGAGAGAGAGAGAGAGAGAGAGAGATCAAGTTAAAACAGAAGATCATCCAAAGAGACGTGGATGTTCAAAGCAAATACGTTACGTAGACGGGATGTCGTTCTAAATTGGACCAATGATCATCGTGACCATCTAAACGTCGGGCCCCAACGTCTCGTCGACGATAACCAGTCAAGACGTTTTAGCGATACGTTAGTTTCGCGACCTTTTCGATTAGCGTATTAAAGTTGAAACGATATAAGATAACGAAAGAAGAGATGAACAAGCGATGAACGATCGCACCGAAGAGCCTGGGGCCAACGAGGACTCACGTGACGATCGCGTTAAAAACAGTCATTAATTGTCACTGTAAAATCAGCCATTCTGTAAACTGACGAAATACTATTATTTAAAAAAATTAATAAAATAGATCCAAAAACATTCTTCCACCAGAGTATAACTCGAAATGTACGATATTTCGAGTAAGATAGAAATTGAATTGAGAAATTGAATTTTTTTGGTTCGGCATATTTTTTTCAATATCTCGCATCGATATTTTTATAAAACAATAAAGAGCTTCGAAAATATTCTTTTATCAGAGTGCAAAAAAATTTCTGGACATATTTTACAATATTAATATTATTAATTGTTGATAATTGTTAATAAAAACGAATAAAAAGCTGTATTTGGACCATCTTGGAATTGAGAAAGACAGATTTGGTCAAATGTACGTTATCACCTCTGCACATACTTTATTGCAACATGAAAAAATCATTACACAAAGGTGAAACCTTCGTGACGTGGAGATTAGTAGGTCAAAGTTGAAAAAAAAATGTAACCCGCAGTGTATTACACGTACGGAGTGATCACAGACATCTCATTTCCTGCGACGCTCTCAAACCCTGTGTGTAATGCGGACGTGTGAGAACTTTTGCCATTGCTGGCGTTTGTCGTGTTTCTGATGCCTTTTTAATGAGCTCTGGCGTCTCGCCAGGGGATTCGAATGGATCTCGCTATCAATCGCTTGTCGTTTTCTATTGATATTCAAACTTGCCTGATGAACGGAGGAAAAAAAAACCAAAACCAAAGTACATCCCTACACGAGAAAATCGATACCAACCTTCGCTATTTTATTCATAGGAACTTTCAAAAACAATCACGAGCTTGGATGTTAAGGTAGGTCACTCAAAAATTTCACAGGCAAAATTTCAACAACACCCATCTTGTAGATTCGGAAGTATCCTTTATCGGATCAACCCCAATTTTATACAGACTCTTGCTGGCGGAACGATAGAAAATTACACCTTTTTTGCGATAATTTAGCCAACCGTTTTTAAGCCTTTTTCTGCTTTGAGTCGTGAATGAATATATTACGAAGTTTTTTGGAAATTTTTGTCACCAACAGATTGGTAAAACGGAAGACAATAATAGTCCTTTTTTATCCCCCTTAATGCATACACTTGTGCATACACGATATTAAAAATATAAGCAATAAATAAATAAACATGTTGCGAGACAAAATTACTTCAATATTAAGATAAAATTTCTGAGTTTATAGATATTTTTCAGTTCGGAATATCACAAATATAAATGACCGAAGGAAATCTGCAGAGAGTATTACTTTTTTCGCAGACTGCTTGAAAAACCACGAGAGCAAATCTCGCACCACGATCGTTTCGCAATTGGTACACGTGACGAATCGTGATAATCGTATAAAATATTTCGAGGGCACGAAAATGGAATTTGTTTTTCACTCCGTCACTCGTCTGTACGTGTCTCCGATTCAATCGAGTGATTCTGAATCACTCTTATACGTGTTTCAGTCAATCGACGAGACGAAATAAGAAAGAGGTAAAAAGATACGTTGCTGTTTGTACAGTCATCGTCGACACATCAGGAATTGATTTATTTTCAACATAGAGCGTGTACGACAAAACGAGTTGATACATGATTTGAAAAACACAATAACGAAGCGGGAAAACATCAATATTGACGCCAGATTTTTTGATTGATTGATTTTTCCCTGAATTTTTCATGCAATTTTTTTTTTCATTAAGGCCAGCAATAAGCTGTAGTAATAACATAAAAAAAAACAGAACGAACGGCAGAATCGGAGTGCTTCCGTACCGGAATTTTCCCTCGGTTGAAAATTCTTTCGGCAGTTTCTGATCGAAAATGAGAGTGAAGGAAAAACGCTCTTTGTTTGCATTCCGTTTTCAAATTCCGCTGAATTTTTAATTTCCATACGCGGACTTTGAATAATGGACTCGTTGAGATTGTCCCATCGTTTTCGTGCTTTGTCGAATGAGAGAGGAAACAAAATCGAACGAAAAATGACAAATGATAGCGAGAATTAAAAAAAAACGTACTTTGACGCGACAATTTTTTGCACATCGAACGTACAAAGCTCCTTTGTCTGCTGCTGCGATCGAACGGTTTCTGATTATGGCGATCGATACTGCGTAAATAAATACCTCATCGCATATGTATGTACAGCGAAACTGAGAAGCGGAGGCATTTTTTTGCAGAATACATTTTTTAATCATTTTCAATGCGAATTAAATTGTGAAAATGTTTAAAAAACCATCGCACGCGAATTTCATAAGCGGTCAATTTTTGCCATTAATTTGCCACCTGCAGTCATTTTTTTCATTTTCATTTCTTCATTTTCGGTCATTTTTGGAGCGATTTGGTGTACGACGTTTGAATTTAATAATAATCAATGCATTTTTGCATTCAAATTGGCAACTTTGTCGTCGCGTTGAGACACACGGGTACCTGCAGCAGAGCCTGTTAAAGCACTAAATTTTATACGCACACGCGATATCACTGCTTACGTTATCTTTCGACAAGTGCGAGACTAAAACGTTGAGAAAACAAAAGAGTCTTCCCAAAATGAGCATCACACGTATCGTACATCATCTTTAACGTCAAAGACGGTAGTTAATTATCGTCGCACGCGCCGATTCTCGTTTTACAATCGACAGGAAATGATCGTCGCGCTGCGGAGATCACGTGTGCGAACGATCGATGAAAGCGCAATAACGGTTCCTCGGGTGAAACAATTATCGCTGACGGAAATGTCATTTCTCTTTCGTCATTATTACAAAATTCATTATGAAATTCAACAGACGCGATCGCGTCATGTTTTATTTCCTTTAGCATAGACATTTCCTTCGCGTCCTGACTCTTTGGGGCAGAAAAAACTTATTTTCAATAGTGAATTTTTCGAAAAAGAGTGCTTTTTTTTCGAAATTTTCGACCTTTTTGTATAAACGAATTAATAAAACACAAAAATAATTCACGCATAAACTTTTATCCTCCGAAATATCAGGATTATGAAATTGTTTCGAGAATCCGAGTGGATGGAACGATTGCTTCGAAATCGCGAAATCGTATTCGAAAAACAATTGTGGAATGCCGCGAGAAGTGAATTTTTTCGGGAATTTCATCGGGACTTTTTTTTTTCAATTTTTCTTTCGGATTCGCGATAAGTAAGAAGGCGTCGTGTTTTTTTTATTCAATAATTCCTGAACTATTCGAGCGAAATTTATATCGAGAAAGGTGATTTCAAAAATGTGTGTATTCGCTGCTGGTGGAAGAAGCCTTTCGGCCTTTCGTCATTATTACAAAATTCATTATGAAATTCAACAGAAGCGATCGCGTCATGTTTTATTTCCTTTAGCATAGACATTTCCTTCGCGTCCTGACTCTTTGGGGCAGAAAAAACTTATTTTCAATAGTGAATTTTTCGAAAAAGAGTGCTTTTTTTTCGAAATTTTCGACCTTTTTGTATAAACGAATTAATAAAACACAAAAATAATTCACGCATAAACTTTTATCCTCCGAAATATCAGGATTATGAAATTGTTTCGAGAATCCGAGTGGATGGAACGATTGCTTCGAAATCGCGAAATCGTATTCGAAAAACAATTGTGGAATGCCGCGAGAAGTGAATTTTTTCGGGAATTTCATCGGGACTTTTTTTTTTTCAATTTTTCTTTCGGATTCGCGATAAGTAAGAAGGCGTCGTGTTTTTTTTATTCAATAATTCCTGAACTATTCGAGCGAAATTTATATCGAGAAAGGTGATTTCAAAAATGTGTGTATTCGCTGCTGGTGGAAGAAGCCTTTCGGCCTTTCGTCATTATTACAAAATTCATTATGAAATTCAACAGAAGCGATCGCGTCATGTTTTATTTCCTTTAGCATAGACATTTCCTTCGCGTCCTGACTCTTTGGGGCAGAAAAAACTTATTTTCAATAGTGAATTTTTCGAAAAAGAGTGCTTTTTTTTCGAAATTTTCGACCTTTTTGTATAAACGAATTAATAAAACACAAAAATAATTCACGCATAAACTTTTATCCTCCGAAATATCAGGATTATGAAATTGTTTCGAGAATCCGAGTGGATGGAACGATTGCTTCGAAATCGCGAAATCGTATTCGAAAAACAATTGTGGAATGCCGCGAGAAGTGAATTTTTTCGGGAATTTCATCGGGACTTTTTTTTTTTCAATTTTTCTTTCGGATTCGCGATAAGTAAGAAGGCGTCGTGTTTTTTTTATTCAATAATTCCTGAACTATTCGAGCGAAATTTATATCGAGAAAGGTGATTTCAAAAATGTGTGTATTCGCTGCTGGTGGAAGAAGCCTTTCGGCCTTTCGTCATTATTACAAAATTCATTATGAAATTCAACAGAAGCGATCGCGTCATGTTTTATTTCCTTTAGCATAGACATTTCCTTCGCGTCCTGACTCTTTGGGGCAGAAAAAACTTATTTTCAATAGTGAATTTTTCGAAAAAGAGTGCTTTTTTTTCGAAATTTTCGACCTTTTTGTATAAACGAATTAATAAAACACAAAAATAATTCACGCATAAACTTTTATCCTCCGAAATATCAGGATTATGAAATTGTTTCGAGAATCCGAGTGGATGGAACGATTGCTTCGAAATCGCGAAATCGTATTCGAAAAACAATTGTGGAATGCCGCGAGAAGTGAATTTTTTCGGGAATTTCATCGGGACTTTTTTTTTTTCAATTTTTCTTTCGGATTCGCGATAAGTAAGAAGGCGTCGTGTTTTTTTTATTCAATAATTCCTGAACTATTCGAGCGAAATTTATATCGAGAAAGGTGATTTCAAAAATGTGTGTATTCGCTGCTGGTGGAAGAAGCCTTTCGGCCTTTCGTCATTATTACAAAATTCATTATGAAATTCAACAGAAGCGATCGCGTCATGTTTTATTTCCTTTAGCATAGACATTTCCTTCGCGTCCTGACTCTTTGGGGCAGAAAAAACTTATTTTCAATAGTGAATTTTTCGAAAAAGAGTGCTTTTTTTTCGAAATTTTCGACCTTTTTGTATAAACGAATTAATAAAACACAAAAATAATTCACGCATAAACTTTTATCCTCCGAAATATCAGGATTATGAAATTGTTTCGAGAATCCGAGTGGATGGAACGATTGCTTCGAAATCGCGAAATCGTATTCGAAAAACAATTGTGGAATGCCGCGAGAAGTGAATTTTTTCGGGAATTTCATCGGGACTTTTTTTTTTTCAATTTTTCTTTCGGATTCGCGATAAGTAAGAAGGCGTCGTGTTTTTTTTATTCAATAATTCCTGAACTATTCGAGCGAAATTTATATCGAGAAAGGTGATTTCAAAAATGTGTGTATTCGCTGCTGGTGGAAGAAGCCTTTCGGCCTTTCGTCATTATTACAAAATTCATTATGAAATTCAACAGAAGCGATCGCGTCATGTTTTATTTCCTTTAGCATAGACATTTCCTTCGCGTCCTGACTCTTTGGGGCAGAAAAAACTTATTTTCAATAGTGAATTTTTCGAAAAAGAGTGCTTTTTTTTCGAAATTTTCGACCTTTTTGTATAAACGAATTAATAAAACACAAAAATAATTCACGCATAAACTTTTATCCTCCGAAATATCAGGATTATGAAATTGTTTCGAGAATCCGAGTGGATGGAACGATTGCTTCGAAATCGCGAAATCGTATTCGAAAAACAATTGTGGAATGCCGCGAGAAGTGAATTTTTTCGGGAATTTCATCGGGACTTTTTTTTTTTCAATTTTTCTTTCGGATTCGCGATAAGTAAGAAGGCGTCGTGTTTTTTTTATTCAATAATTCCTGAACTATTCGAGCGAAATTTATATCGAGAAAGGTGATTTCAAAAATGTGTGTATTCGCTGCTGGTGGAAGAAGCCTTTCGGCCTTTCGTCATTATTACAAAATTCATTATGAAATTCAACAGAAGCGATCGCGTCATGTTTTATTTCCTTTAGCATAGACATTTCCTTCGCGTCCTGACTCTTTGGGGCAGAAAAAACTTATTTTCAATAGTGAATTTTTCGAAAAAGAGTGCTTTTTTTTCGAAATTTTCGACCTTTTTGTATAAACGAATTAATAAAACACAAAAATAATTCACGCATAAACTTTTATCCTCCGAAATATCAGGATTATGAAATTGTTTCGAGAATCCGAGTGGATGGAACGATTGCTTCGAAATCGCGAAATCGTATTCGAAAAACAATTGTGGAATGCCGCGAGAAGTGAATTTTTTCGGGAATTTCATCGGGACTTTTTTTTTTTCAATTTTTCTTTCGGATTCGCGATAAGTAAGAAGGCGTCGTGTTTTTTTTATTCAATAATTCCTGAACTATTCGAGCGAAATTTATATCGAGAAAGGTGATTTCAAAAATGTGTGTATTCGCTGCTGGTGGAAGAAGCCTTTCGGCCTTTCGTCATTATTACAAAATTCATTATGAAATTCAACAGATGCGATCGCGTCATGTTTTATTTCCTTTAGCATAGACATTTCCTTCGCGTCCTGACTCTTTGGGGCAGAAAAAACTTATTTTCAATAGTGAATTTTTCGAAAAAGAGTGCTGTTTTTTTCGAAATTTTCGACCTTTTTGTATAAACGAATTAATAAAACACAAAAATAATTCACGCATAAACTTTTATCCTCCGGAATATCAGGATTATGAAATTGTTTCGAGAATCCGAGTGGATGGAACGATTGCTTCGAAATCGCGAAATCGTATTCGAAAAACAATTGTGGAATGCCGCGAGAAGTGAATTTTTTCGGGAATTTCATCGGGACTTTTTTTTTTTAATTTTTCTTTCGGATTCGCGATAAGTAAGAAGGCGTCGTGTTTTTTTTATTCAATAATTCCTGAACTATTCGAGCGAAATTTATGTCGAAAAAGGTGATTTCAAAAATGTGTGTATTCGCTGCTGGTGGAAGAAGCCTGGTGCGGTTTTATTCCGGAAAAACATGTCGCAGACGCGATTTGCCGGTTTTGATGTATTTATTTGATTTTTAAGACGCGTATTTTCCAATTCTGACCTCGTTATTTGCACAGGCACGTTCGTTTCAGCTGGGAAATTACAAAATCGTGGGAAAGATTTTTTGGAGAATCCGGAGCGTCGCGGCAAACAACCCCCGCGGTTCGACAAGATAAATGGCTCGAGCGCCGAACAAATATTATCGCTGTTGGAATTTCATCGTAACTTTCACTATCATTTTTCCTCGACGGTGAAAGAGGAAAAAAGAATAAAAAAAGAAGACACGCTCGGGAAATTCGATTCGAGCGCACAATGTGCTCTGCCTGTCGGATAAAAGCTGGATGCGTATATGTTTTACCAAATATACCAGAGATTGGTATAAACGAACGTTCAGAGTGAAATAATATCTCGATTCGTTTGCTCGTCGAAGGTCGCGAGATTAAAAAATGTTTTTTCAAAAATGTGTTTCATCCACACTACACTGAATAATCATCGTGTGTTGATCGAAAAAGAAACGTGTTCGTTTCAAGGAATATCGTCAAAGGTTGAGAAAGATTTGATTATTTTCATAAAGATCGATTACGATTATTCAAAAATAGACGAGAGTTTCAAAAAAACATTACGCCTCGAAGGAAATGTTTCATTATTCCTCCCATTTCCTGCTTTTTTCTCATTTCTCTCGTTGATTATTGTCGATTTTCAACATTCGACGATATTTCATCGACGATTGAGCGGATGCGAATTGGAAAAGAAAAAAAAAGAATTTGTTTTCTGAATTACCGTGCCGCAGTCTCGTTCGAAAACTGCGATTTCTCGCTGTGAAACGACGTGCTGAACGTCATGATCGAACAAACTGTGCGAGGCTCTGGATCCTTGGACTTGTCCGTTCCCTCGCTCTGGGCATTTAAACTTATTCGGCCGTCAGAGCGTACACCGAATAACTCCGCTAGTCAGCTGATCGCTCGGGTCTTCAGCAACTCGGCCACTTTGCGCATAATAGACGGAATTTTTCCCACGTTTTTCGAAGACCTTCCTCCTTCGCTCCTTTCCACCCTCGACTCGAAAGATGAAAAAAATCGTTTTTTTTTTCGTCGGAACTCGAAAGCTTCGTTTTCTCTCTCTTCTCTTCTTTCCTCCAAAGTTTGTTTCTTCAGTTGACAAAATTGAGAATTCCGCTTTATCGATTGATTTCGATATCGGAATTGAAGGTCGCTCCGAAATTTCGTTCCTCGCGAGAAGCGCGAATGTGAGTTGATTTTTTTGTCAGGTTAAAAATTCGTCGAGTCGGAGATCGCGACCGTGGAAAAACGAGTTCACCTTCGAGATGAACAGCGCGTATCGAACCTGTTTTCGTCTCCGCTAACAACAGGTCTCGTCCGATGGAAACCTCTTCGAGATTGTCTTACTTTTTTCTCTTCCTCCGTTTCTCTCTCGCTCGCACTTTTTTTTATAACCCTTTTATTTCTTCTTCTTCTCTCTCTCTCTCTCTCTCTCCCTAGGAATTCGAGAAAACCTTCCTCGCGGACTTTGCCGGGCCGTTATAATTTTCTTTGTTCCTCGCACCGCGGTTCGACCATCGTACGTCGACAGTTACGCCCTTAAGATGTTCCCGCGAAACAACCACCTAGCAACAATCGCGATTTTCAACGACGTGGTAATAAAACGAAAAAAAAAATACAAATCACAGCCGAATAATTAGCGTCAAACGTTCGATGTCGAATGTCCCTTCCGCGCGTATTTGCAAAAAAGTTCCCTCGCGATTGAGAGAACTTTTTTATTCTCCGACGAACAAAACAGGAAACTTCCCCCAAATTGGTCCGCTTTTTCTCGCGTCCAGCATCAATATTTCATCGAGAAGTATCCGCGCCAATGTCCGCGATGTTCGAGCTCGATTCGGCAAATTGATGGTTCACGTTGAATTTTTCGCTCCAAAATGCAAAATTGAGTGGAATACAATTATCTCGATCTTCGGGTTTTCTCCTCTGTACACGAGATGAATCTTTGTTTCCTCTTTGCTGCTAGATTTTCGCCTCCGAACGTTACTCGTTTTTCTCAAGGCTACGGTTGAATGCACCGAACGGTTCTTAGGCCGTAATGTTTCACTTTGTCATTAATGTTACACGAGCCCGATTGTGGCATCTGCAACTCGCTGAGGCTTCTTCGTTCTTCGATCAATGACCGAGCATCGCACGATGCACGGCTGTCGTAATATATTTAAAAACCCACACGCATACACACATGTGCTGGATGCATCAACGTCATCACCCCAACATCACGATGCAAAGATCGAAAAAAACCGCAGCATCCGCACAAACGGTAAATCCTCGAAGTTGAACGAAAGTTCAAAAAAACTGTGAAACGACGCTGTTAATTAGTAGCTTTGCATCGAGAGCACATGTCGATATCGGAGTCAATTTCACGATCGAGGGCACAGATCTCCTCCTCCTTCGAATCTTTCTTCACCCTCCGCTCCACCCACTCCCACCCTTTCGTATCTCAAAGCAGCAGGTGTTAACCGCAGTGTCTTCGCGAAGTCTGCCTCTCGACAGCTCGATTCAAACGTGCTGGAAGCGTCAAAGTCGGATTTTGCTCATTAAACGTCACTCGTATCGTTTCGATCGAAATTTCATGAATTTTTCGAGTCTGCCATTAATCAGAGAGTAGGAAAAAAAATGTGGCGTCCATCGATCGGGGATCGTAACTTTGATCTCTTTTTATTGCATGAAAATGTGGCTTTTTTTTGTTTCACCGTTGTTGTTTGCACACGTCAATCGCGCGAGGATGAGTTCAACGATGCGAACGAAGCAATTGCGATGATTTTGTTTGTAGTTTTTGAGGGTGTAAAATCACAAAAGCGAGAAAGGGACGCCTCGTAAGAGGCGCCTTGGACACGTGAGTTGTTGCTCTTGCAAAGTCTGCCAGTGGACTGACTGCACAACCGACGAAGGACCAGCCGGATGGTTGTCGGGTCTGGTCGGGGATTTGCGGGGCCGCTCTGACGCCATTCTCGATGATCCCTCTCTCTTCGCCCCTTAAGGCGACGGCGCGCAACCACTCGCTCCCCCGCATCGTTGCATATTCTCACCCTTCGACCCGTCACTCACCAATCCACCCCTCTGCTTCTCGTCTACCCCTCTCTCTTTCCTCTTTCCTCGTATCAGCGCGCAGCATCCCTCTTTGCCTCTATGATTTTTCTCTCCTTTTTTTCCAATGCACAATGCTCGAATGATTGATCGATAGTTTCAAACGTGAAATTTCTCCCGTTCACCATTAAGGAGGTTCACGCGAGGCCAATGGTAACCGGAAATTCCAACTTTGTGGCAATTTTATACTCTCATTTAAAAAATATATCACATAACGACCTGGAAAGACATACATTTTTTCAGAATATGAAAACATGGGAATATTTTTCGTACGTAGCTTGACATTTTTGTTTTACTTATACTTTGGGAAGAGCCAATATTCCGGCGAAGCAACTCGAATATTATAGAACTTTGTTCTCACACGAGGAAAAACATCTCTGTGATCAAAAAATATTTTTCATTTATTCCATAGTCAATACTTGTACGCTACAGTCACATTTTTTCGTTCCCCGTCATTTTATTCCGAATAAATGCGGTCATTGATATTTCACAACTCTTTTGTTCCGTCAATGGCTTATATGGATGCTGCAAATCGCCTCAAGTCCTCGGAAGCATAAAAACTTTTACAGTGAAAAAGTTTGTAGGTCTTCATAAAATTCTCCACAAAGATTACTATAAATCCTGCGAAAAGGTACTAATTGTATTAGCGTTTTATTTCATCTTCAATTCAATTTTTTTAACGAAAATTCGATGTAATTATCATTCGCTTACCTCTCGTCCCTTCCCTATCGTATATTGAAAAAAAAACACAAGATTAAAAGTTTGCTTGTATGGCAAAACAGTCCAGGCTAGTCATTCACGATATTTCGATCATTACTTTTTTTTTCGGAAAAAAAAAGTTATCCCGAAGCACCTTTTTCTTGTAGAAAGTTAAAAATTCGATGACCGACACGTTCCGTGATTATACGTTATTCGAGAATCGAGGTATCGATTTTTGGAGCGAAATATCCGCGATTTGTAAATGAAAATAAAATTTTCAAAATCTCCTAATATGAGTCCGTTTCGCACGAAGTTAGCTTCATTACTGGCTCGTTTTACGGGGCTTTTCTCGTGGTAAAATTCTTTGCACTGGCCTCTCACTGCATTTATGCAAGTTGGCTCTCGCTCGCAAAAACATATGTGGCACATTTACCTATTTTGAAAGGTTTCCCCCTCGTTGTGTTCGAACGAGTTGCACAGAGTGAGATAAAGAGAGAGAGAGAGAGAGAAAGAGAAAAAAAAGATAACAGGAAAAAGAGGGTTCCTAGTTGTTATATAAATAGGGTTAACGTGTTGTGCCTCAGCTTTTTTCTCCGAACTACACAATATTTTAGCAATTTTTTGACTCATCCTTAGAGAACCGTCACTCGTAATTACTTCCGTTTCCGCGTAGGATATTTCTAAATTTTTCATTTTTTCACGCTCTCTTGCGTTCTTCGTGGTTTTTTCGAGGAAACCGTCGCTCTCTGCTTTTATTTTATTTTATTTTTTCGAAACCCATTAAGCAGAGTCAGGATACCCTACTGTCAACGCACACATACGGTAGTTTTTTCCCGCGAGATGGAAATTTAATACGCGAATATTGGAGCAGCGTTCTGGGAAAAATATAAGCCTTTATTTTGGACGACTTTCGACAGAGTTGCGAATATTTTTTTATTTTCTTTGTGTGTTGGGAAACGCGAATGAACGCTTTTTTACAGGATGAGAGAATTGTTTTTGAAACTTTGTGAGATTTGGGAGATCAATGTGTGCTTGTAATTCAATGATAATTTAGTTTTAGTTTCAGTTTTAATTTTTCATAGTCAATTTTAGGTTTTATTAATTTGTTTCATAATCTTATCTTTATTCTTTATTCGATTTTTGATCAATTTACAGGCTATCGATGTTACCTCATGCTAGTTTGACATTAAAATTCTTGGGTATGATCATTTTTTCATCACACCAAGTTGGGTGAGAAAAACTTTGATTTCAACCTAATTAAATTTCGCATTTTCATGTCTCATTTGCTTAGTTTGCTTTGATTTATTTATCGGTCATCAAATATGACATAATAATTATATTGTCCAAAATGTTAACGTTTTGAGTATTCTCGGTTAGATTGGAAGAACTTTGATGCCAACCTGGTTAAATTCAGTACCGAGGACATTGGGCTGTAATTTAAGCTCGTCTTCGGGTATAATACACATTTTATAACGTTCCTTCGTGTGGGTAAATTGCAGATCAGTTTCAACATAAAGTTCTCAAGACCAAGGGAAATCACTCGTATATCTTTGCAGTACGATTCCCATCGGAATTTTCCATCTCCTGGTACCGAGACTCACATGTACACACAAGAGTAATACACGTCATATACATATATCTCGAGTATTCTGGATTCGGATTTTCGATCCCTTCGGCTTCCATCCCCGCACGGTGAACAAGTAGGTCGTGACGATTCATGCGCATGAATCCATACACGTACGTCGCACATGTACAGTGATAGAAATAATGAGGAAAAAGATAGGAAACAACGAAGGGATGACAGGGACGAGATCGAAGCGATGGACGAAATGCATCACGATTTTATATCTCTGCGCTCGTTTTGCCTGTCGACGAACGCAACAAAAGGACCCGATGCATGTTGACTATAGACACTGCGGATGAATATACAGATACGATTTTTTTATTCACGAAAACGCGAATGCACAAATATAGAAGAAATATTCCCAAGGGAGAAATACTATTTTTGACGATGTTCTATTTTTGTAAAATGCAATTAATTTCGAGTGGAAGATGTGTGTATAATATTTTGACTTTTTTTTTGCATCTTCGCGGATGGTCCTTGGATTTGGTTTTTTATTTTTGTTTAATTATACGTGGAGAGGAATTCAAGGGTGGGAATTGTGTGTGTTTCCGAGTCGCATCGGGGCGAGCATTTCGAAGTACAAGCACGTTTGTAATTTTGCAAGGCAAGCTCGTGGATTGGCACGTTGAATTTTTCTTCAGCGTTACCGAACTGAGGGAATGTCTTTGATATCCTAAATCGCGGAAGAGGACTCTAACTATGTCATCGAGACTTCCGTTCAATTTGGCATCGAATTCTCAATCGAGATGCTTCGAAACTATACATTCAAGTGTATATGCATTAGGGTGTCTGTTGTTTTCCAAGACCTCTTTCGCTTGGGTGTGCTTCGAATCATTGCATTTTAGCCTGAAACCAATTTGACATTTTTTTTTAACGCTATTACACTCCGCCTGAATGAAACGAAAGAGAAACCAAGTTTTGAAAAATGTTATGAACATACCAAGCCTGAAAAAAATTGAAATTTGAAAACTTCGAAAAGTTCATGTTAATCAGCTATGAATGGGCAGTTTGAATTTTTGTTTTTCATTTTTCCAACATCCCTAGGCTATTTTATTCTCATTTAATCTCTTCGACTTTTTATTGTTTATTTTTATTCTACATTTCTCGTTGTCACGAAAATTGAGAAAATAGGAGATTCACGTAGCAAAGATGAACTAGCTGAAATTATCGTTTTTTTCATCGAAGTAACGACCCTCTTCGCGATACAGTTTGATGATCATCGATCGACATCAATCGGAAGAAGTATCGTTTCGATGCGACGGGAAATAGGCAGATTATACAGAGAACCTCGATGAATAATGCGAGAAATAATCGATCCGATAAGAACAAAAGTTGCGCACGTACGAACAATAAAAGGTACGTCGTTGAAGAGTCCACCATGCGTCGCATAAATGTTGAACGCCCATCAAATTTGCATGCTATTTCCGACAATCGCCCTTAAGAAAAAAATAAATGGTAATAAAAAAGGCCTGCGAAAAATGTTTGCCATTGGACAAGAGTGACTTTTAAATATTATTCCATTTATGATGCTCCTTTACCGAGAGCAATTTTTGTTCGCAACCCCTCGTAATGGCGGAATACGAAAGTCTCCAAAAGTCACCGTGACACGGATCCATGACATTAAAATTGTCGAAAACTTTTTACGTTTACATGAGATGAAATTATTTAACGGGGAGACAAATTTATGGCTCCTGCAGGAACGAAGACACTTGGCGAGATGCTTTTATAGAGTTTCCACATGGTCTCTTCCTCGGTTTTTGATGTAAATACGCGTTGCAGTCGCTCAGTTTTCGGTGTAAATATTCCTACATCCGCAACGGCCTTGAACCATCGATTTAACAAGAGAAAGAGATAAAGAATAAAGTACATGGAAATAAATGCATCATTACCGGCTGTTTACGAACGTACGAAGATTTTTGAAGAGCAAGATTCAAGACACGACGACAATTTTCCAAAATTCTTGAGAAAAATCATCTTCAAAGATTGTAATAAGCTTTTCTGTACTTTATTCAATTTTTCACAGACGAATTTTGAGTTTGTGTACATCGTCGGTCGGAAGATTAAAACAATTCGCATAGTTGGTTGACTGATGCGAAATTTTGACTGAAAACGAAATGAAAATAAAAAAAGTACATGAAAATCCTTCGTTTTATCGGTATTTGGCGAGGCTCCGCAACTGGATATTCTCAATTTTCTCGTATTTTTGCGACAGATATTCAAAATCGAAAATTCTCAAGCAGGGCGTACGATTGGCAAGTTTGAAATCGAAACGTAACGGGATTGTCGATTTTTCATAGATTCAAATTATAACGCTGTTTGCATCAGCAGCTTGGGCAGAAAAAAGTTGTCAAACGTTGGAAAATAGCAAAGTAAATAATCGAATATTCCGTGTCTACACCGAAAGAGGACGAGACGTGTACACGTTAACGTTAAAGTCCTCGTGTCTATTTATGGATAATATACACGCAAATGTCCGAGTACCGCACGTGAGGAGTTCAGGGCTACCGAGTATAATCGATCTATGGTACCATCTGATCAATGTATTTTTTTTTATTTTTTTATTTTTTCGATAAAAGATATCCGAAGTTGCAACAAAATATAACTCGTTATTCTACCTTCGTAATTTCATACTATACTTCCCATGCGAAAAAATTACTCGCCATGTCAAGATATCGATGACGCTGTATATTACGATGATAATCAAATATGAATTAAATTAAATTTAAACGAGAGTTTGGGTAAAACAAACTGAGAAGGATATACGTACGTCGCAAAACAAGCGAGGGAGTCAACGTTTCCAGAGTCATCGACGTATATTACGTGTCCATGTATTTATACGAAGGCTCTCCAAGATATATATGGGTCGCACGTGGCAAGCTTTGCAGGAGTGAAAAAAAAAAAAGATTGAAAAAAAAATACTGGTGATCTCTTACACGGGATCTCCTACAGAGATTTTTATCGCAGCACGTGTATAAAGACGAGCTTGTAAATATTACTCGAGATCCTCCTTTCTTCGCTTTATCTCAAAATTATATTTCCCCATTAATCCGTACAACGTCGAAGAAAAAAATGATTCCCCGACGAACGCGATCTTCTTCGGGGTGTTTTATTTTAAATGTATAATATTTTTTTCGTATAAACGACCATTGTGGAGTACGAATAAATATTTTGAAAAAATTGAATGAAGATAATAAACGAGAAAATAAATAAAATCTTAAAAGCGCAGAATCGTCAAAAATCGTCGTTTGTTCCTCCACAACGTTTCCGCAAACATTTGTCGGATGGAACGAGAACAAAATGAATATAAGTAATTCAACGTTGCGAATAATTACTTGCGTATTTTATGGTATAAATATTATAATAAATATCAACGACATTAATAAATACAATAACGCTAATATTAGTTAATATTAATTTGTTTAATATGATAAACAACATTATTATTCTCATATTGCCATCATAAAATCTGTATAATTTTTTATAACATCGAATTCCTTACATTTTCAAAGACATTTCCCTCCCTGGGGAGTAAAGGCACTTTGGTTAATTGCCGATGCAATGTCGTCCCAGTTTGGAGTTCACCCTTGCACGAAAACGTGCAACGCTCGATTCCTTCCTCCGAAAAAAAAAGTGAAAAAAAAACCATCGAAAAATAATCGAACAGGACATTCGTGACGAGGATAAGACTCGGTGAAACGAAATTCCACGACAATAACGAAGAAATAATTCTGATAAGGTCTCTAATCGCTGTTGGCTGTCGCATATACTGTTCCGTCTTTAATTATCGTCGCGTGGCTTTGATGATATCACTCGTTATTGACACACAAAGTTAAAATAACATCGCGTTATACTCGAGCAACTTTGTCCATTCGCGTTTGGAAGTACAGGAAACGTTTTCGTACTTGAATTGGACAAAAATAATGACTCTGCCAAATTCACGTCGTCTTCCCGCGAAATCCAAAGTGCGTCTTAATATTCCAAGGAATAAAACATCCCAAGCTGAATCCCGGAGAATGGACCACCCTGAGGACTTCTCAAAACGAGAGAAAAGGGATGCTGCGACGATGAAAAGTGGGGATTCCCAAGACGCCGGAGCTCTACCTTTTTTATTCATTATTTTTTCTCCACTAAATCTGCACGTGCGCTGCCAGTGAAGCAAAAAAGAAAAGGGTTGACGATGGTGGATGGAGATGCTGCGAAAGATCGAGGGAGAGAGAAATAGGGCGCATCTCTGAGTGGAAAGCCGGATGAGCCAAAATAGAATTCATCGAGGACGAGAACTTGCCCGAACGACGAATTCGCGACGATTCTATTTACCACCTAATCCCCCGCGTTTTCTTCATTCTTCTCTCTCCTCTTTCCTCAATTTTCCTCGCAGGGGAGGAGCTCGAGTGTTGCTCTTCAAAATCGTGCATTAGCAAATTCGAGTATAATAAAAAAAAAGCTGGTCGAAGAATTTATACAGCACGAATTCGCGAAGTTTGCGAGCCAAATGTCTCGCAGTTGCGCCGCGTTCGATAACCGAAAAGCAAAAATAAAAAAGCGGCTCGCGCACATTTTTCATCCGACTCGCGAGAATCTTCGAAATTCCCGAAGCAAAACGTGATTCGACGGAGCTTTCACGAAAAATGGCGCGTAACGCGTTTCACGAGCGTTACTCACGCGATTTTCTTCTCACTTTGATGTGTCACGCGCCGGAAGTGCCGAAAAAATAAAAATAAATGTATGTGGAGCACCGGGCAAAGGAAATAAATGCTTTGGATTTAACAGGAGTGACTAATAAGTTGTTTATTGATACTCCTCTCGTCCGAGAAAAAGTATCTTATTTTTTCCCACACGTGCCTGCGAGTTTCTAGTTATAAAAATACCGCTTTTTGTAGGTCATGTCTGCGACTACTTTGCATTCCATCTCCACGACGAAGATGGAAGACGATACCTTTTATTTTTCATTGAATTTTCCCAACCAAATGTACACGAGCTTAAAATAAACGAATAATCAGCAAAACGTCGTATAAATTTAATTTACACCGTATCGCACCGACGGAAAGATATTTTCACGAACACTTTAGAGAATCTCGCATGCTCGGCAATTTTGTAAAAAATTGCAAAAGTAAATGCCACGAAAAACACGGATTTTTTTTGTAATAACAATATTAAAACGTTCCTCAAGGCAGAATTAGAAGATTAACGAATAAATTCGTTCATTTTTTTTTTAACACGGCAATTCTTTAACATCCTGTTGCGTTCAAAAAACGATGCAATTGCATTTAATATTTATGCGAAACATATCGACCAAACACGTCTTTTTACAAAATGATAAATGAAAGTTTACATTATTACGGGTGGCCTCCCGTCGACTTTTTCAAAGATAAAGAAAAATAAACGATGCTGTCACTTGTGTCACGAAAATATCATCTTCATTCCCTGGATTCTGGGTTGAACTGCGGAGGGATGATTTTAACTGATCCTCAACCTCAAAGTATGTGGAACCGGGTTTCCCAGCATCCGCATCACAGTGATAAATGATCAATCGGACATGGACCAGGCAGAATTAGAAGATCAACGAATAAATTCGTTAATTCTTTTTTAACACGCCAATTCTGTAACGTCCTGTTGCGTTCAAAAAACGATGCAATTGCATTTAATATTTATGCGAAACATATCGACCAAACACGTCTTTTTACAAAATGATAAATGAAAGTTTACATTATTACGGGCGGCCTCCCGTTGACTTTTTCAAAGATAAAGAAAAATAAACGATGCTGTCACTTGTGTCACGAAAATATCATCTTCATTCCCTGGATTCTGGATCCGCATCACAGCGATAAATGATCAATCGGACATGGACCATCCCCGATGTACCGCCAAACTTGGAGATTGATCCACTTAATGAGAACATAACAGAACAAAAGTCTATTTATCGTGCAAGCGACGTCCATCGGATCGTCTTTTTTCGGTATTCCGCGAAGTAAATTGCGGAGCACCGGTTCGTTGATTAAAAAATTATCATCGGCGGAACTGTCTTCGCTGTGCGTACATTTCTCGTTTTTCACGTTGTCGACGTTATTTGGAAAGGAAGAACGTGTCGCGCCGCAAGTTTCGACGTTGCGATCGTCAGAAGTCATCGTCGTGTCCGCACCCAAAGCTTTTTCGAACTTTATCGATGGAGAACGGAAACGCCGAGAGACCAAACTGACGAGCTTGCGTCTCTGCTTGCATAGAAAAGCACCTCCGCCGGATTACCTAATATTCACGTAATCACTGCTGGTCCGTCATCGGTTAAAACCGACCCGTTCGCTGCGATCGAAGTCTCGATTGCGAAATTTTATCGCTATATACGTTTATATATACACATCGGTCGTTGATTCGGAGTAAGTCGTTTTTTATTCGCCAATGAACGCGCCAGATGTGCGGATGGCGTTTTTCGATGCGATTTTCCCTCTAAGAAACTTCGAGATGTGACATTTGAAGCTGGAGGACTATTAATGACGCTTTAATGGACCATTTGTGGCCATTTCTACGCAGACAAAGTTCGTTCTTGAATTTCGGTCAGGCATTTTTTAGAGTGTACAAAAAGACACGAGAATTTTAGAAACTAAAATTAAATTTGAGAATTATATTCATAGATTCCAAATTGATTATCTTGAATCTTCCAAGATTTACGAAAAAAACCATTCGAAATGATGAAAAATCCGAATGACTTCGTTGCTGAGAAAAAATACCTCCAATTTTTATCTCCACCTATTTCTATGTAACTTTTCGATATTTTTCTTGTTTAAAATCACGTTTTTATAAATTTCATGAATTTTATAAGCGAGAAAAAAAAATCGTTGTAAAAATGTGCGAGAATTTCGTGTTAATTCAATGGAAAAGCTGTCGTCGCTTTTTTCAGGCTGTGGACTAATGATTTTGAGAATATCCAAGTGAAAAAATCAACTCGGAAAATAACGGACATTCCGGTATATGTATACAATATTAATATGAATGTATATATATACATATTAGATGTTAGGCCATAACACAGTTCCGTTATAATTCACCGTTAGCGCAGAAAATTCAACGCGGTTTCCAGCGTGCTGAACTCAAACACTGCATCGCATGGTTCGCAAATATTTCACGGTTATTCAATCTTATTTTATTCACATATGAACTCGGGATGTACATAGTCATGCTAACGATCTTTCGATTATATTTATCGACGTATCCATTATCGTCGCATTTACATTTCAGCTTAATTGCGCGAGTAGAAAGTATTGCCAGCAAGCGGTTTAAAAGCACATTACGTACGTTTACGCGTCTATTATATCGGCTAGTTCTGTAAAAGCACATTTAAAATTGTTTTTTTTTAGAAAGCCAACGAGAAAAATGTTTGACATTTGCAAAGATCGCAAACGGTGCCAGATATCTCCAGAGATAAATCTCCGAATGGGAACACTTTTGCGACAGGAGCAAAATTGAGACTGATTGTTGTCAAACCGCGATGCTTCTAAAAATAATTTCCTGGCGATATAATTGTTTTTAAGCTCAAATTCGAAGTTGCAATTCGAACGAAGATGGTTTCTCTTGTAGCTGTCGGTTGATGATAGTTTTATTCAGAAATTTGACATCATTGTGTTTTCGCACAATTATTATTCGATACAATTACGATTCGATGAATTATCTCGTTGCTTGACAAAATACATCGCAAACGAGATAAATTAAGGGGGTTCATCGTCACACGGTCACGAAGATGGCGGTGTACAGCAAAAATGCATTCTGGAAACAATTTTAGGATTCGTGTCAGACGCGTGTTTTGCAAAAACTTGCCCATTGTACGGGAAGAAAAAGTGTTTTCGGTATTTCAAGACGATTTTCGGCTAATATAAAGACGATGGCCAAGTTTTTGTCAAGCTGCGCACGAGCAGATCGTGGAAAATCCTTCATGGATTAAATAACGTTGACGATATTCCTTATAGACGCAAAAACATTTTTCAATTTCTAACAAAACGAAATTATACGAAAAATCGATGAATTATCAATTACCATTATATATTAGAATTAAAAATACATCAAGTTTTGTACATCGTTTCTTTGTGTTTTTTGTCATCGCAGTTTTCGAAATTCTCTTTTGTTTCAACTGGAGCATGAACAAAACGTGTGCCATGATTTCGCAACTGGTTGGACGATTAATTGTTATCATTGTAAACAAATTTTCATTTTAATGTTCGCTTAATCGCTGCTAGGCGGGTTCGTGACCCCACCATGAATTTCGGTATCGGTGCGAGAATCTCGAGCGAAATCGGAGCGAAAAACAAGCAATTAGCCAGCACCACACACATTTTCACATATAAAAGGGCACTACGGATCGGACTGTCAGATCCCTCAAAGACTTTGCAGTGCTGATTTTCGCTCTCATCGTTCAACTGAAGATCGTCGTGTCTCACCTTGTGACGCGGTATCGTCGACCAACCGACTCTGAATGTGAGTAATAAATATATTCAAAGTTTTTTATATTCAAAGAATCCTCAATGGGCGATCCTTCATAATTCCACCGGCAAATCGATCTTTTTTCAAATTTTCGATATTCACCATTTTCGTCTTCTCACCGACATCTCGAGTTTCCGATGAAAAAAAAGTCAGAGATTTTTTTAGAGGGGTCACGTAAAAAAAAATGCGCTCGATTCATCTCGATATGAAGAGTTTTCAGTTTCCGACCAAGTTCAGCTTTTCTTAAATCTTTCTTTTTTCGTTTTCTTTAGCTTTTTGAAAAGTCATATACATGCTCGTGAAATTTCTCGTAATTTAACTGTATTTTATCCTCTGATGGAGCTTTATCATTTAGGAATTTATCACAATCTCGCAAGGTCATGAATAAGTTCCGTTATGAACTTGTGCATTTCTCATATTCATCATTATCGTTCCCAGCATCCACACGATAGTATCATGACGTTACATGCGCAGATTCAATCCCACACGTGCGATTCCACATTGCGAAAGATGCAAGGTCGTCTCGATGGAGTCTCAAGACTCTGGACGACGTTTTTCTGCAATGTCGAAAGAAGCTCGTGAGAGGAGAAGGATTTTTTTTTCGGTCCTCGTAAAAATATCCCTCGATGAGGGGTTTCGCGGGAATGTGTGCACAGCGTCGTCGCTTATACATTCCTGTATGAATAGAAACCCCTTTCGCCACCCTGCGAGGGTAAAAAAATTCTTCTCACTAGTACCTCCTAGCCGAGGAATCGTTTCTTCCGTTCCTCATACGTTAATCATCCCTCTTCAACTCCGTAATACGCGCCACCTATGAAAGGAGCTACTTTATTTCGAGGTCAAAAAGCACGTCAAAGACGAATGCATGTACGAAGGGCGGACAGCAGTGGGAGATGAGGTGTACGTTGGGCAGGGTTGGTTTCGGTGAGAATGGAATGATGACGGTGGGTGGTCGACGAGCGCTTTCGCAACCCCCGAGACCCTCCAACCCTCCTGTGTGTGTTTTCCGGGACAAGGTCACGGTTGATACGACCGGCAGGCAGCCGGAAAAGGGGTAGAAAGAAAAGCCAATGACGAAACACTCTGTTGTTGCTGCAACCGCGTTTTTGTATGTCAGTGTCGTACGTATCTTGTACAGACCGGATATAATCACACACAAGAGTCGCCGTGTCCAGCGCCTTCTCATCGGCCATCTCTGACGCAATAAGCTACGCGTGGACCAAATTTTCTCGAGCTAAAAATCTCCTTGCTCTTTATCTCTGACATCTCTGATGAAATCTCTCGGATTTTCATGTATACGGAGGGCGAAATGATTGTTTCTTTGGTTTCGTTTTAATGAAATCGATGATGATCGTCGATGATGAGAATAGCGCGAGAATTCCAAGGCCAGCAGGGATAAAACGAAAGCTCGGGACTCGAAAAATGCGGTCTTTCCTCTAACATCGATTATTATGCGGGGAAAAGCTGGACCGATGTTGAAAAAATTCGATGAAACTCTACCGCAGTGAAAAAAAGTTACAACCCGTCAAAGTTTTCATGCTGGAAATTGAGAAATGTAAGATTTCAATGTAAGATTCAGCGGAGAAGCGAGCGAGATGATGGTCGAGTAGCTTTGGGCGGAAGTCATCTTGTTCTATCTGTGTATGTTGCCAGCGCATACTGTATACTGTACGTTGGATGATGGAAATTTTAAGACAGAAAACGCCAGGCGGAGAAAGCAAGAGGAGAGAGACAGGCGGCGTGATAGTCCGGAGATCATCCAGAGACCTCAGAGGGCGGAAATGCTCTCGGTTTCTGACACAGCATCACGGAAAGATTTGCTCGTGTTTCGTATGTATTTCACTGTATCGAGCTGATGCTACACCGAGGAACTATGCAGGGGGCGCAATTCATCGGGAGGTTTCAGGCGGGGTCCATATATACTCTCTTCATGCCACCGAGAGCCTGGTACAGGGGTTGAAAGATCGATAGAACGGAGCTGCGTCCTCGACCATTTTCGACGCACGACCAAACAAACGTGTTACCTACATCTATCGGGAGCCGATACAATCTTTTATCGAGAGACCAGAGCGGCTGGCATTTTTTCCACCTTGATTATCAATCTTTTTGATACAAAAGGGAGTAAAAAAAAAGAAATAATTGCCAATTTCGTCGGTTGATCGCTGCACTTGCGACGGCAACAATGAGGCGATCTTACAAGCCATGCTTGGTTCGTTAACCTCTCGCGCAAGGCTACACTTTAAACAGTTTCCCATCAACGCGGGTTAATAACGAGACAGCAGTTTACGAGTTTCAGACCGTCGTGAAAGTCGTCCCGGGTGACTCTCCGGGAAGTTACACGTCCCCCACCCCTTATTCTGTAGCAATTTCATCACCTCCGCATATGAGAATCGCGCATGAAAAGAGGTTTTCGATCTTCTCCGCTTATCTTCAGACCAGCGTAAATGGGTTGTTCCTTTTGCGCCGGACGATTTTTCCGTTGGTTTTCTCGTTATTGAAAAATATCGGAAAAAAATATGGAAACAAGCGTGTACATGGATTTATCTTTTTTTTTAATTCAAGATGCGTTTTCATTTTTCAAATGATTATTTTTGGGATTAAACTGGAGAAAATGATTTTTTTTTCAATAATCGTCGTTCAATGGGTATTTGGATTACGAAATTATGTTTTCCATCAATCTTGAAGATCGCCTAGCGACGAATATTATCATGAAAAAGTAATCGTCCGTAAAAGTGGAACCCTCGGAAACGAAACATTTCGGTCATGCTCTTCCATTGTTCTGTCAAACTAGACATTTTTGAAAAAATGTTAGACCGTCCAATGGTATAATCATTGATAAAAAATGAACGTAAAATCTTCAATTACAGTCCTCAATTACCAATGAGAACTTGTATTCGAAGTGCTGTTGCTTGAGATAGCGAGGAATCAATTTTCCAGTATAACAAGAAGAAAAATAGCCTTTTTCAACCTCCCCAATATTCGTATGTGTACAACAATGAGGACATTTTTTTCTCCCTGGATCTCGGAGATATATTTATTATCTCAGGCGGTGCCGCGAGGGTGGACAACTTTTCCTCGAGGTGTACAAAGCAACCGGGGTGGATGCTCCATGCGTACACGTTGAGAGAGCCGTCAGAGGCCGCGACCCCGTGCACCACGTCGTTATAAGGGAGGTCGTAATGCACAAGCGCATGCTCCTCCGACGTACGACATCATTGACGGAAATGAAATAAAAGAAAACGTCAGACACCGAAGCGTGGTTGCAAAAAAATTCTCGTCAATACGAAACAGGATGGAAGAGTTGCTATTTTTTTAAAAACCCTTGTGCATCGCGACTTCCCTTCTCATACATTGAAATTGCATTAAGGTAATGTCGCGTGCTCTCGTACCGAGATATCGATCAAAATCCCACGCAATAATTTACGCGAGTTGATTCGCAATACACGTGCAATTGCAACGGACCGACGCAATTACTCGCGCTACCGTGGAAGATTGCAATTGAAAGGAAAAAACTTATAATCCCGATAATTACGTATACGAAGGAGCCGAAGGCAATTTCCCAACAACGAATAAAAAAGAAATGATTAAGAAAGTTGATAAAATGCAATAAAAATGCATGAAATAAATACGATTTTTTGCAAAAATAGGCAACTGTTCGGTCGACCGATGGCACTGTTTTTTCTCCTCTGGACAGAATGCCACCAAAATTCTCGAATCGATTTATTACAATTAAAATAAAGGAAGAGTTATTTAAAATTTTATTTTCTTTCCTGTAGGCATAATGTTTTTTTAATACTCCAATTTATTCATTGCAATTACACCGACCGAATTAATGAACACGTGTTAAGTACGTATCGAAATGGAGCAGGATTATTTTTTGAATAAATTCGCAAGTTTCCGCTGATTATTTTCCAGTTCTCTGCGCAATGAATTTTTTATAAACACACAATGTACGTGCTATTTATACATTCCACATCAGCGCTATGATGGAAGTAAATTTAGATATAGTTGAAGCGAGACTGGTCGTTAGATCGATAACGTCATTAAGGTAGACGGAAACCGGGCGTACAAAAGGTGACTGGCCGATGGAATCCCCTCTATTTTCCTGTCGTAAATGTAGAGTCGTTTCTTGAATTTATTATTGAATTCCCGAACGTCATAAAGTGTGTTAATACGTCACCGTTGTAACGTTCAATTATTGCGTATGTATTTTTCATGTTTTCAACATAATTTCGTCATCGAAAATCGGCTCTCGAAGTTCTTCGAGTTTTCGTTCGTCATACGCAAACAAGCCTGATATTTATCACAATAAAATCGAAAATATAATCGAAAATGTCGAAGGTGTCGTCGCGTTCTATCTCATACTATATTTTTATATTTGTGACAAATGCAATTCCACCCAATGTAAAAAATAAAGTCGATCGAAAATTTCATAGTTTCACAGCGACTCTAGAGATTTTTCTTTCGCGTCATAAAAAAAAGCTTCACCGAATGTTCGCCAGAGTTAATTTGTCTTTAATTCATACGACCTTTCATTCTCAGCTTAACCTCAATAACCCTGCATTCATACTTGTACGATTTGATCGCATGTACAAGTCCGATCAATTCGCCATGTTAGAATAATAAATTTATAATAATGGGACTTGTTCCCCCCGGAAAAACTGACCCTTAAATACCGTTTTGAAAATACGTTTGTCCACTTATCGTCATGACAGACATTGTGATCACTTTGACCATCAAAAACAAGCTTTAACTGTCGATGTCATCCAGCAACCACAAAAAACGAATTGAACGTAAACGCCACTCGGATGATTTTCCCGAAATGAATATTTTTTTAAACTCATTTTCCCCATTTTTTCCTCATCTCTACTACTTTTTCTCTACTCAAATGTATCTGATACAGCTGAGCAATCGATTCATAATTAAATTCCTCAATGAAGTAATTATCATTACTATTCAGTTAATAATTCGTCGCAGTCGTGTCGATCAATCAGAATAATTAGAAACTCTCCAAAACGTTGAGAAAAATAGGATAGCCTTTGCTTTTTGCTCTCGTAATTTTCTACAGACAACCGCATCTTATTTCATCCTTCGGCTTTCGACTTTCGGCTTCCCCTCGCGAGATGTTACACGTGGTTTTCATACACACTCCTCTGTTATTGATAAAAAAACAAAGCGCATCTCGAGTCTGCGCGTTTGAGCCCGCCAAATGTTTCCGCAACCAGCAGCGGCGGATATATATTTTTTTCATTTTATTTTAGTCTCCCAAATATCAGTCTAGAATAAAACGATAGAGCAAATGATAACGAAACAACGCAACGTTGAACAAAAGCATCAACTTACATGGTATCGGCAGGTCCTAGCTGACAAGAGGACCCATCACTTTCGTTTGCGTCGGATTCCATAGGGAATTACGCATTATATCGCTCGCCACCGGCACTCTCCTCTCCGCAACGCGGTTGCACCCTCGCGTCTTAAAATATATCCAACTCACTCGACATTGCTCAATTAGAAATAGTTACAATTCCATATCACTCGTTTTCTCTCGTTCGTTTGATCACTAGGAAAGTTCAACAGCGCGAACTCGATGCTTTTTTTCCGCGTCGTAGAGGGGTTGGTTGGGTGGTACGAGAGGTCATTTCTATCCGCACGAGCAACCCCTAACGTTCGCCCGATCACGAGACTCGACCTCTGAACGCGAGAAAGTACGAGGACGATGCAACACACTCTGTGCGCCAACGCGTTCGACTCGAGATGGAGCCACTCTACGGTTATCGGGGGTGAAAAGATGGAATAATTTCGGGGGAAATTGAAAATTTATAGGACTAAGAGCCAAACTCAAAATAGATGTAAGAAATAGTACAATTTTTATTTAGCGAAAGTGGGAATAAAGTTTTATCAAATGTCTTTTAAACCTGCGATTTTTATTTAATTTGATTTCATCCACAGCCGTGAAGTATTTACAAATGAAGCAAAGTACAAATGTTTTTTGTTTTGCTTTGGAATTTTTACGCTTGCGGACGAAAAGAAAGATGGAAAACCGGGGATGATGAATAAACAAGACGTGGTTGTGTCTTGTGCGAGAAATGAAGATGAATCGTTCAGCGATTTGAATCGTCCGGTAGGAATATTGATGACTCGTCAAATTCAAGAATTTCATAGACGCGTTTTGCATCCGACATATATATATACTTTTTTTTTAACAGAAACAGGCGATAAGGAATTTTGCCATGAATAATAATACGGCTGGATTTTGATTTTGTTTAAAACTAAATCTTGGCATTCATAGATAACAGACGGACGCACTTATCAATTGACGGTGCAGACCGACTCTTTTTTACCACTCATCACAACCGCAGGGCATTAGAAACTCGACCGGTAAAGAAAAACGAACGAGATTCGAAAGAGAATGTGTGCGAAATCGCCGCGGATTTTATTTTTGATTTTTTCAAAATGACAATATCGCCCATTGCACGCAATTGCTTGGATGACTTTAGGAATTTTCGGATCTTTTTGTACCTCAATATCAAACTAATTATCTTCTCGTAAATTTTGATCAACATAAAAACTTCGAAAGCGATAAATTTGCCAAATTCACGTACATTACATTACGTTTTTGGCCTGTTGGAATGTGATATTTTCACAGCTAGACATGTCAGAGGCCTGCGAGTGAAAAATTGGATCGCGGTAAAACACGTGCACCTGTATAAATATACAAGTATGTCGCTTACGTGACGTAATTAAAGAATCAATCGGGATCATTTATCTATGACGCATCCGCTCGGTGAAGCAAAACATCCTCTAGACGCGATCAAACGTGTGTTTGGGTTTGTATAAAAATATAATTATGTCGCTTACGGGACGTAATTAAAGAATCAATCGGGATCATTTATCTATGACGCATCCGCTCGGTGAAGCAAAACATCCTCTAGACGCGATCAAACGTGTGTTTGGGTTTGTATAAAAATATAATTATGTCGCTTACGTGACGTAATTAAAGAATCAATCGGGATCATTTATCTATGACGCATCCGCTCGGTGAAGCAAAACATCCTCTAGACGCGATCAAACGTGTGTTTGGGTTTGTATAAAAATATAATTATGTCGCTTACGTGACGTAATTAAAGAATCAATCGGGATCATTTATCTATGACGCATCCGCTCGGTGAAGCAAAACATCATCTAGACGCGATCAAACGTGTGTGATAAAAGTGGAACAAAACGTTTAATGAATCATATACCGAGTGAGACGATGATTTTTACGGTCTACGGTTTCGCAAATATGGAAACAAATTTGCAAAGAAAGAACATCGTTTTCAAGGGTCCCAGAATGTAAAATGGACAAGCAAATGCGGTTTGTAATTGTCGGAAAACAATGCCGTTCTAGCTACGGAATTTTTATGCGGACGAACTTTGGTTCGCCAGAGTCTGCAAGAATTTTCTCTGCGGTCGAACATTTTTTACAGACGACGTTTCGGCAAACGCAAAAATTGTTTCCGTTTTTCTTGCAAACGTTCTCTCATGGCGAATTTGCCTGTTCGATGTTCGAAAAATAGCTCCATGGCGACACCCTGTGGATAAATGTATTTCCCATTGTCATATTATTCGTTCGAACAAATCCAGTTGTTGCGCGCCTGGCACTATTAACGCGTCATCTTAGTGATAAGAGTATCGTGCGTGTACAAGGACAAATTCTGGTAGATGATTTTAGGCATTGTAACCATTCTAATCCCCGGTACTAACGTAGAAAAACATAAGTAGGGACTAGAACCAGTAGTACATATATAATAAGCATGGACTCGGTGCGAGATTGAAGGCGAAGAGCATCAAGACTGTCGGACCGTTTTGTGTCGACTGTTTCAATCGAGGATTTTTCTGTGCAAAACTGAGTCGAGTCTTTCGGTGAGTTGAACATTTTATCGAGTTTTGCAAGTATCTTTGAACGGATTTCTATCGAATAATAACTAGAAATGACACGAATTAATTTCCGGCAGTGGAAAAACCAAATTTGTACAAGATATTACTCCATGCGGTTATTTTTTCTCCATACATCCGTCAACACCTATTTATAGCAATTTCATTCTTTTATGCGATTTTTCTATTCTCTTTATTCTTCGTTCCGATTCCTTAACTAACACAGTTCCGTCGACCATTCACCAGCTTTCCAACTAATAATGCATCATTCATTCTCCCACTCAGCCCTTTTGCTCATAATTTCACTTGATTCGAGCGAAATGCGGTGTATCCAATGTCTCTTTTTTCAGCATCAACGAGTTTGTCTATTCCCGAAACTCGTATCAGCAGCCATTTTGTTTTCCATTCATCCATCACAATCGCAAGAGGAAACTGCTGTTCCCCGCAGGAGATAAAACTGACTCACGAAAGGTGTAGGAGAATGTCGAAGATGTGGCAACTGAGTGTATTATCGGCTCTGATATTGATTAGTTCCTGTCCGGTTCAGTCGCAAGTACCGGAGGACCAGGGTAAGAAAGATGCAACGATACTGTCATTTTGAAAAAAAACATTTCGTATACGTTTCTGACCTTTTAAGAAGAAAAAACGTCACTCCCTCTTTTATCGTCAAAAAAAGTGAGAATTTTGGACCTTTTGAAAATGAGCGTAAACGTTTGAAAAGCTACGCAATTCCTCCTCCTACGGGATCAAACCGAAACTCCGAAACTTCTCCTAAAACTTGGAAGTTGTTTTTCCTGCTAGACAACAATTAAAAAGTAAAAATTTATCATCGTATAAACGAAGCTATTAAAGGAATGACGGAAACTACGAAAAATCGCCATTGCACAAAAAAAAAGAAATGCTATTATACGATCGAAAACCGTCGAGCACGATGCGAAAAGTTTCATTGGAAATGTAAACTGTATTTACAAAGATGTTCCTTCAACTAATCCGATATAGGCTGTGGATGGTACGAACCGAAATATTTACAAATCGACAGACGATTGGATCCCAAAGATTCCATAGCATACGCTAATGAACTGCCATGGATGGCCATGGTTGAGAGGAGAATGCCGAGTGAGGAATCAAACGGATCGAATGACTGGAGGGTCCGCGTGTACGATGGCGTCTTGATTAATCCGCAAGCCGTGCTCGTTTCGAGGAGCAGTGTCGAAGGGTGAACATAATTCTTCACAATTTTGACCTTCTTTCAATAAACCAAAGGCCTTAAAACGAAACCCAAGTAACTGATAATCTAATCGAAAAATCTGATTTCCCAGAGCGAAGCGGCTAGATCTAACAGTTAGGGTCGGAGCTTGGGACGGATCGGGCAACGTCGCCAAATCGAATTTTCAATCGGAAATCATTAGCGAAATTATATACAACGATGATCCGGATGAGGAGGGACTTCAATCCCTGTTTGCAATTCTCATTCTCTCTGCTCCCTTCCAATTAGGTGAAAATGTTCGTCCTATGTGTTTACCACTGAATGACGATGAGTGGGGCCGATCACAGTGTATCGTCAGCGGATGGAGCGGAAATGTTACCGGTAAGTAATTACCGCGAGTGCTGCGATCTTCTCCAAAATGAGTATCATTGAAACGTACATTGCCTGATTTTGAGCGGAGGACACGTGTTTACGGCAATGTCCAGCAAAGATCGTGTTGCTCGATGAATTCTTTTTATGCAGCCAAATTGCGTTGCTTCGCATTCTCAAAAGATTTTCGAGTAATTACAGGAAAAAAACGCTTCAATTCAATTGTACTTTCGTAATTGCAATCAAGCAAACTTTCTTTCATCAGATCCGGATAAAAACCAACTGCAGAGAGTCGGCGTTCCGATTATTCCTCGCGATGATTGCACCGATATTTATAGCAACTACCATAAATCTGACGGGCCACTTGTTCCACTATGGGGAAAGACCATCTGTGCCGGCAGCAAAGAAGAACCGAGTATGAACGAGGTAACGAAAAAAAATTCCGTTTTGAAACTATAAATATTTTGAGAAGCGATAACACAACAGCAGAACAGTCGAAGTACTCCTCGAAGGTTTCTCAAAAGTGGCGAAGCAGAGAACGCCGCTTGGTTATCGAAAAATTTATTTTCCACATACATGGCGTCAGCACGTAGCTGCTGCATTTGCAAAATGTACACGTCATTACACATTTAAACATGAATTTTTACTACAGAAAAAAGCAAAGAAATTGCTGCATCCTCTGATGAGCAAGTTTCGGCGAAGAGTTTCAGTCTGTTTTTTTGCTGTTGTTTCCATCAGCGATACAAAATATGGATAAATTCTCTCGATTTCTAGAGTGAACGTGGACGTGCGTTGTTCTGCCCGTTTTTGAACGAGCCCTCGCGATACGTTCTGGTCGGGTTCGATATCTCTTCCTTTGGCGGCAAGCCCGATGATGTCTACTTGCCTGCTCAATTCACCAGAGTTTCAGCCGATTTCAATTGGATCAACAATAAATTGTCCGACACTTCGGGCTAACGATAATTTCCACCAAAAAAAATCGGTATCCAGGCAAATTTTTCCGAAATTGTCATGCTACGTTTTTCATAATATCCTTCAGAATCTTTATTGACGAAGACGATTCTACGTCGCGTCAATCAAGCTGGACAAAATATTTTAGAATTTCGTACAATTATAATGAATTTTTTCTTCAAGGACGATCGTCCAGATAACGGTCTGAACACATTATGTATTCTGCAAAATTATTACCGGCGAATGCCATTTTTGTTTGTCTTTAAAAATAAGGTGTATACGAATAAATTGATGCAATAGACGAAACGAAGCTGAAAGCGGATGAATCTTGCAGTTGCATCTTCAATTTTTTTCCGCGATCCGTTATTATCCTTTTCCCTATCGAAAATGTACTACGTCATATTCGGTCGCAGAGTTTATTCGCGAAGACGGAATCGGAGGTAGGATTATCGCGTTTTCGTTCAACGATCATTTGGTCCAGCGACAATTCGCGGCGATTCAAGATTATTGCCGTCCTGAAGGCCATTGGAATGGACCGAGTCGCGTCCTACATCCACGTAGCCCTCGGTTGTTCCAGGTTCAATGCCTACAGCAGGTGAACCACTCAAATTTGTGTAGATTCTTCCGTACAAGCGGAGAAAAGCTCTTGCGAAATACAAAAATATATTATAATGAGAAAAACATCGATGTTTCATGGAATTTATGAATTTTATAACCAAGTTTCGCATCCAATTGTTTTTTTTTTTGCATAATTAACAGAAAGATTCATCAGGAGTTTTGCGATACATGATAATGCCGCTGGATTTTGATTTGGTTTATAACAAAATCTTGATATTAATAGACAACAGAAGGTCGCAATTATATCAATTGACGGTGTAGATCCACTCTTTTTTATCACTTCAACCAGTACGCACTTAAAACTCGGTTGGTGAAGAAGAGCGAACGAAATGAGACGGAGGATGTGGAAAAATGGAATCGCCGCGGAAATCCATTTTTATTTATGAATTTTTCGTTCCAATATCGTTCGTTATCATTTTTTGATTGCGACTCTGGAAGTTTTCCCCCCCAATTTTCACTGCATTCATTTATTTATCCTTCTAATGAAAAATTGATGGAATCCGCGATTGCCGTCGTTTTATTCGTCCCTTGATTGGTCGGTGAAAAAAAAAACAAATTTTGTGGCAAAATTTCGATTGCTCTCCGATGCGTTCGTCCTATCGCGCATGTGAGCGCGAATACCCTAAGGATGGGGGTAAAAGTCCATGAAACGGGATTATTTGCCTAATTGAAAGATTTCACAACTGTGATTTGTGTTTGCTGTTTTAAACGATCGAATTTTCAGTATAGAATTGCCGGATTAATTACGATTTTTCTGAAGAGCTGAAGAGTTTGTTTTATGAGTTCGTATCGGGACAAGACTACGTTATTTGGCGAAGCAGCTGCGTATTTCAAAAATTATGAGCTCGAATCTCTACGTTCTCCGACGTTCAAGGTCAAATCGCTAATCTTCTCGTGAAATTTTATCACTTAATAGCAACTTGAAAGCAATAAATTTGCAAAACTCACGTATGTATTACAAGCAGTCGCATGACATACCGCTTGTGGAAGATTAAATAATCGCGAGGGGAATTTGCGAAGCCACGCGGGTAATGGTGAAATTAAAAAGCGTTCGAGAGTCTTTCAGCTATAACGATGTGACGTTTTCTTAGTTGGAGATGTAGGAGACTTTCGAGTGGAAAGTTGCGTCGAGTCGACATATCCACTCATGCAAATATAATTATAATTATCACTTACACGAGGTAATCTATCAATTAAAATCATTTATGTGTCACTTCGATCCGTATCTCGTTTGGGTGCCTTGTCGACACAATAAAACATATTCTCTATGCGCATTTGAGCGAAGATGTGATAAAAATGAGACGGCATGGAACAACCGAATAATTCTACAGGCTGTCCCAAAACTCGATGTTAATCGTTTAAAGCTGGATTCAGAATGGAATTTCGAGTCGAAATGGATTACGGCATTTTTTCATGCGACCGAAATCCAATGAGCCGTCGCTCGTCAAAGTTTGAGCCAATCGGACGCACGCCCTCCCTTCTCCAACGGGCGCGTCGACAGCGCACGCGTTCTATTCTTCCAACTATGACGATTAATAACTCAACGGGGGTTCGTCGGATCAAAAATTGCGTAAAGACTTTTCGACTCGCGATTTCATTCCCCATGCGGCATTTAATTATCAGCATCCACTTTTGAGACACTCTGTACACCGAATGAGTCAATAGAAAAGAGTTTTCACACAGTCTTGGTCTTTGTAAATGAAGGAAAAATATTTTTGGAAAAACATGATTCTCGCGCCACCTATAATCTAACATAGAAACAATAGTAACATCGAAATAGCTGAAGAATAATTCATCCAAGTAAAAATTCCTCCCAAGAGCGAGCTTCGTTCGTATCTCGGTATTGGCTTACGGACGCAGCTTTTTCACAGTCTTGTGTACCATGGAAAAATTGCCGGAAAACTTTTACCCGCTAAACCAAAATTCATCAATGAAAAATCAAGGGCGTACAAGAGTGCTCGCGTCCCAGGTTATTCATCGATTCGCTCTGTCGGTATAACGACACATATTTGCAGTAAAATCCTCCGGGTGGATACATTTCGGCAAACGAGAATTGTCTCAAAATCAGTTACTATCCCGCAAAAATTCTTTACTTTTCTTTAATTTTGGTGTTCAAGGTCTCGGGCGTAGTTCCATGGCCATACGATTCCCCCTCCTCGTAGGTAGGATTAATTCGTATCGTTATCTATGGAGTCATTGTGTGACATTCCTACAGGAAAAACTCGGGTAACGAGAAAAATTCTTGCCATGATTTATATTCGTATTTCTCAGCAGCAATAAAAAATACGACAAGAAGGGATTAGAACAGCTGGTATATAATGACGATGGACTCGCTATAAGAATGAACGCAAAGACGAACATCAAGAGTCTCGAACTATCTTGCCGTCGGGAGTTAATCGCGCATTTTTGTGTGCAAATCCGAATTGCGCCTGGTTTCGTGAGTAAAACATTTATCGAATTTCGCAAATGTCTTTGAACAGCTTTCCATTGAATAATAATTTCGAAGCAATTGGGACACGATAGGAACACGATAATACGCGTAACGTGTTCTCATGACTCGTTAAATACCTCTGAAATTTATCACAACTCGTGAGAATGACTCGATACGTGAGAAACGATGAATATCATTATCGGTTCTTTTAGAAAAAAAAATTGAAACAATTCATTCTGCGCGAATGGAAAAAGGCAATTGATTATTTTCGCCAGACTATCGGAGTATGACGAAATACGCGAGATTGTCATTTTATTACAATCTTCTTGGGACTTTACGTGTCTGCGTGCATAACGTGACCTTGATTCAACCTGGCACAATAAACTAGAACGAATCCCGTTGACCTGCAGAGTTTTTCGATCATTGAATTTTCCGATGATGAAAAATGACAGGCCTGAACTTTCCGCTTTGTGTATGTCAGATGACGCTCACCCAGAAAAGTCGAGGAAGACCGTCGAAGATGTGGCAACTGAGTGTAATATCCGCTCTGATATTGTCGAGGTTTTCTTCGGTCGAGGCGCAAGACACGGAAATTCAGGGTAAGAAAGATGAAACGATCATCGCTCCAGCGGTTTATCATTTTAGTGTTGCGACGAGAGAATTTCCGAGCAAAAAACTTCGGCTACTCCCGAGAAAGAAACGATTGGATATTTTCGGAGCCGACGAGATCGATTTATCCCTACTGTTTTTTGCAGGTTCATCAAACGTTTAAACTCATTTTCGACGGACTCATTGATGGAATTGCAAAAAACAGTAGGGAAAAATCGATCTCGTCGGCCCCGAAAATATCCAATCGTTTCTTTCTCAGGGTAGCGAAGTTTTTTCCTCAGAAATTCGAGTCTCTCTGCCGTACAGAATGCAAACGAAATTTCACCATTTTTCCTGAAAGCTCAATTCTTTCCTTATGATAATTGAATAAAAAAGATTACTCTATAAATAACAACCGCCATGGAAAAAAAAAATATATTACGGAGAAATAAGATTTACAAAGATGTTCCTCTGTACATACCCGATACAGGTTGTGGATGGTACGATTGGGTATTTCTCGAAGCTGACGAGAGATTGAATACGAAAAATCCCACAGGCTTCGCCAATGAATTGGATATTTTCGGAGCCGACGCGATCGATTTTTCCCTACTGTTTTTTGCAGGTTTATCAAACGTTTAAACTCATTTTCGACGGACTCATTGATGGAATTGCAAAAAACAGTAGGGAAAAATCGATCTCGTCGGCCCCGAAAATATCCAATCGTTTCTTTCTCAGGGTAGCGAAGTTTTTTCCTCAGAAATTCGAGTCTCTCTGCCGTACAGAATGCAAACGAAATTTCACCATTTTTCCTGAAAGCTCAATTCTTTCCTTATGGTAATTGAATAAAAAAGATTACTCTATAAATAACAACCGCCATGGAAAAAAAATATATATTACGGAGAAATAAGATTTACAAAGATGTTCCTCTGTACATACCCGATACAGGTTGTGGATGGTACGATTGGGTATTTCTCGAAGCCGACGAGAGATTGAATACGAAAAATCCCACAGGCTTCGCCAATGAATTGGATATTTTCGGAGCCGACGCGATCGATTTTTCCCTACTGTTTTTTGCAGGTTCATCAAACGTTTAAACTCATTTTCGACGGACTCATTGATGGAATTGCAAAAAACAGTAGGGAAAAATCGATCTCGTCGGCCCCGAAAATATCCAATCGTTTCTTTCTCAGGGTAGCGAAGTTTTTTCCTCAGAAATTCGAGTCTCTCTGCCGTACAGAATGCAAACGAAATTTCACCATTTTTCCTGAAAGCTCAATTCTTTCCTTATGATAATTGAATAAAAAAGATTACTCTATAAATAACAACCGCCATGGAAAAAAAAATATATTACGGAGAAATAAGATTTACAAAGATGTTCCTCTGTACATACCCGATACAGGTTGTGGATGGTACGATTGGGTATTTCTCGAAGCTGACGAGAGATTGAATACGAAAAATCCCACAGGCTTCGCCAATGAATTGGATATTTTCGGAGCCGACGCGATCGATTTTTCCCTACTGTTTTTTGCAGGTTTATCAAACGTTTAAACTCATTTTCGACGGACTCATTGATGGAATTGCAAAAAACAGTAGGGAAAAATCGATCTCGTCGGCCCCGAAAATATCCAATCGTTTCTTTCTCAGGGTAGCGAAGTTTTTTCCTCAGAAATTCGAGTCTCTCTGCCGTACAGAATGCAAACGAAATTTCACCATTTTTCCTGAAAGCTCAATTCTTTCCTTATGGTAATTGAATAAAAAAGATTACTCTATAAATAACAACCGCCATGGAAAAAAAATATATATTACGGAGAAATAAGATTTACAAAGATGTTCCTCTGTACATACCCGATACAGGTTGTGGATGGTACGATTGGGTATTTCTCGAAGCCGACGAGAGATTGAATACGAAAAATCCCACAGGCTTCGCCAATGAATTGGATATTTTCGGAGCCGACGCGATCGATTTTTCCCTACTGTTTTTTGCAGGTTCATCAAACGTTTAAACTCATTTTCGACGGACTCATTGATGGAATTGCAAAAAACAGTAGGGAAAAATCGATCTCGTCGGCCCCGAAAATATCCAATCGTTTCTTTCTCAGGGTAGCGAAGTTTTTTCCTCAGAAATTCGAGTCTCTCTGCCGTACAGAATGCAAACGAAATTTCACCATTTTTCCTGAAAGCTCAATTCTTTCCTTATGATAATTGAATAAAAAAGATTACTCTATAAATAACAACCGCCATGGAAAAAAAAATATATTACGGAGAAATAAGATTTACAAAGATGTTCCTCTGTACATACCCGATACAGGTTGTGGATGGTACGATTGGGTATTTCTCGAAGCTGACGAGAGATTGAATACGAAAAATCCCACAGGCTTCGCCAATGAATTGGATATTTTCGGAGCCGACGCGATCGATTTTTCCCTACTGTTTTTTGCAGGTTCATCAAACGTTTAAACTCATTTTCGACGGACTCATTGATGGAATTGCAAAAAACAGTAGGGAAAAATCGATCTCGTCGGCCCCGAAAATATCCAATCGTTTCTTTCTCAGGGTAGCGAAGTTTTTTCCTCAGAAATTCGAGTCTCTCTGCCGTACAGAATGCAAACGAAATTTCACCATTTTTCCTGAAAGCTCAATTCTTTCCTTATGATAATTGAATAAAAAAGATTACTCTATAAATAACAACCGCCATGGAAAAAAAAAATATATTACGGAGAAATAAGATTTACAAAGATGTTCCTCTGTACATACCCGATACAGGTTGTGGATGGTACGATTGGGTATTTCTCGAAGCCGACGAGAGATTGAATACGAAAAATCCCACAGGCTTCGCCAATGAATTGCCGTGGGTAGTCATGGTCACGAAGAGGATGCCGGCGCAACCGAGAGATGGACCTAATACCTTGAGGCACCGTTTGTACACCGGCATCTTGATCCATCCTCATGCCGTGCTCGCCCCGGTTCACATCGTCCAAGGGTGAATAAAATTCTCTACAATGTGTACACATCCTTGACTAACTAATGCGGCGAAAAAAAAAGCAACCAGCGGAATAATAACAAACGTGATTCATCAGAACGAAGCGGGTTGATCTAACGATCACCGTCGGAGCTTGGGACGATGCGTTCACGATCGCCGAATCGAAATTCCAATCCCAAATCGTTGACGAAATCATATACAATCGTATCTCGAAGGAAAAAAAATCTCGACTGCTGATTGCAATTTTAACCGTCGCGGCGCCTTTCCAATTGGGCGAAAATGTTGGTATTATGTGTGTACCACGTCGATATGACGAGTACGACCCTTCACGGTGCATCGCTACCGGATGGAGCGGCAGTATTTCCGGTGAGTAATTATCACAGTGGTACAACGAGCGTCACCAGAGTATACATCGACTTGCTTCCAAAGAGGTGGTCGATTCTGCAGCTCAAAGCTGTTGAAAAGGCTGTAAAAGTGATCAGAGCTGAAGGAAGCCTCGAATTCAATTTTAATTCAATTTTGCTGGGACTACCCGCCGTGAACTTGGATTTTTCAGATCCCGAAGGAAACCGACTCGACAGAGTCAGAGTTCGGATTATTCCTCGCGATATATGCAGCCGTGTTTATAACACCTACAGTAAATATTACCGATTTTCGATACCACTATGGTCAGATTCCATCTGCGTCGTCGCCGGAGGACAACCGCATTCGGACGACCAGGTAATGACGAAAATTATTCGTTGAAACGACAAAAACATTTCACGGGATCGTAACGTAGTGCACCGGGAGTATATCCGACTTCACTGAATATCGAAATTTCGCGCGCCTTGCGGCTGCTGCCATAAAGAACGATGGTACTTTGAACGTACGATAAGCGACCGCGACGTTCGGGTCATTTTTTCAAAGAAAATACACAAGCAAATTACCGCATCGTCCGATCAAGCACTTTGGCAAAAATTTCAGTCTGTTTTTCTTCTAGTTTCCATTAAACAACGTTATTATCAAATGTTGCATCGCGATTTAATGAAAAATCTGGATGAGCACTTTTTTCTTGCAGATCGGCCGTGAACGAGCTTTGCTCTGCCCACTCGTGGACGATCCTGATCGGCTGATTATTGTTGGTTTCGGCACCCTTCGATACAGACCCAAGGATTCCCCTTTCGTATTGCCTGCTCAGTTTGCCAACGTTCGAGATGCCGCCGGCTGGATCGACCATGTAATATTGAACCACGAAGGGTAGAATTTACGATAATCTCGAACTAAAAAAAAACACGATTCACATAGTTACGCAAAATTTTGACACGAGCTGTGACTGTAGAATGAATATTTATTCTCGATTTTACCGATCGACCATGGAATATTGACCAACGAAGGGTAGAATTTACGATAATCTCGAACTAAAAAAAAACACGATTCACATAGTTACGCAAATTTTGACACGAGCTGTGACTGTAGATGGAATATTTATTCTCGATTTTACCGATCGACCATGGAATATTGACCACGAAGGGTAGAATTTACGATAATCTCGAACTAAAAAAAAACACGATTCACATAGTTACGCAAAATTTTGACACGAGCTGTGACTGTAGAATGAATATTTATTCTCGATTTTACCGATCGACCATGGAATATTGACCCACGAAGGGTAGAATTTACGATAATCTCGAACTAAAAAAAAACACGATTCACATAGTTACGCAAATTTTGACACGAGCTGTGACTGTAGAATGAATATTTATTCTCGATTTTACCACGGTCCAATCGCATCGTCGTCCTTTGGTTGCTGTTTTTTTACGGTCCACCGTTTGAAATTCGCAGCCGCACGAATGAAACGTTGATAAATCAATTCGAAAAATTTGTCTTTCGAAAAAAAGTGCAATTTGCTGTAGAATGACTGAATTTGTGAGTGAGAGAATTTGATGCAAGGATTGCATTGGCCCTCTGTGTTCAAATGGGAACTGTTTACCCCCGAAAATAGTTTCCATCAACTATGATGTCGTTGTGTTTAAAAAAAAGAGCGTTCAAAGACGATATGACGCACTGCCACGTAATAGAATGTTGAATTTCGTTTTCCAAAGTACATTATAAATTTGGAATATCCATGATTTTTCTAAAAATGATTTTCGAACTTTCGGCGCTCGTATTTCGGAAAGTTTGTGGTGAAACATGATGTATATTTTCGTCATCTCTGTGTAAATTATCTGTGTAATTTTCAGGCCACATCTGTCCCCACGTTTTTTTGTGCACATATATTTCATTACATATTGGGGCTTGCTTACGTCAGACATGTTAAAAATAACGATATCAGAACCATCGATATCTCGATAACGGCATTTTTCGATTTTTTATTTTGTCAGCACGAGCGGAGTACCGCTGTGAACAACATTTATTCGAAATTATCAAAGTCTCCGTCTCAATTTGTTTTGCGGTGGTACAACCTTAAGTTTGCTTCGCGGTAACGTGCCTTGTACAAATATTATCACCACTTGAACGAGGTACTTTATAAATACTCTAGCTACATCGACTTTTAAGTTTACTACGAAAAAAATAAAAAAATAAAAACTCTATTTGCGATCAAACAAATGTGTCCGATAAAAGCAACGTCGGAGCGTATGTGCCGGGTGAATAAATTAAAAATATGTTTTAGACGATAGTCTATGGTCTCCTGAGTATGTGAAGAATAAATACATCAAATATTGTCCCGAAGAGATCGAAAAACCAAGATTCAAACGAAGAGTTCGCAATGGCCAAAATAGAGGGTGCGGATGTTCATGCTTATTATTAATTGATCATAATATATCGTAAACCAGTTTTCAATTTGAGTGATGGACTTTGGTTTACCGCCGCACAAGAATGCGGTCAATTCGGTCAAATGTACTGCTAGGAAGCGAAAAAAAAGGCTGGCGACAATTTTCCGCCATCACAGCGCCATTTCTCGCGTCAGGACAAATTTTAGTCGTCATTTCCATAATCATTTTCCAACACTCCGACGCGTGTGGCAGTTGATATTCTCGTCGTTATCTACATTCATTGCGCAACACTCCATTCTCTTTGGTGCCAATTGAAAAGTGTACCGAAATTTGGGACAAGTATATAAGAGAAAAAACATCGCGGGTCTCGGTCTATATCGTCGTCCGCGCCGAGAGCATCGTTGAACAAGCATCGAGGATCGTTAGGCAAACCGGAAACGTGGACCTTTTTGTCGGTAAAGCATTTTTCGAATTATCAGCGTCTTTGAAACGTTCGCCATCGCGAATTTTTCCAAATTAAGCCAAATCGATCTTTCCGATTCTTCCTTATTCTTGGCTTCATTTTGATGAAGCGCCGTTCATTTTTTATTTCCTTCTTTTCGTATGTTCTTCCGAATCGCACAGAATGAAAGATCTTTTTTCGACTTTTTTCGAAAAAAAACAAATACATTCTATCAATCAGATTGTCCGTATAACATCGATTTGAGGAAATCTTGTCGTGTTGTTTCACAACTCGAACGCAAAATCTTTTCTTCGCGTTTGTCTTAAATTTTCCGTCGCCCTCTGAAACGCGATATTTCACAAACAAAAAAATGTTGATTGAGCTTTATTGGCCAGACATAATAATTGAGCCGAGACGAATTCCGTCGGACGCGAATTCTTCGATGAACGAATTTTTACACGACGGAAAATTGAACGTGAGAACTTTTCCCACTATAAGTAACGCAGCGTCCGAAAAACCGAAAGAGACAGTCGAAGATGTGGCAACTGAGTGTGTTATCGGCGCTGATAGTGATGCGTTTTTGTCCAGCAGAATCGGAAGATACGAGAGTCCAGGGTAAGAAAAATGACACCATCATCCCCCCATCCGTAATATACCATTTTGAGTTTGACTGTGAAAAAAATTCTGAGAAAAAACTTCAAAACTTTTGACTATTTTTGAAAGGAAGAGATTAACTATTTTCAGCACTGGCGAGGTGATTTTTCTACACGGTTTGTCAGTAAAAATACTTATGTCGTTGTTCGAAAAAAATGTTCGAAAAAGTATACAATTTCTTCTTATGAAAGATGAAAATGAAGTTTCGTCATTTTTCTTCAAACACCGAACTCTTTTTCTGCTGACAATTCTTGCTAAATGGAACAAAACTACTCGGTAAATAATGCAAACTGATTCGCACGCGCATCAGCTGATTTTTGTGAAAAAAAATACACGAGACCTGATAAAAAATAATGACGATCGAAAGTGACCGATAGGGGTGCGAAAAATACCATGAAAAGTGATGATGTTTACGAAGATACATTCTTGCAAATAATTCACCGTAGATTGCGGAAGATACGGTCCCCATACTGTTGGAATCGACGGAGAAATCGATTTGAAAAGTCGCGTGGCAAAGCCCAATGAATCGCCATGGATGGTCACGATACTGGAGATGCGACGGGTGCGATTGGAATATGATCACCGCGTCCTGGAACACTATTTGGCCGATGGCGTTTTGATCCACCCTAGCGCCGTGCTCGCTTCGTTCCACAGTCTCCAAGGGTTGATATATAATTCTTTATAATTCATCCCTTCCTCGAATTAAAACCAAAGAGGAAAAAGTTCCCAAGCGGAATAATAATGGATCTGACTTGACAGAACAAAGCAGAAACGTCTCGTAGTTCGCGCTGGTGATTGGGACACTGCGTCGAACGGCGAATTGGACACTCAATACCAAAGCGTGCAGGAAGTTATGCTGGGTGAACCTAAGAATTTGGATGATTTTCAACCCCTCATCGTCATTCTAATTCTCCAAAATCCCTTCGAATTCGCTGAAAATGTTGGTGCCGTGTGTGTACCACGCACAAACGACGCGTACGACCGGTCACGGTGCATCGTCAGTGGATGGACCGGAGGGTTCGGCGGTAAGTGATCCTCGTTTGAGGATCATCCAGCCTCAGGGACGACGACTCTCGTATCATTCGATCGTCGATCGAGTACGTCTTTTCCAACGGGGACTTTTAATTCGTACTTCGAGATGGTTCCGAATGATGCGGTTTTACCGATCGTTGACTCGTTTTAAGGTGATTTTACCGATCGTTCGAATGACATTTCGCGATTTTCAGATTCCAATAAAAATTATCTCAGGAGAGTCTGCGTTCCGATCATTTCTCGCGATGAATGCTGGGACGCTTATGACAAGTACAACGATAGTCACAAGGATAAGATTCCGTTGCTTCGAGATTCCATCTGCGCTGGTAGCAAAGAACATCCCAGTTGGTACGAGGTAAAAAAAAAGAATCTTACGATTTCTCATTCAACCCTCGCGTCAGGACGATGTTGCGTTTGCGATGTGGATGAACGATTCAAAAGTCGACGATCAATTCTGTCGTTGACAAAATAAACAAATTGCCGCATCGTCCGGTGGAAAAACCCTCATCGAAAAACGTCGGTCAACGATTTTTATTTTGGTAGAGTAACCGTGGAAGTCCCTTGATCTGCCCGCTCGTGAATGATTCCTCTCGATACGTTCTGGTCGGCCTCGACATCTCTCGTTTTCCCTTTAAACCCGCTCGTCCTCAACGTGGCGTCAAAGAGTTCTATTTGCCATCCCAGTTCGTCGACGTTGCGGCACACGCAGATTGGATCGACCGTAAAATATGGAAACGTGGAATGGACTCGTCATCGTACACGATCGTGTCAAAAAAAAATTGACTGCTACCTGAACTTTCACGAGTGCTATGATTCTCGAGCGCACAATTTTCGTTTTCGATCGCTGTCGTCCACGTGTGTCGTTTGAATGTTGACTTGACGGTATTGTTTTTCTTTCGTTCGAGTGGAATAGAAAATTGTCAAATATCGTGCAATTCGCGAGGGTTTTCGTGATTGAAAAACATTTTCGGTTTTTTTGTTGAGATTTTTCGCAAGTTTTCGAAATTAAAATGAAAATTAAAGACGATTCGGAAATGGGGGCTCAATGTGGTAATACATTTAGCGGGGTATATGAGATGGAACATCAATAATCGTGAAGACAATTTTCACGAAGCAAAGCGGGTCATTTAAAAAATATACAAAACGTTGAAGCTTTCGTCCGTGTTTCTTTTGTGGTAATAACTACTTTTATACGTCGGTACAAGTACAGGTATTCTCTATACGGAATTTCACAAATATGTGATAAAAATTTGGCCACACCTGAGCAATCATACCGAGAGATACAAAACAATTTTTGTATTACCGTCTATTTTCGTAATCTTAATTTTGTCTTGTATCGTATAATGAATTTCAATTGGGTGGGAAATTGTGTGGTGATGGCTATGGAGTACACGAGTGTTTTGGCAGCGAATAAAAATGTTCACTCCGGTAAAACGTTTCATTCGTTGACGAATTGAAAAATTGTACCATTACGTTGAAGAAAAATTGATAAATAAAGAGTAAAGTGAGCAAAAGTGCTTGCGCTCATGGTTATTCATCGAGTCCTGATGTACCTCAATTACGAACAAATTCTTTTTCGCAAAAGCGATTGTCTGAGTTGCCATCTTCTGGCAAAAAAACGACATTTCAGTCGTAAAGCGTTGGAGTCTCCAGACGTAGCGCCACCTGCGGGCCATTCTGGTAATCACACGTGTACCTTGCCCATAAACATATTTTCAATCATTTGCTCAAGTTAACACTGCGTTACAAATTTAAAAAAATATCAAGTACCCACTTAAATTTGTCCTCTTTATTTATTCATACACATGACTTATTAAGAACACACAAGTACCTTTCTTCCATCGCGTACTTTTTTTAGGTACGATAGTTGACAATTTTGTGTAAAAAAATTAAAAAGTAAAATACAGTACACTTTAAATTTATCAATAATTCGAATAAAGCTGTATTATTAATACATTTTGCATACAATAAAATATAAAATATATGGCAAAAAGTCCTTTTCCGCCAGCGACTTGAGGGTCGTTTAAAAAAAGGGTATCGGTGCGTACCTTAAAAACAAAAAGTGGAGGAAACAAAAGCGATCCACTGCCAACGTACTCTAACTAATACGAAAAAATATAATAGCATTCAGTTTTTCGTGTGCCGAAATCGTGTCACGCGGTTTAATGATCTTTAGTTATTTCTTTGTTCGTGCGATCCAATCGAGTTATCGCACCTGTGGCAGCCACGTTTTGCGTCGTCATCTGCAATCATTGTGCGATACTCTGTCGCGCGCGTGGCAGGGAAAATTCTTGTCTTTATCTATTTATCTATAGTCATTGTGCGAAGCTCCATTCCCGGGTACCAAGAGCCAATCGCGTTACCACACCTCGGGGAAAGAACGAGAAGAAGAACATCGCGAGTTTCGGACGATTTTGTCATCAGCAGCAGACTCGAACAGCAGCCACTTTTGTAGGTGAATATTTTTCAAATTGAGCATTTCTTTGAATCGATTTTCGTCCAATAACATATCTGGAATAATCGAATTTCACGAAATTCCGAATTCTTTGTTCCATTTTCGGGACATTTCAGTTTTTATTCACCCCCGTAGCTCGCGTTTTCTTCTGATCCACACACACAGACAGTTGAGTGTTTCAATATCTCTTTTTTTCTCACGTCAACAATTTCTCGTATTCCCGATCTTTATTTTACATAAAAACAAAAAATCGAACGACATTTCGCTTAACCGGAAGATGAAAAATCAATGCATTTTGCCGATTACGTTCCCCGTGTAACGCAGCAGTTGAGGCGAATTTGTTACTCCAGACTTTTTTGCTTCGTCCGTTATTAGATCACACTGACTCGTAAAACTTGAAAGGGAGAATCGAAGATGTGGCGACTGGGTCCATTATCCGCTCTGATGGTGATGAGCTTTCGTCCAGCCATGCCGGAAGTCGCTGGTGAGTAAGAAGACACGATAATCTTTTCTCGAGATAGTTTTTTGACTTTTTCAAATGAAACTACCGAAAATTTTCGTGACCGACAAGACGATCTTTTCGCAGTGTTTGCCAGGCCCTTTAATCGCTCGAAAAAGTACATTTATGCATGAAAAAACGTGGGTATTCTTTAAAAAAAAAGGTTCTTATCGCAGAGTGCATCTTGCCTCTGGAAAATGCATCGAGACACTTTTAAAATCGTACAATCCCCCCTCGTACAGAGTAAAAGCCGGTAAAAGCCGAGTTTCACCATCCTTTAGATAAAAATTCATGAATTTTTTCAATAACAAAATGAACGAAAAGATTCAATAGATGACGAGAAACGCGTAAAACTGGCGTACAATTCCCCCAACGTCACATCGGGTGGTTTTTGCGTAAAGAATATTCGGGCATCGTTATTATTTTGTAGAATAATTTCGATCGAAAATCGACGCTAAAGACTCTGCGAGAAATTAAATTACTCGCTCAGATGATTCTTTAATAAATCCACTGTAGGATGCGGATGGTACATAAAGTAAGCAAAAGTGCTTGCGCTCATGGTTATTCATCGAGTCCTGATGTACCGCAATTACGAGCAAAATCAGGCATCATTATTATTTTGTAGAATAATTTCGATCGAAAATCGACGCTAAAGACTCTGCGAGAAATTAAAATACTCGCTCAGGTGATTCTTTAATAAATCCACTGTAGGATGCGGATGGTACGGTCCACATGCTGTTGACGTCGACGGTCAAAGTGATGTTAATAATGACCTGGCGCAGCCTAATGAATTGCCATGGATGGTCATGGTACTGGACACGCGCATGGTCCAGGACAAGAATAAACGTGACAGAAACGTTAATTTGTCCAATGGTGTCTTGATTAATCCTCGAGTCGCGCTCGTTTCGAGGAACAGCATCGCGGGGTGAATAATCGCATTTTCGAACTTTTATACGTTCTCCCACTTTGCGCAATGAGAAAAAAAATGTTAACCCTCGAACAGAACGGCGTCGGAAGACCTGGTAGTTCGCGCCGGAGATTGGGACCTTTCGGCATACTGCAAGATCTACGTTCAAGAAAGAAACGTCAGCAAAATTATATTGCCCACGTACGGGAAAACGGGGAACCCTCAACGTCGTGTTGCCATTCTAATTCTGTCGAGTCCCTTCGTACTTGGTGAAAATGTTGGTGTCATGTGTTTGCCGCGAAACAACGACGAGTATGACCGGTTGCGGTGTATCATAAGCGGCTGGAGCGACAATGTTTTCGGTAAGAATTTTCGGAACCGTTACCGTGAAGAACGGGAAGAATTAAGTTGGAATTCAATTTTACTAATTGGTCGAACGAAATTTGTTATTTTCAGACCCTCAGCAGGGGAACCGACTCGAGAGAATAAGCGCTGCTGTTATTTCTAACGATGAATGTCACGATGTTTATGTGGACTACAGTAATCGTTACAGAGTTCTGATATCTCTGTATCGTGATTACATCTGCGCTGGTAGCAAAAAAAAATCAAGCAAATGTCTGGTAATTGAAAAAAGTCTTTTATTTCGAGGGATGACCGCGAGGGTTTTTTTAGCGTTTTCAAAAAGAGTTCTCGAATAGCCATGACATGGTTAACGTAAAAGCAAAGGTTATTCCGTGACAGAGAACGCTGCTTGGTCGTCGAAAAAATTTATCACCAATTATTCAGGCGTCAGGAAGCTGTTGATTTTGAAAAATATATACAGGGTGTCCAAAAAGTGGATGCTGATAATTTAATGCTACATTGGGGATGGAATTCCAAGTCGAAAAGTCCTCGAGCACTTTTCGATCCGACGAATCCCTGTCGAGTTATTAATTAATGCAGTTGGACGGATGGAACGCGTGCGCTTGCGCGGGAGAAGGGAGAGCGCGCGCTCGATTGGCTCAAACTTTGACGATCGACAACTCATCGAGTTTTGGTCGTACAGAAAAATACTTGAATACATTTCGACTCGGAATTTCAGCCTGAGTCTAGATTTGAAGTATTATACGTCGACTTTTGAGACACCCCGTGTAGTATATGACCCATAAATTGAAAAATCAATTACGTCGATGACAAAATTAACGAATTTTCGATATCGTCCGATGGACCGGTTTTCAGCGGAGAATTTCGATGAATTCATTTTTTGCTAGAAATGTTATCGTCGAACGTTGATTCGCGATTTAACGAAAAAACATTAATGAATTCTGTTTATTTACAGCGTGACCGTGGAAGTCCCCTGATCTGCCCGCTCCTCGACGATCCTTCTCGATACGTTCTAGTCGGTCTTGATATTTCTCGCTTTCAACCAAAGCTCAACGAAATGTTGCCACATCAGTTCGCCGACGTTGCAGCTGCTCGAGATTCGATCGACCATGAAATGTCGATCAATGGATTAAACGCTTCGGTATATACATATATAAAACATGAGGATGAGGACTTGATTTCTTTTTAATCGTAAACGGTGCAATGACTTTTTTTTTTAAATCACGAAAGCTCCTCTCGGTGGGTCCACAAAAATTTCCGTCGAATCGAAAATGTAACGTTCAACGATAATTAATTTGCTATCGGAATCTGTCCATCATCGAAGCTTACAAATGTAGCTTTTATGCAAAACTCGATTATATGGACCGAAAAATAAATAAAGATGTAACTCGCACGCTTCACGAAAACATCATTTATTTCGTTCCAAATATTTCACATGTACGTTTAATATTAATTTCGCAGCATCCGCGTGGGAAATCTCGCGGCCCAAGCTGACGTAAATGGACGGAAAACTCATCACTTTTTATCGCTAAATTTCGGGTGAATGTTTTTTTTCCCTCATTTTTCCCTCAAGGTACCATTTTTCTTTTCGTAAATACCAGCAAATAAATCATTTTCGTCGGGCTTTTTTGAATTACTCTTCACGATTCGCAGCAACGTTAATTCTTGACTCTATCGATTCGAAAAAATATTTTCCACCAGAATATTGTCGAATAAAATATTTGTGCAAGTTTCCGGTCTAATTTTCGCCTGATTCTGATGCACTAACGGCATTTTTCTCATCTTCTTTAGCAAAAAAAATTGCCGTTCTACATGTACGTTTATATATATTTTTATTACGCTTGTACGAACATGGCGAGATTTCGTTGCTTTAAAAAATATATGAATATCCCGTATTTTCCTTTCAATGGGCTCTGAAAGGGCTATGAAAGACATTAATTCGATAAAACGTGCACTCGGAATATGTACAGGGTGATCCATTTAAATTGAAAACCCTCATTATTTCCGAAAATTCGGAATTCAGCAATAAGCGTTTCGTATATTTTCACACTTTTTCGTTCAATCTCAAAATGAAAAATAAAGATCCGAAAAAAATCTGTATCACCGCTGTGAAATTTTATTCGTTAAAAGAGATTATAGCAGGAGCATGATGTACAGTTTTCACGAATTTGAGAATTTAATGAACGCGACAAGCGAAAAAAAAGTGGAAAACGAAAAAATGTGACAATCTGCTTGCAACTTTGGGAGACGCAGGATGCTCCTCTCTCTCACAATTCCGCGGGATATTACAAATTTTGAAGAGAAAAAACCTCATCCACCGGTCAACTTTCTTAAAAATGAAGTTTGTGTAGAAAAATTCAAACAAAATTGAATTGTATCAATCAATAATCATCGATTATTCGTTCCTTTTTTTCTCCCTTTTTTTTAATCAGCCAACATGCCGAATCGCTGATCGGTAATTATGAAATTTAAAAAAAAATAAAAAACGAATGGAAAAATGAAAATGAAAATACAGTGCTTCGCTTACGATATAATTTTAAGGCACCTTTCGTTGCTGCGAAATATGACGAATTGACGGTTTTGCGTTGTACACTCTGAATTAAACGCTAATTAAAACGGTAATTATGAAATAAAAAAAATAAAAAATGTGACAATTTGCTTGCAACTTTGGGAGACGCAGGATGCTCCTCTCTCTCACAATTCCGCGGGATTTTAAAAATTTTGAAGAGAAAAAACCTCATCCACCGGTCAACTTTCTTAAAAATGAAGTTTGCGTAGAAAAATTCAAACAAAATTGAATTGTATCAATCAATAATCATCGATTATTCGTTCATTTTTTTCTCCGTTTTTTTTAATCAGCCAACATGCCGAATCGCTGATCGGTAATTATGAAATTTAAAAAAAAATTAAAAACGAATGGAAAAATAAAAATGAAAATACAGTGCTTCGCTTACGATATAATTTTAAGGCACCTTTCGTTGCGACGAAAAATGACGAATTGACAATTGGTTTTGCGTTGTAGACTCTGAATTGAACGCTACTTTTCCTTTTTTTCCTCGGTCTTTTTTTCAATTTTCTTCGTACTTTCCACATCGATACCCTCAACGTCCATCAACGATATTTCTTCCTTTTTCGAGGCTCCAGTCTCGCTCGTCTCGGCGGCGCTCTTTTCATCCTCCGGTTTGTCATCTTCCTCCAACAAATAATCCCAATCGTACATATCGCCGCCCTCTTGGACTCTCTTCAATTCGCGTTTCAGCATCTCCAGGCACTCTCGTCGCTCCTTCCATTTCTCTTCGTTCGAACGATTGTCGTTTTTATCGTCCGAGGGGGCTACTTTCTCAACGGGCTGCACAGACTCGCCGGATTCCTCGTTCTTTTCTCTCTCCTCGCACTCTCGCAAATAGTTCTCGTAACTTTTCACCTTGGAGGGTAAAGAAAAATGTTCGAGTAACGATCTACGATGGATGCGAAAGTTACGTACGATTTTGCGTGAAATCATGACATTTTCGCGTAAATAAACGCGAGAATATTAAAAAACACGTTTTATGAAACAGAGTCTTTTCTACCGGCCATTAAGGTAGTTCTATCGTTAGATTCAAATCGAGAAATTGTTTTGCAGTTTTTCTCACATACAAAATGGTTTGCGGGCTTCAGTTAAATAAGAAAAGTTGTTGCAAATCGACTAAAGAACAGCATACTCCAAATTCACGGTCATCCCAGGTGATATGTGCTTGCTCTATAATTACAAAAATTGCGAAAAGAATTTTCTTAAGATTTTTTTGGAAAACTCGAGAAATCTTCTTTGATGTTGCATAAAAATGTATGCAAAGTTTTAGAAGGCTTCAACACGTAGAAGCCAAGATATTCATTGATGAAAATGCAACTTTTAACACGCGCTCTTACGAGAGACTACCGAAAATTGTGATTTTTACCAATAAATATCTCAACTTCCACGTGGTAAAACCTTCCAAAATTTATTACACACGTATATATGACATCAAAGAATACGTATTCAAATTTTCAACAAAATCTTAAGAAAACGATAAAACGATAGAACTACCTCAATTATGCAAAACTCCATTTTTTTTACAGAGGAAAATGATGTTGAGCGCGAAGATTTTTTTTTCCCCACGTCACTGAACAGACAAATTGCATTCCATGGTAATTCTGTAATTGACGTAGAATTTTTTTTACTCGCGTGAAAATTGCTCCTTTAATATCTAAAACCCGTTTTTAACCCTTAACAGCCACACGGGGTAACTCATTACCCCACGCTGAAAAACCCAGTCGGAAAAGATGTGTAAATGTTTTGAGACTTTTAACCAATTGTGTCATGTTCGTTGACGAGTTCTTCAATATTTCTAACGGTAACTTGGTTAATTTATAGATAGCGTTCTAAAAACTGGTCATATAAGTCAAAATTCCGAAAAAATGGCTTTTTTTGCAAAAAAATTCACTACTCCGCCATTTTGCAATATTAACGACTGAAACTTCAGGGTGGTTCGCGCAATATACACCACTACCACAAAAAAATAACAGTATCCACCGATTATTCCAAAAGTATATTTATTTTGCAAAATTACTGGAAGAAAAAATGATCACATCTCAGACGTGTCTGTCACCGGCAGATGCCGTTTGTTGTATTTATTTGAAAGGTTTAAAACCTCTAATTCCACTTTTTTTAAGCCTGGGGTAACTAGTCACCCCGTGTGGCCGTTGAGGGTTAAACTCGAAAAAGGTTGCCTAAAAACGAAACACCCCCGACGTACGTTCTTACGAAACAAGTTGAACAATGATACAAGAAAACCTGTACTGCTGTTACATTATTTTTGTATCACGTTTCACAATCAGACTCGACAAGAAAGGCCCAAGTCTGCATATCCGGAACGCCAGCAGCGTTGCTAAGAGGGTTGTCAGGGGTGACAAACGAACAAACGAGCCCAACACATGTGCGTATATCAGAGGGTGACCCCTCTTGACCGACGATTTTTTTGTTTGCTCAAAACTCGTACAAAAACATGTCAGTTTTTTTTTTATACTCGATGAGCCCTCGAAAAAGGTGTGCACGTTTAGGGGTCGTTAGAGAATCTCGAAAATTCCGAAAATGGGTGAGACTCGAACGTTTTTTCTTTTCAATATTTTTTTTCTCCCACCGGCCATCGTTTCTACCCTTAAAGAAAAAGATATCGCGGAAATTTCAGCTCAAAGTACGAATAGCCAAACATCGCCCGAAAATCTTTAATCTCTCGGAGCAGCCTGTGTCTTTCGCTCATTCAACCTTGTTTCACCTTTTTTTCATTTTCAACGTTTTTTAGCGTTGCCGCAGATGCGCGAAATTCTCGTTCCATCTCCACGGAAATAAAGACTCTGATAAATCCCCAATCTCACCTTCTCTTGCAGCATCTGCTGCACGTCGTTCTGTTTCCTCAGATGACGAGGTAGCCAGAAGCACGCTTGCAACAATCGAAGAAAGATCCAGGCCGCCCCAGCGAGCGCCAGGTAGGAGAAAGCTGTGAATACCATGTTGACGAAATCCACGGACACCTGTTGATACTTCATGATTTTTATTTATCGCGATCCTGAAATAATGAAAATCGTAATAACGACGGTGGTAATAATAACAACAATAACGACAACTTCCGGTGCAGCTAGGGGGAATGTAACGAAAAAGCGGAATTTATTCACCATACGACCGTATAGCAATGATAATAATGTTAATAACAATATTTACAACAATAACGATGATAATAATGATTTCAACACCGAACCTAGCGACATTTTATACATGACTGTTTCTGCCGATGGCTGTCGAATGACCGCTTTTCGAATAAACGTTGTATTTTTTTTTAATTGATTATAAATAATACGAAATTTGAGAGGGGCGATAAAACACTCAATAATTTTCTTGTATTAATTGGAAAGCTTTTGTTTCAACGTGTCTAAAGCGGTCGTGTTTGACCGGTCTCGTAGGTTTAGTGGTATTTACGAGTGTAAAGTTGAAACGGCAAAGCCTTGAGTTTGCAATGAAACGGAACGTGATCGATTGTGCACCACTTTCAGGTATGTGCAGAGTGCCAAAGTGGGGATGGTTGATGCTAAAAGTTGAACATCGAGTTAAACGGATTATCTCGCATTACTCACCGTAACGGTCAAGACCGATGTGAGATATGTTATTTCGATGTTAATATTCATTTGTCGATCGTTGCTCGATAATTATGCAAATGAAAATATAATAATTAACAATAAATAAGACAGTGAATCAAGAAGCAATGAGAATAAACGCGAGATAAGATACTCTGGAAAAATGAAAAAAAAATAGGGAAACTTTCTTTTTGCGGAAAATAAATTCTTCCAATTTTCCAAACAGCCGTGAATACTTTCGGAACTTTGTTCTACGTTTTGCAATGCTACTTTTTGCTCAAACTTTGCAAGGAGCCTGATATCGAATTCGGATATATTCATTAATCATTCAGAGCCGTCGGACGGTGTTTAAAGAATTAAAATCAACGGATTTCATAACGATGAAGAAAATGCGAAACGTGTATTCGGAAAAATAAGTAAATACATTCCACACGAAAAAAACCGCGAGTTTTCGAAATTTATTTCAAAGGATTCCATTTTTTTCCACCAATTTGTCAATCACTTTTCGATATTCTTATCCTCTGAAATCAAAGAACTCGACACTATTGTAAAGCCCAATTTTCGTCAGAACTCAATTCTATTTCGGTTTTTTTTTATTTCGTACCTTCGAAAAATCCTTGAATGACTTTTTGATTCGATGAGAAATAAAACGCGATAAGACGTCGAAGACGGCAGAGGGTTGGAAGGAACGTTTGAAAAATTCGGGGGCAAAATTTATCTCGTAGAAAGAGAAAACAAAAAAAAAATCTTATTCAAAAATAAATACGAAAAAAAATGGCAAATTCGACGATCGATGCTTCAAATCGCTCGAAAAATATCCAATAACGATAATCGTCTTTTTTTTCGATCGTGGAGCATAAATAAAGACATGACCGAGAACTTTTGAAAGAAAAAATGGTGTTTCAACCTCCGTCACACTCACCTCAGTCGTTGAATCGGAATTTGAGCATTTCTGGCGGATTCCAGCACGGGTGTATCGACGAACCAGTGTCGAAAATGTATGAATGTCAACCCGCCCGATGTCTTGGTAACAATGATGTGTCAGTCTGATGTTCGGAACGTTGAAACTCCACCACTGACCCCTATACCTTTTAATCGATATATGGATATGTGGCCACGTACATGGTTCAATGAAAAACCATAATAACGAGCTTATGACCGTCGCTCTCTTCCATGTCAAACGTCAGCCAACCGAGTTCTCCCGCTGTTGGCTTCGGCTCGGAGTTTAACGAGAATCAACGAAATTCATGTAGAAAAAACAAATGAAAAACAATGACCTTTTCTTTTTTACCCAGTTTTTCGCTCTTTTTCGGTTCGCCCCTTCTTTTGACGAAAAAAACGGAGTTTTTCTCGAAATTCGATCGTAACGAAGGGATTTTTCGATTTTCGGATGAACGAGCCGATCGAGCTCGTTCGTGCCGCGAGAAACGAGAAATTGTCGATTTCTCGATGCCCCGCGTTGAACGCCGTGCGATTTCTCACAGTCGTCGTTGACGGCGACGGCGACCACGACGACGACGACATTATACGTGCGAGGAAAAAGTGGGGCGTGTTAGTTTCCCCGTGAACGCCGACTGAATTAAATAATTCAATGGCATTGAAGAACACATCGAGGAACGTTGGCACACGAGATTCAAACGATGATAAATTATTGATTGTCGCGTCGATGTAAATAATACGTTGGCGAAAAAAACGCTCCATCGGACATTTTCGGATTAATAGGTTCGTTTTTTTTCTGTTTTCAATTTCAAAATTTTCAAAATTCTCGCCCGATCGTTACCGCGTCCACGAAAATCGGAAAAAGAAGAACGAGATTTTGGCAAATTTCCGTAATAACGGCGCGAAAAAATCGTCGACGAAGCATTGATGAAACTGAGATTTGAAAAACATTCAAAGAAAATCTCGTCTCTTCGCGCAAACGGACTATGAGTCTTTTTCGGAAAATTCCGAAATTCGCGTCGATGTGAATAATACGTTGGCAAAAAATCCCGGAGAATTTGCGAAACGCTCGATCGAACATTTTCGGATTAATCGGTTCGTTTTTTTTCTGTTTTCATTTCCAAAATTTTCAAAATTCTCGCGGGATCGTTACCGCCTCCACGAAAATCGGAAAAAGAAGAACGAGATTTTGGCAAATTTCGGTAATAACGGCGCGAAAAAATCGTCGACGAAGCATTGATGAAACTGAGATTTGAAAAACATTCAAAGAAAATCTCGTCTCTTCGCGCAAACGGACTATGAGTTTTTTTCGGAAAATTCCCAAAATTCCACCATCTCCGTCGAATTTCGTATTTTTTCCTCGAAAGTTAGTTTGAATTTCTCAAAAATCACGGGGCGCACCTTTGTGACGCGAGAAGCGACGAATGAATTGCTATTTTTTCCATCATTTTCCCGAGATGATATTCGTTGATGTCCGCGCTAACACAAAAATTCGAAAAAAAAATTCAAAAATATGCAGAATAATTCGAAAGCGCGCTTTCAATGGGCACCCGATGATTTTTGTGCGTTACGAAATTTCGAGTACCGGACTGTGTATACGATTCGACCTTGAACGATAATCAATCGCGAATTTATTTTGAAAAAATAATAATAATAATAATAACAAAATACTCTACAGCGCGAAATGATGAAAACAATTTTTTTGGCGAGGGCCGGGATTTTTTTTTTCGTTTTTCGACGCGACTCGGGAATAATGGGATGGTTCGAATGAATGTGAAACAGTCGGCAGTCGTTTTTCCAATCGTAATAATATTCAAACAAGACAAGAGAAAAAAAAAGACCAAGTGAAAAATTACCAGATAATTGCAAGAAATAATTAAGTGATTAATAAGTAGATTAACGAGCGACCGTACAATTCATCATCGCCCAAGGCAGTTTCGGTCGATTTTCTTTCATTTCCTCGGTTTTTCGAACTCGCAACTCGAACCGTACGGCCTCCTCCCAATCCGATCGAACGGAGAATGGAAAAATCAACGGGAACGAGTTTTAAAAGCAAACGGGAAGATAAAAACAAGGGGGAAAACTATGATCACCGCCCGAAACGATAAAAGTCCGAAGGATGCACGAGCCGTACAGTCACATCCGTAAAATACCGAATATCCGTAAAAAAAAAAAAAAAACAGAAAAAAAGAAAGGAAAAATCGTACGAATTTCCCCGATCGACCAAAGTTCGTTAGGAGCCGCCGTTCGAACTTTTTCGTGCGTATGTACATGAAAGAAAAAAAAAACCGTTCCAAGTTTGTTGAAAAAAAAAAAAACCCCCCAACTCTCATCGTTGAAAAGCGCAAAATTGCTCGTGCGAAGCTGAGAAAAGCCCTCGAAGCCGGTAATTCGCAAAAAATCTTTCAACGAATCTACCGGTCCTCCGTACGTTCGAAATGAAAAAAAAAAAAAAAAACACAATTTCGTTGAAATTCCACGGGACGATAACGAGCGACCCCTCCCGACTGATTGTTTTACAATCGTTTTTTCTTTTGTTTCATTCGTACGATTTTCCTCTCCGCCCCGGAAAAGTCCTTGCCCGGAGGAAAGTGAAAATGAGAAGACACTTTGCCTGTTGGGTGTGTCGAGGTTTTAATTTAAAACGAAGACGTTTGATACATTTGTGGTAGGGACACGGGAGGCTGGGCGTTTAGTTTTCGGTGATTAGAGCGAGAGAAAGATGGAGATACAGAGAGAGAGAGAGCGAGAGAGAGAGAGAGGAAGAAGGGCATAGTGTGTATGTGTGTGTTGTGTGTGTGTGTGAGGACGAAAGTAAGGAATGCTTACGTCGTAGATCTCACGTAAAATAGAAGATACGGCGTGGCTGAATTTCGCGGATTCGGCGCTAATTTATCCTGAAGTTCGCGCTCCGGTATGGCTCTTACCGCCTCGTCGTCGCATTCGAGCCACGTGCCCGAATGTTTGCCGCAAATAATTCCGCAACAATCCATACTGCGGCAGCCCACTCTGACGAGCTGCTGCTCCTTGCTCTCGCTGATGTTCGGCTTGCCGCGAAAGAGTCTGCGCAGGCTCGACGATTTGTCGGACGCTTGATTGCTGGCGTTGCTGCTGCTTCCGCCTTGCGTTAAATTCTGTCGCCGACAGTCCCGATCGCAGCGATAATACTCGCTGAACATCGAGTCGTCCGGGACTTTTGTGTAGGCGATGTAGTGCCCGGCCGTCATCGTCGCTCCCTGATGCATTATCACGGAATAGAGCTTGTAGACGTGACGCGATTCGGCCGGCCTCCCCGTGCTGCCCCGCTGCGACGAATCGACGTTGCACTCTTCGCAAAAACACTGCAGCGTCAATGGCGACGGCATGTGGTTGTTGATCTTTTCCATTGATCTGGATTGGGATCGAAAGAGAAATTTAAACGAGAGAAGATGGGAGGAGATTTGACAGCGAGATTGGCTTTTTTTTACAGCGAATTTACAGCTATTATAGGTGGAATGATCGTAAGAGAGAAGGCTTCGTTGTTCTCGAAAGATCTGGGAGGATGGAGTTTCAAAAAGATCGATGAAATCCGTGGGAGCGATTTTGGAAATTGGATTTTGGTCTTTTGATTCTCGGATTCTTTTTGAAAATATCGCTTTTAAATGACGAAAGCTCGTTTTTTGTGTCGCCATGAAATACTTTTTGCAAATAATTGTTGCTTAAAAATTCTACTTCTGACTCTTTCGTGAAATTCATTTCGATTCTGGAATTTTGAAGTTAAAAGCGAGCGAAAAATTGAACGAAGATCCGAGCTCATCGCGGCGGAAACGCGAATTTATTAATTTCGACGAATTACCCAGCGGCCGAGTAGAATCTCTTCAATTGGAGCACGAGAAGTCGGGGCAATGATGGAAAACAAACTTCGCGACGCGCTTCGTTGTATCTGAGACAGCTGGCGCACCAATATTTGTCTCTGCCGCACAGAAGCTCGCTCGTTACAACCGCGCGTCTGTAAATTTCGCTGTCCATCGTTTTTCCGTCTTCGTCTAAAAAGAGAAACAAGTTTCGTTTTTTGTCCACCGACACGATTCGACAGGAGAACGAGGAAAGACTCGATCGTATTCTCAAAAGTTACACGCTGCTGACGCAAAACGGACGGCTCTGGACGTGTTTTTTCAACAATTTTTTTTCGTCGGATTTTACGATCTCGAAGCTTGTCGGAATCCAACGAAACGTCGGATAAGCTTGTTTTTTATCGGTAAAATATTCTTGCCAAATATTTGCGATCAATATTCTCGAAACGAAGAAAATATCATGATAATTTCCGAAATTTCAGCAAACTTCAAGGTCGTGAATTTTCAATGAATTTCCTTCCATTTGTATTACCTTTTTCGTTTGATCTTCCCGTTTCGATTGGCACGCATATATCGCAAAAGGTCTCTTTACGCTCGGTGACGTGCTCGCACTCGAGGCACGTCGTTCTCAACAAGCTGACACCCTCAAAGTCCTCGGAAATGAAACACTTTTTGCTCTCGGGGCGGTGAGAAAATAATTCGCCGTTGCTCCCCGTGAATTCGGCGTGACCGTTCTCGAAGGGTCTGGAAGGTACCGCGACTCCGTTTACGTTCGTTTGTATCAAGGACGTAGCACTCCCACGGCTCGTTGGTTTTTTCTTCTTCCATGATTTTCGTATCCCCCTCTTACCGGAACCACCACCGAGATCGGTTTGTAAGTCGTTCATACGATCGGCATTTATAAAATCCGCGATTCCACCGTTACTCTGACCAAATTGACTCTCCCTGTGCCTCACTAGTAATTGAAACGTTTCCCTAATATTGTCCAAAAGACATACCAATAGCTCGTGAGCGTCCTGCTGCTGATTTCCTTCGAATATCGGATTGACTTCCCTGTGACAAAACAATCGAGCGTTTCATCATAATTTCGCACGCGATTTATTAAATAATTAATCAAACTCGATAATTTCGAACTTTCGGTCTCTTCGAGACGAAATTTTTCCGCATTTTCCACCGTCCACCAAGGTCAACTGTTTTCATTAGACTTTCAGCGATAACGTAATTTCGTCTTCCATGCTAAATTTTCACGATAAAGGAAAACGAGTGTTTCGTTGCTTTTCCTCTCACCTCAGAGCCTGCAAAAAAGCATCCGGCTGATAAGGTTCGCTGTTCTCGCGACTCTCCGAGACTCTGAGAGCCACGAAAAGGTCGTGAAGCTTTTCCGTAGCGACTTGTATGCGCGGCTTGTTGAGCTCGCCAACACCGGCGAGAGCCAGCAGATCTTTGCTGCTGTAACTTCGACTTCCGCTCGCCGTTAAAGACACGCCGGTTCTCCCGAGCGACGAAGACTTTACCTACGAACATTCGTCCATGCGAAAAGTCGAGTGATTTTTATTTCGCGTCATGATGGTTTTTCGTTCGATCGACTCGAATGAAAATCTGAATTTTCTCAATTTTTCATAAATGAAATTGACGAGTATCATAATTTCGAAAAATTGACGAAAAATCATTTAGAGAACTGTGGAATATTGAAAATAAATAAGAAGTTTATTGTACATTTCGTTCGACACTGACGCGGCAAACTTCAAAATCGTGAATCGCGAAGCACCACGCTTTTTTTTTCTCACCTTCGTTTGCAATTGCTTTTCATTCAAGTTGGAAAGATCGGTAGCCAGATGATGCAAGTTGTGCAAGAAGGATGGTGCGAAGCGCAGCGTATAAATAACACTGTTGAGGAAGCAAGTATTGCCGAGATTGCATAGTGTTGCTATTCTCAATCCGTCGGAGCCAGCTCCAAGGTAATCGTATCCGGGATCCTGATGATGGCCTATTTGACTACGATATCCATTCAACATCCTGCTGGTGCCTTTTTTACGAAGAAAAATTAAAAAAAAATGCTAAATCTTCACGACTCGGGTTTACCAGCCTTTAATCGACGATCCAAAGGATTTCAACGAAATTCAACAACAAAGATGCTCGAAGCGGGATCGAAACAAGAATTATCGCGATTTCTTAAATTTTCATGTTTTTCTTCATTGGCGAAACTCCGTTACTTTTTTTTCATCGTACGCTTCTCGGCAGCTACTGAATTGGCCGTCCGAAGACCATTCTACCGTTCAAAATTAATACGCTACGTTGGATTTTGGCGCATCCAAGGTTTGCTCTACTTTTCCTTCCCCATCGTTTTTTTGCTTCGACTTTAGCCATGACGTATCTTAGCCCACCTCGTGACTCGCTACAGACACATTTTTGTTCTCGACGCTGTGAATCCCGCGCTTCTTTGTTCCCTTACGATCGACCGTTCCCAAATTGAGAGACTCACCGTAAGGAAGATCCTGACCGACGAAGAAGCCCCCTCTAGTGGATGTATGAGGGGGCTGCGAAATGGTCCTGCTAATGTTGTGTTCTCGTCGCGGTAGGGAGAGGCAAAACTTTTTCCTAGGTGGAACGGAACGTTCATCCGAGTCGTCTTCTGCTTCTAATACTGTCATTTTTCGCTAACCTAAAAGAAAGTAGGCAAATGACAAAAAAAAAAGTGGCAGAGGGGGAGAAAAATCGTCGCGTTTCAACGATTCGCATTCGCGATGTTACAGCGGAGCGAGTCCCGCGGCAGAATGAAACGGTCCAACAAAAAATTCGTTGCAAAAACGAAAAAAGAAGGATGAAAAAACCCAATAATCAAGGACGGAAAAACTTTCTGAATAAGAAGCGCGTGTCGGAAATGAAGAGGCGGAGGGGGGGGGGGGCGGAAAAACTCGCGTTTACGGATGACGAGAAATGGCTTTTCGGACAAACGAGAAAATTGCATGAAAGTTTTACGAGATGATACGAGCGAGCATCTGGCCATAAATTCGAGAAACGCGTATATGTGTACATGTATCGCGCGTGTATATGTAGCGTAAACGTCTATATACATGTATAGATATACACACATGGCAATCACATACGCGTATGTTGGTGTATAGATGTCATAGATATATACAGACGCTAGACACTATGATTAGGCCTCTTTGGCTTCGTGCATTTTTTTTTGTCACTCTGAAATATCAATTGCGAGGGGAATACGCGATATACAACGGTCTTTACTTACGTATTATGGGGTAGAGAAGTCATGGAATAAATAAGTTTACGGGTTAAAGCGTCACTTGTCCGAAATTAATCGTCGCGCAACGTTGAAATATCGCAAGATTGTATTTCCGTTTCGTCTCTTTTTTTTTCACGCCTTCTTATTCCTAGTTTTATCTTTCCCAGTGTCTCTTTTACTTTTGTCACAAACGCTACGACGACTACATTTTACACGACTGTTTTAGGAGCAAGTTATATCACTCGTGAGGTGCTTTTGAGGATTTTTTTTTCTCCTCTTCTCCACAATGGCCATTGACCACCGCGGAAGGACTTTTCACCTTTTATTTTTGCGCTCGCGTTTCCTTATGCGTGTGTGCGTGCTTGTGTACGTTTCTTTCGGTACGCGAGGCTTTCTTCGCCTTACGCTACACACTGCGTTTAGTTCACACCCCGCAGCACCTTTCACAAATATTCGTCTATACTATACGTATACGTTTATATATATAATAATAATGTATGGGACATGCATGTACGTTTTCCTTTTTCGATGGTTGCAAAACCTTCCGTGCGCGTATCTATCTCTCACCGCGGCGATGGAGAAAATGTCTGAAAACGTCTACGGCGACGACGGAGAAAAGATACATAAGTATACATATGTGTATCCCCCGAAAATATCCAAACCTCCGAGTTTCAGCGCTATTTATTATGCTATTCCTGCGTTCGCTGATCGACTATCACTGTTTTTAACGGTTTTTTTTTCCCTTGTTGAATTGTTCGTCGATTGTCGATTCAATGAGATTTTACGTTTATACGATTCTTTTTTCGATCGAGCAACAGAATTGGGCGTCGCGTTAGACGGATCGGCGTGTATGCGTTCTTTAATTAATCATTTTTGAATGGAAAATTGTTGTTTTTATATGACATGACATATCGTTTACTCATCGCGCATTGACCAATCAAATTTTGCAGATTGGTTCGGTTAATTATCGCGGAAAACAAAATTTTATTTTGGATTGTTTGTCTGCGGTATTGCGAATAAAGAGGCGTGATAAAAACAACTTGCCGAGCACCTGAAGTTGCTTGCAAAGGTTGAGGAATTTTTCAGCTAGATATTAAAAGTAATTTCTCTCGATAAATGCTTTTTATTTATGTAGAGAATACCCAGCTGACGTGAAATTGTTTATCAACCTGACAATCATAGCGGGGTTTGACGTTTATGGCCGACAATTTTGCGATAATAATTGCGATAATGGCCAATTCCGAAGCCTGAACATAGCCGCGAAACTTTTCATCGTGGCGGCGCTTCTCACGCGCGTTTTCTTGCTGATCGATGCTCAATGCCGAGTGTTTACAAAAAGAAATTCACAACATCATGGCAACAGCTGAGGAACCTTTCGAGCAGGTTATATACAATTTAAGATAATTTCATAAAATCCGAAGAATTTTTCAAGATCAACCCGACCAAATTGACTTTTCTATCGTTTCCTTTTTCCGAAATAATTACATCGCGTTTGTCGCGGCACGAATTTCCGCTTCGCTCGTGCTCACAGCCCTCGTTACTTCGTGCGCCTATTGATTTCAGACAATAAAATCGAAAAGTGATCAGCGAAATTAGTAAAAAAAATTCTTTTGGAATCTATTCATTCTTTCGAATACGCGTCAGTTTTCGTCTACCAGAATTGTTAATTCGCCATTTTTCATGATAAATTGTTCGAGACTTTTTCTGAATTTGCCGATTTAAAAAAAACGAGAAAATTCGAAACAAGATTCTCCGAGTTTATGCTGAAGTGATTCTACCAACTTCCGTCAAATCTATAAGCAAAAAAAAGCTTCTTGCCGATTCGATTGAACTAAAAGTTATTCATTGAAGTTTGAAGATGAGGAAACGGAAATTCCTATTGGGGGGACGTTACCCGGCGGGCGGAAGCGTCTCTTCTCCAAGGAGTTACGCTGCATGATGTACGGCTTCGGCGACGATCAAAATCCTTATACGGAAAGCGTAGATCTTCTCGAAGATTTGGTAATAGAATTCATCACGGAAATGACTCACCGCGCTATGGAAATCGGCAGAACGGGTCGAGTCCAGGTCGAAGACATCGTCTTTTTGGGTATAAATTGTTGCTGTCGCCAAAAAACAGTCTTCGAAGATAGACGCGGAAAATTCAACTCGAATTTTTTTTTTCGCAGTCCGTAAAGATCCGAGGAAGTACGCGAGAGTCAAAGATCTATTGACGATGAACGAAGAGCTGAAAAAAGCGCGAAAGGCCTTCGACGAAGTGAAATACGCAGGTACGGTCACTCCGTAAAGATAATTTAGCGAATGGGTCTAATTGAAGAAGATAGAAATGCCTGATTAGGTCAATTGTGCTTTTTTTTTCGTCATTATTCCGGTGATTAAAATTTACAACGACGGAATGATTTTGTTTTCGAAAGCAAAGTTCCGTTCAGCGACGGTATATTTGCTTCTGTTTTTCTCTTTTTTTTTTATCGTTGAACATCGGTTTGTATATTTTATTATGAATTTTGCGACGGCACGATGCTGAAAGTCGAACGGATTTGTTGTTTTCTCGATCGAAATGATGACTTTTGTTTTTTTTACGACTGTACTGCGATTAATGAATTTCCATTGAAACGAATATCGATGTAACGGTTCAAAGATAATGGCGGATTGTTTCGTCGGATTTGCATGGAAAAATATATGTTCCGAGCTACTTTTGCCAACGGAATTGTCCAATTTTCTTCATTCTGTTCGTTCGAAGCCGCCCAGCGGATGTGGCATATTTTGAACTATTGTGTGTTTAAACGTAAAGCAAAGCGTAGCTTGTATGCGATTTTTTCGTGAATTGTTTCACATGAGGAAGAAAAGAGAGGGAGAGAAAGAAACGTCGATCAAATAAACGTGACGAAAATGCATGCAAAGGCGATTAATCGATGTCTCACAGCCTGTCTCCCAAATCCTTGAACGATTTCACGTGATTTATGCATGAACGCATGATCGCAATTCGTTTGAAATCATGTTTTTTTTTCCTTCGGTAATATCCTGACTTGGGTCGTGCGAAAAAACATGTATAAATACGTATTCCAGCAATTGTTTTTCTAGTTAATAATTTTCTTACGTTCATCATAATAATTTTGTACAATAAAATTGTATTTACAAATTCATTCGGTCGATCAATACACTGACCTCGTGATGAAAATTCTTTTCTACCTTTGACAAATTTTTTCGTCGAAAATTGCATTTTCCTTCATTCGGCACAATCAAAACTGACGATTGCCGCGGGAGATGGTGCGTTTTGACCGACCAGATCTCGCGATCAACGCGGTGGAAGTTTTTGACGCAAACTTTCGTAGATAAAACTCGATTTTCCGAGTACTTGGTTGAAAACAAGTAACCTCTTTTTCGGCGATGACATTTTTTTGGCGCGTAAATTCAACGAGTTTTTTCACGCTCTACGATATCACATACGGCTTGTTTTGCCGACAGAATAACGTCGTTGACGCCGATACCTTGATACGAGGAGCCGCACAACGCCAGAGGAAGCCTCCGAGTGGATATATATTTTTGGATTCGCTCGACTCGTTGTTTGTGGCCGACAACGTGCTGAGCTATGCAATCCTTCAGTACAGCGACGTGTCTCGACGTTGGAGCAACTTTTATTCCCAGTATCTTTGTTACTTGCTCGAGAGCAACTTTTAACAAGTATTCCTCGCTCGGTGCTGGGCCAAAGTATTCTCGAAACCATGCGCCACCCATCATTACTGTCAGTACCTGATGATTAGGAAATTTACGAGTTTCTTCGTCTTATCTTGGATTTTTTGGAAAATTTCAGCAACGAACTCACTTTACGCGAGTCGTGAATTTCTTTTATTTATTTATTTTTTTCCGACGATTAAGGATTTTCCGAAATCGTGGAAGAATTTCGAGCATCTGGCGAAGGTGTCATGATTTCCAAGCAGTTTAATAATAATATGATGATATTGAGTCGTTGGCAAATTTTTTAGACCCAAAATTGTTCGGAAAGTACTTGAAAAATGCATTACTTCGATCATATCGATGTTTGCGAATCATTGTTGTTTTTTTTTGGTACTTGCGAAAGTTTCCCATGAAATGTTCAAAACGATGCGAAAATGCAAAAAAAACTTAAGCGTATTCGGAGGAACGAGGTTAATTTGCTTAAAACTTTTGAGTTTTCTACCGCAACTTGCTTGAACAAACACTCGAAAAATGAGGCTCATAACGTTATTAAGAGTTTGATTGGTGATTTGACGCAATGAGAACACCCAACGAGTTTTGTTTTTCAGAATTTATCGCGAACTATGAATAATAATTTAAAACCATAGTCATACTTAATATTGTAATATTAATATTCTTTCAATCAATGAAGAAAATCTCAAAGAACATCTGTTTCGAATAAATCAATATAGAACAAAAAGATCGAGCGAACAACATTGAGTAACAATATCGAGCGACCATGCGAGGGAAATACGCGCTTTCTTCATTTTTGTTCATTTACGAATGACTTTTTTTCTTTTGCCAAACAGTAATTCTACGCCGTTCTATGCGCAACAAAGTCCCAGAAGGGAGCCAGTGATCTTCGCGTACAAGCGAAAGAAACCAAAGAAGCAAAATTTCTACCCACCGTCGAATTTTCATTGGGAAAGACGCAGGAGTCGAATATCACACCCAAAATCGGATTTTTCTCCTTCGGCGGCACGAGAAAGCCAAATCCTTCGTTCGACAAGCATTTGCCCGGAAATTCGAGATTAACAACCGCAACGGTGACGGTGGGAATCTCCGACAATTCGCCGGCTAATTGCGGATGCTGATGTTCCAAGAGCGGCGCCAAAGCCTTTGCCGAAAGCGAGGAAATCAGTCGAGAGCACGCTCGAGATCCCTCGTTCGTTTCCAGACGGATTTCATCGTCGAGAAACGTTATTTTCTCACATTTCTCGTTCAATCGAATTTCAACGCCGTTGGACTGCAATCTTTCGGTCAACTTTTTCGGCAACTGCTCGAAACCGCCTCTCAATCCCCACATGGCCCAAGCTCCGTTCTCCGCTGATTTCGTCGACGCCGAAACAGCCTCAGCGTCGACCTTGTCTTTGTCCTTGAAAAACATCCGTTTCATTCGTTCGACGAGCAAACCGCGAAAAACCGATCCGTGCTTCTGTTCGGCCTCGAACAAACTCGGCATTATCGCGTTGACGCTTATATTTTTCGCGTCACCCGCGCAAATGCCGCAGAGCATCGGGCTTATGAGATTTTCGGCGACGTCTCGGCCGAATCTTCTCTCGGCGAAGCTGTAAACGCTCTCGTCGTTTCGCAGCGTTCTCCTCGACGTTAAATCCTTCCAGATGATTTTTATCAACGGGCCGTCGAACGGCTCGAGATTTCGAAGCATACTGCTCGGTGAATTCGGCAGCAGATGCAGTTTCCCGTTTACGTATATCATGCGATTTCTCGCTGACGGATGATTCCTCGATATCGGTATTAACTTTTCACTGAGATCCAAACGATCGATGAGACTCAGTGTGTTTTTACCCTGCGGACCTTTCGGCCTTATCATACGAGGGCCCATCTCGAACATCGTTCCGGTCGATGTTTCCACGCTGTGAATCCAGCCGCCCAATCTTTCGGACGCTTCCAACAGAATCGGCTGACCGAGGCGACGTTCGCACGAGTAAAAAGCAGCGCAGAGTCCGGATATTCCACCACCGAGTATGACCGTCATCGTCAATGGTCTAAAAAATGAGGTGTAAACAACGGGAATTGCCGGATGGCGCGAAAATCGGCGGAAAAATAATGATTTTTCTAGAACAATCTTACGCGTAGCGAAAAAAAAGACGGAAAAAACGCGTGTCCATTCGGAAAAACGAACGGATTCGTTTCAAATCTGACGAAAGTTTTTCGAAGGTTTCTTTCTTTTTTCAACAATTTGTTCGCAACTTTTGGATATCGTCGATGTCTATAATCTACTTGAAATTTTCGTTTAAACATATTTTGGTTGGAATAATCCGTTGCATACGTTCTTGAGTGACTTTTACTTCGCGCTATCGCGGAAAATTGACGAAGAAAATGATTGATATTCCCAAAGGGCTCTCAGACTGCAGAAAGAATTTTTGTAATCATCGACAGGCGAGAGATTTTTAGCTGTTCTGCGGAAGAATGTACTCTTTTTTTTTTTTTGCGAAACGGCACGTTTTTCGATGGAAAAACATCCCAAAGGGTAAGGGAAGTCGGCAAAACAGTTGATTTTTTCAAAATACTTTTATTTCGTAGTGTTCCTTTTTCAATCGTTTTTTCATTTTTCGTATTATTATTACGTACGGTAATTGCGAAAGTTTGGAAAACAAAAAAAAAACAACTCGATAATGTACAGAATTACAAAATGTTCCTGATCGATGAAATTATGTATTCAAATGTAACCAGTGAACGATAAGAAGTATCATTCGAATTTTAGTTAAGGGAGAAATCGAACTTTGCGCTTTTTTCCGGTAAGTAAGCTATCTGCATTATCGACTAGACGTTTCTCCGCCATTGAATAATACACAGCTGATGTATACGCACATAACGCGTCCGTATTTCTTGTAGCTATTGAATAAATAAGATTTGTGTGTTAATAGATAAAAAAATCGCCCTCACCTGTAAGAGACGCAATTTATTAAAAGTAGTTTGTCAAAAGCGCGTAATTATCGCTAAATACTTTGCTACGCGACAATCGGAGCTAGCGGTAAATTGCAATTGTCACGAATGGGAACAACATGGTCGCAGATTCACGCGCGTAGCCGCGCGAAGTTGGCTACGAATTACGCGTCTTTTCATTTTTTCCATCGAATCTTGCAAATCGGTCCCTGTGGACCAGCGGGATGGGAATAAGAGATAATCCTATGTTTAATAGGATAGCGTGAAGTTATTAACTTGACTGATTATCGCGTAACGAAAAGAAAAACAATATGTGGTAATCAACAGTTGGCTCGCGTTGCATCAAAAGTGATCGGTGCAAATGATCATTGCCGAATTTACGATATCACGTTATTACAGTTATTTATCCACTTGACATTGTAATTCGCTCTGTAATTCTATGAAATCTCGTGCACATTTGTCTCTCTGTAACATTATTAAAAATAATAACTAAAATAATTTATCATCAGCCACGGCCTCAAATCTTTCCTATGATAATTACAATATTTTCGGGCTGATTGACAATGAGATTGCGAGGTATCGTTCTCCACCGCTACTACCGAGTTTTCTAACTTTGTGATCTTTGAATGCTATTTAAAAGCTACTTATGGGTTTCTCAAACTTGCCAGCTTCTAGTGTTCCGGTTGACGCTTCTTGTATTATCTCTACTTTTCCTGCCCAGCCGCTTCGTTTTTTCGTTGCGCCTCTCTCGTTTCCGGGTTCCCTAGGCTTGCCTTCATTGACGGTCTGACCAAGGTTTCTCTTCTCGTCTTATTTTGTTGCTCCACTGCCGCTTCCGGGTTTTCTAGCCTTTTCTTTACTCGACGTTCCCTGTATCTCTTATCGTGCTCTTTCCGTTCATTTCGTTGCATCTCTGCCACTTCCGGGTTTTCTTGTCCTGCGATTATTAGACGTTCTTTACGGCGCTGATGGTATTCCTTCCGCTTCATTCGTTGCACCTCTGCCGCTTCCGGGTTTTCTAGACTTTCCTTTATTCGACGTTCCCTCCGCTTCTTATTGTCTTCATTCCATTTATTTCGTTGCACCTCTGCCGCTTCCGGGTTTTCTAGCCTTTTCTTTATTTGGCGTTCCCTGTATTCCTTATGGCGTTCTTTCCGTTCATTTCGATGCAGCTCTGCCGCTTCCGGGTTTTCTAGTCCTGCGATTATTAGACGTTCTTTACGGCGCTGATAGTATTCCTTCCGCTTCATTCGTTGCACCTCTGCCGCTTCCGGGTTTTCTAGCCTTTTCTTTATTTGGCGTTCCCTGTATTCCTTATAGCGTTCTTTCCGTTCATTTCGTTGCAGCTCTGCCGCTTCCGGGTCTTCTAGTCCTGCGATTATTAGACGTTCTTTACGGCGCTGATGGTATTCCTTCCGCTTCATTCGTTGCACCTCTGCCGCTTCCGGGTTTTCTAGCCTTTCCTTTATTTGACGTTCTTTATAGCACTGACTGTATTCCTTCAGCTTACTTCGTTGTGCCTCTGCCGCTTCCGGGTTTTCCAGCGCTGCCATTATTAGACGTTCTTTATGGCGCTGATGGTATTCCTTCCGCTTCATTCGTTGCACCTCTGCCGCTTCCGGGTTTTCTAGACTTTCCTTTATCCGACGTTCCCTCCGCTTCTTATTGTCCTCATTCCATTTATTTCGTTGCACCTCTGCCGCTTCCGGGTTTTCTAGCCTTTTCTTTATTTGGCGTTCCCTGTATTCCTTATCGCGTTCTTTCCGTTCATTTCGTTGCAGCTCTGCCGCTTCCGGGTTTTCTAGTCCTGCGATTATTAGACGTTCTTTACGGCGCTGATAGTATTCCTTCCGCTTCATTCGTTGCACCTCTGCCGCTTCCGGGTCCCCAAGTCTTTTCTCTAGTTGACGTTCTCTACAGCACTGACCGTATTCCTTTTGCTTACTTCGTTGTGCCTCTGCCGCTTCCGGGTTTTCTAGCCGTGCCATTATCAGACGTTCTTTATGGCGCTGATAGCATTCCTTCCGCTTCATTCGGTGCACCTCTGCCGCTTCCGGGTTTTCTAGTCTTTCCTTCATTTGACGGTCTCTACGGCGCCGGTTGTATTCTCTCCATTTACTTCGTTCCGCCTCGACTGCTTCCAAGATTTCTACCCTTTTTATTTCCCGATCCTCCATTCGGCCACTGTTGATTTCAATAGTACTGAGTTGATTCCGAAGAACCTCAACTTTCTCGTTACTAAGCTCCTCCGCCTGTGATCGATATCTTTCCTGCGCGGCGTCCTGTTCCTGCTGCGTCTGCATCACCTGTTCGGCCAGAAGCCACATTTCTTCGAGTATTTCTTCTGGTAACGCATCTTCACCCTCTGTTCTCTCCGTAGTTATCCAGCGTGTTTCTTGAAATTGCCCGCTCGATTGATCCGTTTCGTTTGTCGAGAATTGCTCCAATTGATTGTCAGACGTTCGTACCTGTCTTGCTACTCGTCGTTTTAGCGTCTCTTGAGAAACCTGATAATAGACCGGAATCGGTATTCGCGTTACCAGTCATTATCATTAAAAGTTACTGTTTCAGTATGAATAACATGTACATTTTTATTTGATAAAGATTTACCTGCTTCTTTGGACCGAGGTCCTCCCGACGTTCTCGATCAGTCCGCGTGTATTTCTGCGTTTCGGAGTAAACCACCGCGGTGACGAGGATGATAAAGTAAATGATGATAAACTCATGCCTCGCCATGTCTTTGGACGGTATCCCAGGTGAAAATTTTTTATGAGGATTCTATAGAAAATGTATAGAATGTATTCTATAAAAATTCTATATGGAAATGGACATATAAAATCCTTATAGAATCCGTATACAATGGATGGTTGAATATAATAATTACAGAATCCTTATAGAATAAACGATTGCATAGAATAATTATAGATATAAGCAAATAATTCTGTAGAAATATTGCAGAATATACTGTTCGCATTCTTTGTACAGAATATTTATTATTTTACATCGATAATATGAGTTTTTGAGATTTAGTATAGAATTTCTGTACATACCGTGTTTTCTGTAGAAATTCTGCAGAAAACCATAATTTTTTTTTAAATTCACAGAAATTCAAAATCTGCATAAATCATAAAGATGAAAATATGTACACAGATAACGACACGAATTCTCAAAATATAAATGTACCGAAAACGTATTGGTAGAAATTCCATTGAATTGAGATACCGTCATTATTCGAAAAAACGTATTCGATACCAATCGAATACGTTTTCGTAAAGATCTTTTATGACGTTCATGAATGGTTTTGCGAAAGAATTTATAATGGGCTTGCAGACAGGCTTGCAGTACAGTCCACCCAGAAACTGATATTCACGTCTACGGCCGGGAGGAATATTAACTACTTGCACTTGATAACTGATCATTCGAACTATTCGCCATCGAAATGCCATCGATATTCCACATAAGACTTTGATCATTTTGTTCCTGCGTGCTATGTTTTAGATTTTTACATTCGGAGCCATCAATATGGTTCTCAACATTTTTCTCTTACGTATGAATATCAATAGCTTCGTCAAATAATTATATTCTTGTAATTTGCATAATCCTGTATTACACTTATATTCATCCTTAAAACTACATGAATAAATATACGTTGATTATTCACGTTTATCGGTACATTTATATTTTGAGAATTTGTGTCGTTATCTGTGTACATATTTTCATCTTTATTCTTTATGCAGATTTTGAATTTCTGTGAATTTAAAAAAAAATTATGGTTTTCTGCAGAATTTCTACAGAAAACACGGTATGTACAGAAATTCTATACTAAATTTCAAAAACTCATATTATCGATGTAAAATAATAAATATTCTGTACAAAGAATGCGAACAGTATATTCTGCAACATTTCTACAGAATTATTTGCTTATATCCATAATTATTCTATGCAATCGTTTATTCTATAAGGGTTCTGTAATTATTATATTCAACCATCCATTGTATACGGATTCTATAAGGATTTTATATGTCCATTTCCATATAGAATTTTTATAGAATACATTCTATACATTTTCTATAGAATCCTCATAAAAATTTTTCACCTGATATTGAAAAGTCCCGGCAATTTTCAACACTTTTTATCCCAACTTTTGTGCAAGACTTTATTTCAAAGACGTTATGAATTAAAAACGAAGAAAAATGAGCCAGGTGAGCCCACAAAAAGATGAATTTCATCGACTGTATCTCGTCTAGCCGAGTCTTGACTATTTATATATTTAGCCCCACCGTGCTCAACTATCTCGATCTGCAAATTTATACTCGACCGGGCAACTAGATCAAAAAAATAAGTGATAAAAATATTTATTCGCCTGCAAACGCGAGAAATGTACTCGAATACGCTTGAAAATAACATTCTCTGCTTCCCAACTATTTTTAATAAAAAAAAAAAGCAAATAACGAAATAATGGAGTTAAATACTGAACTGTTGGTTTAATTTATGTGTACCACTTGTCGTACCCGCCGTACCTCTATTGACGCTTCTTTTTGAAACGTCATACGCGACCTGATCTTGCCTGTTGTGCCAATAGATTTTAAATTACGCCGCGCGTTCTAATCACGTCTGTTTTTCGATCGCTTTTCGCTCGTATTAGTTGGATATCTCCGAAATATTTTTACCGAAACAATAAATAAAATGAATCGATGAGAAATAATGTGAAACGTATACGTATTGAAAAACGGAGAAAAAATTAACGTTTGAATGCGACTTTTGTTTTTTTACAACGTGACCCAAAACTTTATGGCGTTTCGATGAATTATTTCCCAATTCGTTTAAATCGATAAAAATGTCGTAAATTATTGTACGGCGAATGCATGCTAAATCTTCCGTTTCGGCAGCTTTTCAGTGGACACGGATTCCACCGAAAAATTACCAAATTTTCGAATACGATAAACCAGTACGTATACGAAATTTTAACCTTTTTTTTCGCACAAATTATTGAATAAAATCCGAAATTTCCGTGCGCTGATGTATATCAAATAATATTTTTATTACACCGCGCTTTTTAATTTCGTCTCCTTTTCGCTTGCTTTTCGACGTCTTTCCACGTGCGGCAAAGACGTCCACGACTCGTTGGATATCTCTGAAATATTTGTGCCAATACGAGACAAGCTGAGTAAATAAGTGTGACAAGAAACCCGGTTATTCGTTAAGAAAAAAAATGTACAAATAAAATAAATGGGTCAAATTGTCGGTGTTTTCGATGAATAAAATGAAACGATGAGAAATAATATGAAACATGTATACTAGACTGATTCAAAAAAAAACTTTTTTTTTTTTTCCTTCGGGATTCTTGTGCTACTGTTGGGCGCTAATAAAAGAAAATTTCTCCAAAAAGATGGGCGCGGTCACTCAATTTTTAGAGGTGGCTATCTCGACTTTTTGTTATTTTTTTCATGATTTTATTTATTAAATATGATCATAGTATAGATTACACCGGAAATAGAATAAATGAAGGAAATTTCACAGCTGTTTTGCGACAAAGAAAAGTATATCGCACACACATTGAATCCCTAAAAACCAAAATCGAAAATATTACCGGTAAATAAATTTAGCCCAAACAATATTTTAAACGCTGTTTAATTAAACATAATAACTTATTATTATGACGACTTATTTTATCATCGATAATTCAACAAAAATGGATAATAATAATGAACTAAATAATAAAAATCATATTAGCGTAACCATAACGTAACGGTAAGGCTTTTACGCTTCCTATTCATTATTGAACCGAATTTTGAATCGATTGTTTTTTATTGCACTTTGGAAAGCGTTGTCGATGTAGCTGGATCACTTACAGCAAGTACTGCTTTTCATCTTTTTTTTTGTCGAGCTATTATTGAAATTTTCGACAAGAGGTACGCCCTTTCAGCGACATAGTTAATTACTTTTAAATTTTGCACTATTTTTCGTGCATTTTTACTGCGCAGTGGGATGCGCGATGTTATGCACAGTAGCTGGGAAGAAATATGAATGAGTTTGAAGATAATGTAAGTGTAGCATTTTAAAAATGTAAATACATGATTTATGAAGGAAAGCTTATAATTTAATTTTTCGTACAGAGCACGAAATGTTAATGCGTATAAATATATCTATATGAATAACGAGAGTAGTATAGATGCCATTATTGAGCTACCTGGATTAGAATTGTGAATATTGCAATCATTTCGAATTGTAAGAGTTTCTTTTGGTTACGAAATAGAATAGTTACGGTGCTGGATCTGATTTTTATCCGTAATCCGCAGCCATAACTATGGTTAACTGCAATACGTTCATTAAAAAAAATTCAAAACAAAAAAGTCGAGATAGCCACCTCTAAAAATTGAGTGACAACGCCCATCTTTTACGGAAAATTTTCTTTTATTACTGCCCAACAGTAGCACAAGAATCCCGAAGGAAAAAAAAAAAAAGTTTTTTTTTGAATCAGTCTAATGTATACATACGTATTGAAAAACAGAACAAATACTATCGTTTGAATGTGACTTTTGTTTTTTTTTTACAACGTGACTGGTAAATGGCGTTTCGATAAATTATTGTCCATTTCATTAAAATCGATGAAACTATAGCAAATTATTGTACCCATGAATCTTTGAATAGATAAATCCATAAGCGTCCGAAAATACGTTCATGGTAAGCTGAATTATCGAACATAACGAAGTAACTTCTGATAGGTTACCTAATTTTTTCCTTATTATTGCTACACAAAAAAAAATTACTAATAATACGACAGATGTATATTAGTATAGTAATGCGCGCATAGCACATGGCAGAATCATAACGAAATAGAAATCGACGGATATCAAATGGAGCATTCGCGTGAAATCCGCAATAGCGATGATTTTTATGGTCGTAAAAAATCATTACCACCCTCTTCGTAAATTAGTGCAAATCGTATCGAATTGATTCTCAAAGCGTCATCCATTTTCCCTTAATTAATTATTGTCCGGCAACAGAAAAAAGTCTACCGGCAAAATGACAGATACGCGTCAGTTGCGTGCACATAGCCTGTAAGCACTTCCGGTTTCGCCACGCGATCCGAATTAAATCGAAACGATCGACGAAAGATGGACCATGCGCGTAAAATCGGCAAAACCGATGCGCCGTTTTCGTGGGCGACGAAGAGATCACCGCCGTCCTCGTTGCACGACAAACCCTCATCGTTCAACGAGGAAGAAACGGAAGATCGACGTCTCGTTAATTGGCGCAAATGGCTGGCCGATCGGGAGAAGCATTACCGACACTACGAGAAAAATTACGGACGAAAGCGTCAAGATCTTCTGATAATAAGCGACATTGACGAGATTCGTCAAAAAATCGAGATGAACGATCTCATCGAAGGAATCAAGCTATCGATATCCTCAAAGGCCACCGACGAGCGCCGCGGCAATCCGGACTTTTGGATGACCCCGGAAGCATTACCGAAACGCGGCAACCCCAATTTGCCGGATATCTTCGTCACTCTGTCGAGAAAGCAAATGAGCCTCGAACCGGCGGTCGAACGAATAGTCTTGCCCGAATTGATAAAGCGCGAAAAGGGTTTATCGGAATGGTCGAGAAAACCAACGGCACTGGAGAGGGCCAAGGTGAACCTCGGCAAACGAGATGAAAAGCTACAACGCGAGATGAAATCCCTCGAGGCTCAACAATCGGAGATGAGTCAATTGGCACTAAAGGGACGAGGCGTTCAACGAAGAACCACAAAATGCCGGAGAAAAATTCCGTTCGCCATCGTTGAAATAATGGAAACTTTCAAACCCGACGATGAGAGCCAGTCGGACGCGAACGAACGCGAAACGCCGGACGACGATGAGGACAACGCCGTTGTATTGATGATACAAGATCGCGAAATAGCAGCAAACTGTGGTATCCGATCGAGAGAAAGCCACGAACAATCGGATTATTTTACCTGGTCGTTGATCTTCCGGTCGACGGATTCCGGAGCTTGTCAGCGACAAATCCGATTGGAGAACAGGTGCAATCGTGCCGTTATTTATCGTTGGCGTCAGGCTTCTTCCAACACGAGCTTCGTTTCGCCAATTCCACCCAAGAGTCCGTTTTTCTTTAACAAAAATAAGGGAATCATATTGCCACGAGAGGTCGTCAGACTGTCCGTATGGTTTCGATCGCGGCTACCTCGCGTCGCTACGGAATTCTGGGCCCTCACGACGGAACCTCCGATTTGCAAAGAATCTCTGACGTTTCGATTCTGGGGCTCCGCAATTTCGTCCAACGATTTCCCTTCGAGAGACGCGAAATCGAGCTTCGACGATTCCGCTTCGTTGAGCGTCGAGAATCATCTCAATCGTCGCGTTCGGGATGCGACGATTCGCGAAATAATCGATACGATGATCGGCGATGCTCAGCTGCGGAACGATCTTCCGTCCGTCTCGTACAAGAGTCTTTTCCTCGAGGATGAGATATTCCGAGCGAAAAATCCAATGTACTTTCACCGCTCTGACTTGGTGCGGAAATTGAGAGAAATTTACGAAAACGCTACGAGCAAACTGTCGCCATCGTGGAATTTGTCGTTGGTCGATCTTCGGAGGATTCTTTTGGCGATCGAAGATCGGAGCGTTCGAAACGAAGTCATAGGGGAATTCAACGAATTGTGTCGAAATTTATTAAAACGACATCATTGCGAATCAGCGGAAAACGCGAAGAGATCGATGGTCTATAATTCACTGTGCTGTTTTTTTGACAAATTCGAAATTGAGCGTGATTACATTATGAGCAAGTGCTCCAAGGTGGAAAAACCGAATGAGGGAATTTCCGGAGAAGCTTCCGCGGATATCGGGAGATCGGAGAGCGTCGCGAGCTCGCAGGCGTCGCGGAAAAAATCGAGGAAGATTAATCGCGTTGGAAAATCGAGAACGTCGTCAAAGGCGAGCATTTCCAGTTCGATCAATCGGCACGAAGTCACGGAAAATTCGTCAGGGACTAAGATCATGAAAAAGTGTCCTTTGTACGATGAAGTTTTTTTTGTAAGAATACGCGAAATTCTTTCAAACACGATAATCGCCGCTTGCGCCATCATCGACACTGTAAATAATTTCAATCCTTCCGTGACAAAACTGTAAAAATGACTGCGCGACGGGAACTCTCAGTCCCTTCTAATTTATATTTCTCGATCGAAATAAAAAAACACGTATTCGCGCGTTTTTATTTATTTTTTTAATCTCATCAATTACGAATAATTACGAATTTCTTTACTAATGATTAGTCGTTACCGAAAAGACTCTTCGTCCGTTTGGAATTTGCACGTTTTTGCAGTTCTCCAAAATGTTTCCTCCCTGCCGATTGCGCAATTTTCGAAATTCTTCCATCTGAAAATTCATCGGTGAACCCTTTGCATGATTTTGATAATTGAGAATTTTAATTTTAAAAAATAATTTCGACGTATACGCACCTGGCAAGCACCGATGGGAATTATCAGTGGAAATACAATCCACGTTGCGCACTCGGGATTCGTCCCCTTATTGTAAGTCCCCGAGTAGGTGTAGTATCTTGGACAGTGCGTCGCATCCCGCATCCAACAGAGACAATCTGAAGAGGATAAGGAGAAAAAACGCCAACCAACGAACGGGACAGAAATGACGTTTCGTGAAATCGCGAAAACTAATTAAAATTCTCGTCATCGAGGAATTCTCACTTGATGGAATTTTAATTCGCGCATCCGGCTCTACGACGTGCTTCAAATTTTCCGCTATTTTGCCGAACACGGGATTATCACCGTCGCACTCTTTTTCAACGACCTGCGAAAAATATATAACTTTTTTTATTTTATTTTTTTTATTTCATTTTTTTTATTTGAAGCATTCAAGCTCGAGAGCTTATTCTGCTTAATAATATATAACTCTGACCGGTCATAAAATCGTTACATTAAAAAAAAAAAGTCATCCTCGTGAAAAACGATATATATTAATTTACACCAAGCCGAAATTTGACAAACAAACAATTTTACCAGGAAAAAATACGCGAGAATAGCCAAGCCATCTCGGTGCTTCAAGCATTCTTCGAACGTGAAATATTTTTTGTTCCAATGTACGACATGAGCTTCCATCGAAAACCTGACGGATCGAACGGAGGATTTATCTGATTTATCTTCATCTTTTGAAAAGCCCTGATTATCATTTTTCTTTTTCAACTCACCAAGTTGAGTTAATTTGGTGTTCCGAGCCGTTGCAATTGTCCTTTCTCCAGTGAAAATGAGCGTTGATAAATTCGTACTCGTCGCTCAGCAAGGGACCACCGGTGACAGTCGAGGGAATTCGCTGTCCACTCAAATGAATGTTTGCTGAAAAATTGTGGCATATCAATATGATATTCAAGCACATTGACGTTGTAATTTCCAATAAAAGTGCGTAAAAGTCTTTCGATCAAAAACTTTTACCAGTTGATCCGTCGTTCGACAAGTAAGCATCGCCGTCCTTCAACCAATGGCCATTTAAAATTAAAGGTGCGAACTTTTTGAATTTCACGTTTCTGTCGTCCAGGTTGATCGGTGAACTCCCAGTTTTCGTCAAACCGATCATGGCTGCGTGTGCTGTTTGAACGTCGAATTTTTTTTTTTTTGGTTAACTTTTTGACATTTTTTTTTACTCCCAACCGACTTTTTTCCGACAAACTTCAAGTGGTGCAGTCGTTGGTGGCATAAAAAATTCTTCTGCCGTTCAGTGACTGCTGAGATCGATAATTTTTCACGATATGTTCCAAACGATCGTCGTAAATTCCACGGAAGGCATCCACCTTTTGTCGTTCGAAAAATTCCGTCTCGATTATTCGACGATTCTCTTTTTCTTTTCGAAGATCGTAATTTTTTTTCGTACTTGTCTAGCAGATATTTTTACTGGCCTCGGGATTACAATCCATGTTGCACATTCGTCATAAGGTGGAGTCGTTAGAGAGCCTTCGTAGGTGTAATAACCATTTGCCAGACACGCCTCGGACATCCAGCTTAAACAGTCTGTTGTATATTTTTCTTTTTTTAAACGTCAAGATTTCTTTGAAAAAAAAAGAAAAAAATAGTCGTCGACGTTACACGGCGTTACCGGAAGGAACGGTGATCGATGAGCCAGGGTTTTTAATTTTTGTTAAATAATCGGTCACGTCGGCGAGATGAGGATTGTCCGGAGTGTCCGGACAACCTACGACCTTGTAAATGAAAGATTTAATTCGTTAAAATTGACTTGAAATGTGTATTAAGGGGGGAGAGACAATCAGGCGGCCCAAAATAACGTACGTTATCGAGTCGTTTTAAAAAATCGAAAAAATTTATTTAAACTATATCAGATCGTTAAAAATGTGTACTTGTAAGAGATACGAGAGTACGGCAATTCCGTTAGATTTTCCGTGACATTTTTCCATCGTTTCGTACCGATTGTTCCAATGAATCGCTTGGGCTTCCATGGAATACCTGTCGAAATGAATATTTCAGGCCTCTCCATCGGAAAGTACGTAAACAAATGTACGAATGAGCGATGGAAAATTATCGCTGGTTTTCGCTGAAATTCATCGCCGTTATCGCGTTGAAGAGTAATTGACGAATCCGTGCCACAAATTATCGATGGAATGCTCAGCTCCGCGAGAATTACCCGGGCCCCATCGAAATTCGAGCCTGGCGAACTCATAACGGTCGTTATCGTTCAGAGGACCTCCGAAAATGCCTGGCGATGATCGATTCGAAAATTCGATTTTCACTGAAAATCAGCATGTCGAAAAAACAATTCTGTAATTTATGAAAAATTTGTTATTCGATTCAAAATACCGATCAGGGGATTACGACGGCGTACCGGTTTGTCCGGTGTTCGTCATTGTCGCGACGCCATCTTTGTGCCAATGACCGTTAAGTCTCAAGGGTGGAAAATTTTTTGTCCACGTGTAAATTTTGTTCAAATCCACCGGTGATTGTTTCCATTTTGGCAATCCTGACGATGACGTCCACACGATAATTTGGTCTTTTATATCTCGTGAAAACAAAAGGTATGCATTAAATGCATTAAACACAAACGATACATGAAAATACGTTAATTGGACGCGTGGTGCTTCGCAAACCTGGTTTTTTCGATTTTGAGGACATTTTCGAATTTTCATTGCATTTTCATCGTAAAATTTGCCACTCGTTATCGATTTTGCGAGATCGGAAGATCGCGAAAGACGGATGACACTTTCGCCTTTCGTTCAAATTTTTCGTCTTCATCGCGGATGCACCGGGCAAGAGCTTGCCATGATTTTTACCTTACAAAAAAGTGGATTAAACATCAAAAATACATATAAACAATTTAATTGGAAGTATGCTGGAGTTTTTTGCGATACCTGCTGTTTTTTATTTAAATTTCGACGATATTTCAGAATTTTCATTGCTCGATTTTCATCGAAAAGTTCAACATTGCCACGAAAGTTTTTGTCCTCTTTTCACGTGACGGAAGTGACGCGAATTTCGCGGCGATTATGCAAGGTTGGAAAGGTCGCGAAAGACAGATGACAGCTTCGCGTATTTATCGCGATATTTCGAGTGACACGTAATTTCCGTTCAAATTTGTCGCCGGATGTGACTGTCGTCGGGAAAGTCTACAAATAGGTGAAAATCTTCAAGTATCGCACGTTTATTTTCCTACTCACAAATGCACAAGGCCAAAAATTCAAGCGAACGCCATCGCGAAAATCTTTCCGTCAAACTGCCCGAGAATTGATCGCTCGATCGCGATTTCGCTGGTACTTTGAGTGAGAAAAAAATCAGACGCGAAATAAAACATGTTGGACTTGACATTGCCGGAACTTTTCGTCGTTTGCGGCAACCTTCTTCTCGCAAGTATGGCAAATTGATTCAAACGACAAATGTCAATTTAAATGACAAATTTATCTAGATATTCACCACAATACGTCCATTTATTTTCGTCACCAAAGCTTTTTTATTAATGGAAATATTCGACTGGACAAACATCTTCGGACCCCTCGAGTATCAATTACCGGTCGTTACTTTTGGCACGCCAAACGCTTGGAAATATTTGTACCCCGAGAGTCGATTCGAAGGAAGAGAATCTCCGATTAATATTAAAACTTCTTCCGCTGTCGTCGTACAATCTTCGGAGCCACTCAAATGGACTGATTACTCCGTAGAACCGGTTGCTATGACCATGGCGAACGACGGAAACACAAGTACGTTGATTAATGCTCAAAATCGTCGTTAATTGTGCAACACAAATATAATATCGTCATTTTATATTTATATTTATATTATATTTATATTATATTTATATTATATTTATATTATATTTATATTATATTTATATTATATTTATATTATATTTATATTATATTTATATTATATTTATATTATATTTATATTATATTTATATTATATTTATATTATATTTATATTATGTTTATATTATATTTATATTATATTTATATTATATTTATATTATATTTATATTATATTTATATTGTTATTTCACATATTATATTATATCGCGGAAACAAAGCAACCAAACTTAGAAAAATTATCGCAAAAAATCTTCAGTTTTCAATGATTCTGCATGAATGCGTTAATGATTAGAGGATTTATTTGAAATGCAGTCATAATCAGTGGTTTTTGGTCTCCCGAATTCCGTCCGAGTGTCGAAGGCGGCCCTTTGAACGATGTCTACGATTTTCACTCGATAATTTTTCATTGGGGCCCGACCGATAAAACCGGAAGCGAGCATGCCCTCGATGATGTTAATTATCCTCTGGAATTGCAAATAATTCACGTTAAACGTGATTTCGAATCTCCCCTCGACGCAATTATCCTCGGTGAGAAACACGGTGTGGCAATCGTATCGATTTTATTTCAGGTGCGTGCGTGTTGCAGAAGTAAAATTCAATTTGTCCGTAATTTGATGTATTTCATGATGAAATTATAATTTCGTTATAGTAATATAATGAATAAATTAAAGAAAAAAACAATTATTATCGATCAACAATTAAATAGTTTGATAAAAGGAGGCATATTCGACGTTTCAATTGAATGCCCGTTCCTTTTTTTATTTTCTCGTAATTTTATAGATAACAAACATGGATAACAAGCATATGGATAACGTTGTGAAGAATCTCTGGCGCGTACCAAAGCCCGGAAGTAAAGCTTGCATATCGTCCTTTGCCCTGGACGAAATGTTTCCGCTGTTCGAGAAAAATTATTACACCTACGCGGGATCAATGCCTCGAGAGACGTCAAACGAACTCGTCACCTGGATCGTGCAACCGAATCCAATCAACGTGTCGCCCTCACAAGTAAACATCTGGTTATCCCAATTAAAAAAAGAAATCGGCAATTAAAAAATAAATAATGAATCGTAATATATCGCCTCCCATGAAAGAAAGTATATTTTTTGGAATATAAAAATATCGGATAAACGTATATTCCATCAAATTTCATTTTCTTTTAAATTCAAAATGAGAATTCAAAAATAAGAAATATTATACCGAGAAAACTCGCTCATATAATATATATATATATATCTCTTTTTTTTTTGCCTGCAGATATCCATACATTTATTATAATTCTCAGCCTCCACTTATTCCCGGATGTAACGTTTTATACAGTTTAGTTGCACGAGTCCTTGCGATAAAAAATGTAATGTCCTCGATAATACACATTGGCTCGCATAAAATGAGTATTACATTTTCACAATTACACATACGTTCGAAAATATTTTTTCTTCCATGCAGGGCGTATGTTATTGAAGAAAAAAAAAATCGCTCGCGAGGATCTGTGATTATAGAAATTAAACGGAAAAACAAGGTTATTCGCGATAAATCGTTGTGTGTGCTTTCAGATGATAAAATTTCGCAATATTTATCTGGCTGATGCACCGATCATCGAGGCAAAACCCATCGAGCGCCAGAACGAACGAGATCTCTATTATCACGATTGAAAATCATTCTCGTCGGTAGTTTTTTTCTCATCTTTTTTCCACGTAACGTGCATTACATACGAAGAACAATATTTATTCTTGCTTTTATTTTATATTACACTTTCGTCATCGATCAATGCCACTTATTAAACACTATATATACATGTATTTTTACAATATATATATGTATATTTGTATACATCGATAATAATATTGTATCCTCAATAATTGAATAATAAAAAAATATCACGGTCGAACCAAAAATAAAAGTAGCATAGAAAAAATATTGTGCCAATATTATTGCGTCACAATATACGTCATATTAGTATTAAAAATAATTCCACATTCGAAGACGTCAGACACGCCTTCCCATCTTTTTCTCTTCTTCCTCTTTTTTTTTATTTTTCTTTTTGCAAAATATGTATGTACATATGTAGATACATATATATATTAAAAATATATATACACACATCTATGTAGAAGCGAGAATTTCAGCGAACGATTTAGATCGAAAAATCATGAAACTCATGAGTGATTATGAATCAGCATTTTGCGTATCGAATATAAATGATTTTTTTCGCGTTGCGAGCATTTTTCACTTGTTAAATCATTCAACACAATTTTACGTAATGTGACATCGTCGGAATCGCGTTGATCATTTTATTTTGCCGCAGATTATCAAACGGGAGATGCAAAATAAAACCGGCCGAGCGAATTTTACCTCGCACGGTGTACGAATATTCGACTGAGAGGTACTTTTTGGTTTGAGAAATTTCTCAAAGTCCTCGAATTCGATGTACGTTGATGACAAAATGCGCAAAGTTTCTGGGCTCGGTATATGTGTTTTTTGCTCCCTTTCATCGATGTTTCAAAGTTTGTTCGCAAATTCAATGGCTCTGAAGACGCAGCATCCCTATGAAATTCGTTCGGCGTCGACTATAATTTTCTTTTTTCATTTTCTGTTCTTAACTTTAACATATCGATTTGTGATAATACTGCTGCTCTTTATACGTCCGTTGATGACGGAAAATGATTTTTTTTTTCTATACACGTAATCTTGTACACATTCATCTCGCACATGCACTTATTGAACACGAAGGCCTAATTATTTTCAATTTATTCTCGCCAACTTGAATACCGTACAGTGGGGGTCCCGAAATTGGATGCTGATTTTTCAAATTTTCAACGCGCATCAAAGAGGACGGCAGTGGACGAATATCGGATGTTTAATTTTCTTGCGCTTCTCGGATTCGTCGGCACAAAATCGCTGAGCATAGAACACCAAGGGTCTGAAAGAAGTTGATAAAATCCGAATAAATTTCCATTAACGCGCGAACGTATGTAAATCCTTCAGGAAATAAATGAGCCATAAACAAAATATTTGACTTTGAAATATATATTTTCAATGTATATTGTCAAAGTATTTTCACAATATTTGAAAATACTTTGACATTTGAAAAATTGGCCATTGAAAAATCATTTTATCATTGAACCTTTTTTCAAAATTCGATGGAATTGCTGGTATTTGTTTGTAATTAATCAGAGATTGTGAAAAAATACGCTGGGCCTATTGCGTAATTTCCATCGGCCAGTGGGTGAAGTAACATTACGAAAGTCAACTTTTTATCGTCACTGACCTGAACGCAGGCGATCGATACTCCAATTATTATGAGCCGAAAAGTCTCTGCTTTTATCCAAATTGTCGCTTTATCCAAACAGCCCTGATGGAAGAAAGAGTTTTTTATCCGTTTAGAAAGATCGAATTATCGATTTTGTAACGTAACACGATCGTGTCTGAGGAAGAGATTCAAAAAAGGGGAAAATGCGCGAGTTTGTCGGAATCAAAATTACGAAACACGACCTTTGAGGATCCAGAACGTTCGATAAAATTAGAAATAGCCAGAATCGATATTGCAAAAGAATAACCGTCCTGGAAACGTTTTGGAGTTGGTAAAAAGATGGTCAACGAATAATATTGTGCAGCTAGATTTTTGGAACAAGCTTTTTCTAGATAGTTTCGAAAAGGGTCAACACGCCACCGTTCGTGTTTGTAATTTGTCTCAAACTGCGAACAAGTCGAAAGGTGCAATCATCCATTGACTTTTTCAGAGTTTGAGAGCATTTGGAACAGTATTTTTGAAAATCAAAAGAGAAAACAGAAAAATGCAAAAACGCGTGCGAAACATTCGCAATTATTTACTGGAGACCTTACTCCTTTATGTCTGTATCCTTCCTGAGCTACGGGGTCCTGGTGTTGACAAGCAACTGGATCCTTTGGCTGTGGATGAACCCACGGTTTTTCGTTCTAAAAAATACGATCAGTTTGCTCCTCGTTAACATTCAAAGTGGGATGAAGAAACAATCATTCAACGATCAATGTTTGTGGGGCAAAAAATGTGGAAGATGGACCACTCACGTCTTTGTGAAAGACCCTTGAGATGACACTCATGGGGCTGCCGGCATTTTTCACCTGGAATAATTTGTATTATTTAATAATTATAGAAATAATAATTAACCTTAATAATTAAGCCGAAAAAAATTAACATTAACTCGTATCGAAAGAAATTGTGTTTATTAAAATCCTCAGGTGGAAAAACCATCCCACGAAATACGAACGATTTGAAATGTGTCTGAAGCAGGAAAAATAATATTTTTCGTTGTTATCGCAATATTCGGCGCATTCTAGGGGAAATTCAGATTTCCGTTCTCAAATAATGCTAAGCTGCTGTTGGATCGTTCTAAACCATTTTTTTTAATTCATTTTGTTTCTGTTTTTTTTTTTAATTTCATTTCACATAGGTTATAGGTTGTTATAGGTTCGGACGAATAATGATATTCCGATTTCCCATAAATGCAATTTGTGATTGTTACGATTTTTCAGCATTACAACATTTACAACATACTTCCGGATTCTTGAGTACACAGCAGGTAAATGGCACTTGTCTTTTAGTTCCCGAGTATTGTCCGTCCCGCCACCATTCCGTTTCATTATAATCCCCGTCGCCATAAATTCCGCAACAGTTGAACTGCAAAGAATCGATGAAGAATAATAATGATGGGGAAAACTGGAGCACGCAGGTCTGCCAAAAATATTGTCAGTTAAAAAAATCATTTTTTTTCTAGTGAATAAATTTTTACTCTTTCTTTCAAATTGAACAAACGACTTTTTTTTACTCGAGCCAGTTGTTCTGCCGAAAGTGTTTTCTTTGGAATTGCATGACATTTGGATAGATTTTTTTTTATTGGCATTTTTGCATTATCGATTTTTTCCAATTTTTTATTTTTTATCAACGTAATTCTTTTAATTTCGTTATTCGAGCATCTCAGTGTACCTTGTACTGTGCAAAATCAAGACTGTGACTAAATTCTATGTCACTCGTTTCATCGTGTCCATAATGCTTGGAAAGCCTGTTCAGGAGTCTTCCCTCGAGTCCGGACACTGTTCGAATCGACATGAAGCCACCGACACTCACGACAGCCAATTCCGTCGCAATCAGTATTATCAGCATCGTCATGTACTGAAAAGGTCAATAAAATCAATCACTCCTGCACTTTGTTCATTTCGGTACAGACCCTTGGGGAAAGAGAATATATTTTATCGAGCATTCACATTTTCATTGCTAAAAAAACCGGCTGCACTTCCATACTGTCGGTTGAATAAAAATAAACATTTTCAACGTCCATGATTTTTTCGAGTTTCTTTCTTTCGAAAAACCGTAAAAACTCCAAAAGGCAAAATTCAAGAAATTCTTACGACAGTTATTCCAAATTTCATTTTTTCAAATGAAAAAGTCTCCTCAAATAAATATGTAACAAGAAACGCGATAGTATGAATAATTTATTCAAGTGTAATAGCATAATTTGAACAGTTTTAGAAGAATTTTTTCGCGGATGTTATTGGGAAAATAAAATTTTCGTATTTTTTGAAACGTGCATACGCTTCGTGATGTAACTAAAAATAAAAACAGGGAATATCAGCCGACGATTCAAGTGACCCGAGAAATTGATTTGAAAATTTCATTTGTATTCAACTAATCGACCTTTTTCCAAAAATAATATTCCATAAAATATATTTTCTTCCATAGTGGGTGTGATACTTCTCACATCACGGCTACCAATTACCATTGCCAGAATACATTGATTTCCTCTCAGAGATGCTTGACAGCCGAAGAAGCCAACGGTAAGCACAACAAAACCGAGCCCCAGAAGGCTGTACGAAACGAGATATATCGTCTCGTGGGGAGTTGTATTCTCAGCGAATAAATTGAACAAATAACCGTTGCTTGGCTCGAGCAGAAGCCAGGCACCGATTACCAGCACCGTACATCCCGTAAACTGTTTATTGCAAGAGAAAAACATGTTTCGATTTTCCGAACTTTATTCCCTGAAAAGTTTACCATGGAGAAAAAAAATGACACGGGCAGAAAATTCATCCATTTACAAGATTTACTCAATATTACGTCAACGTGTCTCGACGTTTGTAAAAGAAACCTTTGATGTTCGGATGAATAAATGAAAAAGAATATTGTCCACGTTAAAAGTTTCGAAAATGATTTTTTTCACATTCGCGCTTCGAGTGGCGTACCCTCGATCGAGAAATATATCTTCGTGTTCTGTTTCTCAATGAGTTCAAGTGCACATGGCAGCGTAAGAATGTAAGAGCGAATATTCGTCTCGGAACGAGTCTATTTCCGATACTTTTTTTTTGTTTCCTCTTGCCAGTTTTATTTCTATACGAATATGTCCCCTTAACGTTCGGAGCGACAATTATGATTGATAATTACCCAGATGCACAGATTGAAGAAAAAAACTGTAATCTTCCAGTACTTCATTTCCATTGATCGCCACTGTCATTCAATGTTTATCGACCTGGCAACGAGACGAACAAATTGCGATGAAAATACAGAGTGAAGCTTGAAAATAAAACATTACATCGCTTAAGATGGCTGTCTCGCCAAAAATGGTCTCTCAGCAGTCACACGTAGCTTGGAGAGCAGATTCGGGGCATTGTTGCATGATGGCTCGCGAAATTTCAATAGGATCCATCGTTTAGCATAAAAGAAATAATTTATCAAACATACCGCGGTTTTATATGGGTTTCGTACGCAGAACGATGAAAAATTAAACATTTGAACATTTGATTTTGTGAAGATTTCTATAACCTTGAAGTCTTAGTTTCCGAAATATAATACATTGCAAGTAACGACAGTGATAAATTAATAAATACACGTGATACAGAATAAATAAACAGTGAACAAATAATCTGTATAATACAATGAAATGGACATAATATTTAACGACAGATAATAAGTTTCGTGTGTCTGCACGTTATGCAAATTTCTGCAAATTATAGAGTAATAGATTTTTACTAGAAAAATGGGTTATAAAAATGGGAATTATTTAATTACGAAATTATATTAATATATAAGAATGAATCTCTTTCGCACAAACACAAATTCATCAGGAATTTCAGTGTGCAGGAATATCGAAAAGGAACGCCCCTGGAAATTCGATTTGCAGGAGGATGAAAATTCGTCGATTTCCACACACAGACGTCTTACTCAACCCTCGAATTGATTCGAAAACGTTGCTTCCTTTCACGTTTCCATTTATAGGCGTATCGAATTGCTTTCGTTTGGAAAGTTACCCCGCCGGAATAAGCTGACACAAAAGAAGCCATTCTGCTGGTTTTCATTAACAACAGAAACGATAATTGTATCGAGATTCAAAGTGTGATGGAAATTTTTTGCAGAAAAATGTGGGTCAGCGTGAAAAATCGACAAACCCCCTTCGAGAGTATTTTGGACCTCGTAAGATCGGGAATAAAAAAATGAAGTCGACGTTTGATCGGACAAGATTTAGAAGATTAAACAAAGCGTTTATAGATGAGATAAATTTATCTGTTTATTTACAATCATGGATAATTTATGTATAACTCTTTAATTATTTTATTATAATTTGTTATCCTGTGTATAATACTCGTACATACGTAAAAAGTAATCGTTTATTCCACCATATTTTAAGTAATGAAAAAAGTATGTCATTTTTTTGCGTCAGTAATTTTTAATTATTCTGCCATCAAGCTAATTATTTGTTTCAATCTTCTATCGCATTACGACATTATATCACGAGTAAAAACGTTAAGCTGGTATTCACCCGGATGAGATCCAGAGAATGGAAAAAAAAATCATAAACAAAAATTATTTGTACATCTCGTACGACGAACAATTAATACCCCATTCTTTGATTCTCCTTCTATTAACTTGTTCGTAATTTTTTAATCATTCTACCCTCGTGATCCTCACCCTTGTTTATCAATCTTTCATCACATTACGTCATCATTTTACGAATTATTCCCGTCTGTTGGATCATTCAACCCTCGTGCGATTTTTTTTTTCCATTAATCTTTCACGTTGAAAAATGGCACGTGAATCAACGTGGCATGTTTAATCAGTGTAATTGGCGATATTGATCAACAAAACGAACGAGCAATCCGCGATTCGCTTCTAATTACTTCCAGCACCAAGTGCATCCCCGCATGACAAGAGAGGGTTAAAACATCGTGAAAAATGAGCTCATTCGTTCGGAGAAAAAGAATTCGTTTGGAGCCAGACTTGAGAACTTTTTGAAAGAATAAATAGATTTTTCATATTTTGAAGATACGTCAGATTTTTTTTGTCATCGTCAATTAATGAAAGACTCATCGTGGAAACGATAAATCAATAGCATTTCTCTGGCCTGTCATCTTCCGCGCGGTGTCGAACAAATGATGATAATAAAATGTGCAAAGATGCACTTTTCAATTTTCCGGGCGTTTTAATTGCATTTTGTAAAAATGAGAATGTGGTCCGGTCAAAGGCGAAAATGTTGCAAAAAAAGTGAACACGAATCGCGCAGAGGCAGTTTGGCAAAGTCGCAGGGAAATAAAGCGAGAACCTCGCGAGAGAAGAATATGTATGAGAGCTCTCGAGCGAGATCAAAGACAAGTTGGAATTTAATTACCGCGTGCTTTTACAATTACAACGACGAGCGTATCTTGCGCAATATTTCAGCAAGTTCGGTTTTCAAAAATTCCAATGCACTTGGGAAAAACCAGTAAATCAGCCCTCTTACGGTTGATCCACAAACGGAAGATGAGTATCGTCTCTCGAATTTTTTACGCAGCCCAAGTGGAAAATTCTCGCAGCAAATTCTATGAATTCATGAATCGTAATTGAAGCGAATGAACGATATCATCCCCCAATGGAAATAAATTTTTAAAACAAATTTCCGTATCCCTACCCACTCGAAGAGTATCCGCGATTTTTTCCAGCTTCCACAACGATTTTCTCTTTAATTCTCTGGGAGCTAAAACCGAGGCCTTTGAGCTCGTTAACCCCCGAGATAGTTGGCGCTTCCGGGACGCTCGAAATACACGTTTACAGGTGGTTGACTTTCTCGGCACACACAATTACACCACTTGTCTCGCAGCGACGTATACGAGATGAAAGAAAAATCTCGCGAGATAGTTTTAGCAAAAAAAACAGGGAAAAGCGAATTAAGGATGGATTAAAGCAGAGAGGGTGGGGAGAATGAGCCGCGGGATAACGAAGATGAATCGGTGAAAAAAAGTAATGCCCGATGTTGCGCTCAAACACACCCCTTTCTTGATGGGGAAACGAAAAATGTAAATTCCTTCGACACTCGAGCACTGTTGCCGTTTGTCTGAGAAAATTTACGTCATCAACGTTTTTTCTCTCGTTATTCAATCACTGCAAGATTTGAATGAATTGTCGTTAGAATCGTGGACGTGGAAACGAATTATACCGGAATCGGCGAAGTTTAAGATTGAATCACTTTCATCTTCGACGATGTTTACTCGCGAAAATGTCGAGATAAACTGTGGAGTACGATGAGCAAGAGAAGGCTCTCTCGTATAATCTACCCAGGATCCGCTCTTCCACAGCCTCTTTTAATCTCACTCGCTCTCACATTCTCGCTCTCTGCGTTTCAGTTTCTCCCGATAAGCTCGCAACCCCTGTTACGTTTTTCCCTCACTCGTGAATGCGTGTCATCCCGTGGAGGGGTCCAGCAACCGCGTCTGCGTACACGACATGGAGATATAGCGCCGACGCGCTCTCTCGTATTTTCTTCTCTCTCACTCGTATTTTCTCATCTCACCCTCTGTTTTTCTCTCTCCCTCTCTCAAGGTGTCCATCATACAAAAATTGGTTTATACGCACTTCACCGATTCCCAACCGCGTTTTTCTGCTTTTTCTTATACGATAAGAAAATAATCTTTTTCCTTCATTTTCCTTTTTTATTCTCCTTCGTGAGAAATGCCAGGAGATGAGCTCTCGAGGAATTTTCATAATTTTTTTATGATGCAGCATCAAAGCGGTCGAGACTTTGGGGGTCGGCGAATATCCACGAGACGGGTGTATATCTGTGGAATACTCGTGCAAAAAGCCAATATTTATCGAAGGGGTGAACTCCCGGAGATTTCTCGTCATTTTTTTAATGCAACATCAATCGGGCAAGATTCAAAGAGGGAAAATGGTAAATGTTCGCCAGAGGAGTGTACGCCTCGCACAGAGACCGTGTAATTCATAAAAAATTTACTCCAAAAAATTAAAACAATAATTTTCAAGAAATTATTGACCAACCCTTGTCGCCTCGTGACAGGTATTTTTTTTTTCATCGCGATCGAGAAAAAATGAAAAACTCATCCGAGAATGTCCTTTTTATTTTCATGAAAAATGCAAACAGATAAGCTGTCGAAGATTTTTCATCATTTTCGAAAAAAAACTTGGCGAGAATAAAAAATTTCTGAAACATCGAATATTCGTTGCGAGAAACGCCATGGGATATTTAGGATATTCTGGATATCGAAGGGAAATAACACGCCAAAATGCCATGTCGATTAAATATAATAAATGTACTATTATTCGTTAACAAGGATTTTCATTTCGTTGGCATTTTTTTTACACAATCGTCATCACACTCGATTGATTTCTTAAGTACTATTCAACCGCGAGTAAAATTATTACACCGTGTAGCTTCGTTGTTCGTTCTTCTTCATTCTCGTGACAGATATTTGTGTTGAGATCGAGAAAAATACACGTTTTTGTTTCGCTTTTATTATTGTCAGAAATATCGTCCCGTGGTAGAATGAACCACAAATTTATGGGCGGATGGTCGTGGAACGCTTCGATACAACGTGAGTAATGCGTATTCACAGACAAGTCGGAAGGAGAAAATCCGATATTTGAATTCACCAAGGCAAAATGGGTAAAAAATGAAAATCGCACACGGTTTTTCACGGTACGTCCACGCGATAAATATTGTTCAGGCAGAATTATTCGTTTCTTCTTCGATAAAAAACTAAAACAAAAAACAAAAAAAATAACATGGATACGAGCCTCGAATGAAAACTACGTCAGGAAATGCTTATGGAAGACTAAAAAAGTAGGGAGATATTTCTCGATCTACGGTAGTACGTCCGGCGAGAGTTTTCATCGTCGAGTCTCGTCCGCTCGTATTCATATACAGGGTGTCCCAAAAACTGGATGCCGATGACTCAATGATCACATTGGGAAGAGAATTCCAAGTCGAAAAGTCCTCGAGCACTTTTTTGTAAGACGAATCCTCGTTGAGATATTGAGCAATACAGCTGGACCAATAAGATTCGTGCACTCGTCCGATTGGCTCAAACTTTGACGTTCGATAACTCGTCGGATTTTGGTCGTATGAAAAAATGCCAAAGGACATTTCGACTTGGAATTTCGTCCTGAATTTAGCTCTAAATTATTAGCCGCGAGTTTTAGGACACCTTTTGTGTATATTAGGGTGGTTGAAGAAAAAAAGTTTTTTCTTCTTCTTAATATACCGATCGATTGATTGCTCGGCATCTCGAGAAACACCGAGTCTCATGGAAGGTTAATTTCATCGATGAGACACGAGAGATCTTTTTTTCCAGAGCATTGAATTTCCTGTAAAAATGGGTTATAAAATTTTCCTCAAGCTCAACGGTTGAGGACTTGGAAAGTTTTTTCTGTATATCAAGAAGAAAAAAAATGGTATTTCTTCGACTTATTCTAATGTGTGTACCACTCGCATTTCAGGCTTTTCCTTATTGTAGATATGTTGTAAAATAAAAAAAGAACGTATATATATATATATATCAAGACAGAGACAATCGACAAAAAATCAAACCGCCCTTTTTTCCACAAAGAGCCTTCCTCCATCCCTGGCACAATTCGTACAAGAATCTGAAAAGAAATAATACAAATGACAGCAAACGCATTTATTTTGTCAAAAAGGAATTCGATATTAAATAAATGCATTCATTTTTCGAATCAGCCGATGTGACTCATTGTTTTTTGCCAAATTGTCAGACCATCGCCGAGTGCTCCAGATTCGCATTTTATTCCGTTTTCGTTCGGCTTGTACCTGTGGGACATTTGTAAATATCGATGCCAGGACGGTGATTATTCATCGAGAATTTTTCGAAGAATTTTTGTGCTCAATTATGATTTTTTCACTCGATCGGAAAAATCATGTTGAAAATTTTTCATCCGTTTCACGATTTTATCTGTTTAAACGTCGATTGTCTTATTTACACGTGTAACATGAGCAAACAAAATTGTATAAATAATGGAAAAAAATAGTATTTTACAGACGCAACGAAGGCTTAATAATGTACACGTTTCTTCATTCTCATAAAATTCGCAGCACGCAAACGCACACACACACACACACACACACGAGCTTATGCATAAATATATATCTATATACGTAGATTTATTATAAAATAAAATTGACATCGTATCTAAAAAAAAAAAAAAAAAAAAAAGTTCACCAAGAGTTCGTCGAGCACTTGATCCACCCTCTTTGTTCCTCTCTTGTACTCTTTGTTTGTTTTGTTTATGGACGGCTTTGAATAATTCAAGTGCACTTTGCGCGAAATAAAATATTTATAATTCCGTCCGTCACGTGACGGTGATTTTTTTCAATCGACTCAACGAAGCCGTCGATTAATTTCATTTTTGTCCACGGGGTCGACCGAAGCGCATTTTTTTCAACATTTTTCGGTAAATTCGAAACGTGGAGGGTTTGTTTTTTGAAAAAATTATTTCCAAAAAAATACTTTGGGATTTCGGGCTTTTTCCGACGAGACAACACGACGGTTCAGACTCGCTCGTTTTTTCTCGCCGGGTCGGTTGGATCTTCGCGTTTTTGTCGATTTTCGAAAAAAAAATCGTCGAGCGGAGTGCGTCATTCGCGCGAAATAAAAATGACGTGTTTGAAAAAAAAAAAAAAAAACGAGAAAAGTCGTCCCAAAGTTCGTCGAGCGCTTCATCACTCTGGCTCTCACGGTTTTCGTTCCCGTTTTGTACCCTTTTTTTTCATCCACGGTTTTTAATCATACCCGTGCAGTTTCAGCGACACAAAAATATATTTATAATTCCGTTCGTCGAGCGACGGAGAAATTGCGTTCAATTGACTCAACGAAGTCGCCAATTAATTTCATTTTCGTCCTCGTAATCGACCGTATTTTTCGAAATATATCTCGGTAAATTCGAAAAAATTCCCTACAGAAAATTTCTCTTCACTCTCAAACATGGGGGCTTTTTTTTGTTTGGAAAAATCATTTCCAAAGGACGTTTCGGGGTTTCAGGCTTTCTTCGGTGAAATTATACGTCGTTTCATATCGTCGAAAATTTACGAGTCGTTTGGCATTTTTTCGCTCGTCTCGGATTTTCGGAAAAATTCGAAAAGTCTCGTTAATCAGCGACTTATAATTCCGTGGTCGTTTCGACGGGGCTCTGCTCACCGAGATACGTAAATCCAAGATGGGAATAATCCTTTCTCTCCCGAAACGTAACGTTGTCGTTCGACGGGCTCGGACTGAGCAAATCGACCGAGTGATTGTAAAGTGGATTGAGGACCGGTGTCGTGTCATGATTGTTGAGTGTGTTCGTGTTGCTCGAATTGGGATTTTTACGGCCCAGAGTCGAGCGTCGGATCGATTGGACGTTCGCGTCACCTTGATTTCCGGCGATGCTCGAAGCACGTGCCGTCGTCGCAGCTTCCGAACTCACGGGACTCTGTTGGCCTTTGGTGGATGAAGAAAAAAAAACACACACACAAAAGATCAGGAAATTGCGAAAAACACAAATGTTATCTCCAATTTCAAGGAAACCGACGATTATTCGACCAAGTATTCGACGTTTTTTCGCAATCTTCCAAGTTTTTCGGCAATTACTGATTTATATTTTCGTTTGACGAATATTTTCGAAAAAAATTTGGAAAAAATGTCCTCTGAATTGTATCGAAATTAGTTTTTTTTTACCCCCTCCGGGTAATTCTCCGGGATGAAATATACATCGACGGAATGGATGGGAATTTTATTTGTTTTTTTGAGAAATCGACGATCAAAAAGAGACTTTCGGAAGAACCGTGCTGGTTGAAAATGGTTGGAAAACTTACCGGTGCTGTCGCCGTGGTCCTTTGTTATGTAACTCACGTTGTCGAGACTGAAGGCGTGATTTTTGTTGCTAAAGTCGAGCTGAAGATCGTTGCAGCTGTCGTTGTCGTCGTGCGGTACGCTCATTCGCAATACCTGCGTCTCGTACTCTTTGAGATCGGTCTCGACGTAGACGGGATCGTAACGAGGCACGACGTACATTCGTTGCATTCGTTCTTTGTACGCCTTGTATCTGCAATGACGAATTTTCGAAAATTCCAACGATATTTTCAACTCGTCAACTCGATCAAAGTTTCACAGTAAAGGAAAAAAAAAGAAAATTCCTTGATATCTTTTTCTTCTTCGGAGAGAAATTTTTTCCGTACGCGAAATTTGTCTACTTCAGCTAGTACGCTTTTACTCGGTCGCGAGAGCGCTCAAAAGCGACGAGGGCGGCAGACTTTGCCGGAAACGATAAATTAACGCTAATGGGATTAATAAAACGCGTATACCGAGTGAAATTTTCGCGTGACCCGAGAATTGTTCGCGCGGGACGTCGTTCGACGTGACCCGTTCGAATTGTGCTCATTCGGGAAAAAAACCTTTTTCTTTTTTTCTAGATTCTTAATACCATCTTCTTCTTTCTTAATAAAATCAAATTCTGTTTCGGCCTCGTTTCGGTTGTACCTTCGGAACGTCCTTAAGAGTAGAAAAATAATTTAATAAAACAGACGAGCCAGGGGACGGAATGTGTAAGCTGCGACGTGGTACGTTGCTATTTTGGCGATTTTCCAAACGAAAACGCTCGTGAGAAAGCCAAAGACAAAAAGCCTCGACGTTGATTGATGAATAATTCAATTCAGAAAAATCGGGCATGATGGAATTTTCGTTGAATTTTCACGGTGCGAGTTTCAACGTTATGGAAATGGATTAAAAATCTCGTTTACCAACCTGGACCAGGAAACGCATATGTAAATGATTCCGGCGATCCCGAGGAAAAAAATGAGACAAGCGATGATGATGAGAGCGTAGGGGAAAACATCGCCGCTGAATGCGATCGCCGTTTGCGTGCGGACCGGTTGTTCGACGCTGATCACAGGTGCGTGAATATCAACGGCGTTTGCACGGATCAACGTCGATACGTCGAAGGTGATGGCCGACATCGTGGCTTTTTCGCGTATCGATCTGAAAAAATTGACGAAAAAAAAACACACACACACCAATCAATCAACCGGAAAATCGACGAACGTAACCGGTAATTCATTCTTTCATCTCACGATTAAAAATATCCACGACATTGACAAGTACGAGAAATACGAAAAATCCAAGTACGAAAAATGGACCAAACCACAAAAAAAGTAAAAAAAAAACGATTTTTAATTCCGCATCGCTGGAACTCGACGAGAAAGCAAAGTGTCCGAATTTATTTTCAACCGAACTTTGCTCAATTTTTTCTCGAGCTTTCCTCACGTTCTCCCGAGAGTATAATTCGTAAAAAAACGATGCAAACTTTGACATCGCGGAAGAAAAAAAAGAGACAGAGAGAGAGACAGAAATTTGGAGGGACAATCTTACTTCCGCATTCTTCATTCTTTTATCTCACGATTAAAAATATCCACGAAATTGACGAGTACGAGAAAGAAAAGTAGCAGTATATGGCCGTATGGTTGGTCGTCAGAGCTAACCGGAGCCAGCCACAAATTAGAAATAATAAAAAAAAGAAAAGTAGAACCGAAATTCTCCGGACTTGGTCGACCCTGTTTTTCATAAAATGGACAAAACCACAGAAAAAAAGGAAAAAAAACGATTTGAAATTGTGCATCGCTGTAAGTCGACGAGAAAGCAAAGTGTCCGAATTTATTTTCAACCGAACTTTGCTCAATTTTTTCGCAAACTTTCCTCGCGTTCTTCCGAGAGGTATAATTCGTGAAAAACGCTGCAAACTTTGACATCGCGGAAGAAAAAAAAGACAGAGAGAGAGACAGAAATTTAGAGGGACAATCTTACTTCCGCATTCTTCATTCTTTTATCTCACGATTAAAAATATCCACGAAATTGACGAGTACGAGAAAGAAAAGTAGAAGTATATGGCCGTATGGTTGGTCGTCAGAGCTAACCGGAGCCAGCCACAAATTAGAAATAATAAAAAAAAGAAAAGTAGAACCGAAATTCTCCGGACTTGGTCGACCCTGTTTTTCATAAAATGGACAAAACCACAGAAAAAAAGGAAAAAAAAACGATTTGAAATTGTGCATCGCTGTAACTCGACGAGAAAGCAGTGTCCGAATTTCTTTTCAACCGAACTTTGCTCAATTTTTTCCCAAACTTTCCTCGCGTTCTCCCGAGAGGTATAATTCGTGAAAAACGCTGCAAACTTTGACATCGCGGAAGAAAAAAAAGACACAGAGAGAGAGACAGAAATTTGGAGGGACAATCTTACTTCCGCATTCTTCATTCTTTTATCTCACGATTAAAAATATCCACGAAATTGACGAGTACGAGAAAGAAAAGTAGAATATCGCCGTATGGTTGGTCGTCAGAGCTAACCGGAGCCAGCCACAAATTAGAAATAATAAAAAAAAGAAAAGTAGAACCGAAATTCTCCGGACTTGGTCGACCCTGTTTTTCATAAAATGGACAAAACCACAGAAAAAAAGGAAAAAAAAAACGATTTGAAATTGTGCATCGCTGTAACTCGACGAGAAAGCAGTGTCCGAATTTCTTTTCAACCGAACTTTGCTCAATTTTTTCCCAAACTTTCCTCGCGTTCTCCCGAGAGGTATAATTCGTGAAAAACGATGCAAACTTTGACATCGCGGAAGAAAAAAAAGACACAGAGAGAGAGACAGAAATTTGGAGGGACAATCTTACTTCCACATTCTTCATTCTTTTATCTCACGATTAAAAATATCCACGAAATTGACGAGTACGAGAAAGAAAAGTAGAAGTATATGGCCGTATGGTTGGTCGTCAGAGCTAACCGGAGCCAGCCACAAATTAGAAATAATAAAAAAAAGAAAAGTAGAACCGAAATTCTCCGGACTTGGTCGACCCTGTTTTTCATAAAATGGACAAAACCACAGAAAAAAAGGAAAAAAAAACGATTTGAAATTGTGCATCGCTGTAACTCGACGAGAAAGCAAAGTGTCCGAATTTATTTTCAACCGAACTTTGCACAATTTTTTCCCAAACTTTCCTCGCGTTCTCCCGAGAGGTATAATTCGTAAAAACCGCTGCAAACCTTGACATCGCGGAAGAAAAAAAAACACACAGAGAGAAAGAGAGAGAGAGACAGAAATTTAGAGGGAGAATCTTACTTTCGCAACCTCGTGTCGTTCCTGTCGAGTATACTTCCGGTTTCCGGATCAACGAGGTAAAACCAGACGTCGGAGCCTTCGGGATGATTCTCGACGGTGCCGTTTTTCGTCACCGTCTTTCTGACGGAAATCCTGTCGATGCCCGTAATCAGATGGGTTTTATCCTCGAAAACTCGCACGATCTTGGAGGCCTCTTTCTGCAGGCTGTCCGGCGGTGCGTCCTGGACCACGAGGACGAGAAGATTCTCCGGATCGATGATGTTGACGACGACCGCAGCCTCCGCCGTGTTGAAGCTCGTCGTTGAATTCGGATTGTCGCGAACTCGAACGTTGAACTCGAAGGGCAATTCGTCGCTGCGGACGTTGTCGAAAGTGCCGATGGTCTTGATTATTCCGGAGGACGAATCCATCGAGAGATACTGCGTTCCACGTCCCTCCGACATTTTGTACTCGAGTTTCCCGTATTTTCCGTTATCGCGGTCGTTCGCCTTAATCTGAATGACCGTCGATGAGAATTGAGCGGAACGCGGAATCGCCGCGAAGTAACGCTTCCCCCGGAGACCGTTAGGATCGTCGGGAAAGACGAATTCCGGTTTGTTGTCGTTGACGTCGATCACTTGAATCTTGACCATGGTCGTGTTGCGATCGGCGTTCAAGAGACCCGTCAGCGACTCGAGTTTGATTTTAATCTGATAAAATTCCGTCGTCTCGTAGTCGAGTGCGGCTTTTCTCAGCCTGAGGGCGCAGTTTCTCTCCTCGGTGATGCCGGCGATGAAAATTTCGTCCTCGTTGCCGCTGTAAATTTCGCACTTTAGCAACGACGAGTCGTGATTGTGAGTGTTTATTATCGTGATTATCTTGATGAGCGTGTTCTCGCGAGCGTCTTCCGGCACCTCGACGTTGTAGGAATCCTCGGCGAAACCCAGGCCTATTTCCGGCGCCACCGTCGCCACGTGACGCACGAATATCGGCACTGTCGTCACCGACGATAATTGCGGCTCGCCCAAATCGTAGGCTCGCACGTTCACCTGTAATTTTGGAAAATGGATTTTGAGTCCTTTTGTTTTCACTCGTCTCTTTACTAAGCTGGGAAATTTTGACTTTTCACTTTTTTTGGAACGCACGATATGCTTCTACTTTTTCTCTCCCTGTTTGGGAATTTTTTTCCAATTTTAGCGAAAAAGGTTAAAGTTTCAAAATTAATTTTTATTCACGCCCAAATCGTAAGCTCGCACGTTCACCTGTGATTTTGGAAAATGGATTTTGAGTCCTTTTTCTTTCGGGAAAGAAATTTCTTTTCGGTAATATTGGCGGTTCGGAAGGTTTGGACTTGATTTTCACTTTTTTACTTTTTTTGGAACGCACGATATGCTTGTAATTTTTCTCTCCCTTTTCGGGGAATTTTTTCCAATTTTAGCGGAAAAGGTTGAAGTTTCAAAATTAATTTTCATTCACGCTGAAATCGTAAGCTCGCACGTTCACCTGTGATTTTGGAAAATGGATTTTGAGTCCTTTTGTTTTCACTCGTCTCTTTACTAAGCTGGGAAATTTTGACGTTTTTACTTTTTTTGGAACGCACGATATGCTTCTACTTTTTCTCTCCCTGTTTGGGAATTTTTTTCCAATTTTAGGGAAAAGGTTAAAGTTTCAAAATTAATTTTTATTCACGCCCAAATCGTAGGCTCGCACGTTCACCTGTGATTTTGGAAAATGGATTTTGAGTCCTTTTGTTTTCGCTCGTCTCTCTACTAAGCTGGGAAATTTTGACTTTTAACTTTTTTTGGAACGCACGATATGCTTCTACTTTTTCTCTCCCTGTTCGGGAAATTTTTTCCAATTTTAGCGAAAAAGGTTGAAGTTTCAAAATTAATTTTCATTCACGCTCAAATCGTAAGCTCGCACGTTCACGTGTGATTTTGGAAAATGGATTTTGAGTCCTTTTGTTTTCGCTCGTCTCTCTACTAAGCTGGGAAATTTTGACTTTTAACTTTTTTTGGAACGCACGATATGCTTCTACTTTTTCTCTCCCTGTTTGGGAAATTTTTTCCAATTTCAGCAGAAATGGTTAAAGTTTCAAAATTAATTTTCATTCACGTTTGTAACGCTCCGAGATGCCCGAGAAGTTTATTCATCTTTGACACTGAAATTTGTTCGAAGGACCTTTATTAGCGATGAGAAAAAGTCTTACTTGATACTCCGAGTCTGTTTCCTTCCTCAGATCATCGCGAACCGTCATTGTGCCGGTGTCCGGATCGATGACGAAATATTTATTGGCGATACCTCGACCAATGATTTCGTAACGAACCTGCAAAATCGATACTGACGTTTCAACGCGATTTCGATACTTTTTTTGCCACTGAAGCGCACTTTTGTGACAAGCCATTTTTTCGTTTTCAACCGTCAAGTTTGTCGTCTACTCGAGCGTATAAATTTTCTCTGGGTGATTCTTTTTCTTTCATCCAATTTTCATCGGATGAAAAAATTATATACAGCAATTTCACGGGGAAATAGATTTTTTTCGATTCTTTTCATCTTATTATTAGAAATTAATAATAACAATAAAGCGTACAACGATATTTACAGGATATTCCGTGTATTTTCATCATTTTACCTGATTTCCAGGTGGAGCGCCGTCGGAATCCTGAGCGAGGAGATTTATAACGACCGTGCCAATTGGCACATCGTCGTCGAGCGTAATTGGTCTCGGCACGGAGGTGAAAACAGGTGGAATATCGTTGACGTCCTAGAATTCGAAACAACGAAAGAAAAAATGGGATTATCATTCCATGCGGAGACACTTGCCGGAAGAGCGAAGAAAAGTCATGAAAACGCCAAAATCCTGCTTTTTTCATTTTTCGTAATACACGTTTTGTTTTTTTTTTCTCCAATTACTTGTACGTTGATGATGACGCGCGTGGTGGAGCCCGGCAAGTCGCTCGTGTTCTCCAGAGTTCCGACGATCAAAATGTGCTGGTTGTCCCTCTCGTAATCCAAACCCCGAATTGTTTTGATCACTCCGGTTTTCGAGTCGATGCTAAAGAGCTCGGTGTCGCCTTGCTTTATCACGTAAGTTATTTGCTTCTGCGTGTCGGGATCGTCAGCCTGAGAGAGTAGAGTACAATGAGCCGAAAGAGGCGAGAGAAAAAAAAGTCGCATCGCCGACTTTTTTGGACGCAAAATACGATCGAAAAATTCATCGTATGTGAAAAAAAAAAAATGTTAATAAAGAGAAAAGAAAATTGCGACTCACGACCACTTGGATGACCATGTAATCCTGCACATTTTCTTTGACCTTAGCCTCGTAACTGCTCTGATGAAAAATCGGCACTTCGTCCTCGACGTCCAAAACTTTCACCGTCACGGTCGCCGTCGCCAATCTGTGATCCGGTGCACCGTCCCTCGCGGTTACGACGAATTTATACTCCTGCGTGTCACGGAAGAACGGAAATAAAAATTGGCGAATGAAAATCGTCGAGGCGAAGGAGAGAGATCGAAACACATCTGACGGGAGTAAGGCACGTAGAGTTTATTTTATTTTGGAATTTAGTTGAATAATTGAATGATTTTTTGTAATAATAATAATAATAATAATAATAGGGATAGTAGCAATTATTATTATTATTGCGATTTTTCTCAAGGGATTGATGAGTCAGATTTCGACTAGAAAAATATGCGTATGCTTGGAAATGTTGCAAAAATGAGTGGAAAAAGTGTCAAAGGTGGGTAATGAAATTTGAAAAAAAAGGAAGAAAATGAAGGATTTCGTACGTGATTCTGCTCGTAATCTAGGGCGATTTTCGTGAGCACGTCGCCAGTCTCGGGATCAACGGTGAAGGGAATATCATCGGGGGCGAAGTAAGTGACCTCGGCGTTTATTCCCTCGTCGGCGTCGTCCGCGTGTACGCGGCCGATTAATTTTCGCGCTTCGCCCTCTTTGACGGAGAATTCGTACGGGAGGCCATCGAATTCGGGATTCTTGTCGTTTATGTCGGTTACTCTTATGTTCACCGTTGCCGTACTCGAAAGTCCACCCGTGTCTTCGGCCTTAATCAGCTGTTTGAGAAAAATACAAATTCATCGGTGCAATCGATACTGCGGTGCTCGAAAAACGTCAATCTTTCTCTTCCCTCGTTTTTCATTCATTTTTCAACATCAATCCACCGTCAATCTAGCCAGAGTCAGGTCTGAAGTTTCACATTTTTTTACAGAATCGCACAACATTCTTACATTTCACGTTGAAATTTCCTGAATTATATCATCAGATCTTCCTTCTTTTCACGAGTGTCATAATTTCGAGACGAATATTGACGATAAAAAAAGAAGCTTATTCATGTCGTTGGATATCAATGGTGTCAATTTCAAAATTATACTGTGTACTATAATTGTATTATAAAATAATATATATATCATATATTATATATATTACACATATTATATATATCATATATTATTTATATTATACATATTATATATATCATATATATTATATATATTATATATATTATATATATTATATATATTATACATATTATATATATCATATATATTATATATATTATATATATTATATATATTATACATATTATATATATCATATATATTATATATATTATATATATTATATATGAATATACATGAATATATATATTTGGATATGTTTTTTAAAAATATGAATACATTATGTATATTCGCAGAGTACTCCTATAAGTGCACCGAGATCCGCGTTCGATAAAATGATATACACGAGATTTATCGAAGCGGTATTAAATCAGCCGGCGACTCGCGTAATGAATGGCTCTGCAAGACGATGGGATGCTTGGCGTTTTTTTCCTCTCCGCGTTTCAGGGAGCAAGGGGGTATATTAACCACTTACCAGCTGATACCGCGTCAAGTCTTCCCTGTCCAACTTCCTTATAACGGTTATAACGCCTGACTTGTCACCGATCGAGAATTGCCTCAAGTCGTTGCCCGAAACAATCGAGTAAGAGACGGGATCGTTTTCCGGATCGATGGCCTGACGACGTCACGTCCAGGGAAAAAAAAATGGGATAAAACGGCGATGAGCGTTTCTCTTCAATTTGAGTCGACGAATTCAAGTTCTTAAAGTTTTTTTTGTCGACAAATAATTGTGCAATTATTCACGGAATTTATATGAATTTTCGATACATACGTATAAATTTTTATAACAAAAGTATACATCTTTGAAGAAAAAGTCGCTCGCGCAAAGAAAATGCAAGTGCATACGAGAAAAATGAGTATAATCACGTGTATTCCGGAACGGATTTTTTTTAATGGAAAAAGCATTTAACAAAGTCGTATTAATTTGGATTATACGCAATCACGCTAGTTACGCGTTTGCACAATTTAATTCGACTGGTGGTCGAATCGAGATAATCATTTGTTACGTCAGATTAATATTTTTGTGATAGAAATAAACTTTTTGTGTTTAAAAAATTCCTAAAGACGTTATCTTGGATTTTAAGAGGCTGGGAAAGTGGTGTACTCACGGTGATGGTCGCGACGGTCGAGTTTATCGAAGCTCCCTCACTGACTTGCACCTCGTGAACGTTTTGCTGAAACACCGGACTTTTCGTGTTTGGTCCCGGTATGACGTTGACCTCGACGATCGTCTGCGAATATTTGCCACCGTTGTCGGTCGCCTGTACCGTTATGCTGTACTGTTCTCCGGCGTTTAATTTACCGACCGACTCGATGAGCCCGCTTTTCGCATCGATTTTGAATTTTTGCAAGCCATTGTTCGAGACGTGATAAATACTGTACGTTATCTCTGCGTTTTCACCCTCGTCGTTGTCGGTCGCTTCGACCTTGGAACACACAACACGGGGTGAACAAAAAGTAAAGTCTCCAACGCATCCGGAAACAAGTTTTATCAATTGAATATTGCGTTTTTATTATTATTATTATGATTTTTTTTTTCGTCAATATTTGTTTAATTTTGTCACGGAGGATGTTGGGCTTTTTACACGATTTTTCGTAATACGGACGTTTTGCTTCTATTACGATATGAAAAATGTTAAAAATAAATCGTCAAAGAAGCTCGGAGAACTTTTTTTCGTTGCGCGTTTAATGAATTCGTTCATTCTTCAAAATACACTCGAATTCTCGTCGAAATTTACGGGGTGTTTTGAATTCCCATTTTGTACTCTATGAGAACTTCAGGAATGACGAAGCCATTTTGCTGCATGTGCAATTTTTCTGTCTTATTTCGAAGAAATTTCCAGAATAATGAAAAAATTCGGGAGCATCGTAAAGAATGCTGAAAGTAATTTAATGACGCAGGAAATCATAGTTATACGAAAATATCTCCGGACTTTCTTAACGTTTTTCCTACAATACGTTGATAACTTTTTTATTATCATTATCATTATCTTATTATGATTTACGTGTAATTACGTGTAATTTGTAAAATATTACTAATTACTAAAATGAGTAATTAACCGTGCCTCTCGTAAATCCTTAAGGGTGCAAACGAGATATTTCTTTAACGCGAATTTCACAATTAAAATCGAACAAAGTACCGTCGTGTCAGCATGAAGAACGGAATGAATGAGACATTTTTTAAATATATATTGTATCGTACGATGAAAAAATATTTGCGAGATAAATATTGGTGACAGGAAAATTTCGTTACCTTGATCACTTCTCGCCTTGTCTCACCGGCTTGCACGGTGATAGGAGGGTTCATTGGCAATTGCGGTGCATTGTCGTTGACGTCGTTGAGCGTGACGACGAACGAGAGAGGCGATGACGCGGCAACGCCAGTTTTTTCACGAGCAACCACCTGAAAACGAAAATGTCCAGGACTCGGTGGATCACGATCGAGATTTTCCTCGTGGACGATCAGAGAGCCGGATTGGTCGATCGAGAAGAAGCTCGTCGTCAGCTCGAAGGTGTAAGACGGTTTTGGATCTTCGGCACCCTGAAAGAGCGAAATAAAAACGTAAGAATAAAATTAATCAGTCAAAGTCAAAATCAGTCAAAATACATTTTCAAAGTTACGCCTTCGAATACTCCAGAATTGTCGGAGCGGTGCAGTCAAATGTTGAGAGAAAACAAAATTTCAGAAACGAAAAGAAAATAGGTACTCTTGAACTTTCGCGAATTTCCTTCTTTTTTTTCAAACACTTTTTTAACAACTTTTCTCGCGCTCGAATTTTGATATTACCGCGATTTTGATTGAATATTTGCCGGATTATATCGTTAAGGGGTTGTTTTCATTTTTAATCATCAGAGAAATGTAGAGACGGACAGGGATGTGAAAAAAGCTTTGAAAAAGAGTGTAAAACAAATGTGCTCTTCCTGCTTTGCAAAATAGAAATGGAAATAATGCTGCAATGCCGAAAGCTACATGCAATGCTTGATTCAGTGGTGTTGTTATAAATGTATTATTTTCATTTTTTTATTCGCCAGAGTGACGCTAAAGGGCAGAGTATTCCGGAGTAATCGTGAAATGTCGAGATAAGAATAAAAATATGAAAATAATGTGAAATGAAAATACTCAAGAAAATGCAAGTCGCTTCATAAGAGGTAGAGAGAGAGAGAGAGAAAGGGGTGGAAAGAATCTTTGCGAAACATTGCAAAATAAACATGTCCTCCGTGCTTTGCGAAATGCAGATGGAAACAATGCCGCAATTTCGAGAAGTAGGCTATCTTATGTATGCAATATCGCGCAAACGATAATTCAGACGAGCAACGAACGTTAGCTCGAATTCAGCACGAGTCTGACCTCGCGGAAAATAACGCCTTTGGCGCGTTTGCGTCTGCGAGGACAAATGCAATTTGGTCTACCTCTTTTTCCTGTTGTTTAAATGTGGAATTTTCCAAATTGGAAAAAAAAAATAGAAACAAAACCAAAAACCCACAATGACGAAAATGTGTCGTGCGATTTTGTTGTTGATCGAACGACTCGTTGATTGACATCCGATTAATTGGATTTTCGTATCGAACGTTCGAAAACGATTGAGAATAAGGCTTTTTTTATCGAGGCAGGAATGAATGTTCGTCGACTCACCAGATCAGCGTCCGAAACTGTCAGTACAATGGGTTTGCCGTTCCTGTCGATGACTTTCGTACCGATTGGTGCGTTCTCGTCGACGTAACCCTCGACTGACGATGCGCTGATAATCGGTGGATTGCTGTCGACCGGTTTGACCGTTATCGCGAGCTTCGCCGTTGCCGAACGTTTACCTTCCGTCATTTCGACCGCCTTTTTTTCGAACAACGAAGAATTGTCAATTGCAACGGTAATTATCGGTAAAACACATCGTAAATTTACGTCATCGTTAAAAATAATTGCCAAGACACTCGAATGATAAACGCGGCAATCGTTGATTTTCGAGCGACTATTTTTGAGATATCGTGAAAAATTGAGTCTAGGAGGTTCACGAATGAATTACGACTCTTTTGTCCGTCGAAAATAAATGCAGAATTCGTTACTTTTGTCATCGAAATACCGTGTGGCGAATTTGTTCAGATTTATCGGTGACCGTCGAGAATTTGAGACTTTTCTCTATTTTTGTTTTCGATCGCTGAAAGCACGAATTTTTCAAAGTCGCGAAAGCGGGTAACGAGAGTTTTAAGGATGAACATTTTGTGATTTTTTTCTCGATAATCGTATTTATTAAAAATTCCGAGGGTTTTTCTACGAGTGAAGAAAACTATAAGCAAGACAGTTGGAATTTTCTGTACCTGGTAGATTCGCGTGAACCTCCTTGAGGAACGTTTTACGAAACCGATAAAATTGAGATAACCCTGTGTGGTTTTTTTTCTGTTTATTGAGAATTCGGTAAATATTTCAAAGTGCTGATTTTCCGAAAAATTGTTACATAATTATTCAGCGGATGGTGAAAGGAGGACGAAGAATTTGAGTAATTGCGTAAATGGCGAAAAATTTGAATTTGGACGTTTTTCTCGTTATTTGGGCAGTTTTTAATGAAAAATCTCAGCCTCCCACGAAGAATTGTTAATTATCGTGACACAACAAAGGGGGAAATGCCGCAAACAAATTCAGGATCATTTTTTGGAAAAACCGCTTTCGAAATATTTACCGAGAATTTTTCGAATGAATTTCACGCACCTTGATGATAATGTCGAATTTTTTTGTCACTGTCGTGTCGACGGGCTTGATCTGCTTGACCGCTCCCGTGGTTGGATTTATTTCGAAGAAATCACGATAATTCGGTGGATTCCCGCTGAGAAATGAATAATGAATAGGTGCGTTGATGCTGTCCATATCGATTGCCTGTATTTTCTCGGGTTTTATATCGAGAATACCGTACAGCACACCGCTGGGTACCTAAAATTCGAATACACATCGTCGCGATGTACAAAACATACAGGCTATCGCAAAAATCGATATTAATCGTTTAAAGTCCGATCGCGGATGAAATTTCGAGTCGAAATGTATTTTGGTTTTTTTTTATGCGACCAAAATCCAACGAGTTGAGAATCGCCAAAGTTTGAGGCAATCGGAGGCAAAAAGTGCTGAAAAAACACTTTTCGACCTGGAATTTTATCGTCAACGTTTCATTTTTGAGCAACTTTTTTTTTGTTTTGTCCAAGCTGAAAAACACGCGAAAATGTCATCTTTTTCTACCCAACGCTCTCTCGTCAGATATCAAAGCGATAATTCTATAACTTTTTGCGAAAAATAACCAGAAAACTAATCATTTCAAAATCCCGCAATACGCAATAGCAAAAATAATAAATTTTTTCAATAAAAAAAAAATTTTAATACTAGTTTCATGTTTACCGTTTTTCGGGATTTTTTACTCGTGGCTACAGAGTCCTTGGGTAATTTTTTTTTTCAAAATTCAGCAAATTGTTCAAAAGTTTCATATTTCTCAATCGTCATCCTTCATTTTCGACAGTAATCACGTGCAAATCGACGAGTTACTTACGAACGTCGAGTACTCGGGATTGGTGCAAGCACCGTCGAGCAAAATGCAGCCTTGATAGATAAACGACGGATCCTGATCGTCGTCATCTTTGATGTTAACCGTAAGGGTTGCCGTCGAGGTAAATCTCTCCGATGTGTTTCTAGCGCGATCCTAAAAATAAAAAAATAAAAAAATAAAATAAGAAAAAAAAACACAATACAAGTTTTTCATACATCGTTGAATGCCCGGATTTGCGAAAAATAAAAGATAAATCGGTACGATCGTAACATCGACGAGAGATACACTTGAAATTCCGATAAACTTCAGGCAGAAGCACGAGGGAAGAAAAAAAGTCTCTCCCTTTTCGCACGATTCAATTATTACGGCGCAAATGAAATTCTCATTTTAATCGAGCGATAAAATATAAATAGACGAATTTCGATCTTCGTGCATGAACGTTCGTTCGTTACGAGGCTGCTGTTGTGCGATAAACGACCGGAACCATTACGCGAAGCGTGCAATTCTTTTCGTATTACGTGCAACTATATATCCTCGAATTGGATAATATTCAATATCGCGAATTTTCTTTTTCTCTCCATCCAACATTTTTCGTCCCCCTGTCATTATTATGGCTAATAATATGATTGAGCGGTGAAATAAAAAGATCGTAAAGCCTGCTGGAACGCCAAAGGGGCACTCGCTGCGGGCTTTCGCTGGTTATTGTTTATTTTTTCGAGTCCGGGAACATTTTTCCGCGTGTCTCGAGACTGAGAGTGCACACGCGTTGAATTTTCCATTACGAGTCAATCGTACTCGTAGACGAGGTTGTTCGAGACGACGAGCATCGCTCTGTATAATTCTATATTATTTTCGTACCCCATCGGACAAACCGCGAGTTAAACCCGATCATCCCCACGCTCGTATTAAAGCTCGGAGCTTTAATACCGCCGTCGGAGATCGACCATTCGGCAAAATGTTGTTCGATGGCAATTTATTTTTCGTCTTTTTTGTGCTCGCCCTTCTTTTAAGCTTCCAGTGACACATTGAGCCAGTGTGAAAGCGAGAATAGGTATCGGCGAGTGATAAACAATCGAGATTCTCATACATTATCTCCTCTCAACATTCCGTTTGATTTTTTCTACCCCTCGGACCTCAATATTCATTTAATCGTAAAAAAACGAATGTGTAAAACCTTTTGCAGCCTCGTTGAAGCCCCGAGAGATTTTCTGCCGAGAAGAATTGGCAATTTCTCACGAATGATACAAAATGAATGCAATTTCATGTCTCCATTTTTGACAGGGAACCGATCACGATAATCACGAGCAGTTTTTTCGTATTTTTTGATAATCACATCGTAGAGGATAAAATGGTGAGGATTAAATGACATAATATACCGTAATTACGAAATTTCGTTTCTATATTTAAAAAATCGTGTCCCCGCTGGCGTCTGACATTAGGAATGATTTTTCCGTCCTTGTCCTTGATTTTCAATCCTTGAAGAGGATTATAACGGTCAATATCTATCTCCTCCCAGTTGCAGCTGCACCCGCCAGCTGTAGAGGCCTTGATTCAATGCAAAATCGATCAGAACGCAGCGAAGCGATATTCTCTATGATTATACGTATACCCTTGTGTTCATCCCTCATCTGATTTATCGATACAAGTGCAAGATGAGTACGACGATGATACCTTGATGATTTCGTCCGATCCGACTGTATCCCCGAAACGGTATCGTACATTTCCAAACATATGACACAGATAAGAACATCTGATGATAATAACAACGAGAAAGACAGCAACAATAATGATTATTATTACGGCTCGTATTTCATTGGGATTTTAAAATAAAATTGACAAATATAGAAGACTGGACCCTCGATTTCAATTGCTACATTTTTATTTTCGATACACACCGCAAAGTGCTTTCACCCACGGATCTCAGTGTCATTCTAATCTTGATCGATTGGAACTTTATTGCTAATTACCATTAGGAGTGCACACTCCGAGATTTGGCGGAGTACACGTGACAGAGAGTAAGTTATGGATGTAAAGAGGGATAAACATTTATATATATAATATAGTCTGATGATAAATTGCATTATCGTACTGTCTCCGACGATACGACGAATTGCTCTCGACACAGCAGCGTCAGGAGAGACTACGCGATTCTCTCGAGGATTTGTCGTAACGCTGTGCGAGCAAGATATGCTGGGAAGCAGTCGCGTAGGAGGATGAAAAACGTGCAAAATCAGTGGAAAAATCGATGAAAATCGCCGAGTCGATGACGCAACTTTCAGACGGTGTATCGAGGGTCGAAAAGGAACTTGTCGAAATTTTAGCGCGGTTAAAAAAAATCGTGATATCTTCTTGTTGGTTCTTCCGCACTCTGATGTTGAAAAATTGTAATTAAAGTTTACGAAAATACGGATAATCAAGAGGACTGAGAGGATTTATGTTTAACAACGTTGGATAAATCTTTGAAACTGTATCTGAATCCGCTCGACTTTGATAAATCTCGAGATACTCGTTGTATATATTTACGACGACTCGCACAGTTTTCAGAAGATGAATTCAGATGAATTCGGATGATAAGAAGATTAAGAAGCGGATTTGAGCGAGATTCGCACGATAACTGTCCCTCCCGAGGAGTTTAAAGAAGATGGACAGGGTTGAGCTGTCTCCGAATCATGCGCGAATTTGATTTTTTTCGACGAATCGGAGAAAAAAATCGTACGAATATGAACTGCGATTAGAAATCGAAGAAAAGTCAATCGGAATTGTTTTTACGTGCGATTAATTGATCATCCTTTATTATCACGGGAATTATTTTTCTCGACAACTCGAGATTATGAAGAAAAAAAACGAACAAAGATTCGTAACGATGAAATTTATTGCACATCGTGTGATTTTTATTTTTTATCACGCGAATATGTATTTTTTTCAGATCTTCCTCCTTGTGGTTGCTCTTCGAGCGTTTGTTGAGCTGCGTATTACGTGCATCAAGAGAGTAACCAGCTGATCGCGCGATGATACGTTAGGCTAAAAATACCCAATTGAATTATCGGCGTGCGAAACTTACCGTGGTGGATTCGACGCTCCCGTTAATTTCTCGATCGATATTCGTCAGTGCCAGCGACAGTGAAAGCAGTAATCTTCTCAAAAGTCGCAGCACTCCTATTCTACGAGGCCCAATGGCGTCGTTGCGCCATGGGAAAGTGTTCAACGCGGTTGACATTCGTACGTCGAATCGAAGCCTCGAAAAAGTTTGCCGATTTTTTGATCGGTTATAGCTTCGACGACAAATCTGCCGAAATGTTGGTTGGAAACGTAAAAACACGCGAAAAATGGTTTTTTTCAAAATGTTCAAAAATGCCCCAGTTTTGAATGAATCTAAAGCAAATGATTATCGATGGATTTGACAAAGATGATCGTAACGCGTTTTATTCTACAAATTTAACTCGCGAGGGTCAACTTTTTCCTCAAATTTCAAGTTTCTCCATTGTTTTGTCGTCCATGGAAGGTGTCTCGGAGCTCGATGTTGAAATTTTTGCAAAAAACATATTAGTCCCGGTATTTGTTCCTCAGCATCCCTGTCTTCAATGCTACAGCGTGTTTTATAGTTTATCAATTTCTCAGCATCTTCTCCGAGTGAGATTTTATCGTAAGTAAAACGATGGCCCATGATTCCGCGCGGGCTACGAAAAACGGGAGTCGGTGACAACGCGGAAAATATTTTGCGAGATGCCGAGGTCCAGCCGCACAGCGGAGGGCACGGAAAAGCTTTATAAGGAAGAAAAAAATGTGTTTTTCCCGCGTTTTAAAACGGGTCGATGTTGCAAACGTCGTGCGGACGGTGCGTACATGAGAAACACGGTAACGTTTGAAGTACAGAAGGGAACACGTTGACGGGATAAAGAAATTCGCGTGGAGCCTGCTCGGACTCGCGGAGTCTTGTTCGTCCGAGCGCGTGAGAAAAATCTCTCGAGATACGCGCGGCGCGAGCGATCCGATAGCTCGTTGGCTGTCGACCCGCTCGTGTCCGCGATCTCTTGGAAAGTACCGTTTCTCACGTATACACACGTGGGTAGCGTTAAAATGGAAAAAAAAAAAAAAACACGAAAAATCTTCGGTATTCCGTATCCTTTTGATAAAATTCTGAAATAATTATCGAGGCTGAAGATCCGATATCTGACGGTATACATACATTCTTTTTTTGAGCAAACGTTCCGAAACGGTAATAATCGACGATTTTATCAAAACTTTCCGCACTCAAAGACGCTCCGGAGCGTTACTTTTTCTCGATATTTTGGTGCATTCCACGTTCGTGAATGAAAGTGATGCGAAAAACTGACCGTGACGAGGAAATTTACGAAAAAAAACGTCGGTTCGTCATCCATTCACTGAGCAATCGACGATATTTTAACGACAGATTATGCAACCGGCTTATCTTTGTGCGTTCTTAATTGTAAAATAAATTCACAGAAATCACTCGAGTCTTTTTTTTTATCGGCGATACGACGAGGTTTTGCGTTTCCGAGTGATTCAGCTCAATTTTCGTTCGACTCCAGGAAGATCGAAAATGTAAAAAAAAAATGAAAATGTAGAATCATGATTTATTCACGAAAGAGGAACGAAAGTATGTTTATTTTCAAAGACGGTTGGAAATTTTTATCGGCAATGCGAGACAAGGGTTTGCATAACGACTCGAAGTGATTTACGATTGAATCGAGGAATAATGTCGAGAAGAAAAAAAGGGTTTGTCATTCGCAGACTGAAGAAAACAAAAGTATTTTAACGACTAAAGATGGCTGAGTTTTTTTTATGTTTTTTTTTTCTTTTAATTCCAGAAAAGGTATCAAAGACGCTCGGACATTTTTCTATCGGTGATGCGAGAAAATTTTGCATAAAGTATTTTTTGAATATTTTAAAGTGATTGTGGGTGATTTTTAATCGAACGGATCGTAAAGTGTCCACATTACGATGTGTTTTGTTGCAGCCAATTTTTGTACGTATATTCGTAAGTGTACGACATTTGGGTATTTTTATATCCCATCAATGGTATTTGCTCGTAAAATCAGTCTACACGCGAACACGAAATATAACGATTTGGAATTAATAATAACCGATAATGACGCGAGAACGTCTCGTGATTCTCGTACTACCGTTTGATCGAATAAAAATGTTCACAGTCCACACGCTTCGGTAATAAAACGCGAGGCTTCAACGACGCTCATCGAGGGTGCTTCTCGAACTGAATCTGCGCTGAAACGCGATTTCAGACGGATCACAATGATTTTCCTGTTTCGTATACAGTGTAAGAAGGATGAACAAAGAAAAACTAAACATTCTCTTGTCACGAAAGAAAAAGATAAGATAATAAAGAGATAAATGAGTTTTTCCTGCTTGTGGAGGTACCGAAAATCATATCAGGAAGAACAACAATCAACAGCTGAGATTTTCATGAATAAATGAGTAATTATGAATTGATCGTAATATAAGATTAAAGTAATTGAGGAAAAAGAAAAATTATATTTTCGATCGGAAGAACGCTTTCTCGGGAGCCTCGTGATATTTACTCAATTTACAAATAATGAAATTTTTAGCAATTAATTTTTAAGCAAATAATCTGTCGAATGTACGACAAATTTGGTGAACAAATTCGTTTCTCTTTCACCGATATTTTTCCATAAAATTGATGTAGTTTCGAGTCCTCGTGGCACAGCTGGCTTCTCCGAATTAAAAAAAACAATGAAATTTCTGTAGACGATAATAATTTGTTCGAGAAAAATTATTTGTGGAAAAAAATCGTTTTTTACGATTTGCAAAAATGAATTATACGCTTAAGAGGGGCCTCAGAATCAAGTTTGTTTTGCATACTCGTGTCACGCTGCAAAAGACAAGAGCTTTGACTCAGCGCGGAAATTTATCTTTATCTGCTTGTGACGCGATTCGGCGCGTTGTTATTATATCTTTTTTTACTCCGTCGCGCACATAACTTGGACATTTCTACGTGCAGATTGCTCAATGCGTCGAAGGTGCATTGCAAAGCGTTTTGGACTGCTCGAAACGAGCTGATTCGACGTTCCCTCGTGTCTTACAATGGGCATTACGCTGTATTTTTTCTGTAAACTATTTCTTTTTTTTTTCGCATTTGTAATGACACAATTAAAACGATACGACGACAAGTGTTCGATTTCGAAATGAATTTTTTTGCGATCGCGGAAAAAACTAACGCGATTCTTCCAAAAGTGGGTTAATTTCGCAAAAAAGAGAACTTGGGATGTATTTTGTTCAAGAATGATTTAGACGTAAAGTCCCGATTAAATTAGTCGTACAGGAGAAGCAGCTGATTTCGGATAATAATAATATCGAAAAGTTATTCGAAAAATTCGAAGGAAAATTATTTTATTTTCGTACGAAATAAATTTACATCAATTCATCCTCCAAAGTGCATAAGAATTTTTTTCTGAATTTTATCCACTGCTCCGAAACTTTGCTTTGAAAATTTTGAAAAATTTATTTAAGAACGTACAAATCGGATTTGGAAAAAATGAATTTTACAGAAGATACCAAGCACGTTGATTTTGCTGTAAGAATAATAATAATAATAATATCGAGATATCAGTAACAAACTTTGTGTTGTAAAGTATTATGTCAACAGTTTGTAAATAACAATAAAACCTGTTGTGAACATATTTTCTCGGATTTTTATCATTTTATTTATTCATTTTTTATTATCTTATCCACTCGGTGTTTTTTTACAACTTGATTTTGTTTTCATCGTCGTTTATTTTTTTATCTCGACGGTGGTGGGGAAAAGTTCCGCCAATTAATTTCTTCAGAACGTCTCAAACAGACTTTTAGAAAAAAATACTGTGTGAGCCAATTTTTCGTGAAAAACGAGAGCACGTTGAATATTCATGAGCAACACGCAGAACAAGTACCGGAGAGGAATGCCAAGTGCGCCATCTCTTGCAGAGCAAAGGGAAAAAAATGGCTCCCTTGGAATTTGAGATAAAATATGTCTATTTTTGCAAAATCCTCCCATTGGATGTTATTTCTTCTCCCGAAAAAAAAAAACGAAATTGTGCAATTAAACATCGTCAAAATCGAGTATACTCCAAAGAATGCGGTGAAAAAAAGAAAATTACGAAAACGGGGACATGAGATTTCGAGCTGAAAAAATAATGGTCGAAGAAATGGAGGGAAAAATCGTCGATTGAGTCACAAGGCAGGCAAAAAAAAGGTTGAAAGTAAAATATGTCATAAAAAATAAACGAGAGTCGTAACGGTGTATGCAAATATTCCGACTGGCTGGCATATGCGAGCACTCGAGTTTCCGATGTGCCAAGCATTTTCTGCATATCGAGCGGACTGAAGAAACGAGCTTGAACGGTTTCCACTGTACGGTGGAGAGCACCGAAGGAAAATGAACAAAATAAAATAAAATAAATAAAAGCAATCAAGCGGAAAATAAAAATACGATGAGGAGGGTTGAAAATAAGCTGAAGAGAGAACGGTAAGAGAAGGAGAGAGGAGAAAAATAAAGACTGCGAGAACAGTCACATCTCTAGGATTTCTCAATAAGGTATCCAGCATCTCGGCTGGAGAAAACAGCATCTGTATCTTTATTATACGTGGCTGTAAACTCTCGTCGAACACGAAAAACTCAGTATGTACCTTGCCACAAAGTTTCTCGACATCGTGCCATGAAATTCTGTGCTATTCTCTTCGAGAGCAAAATGCTCTTTCGCATCATCGGGCTATCGAATATCTCGAGGGTCAAAGGCTCACACATATGTAGATATTTCATGATGTTTCACCATTTTTCGATCTACCAAACAATTTCAAAAGTTTCTTTTACACGAAACAAGACGTCGTCTTGAATCTTGTCACTCAATTTTCGTGTTTTCCGAAAATCAAGAGCCAAAGTGTATCTTCCCTGCGAATAACGTGGGAAAAACAAGCAGAACGTGTTTGGAATTCGATTATTCGACAGCGACGAGTCTCGCGAGAAAACGCGTGACGTGTTTTTGTGGGAAATGAACCGCTCTACAAAAAAGGTCCTCAGTGGTAATGCCGGAAAACCAATGGTTGTGGAGTTACAGCTGCTCAAAGTTCGAGTGACGATTGTTTTTTTTTTCCGATGTTGCAGCGAAATAATCGCTTTTATGGAAAAAAAACTTGACAAGATTTTTTTAGAAACAGTTTCGACGTTGATTTTTTTTCGAAATTGTTGTCGAAAACAAAAGAAAATCTTGTATTATTTTTTTAAACCACCCCAATATTACACGCGAAACACCGGAGAGAATAAAGTGGGCAAACACTTTGCCATTCACGTGATATTTTTTTCGATATTTTATTCGTCAGATTTGGCACTCGTGTTTGCCGAGAACGTCGACAAATTCGAGGTCCGTCTCGAGGATACGACACGCTAAATACTCGTACGCAGTGTATCGAGAAATTATCTCGCCGTTCTAGTTTAGCGATTAAAAAAACCAGCATTTAAACGAGCATTTAAAAAGAAAAGGCAACGTGTACGTTCAGAGAGAACCAAAGTGTCTTTTTCCGTCGTAAAAATTATCGTACGAGTTTTGCACTTTCAAATTTCGCAGTAAAGAATCTTCGGACGATGCAACATTTTTTCCCAATTTTTTTAAAATCATAACAGCAATGTAACGTGAAATTTAAAATGTCACGTCTTCTCATAAAGCAGAAGAGGAGATGCAAACTATTACGTGACTGTACGAGTGTCTTTTTCTTTTATCACGCGAAATTTATCGTACCTCTGGTATTCTTTTATACAACATTTTTTCAGGCTTCCCTTTTTAACAAGAGATGCAGATTTTTTTCTCGATCGCAATGTAATACGATGAAACTTTAGCACCGAACGAGGCAACGAAAATCCGAATTTCCTCGGTTTTTCACATTTAAATTTCCCGAATTTTCGCGATATATATTTTCTCCTCCTTTCGCGAGCGTCGTAGCTTCGTAAAATCGAACAACAATATTTGGCCAATCGTGGAAAATCGACGATAAAAAACGAGTTTATCGCACGTTTCGTTGGATACCAACCACGCAAACTTTGGAGTCGTACAAGTTTCACAGTTTCCTGATAATCTGGGCACAATTTTCTCTGTTTTTTCAACCGATATTCTAGAAACTGCAGTTATTGTCTGAGAACGTTACGAGCGTGCTCAGGAGGACCAAGATCGTTGTACTATTTGTTGTACATACACAGGAACATTACGACAGCGAGAGAGAGAGAGAGAGAGAGCAAGAGTAAAAAGCAAAGTACAAGAGCCACGTAATAGCCCCCGTTCGATGCCAAAGCTGAAACGAGATATGCGAACACCCTCTCGGGTTTGTTATATATTTATGCTCCTGGGTGTGTAATTTTGTCATTTTTTTCCATCGCCTTTTAGCGGCAAACGGAAAGGTCAGGCTCGCAAAATGCCTCTCGCACTAAACCGTCAAGAAAGTACACGTGTTTTTCGAAGCAGCCAATTATTAGTTCCGTCGATCAAACGCGCGAATAAACGACACACCTTTTTCATCGATATTTTTCAAAATAATTCCGAAAACAATTAAATAATTCAAACGTTACTTTGTTCTCCTCCATTGGATGACATTTTTGAGAATAATTATTCAATTTTCGTTTTGAATTACCAAGTTCGATGTTTTTTACGCAGAAAACCCTTCCCGCGATAATTCTTTTTCGTGATAATATTTTTTGTCTCTTTTTCTTTTATGTACGCAGCATAAATTCGAGTTTGATCGGATAAAAAAAAAATTCGCGGTCAAGAGGGCATTTCGCCATAAATTTGTAAGGTTCACTCACCGAGGCGAGAATCGTGACGAGATAACGCTGAGTTCTCTCGAAATCGAGGGTACGATTGACGGTGACTTGTCCCTGATGAGGAAGATTTATGCTGAAGTAGCCATAACCATCGGCGGTTGTGATTCTGTTTCGGCCGATTCCATTTCCGGTACCGATGCCCGTGCCGTCACCGGGTGCTATGGAATACTCGACGAGGCCGTTGACACCGGCGTCAGCGTCGATCGCCACGACATTTTGAAATATCGTCGATCCTACCGGAGTCAACTAAAATTTCGAAAAAAAAAACGAAAAAAAACATCATAATAATAACTTAAAAAAAACGAAGAAACATCGTTAGTCGAGAATCAGCATGCGATTTTTTAAATTAATACACAACGCCTGTAAATAAAAAAAAAAAAAAAACAAAAGTGGAGTTATTTTTTTCACATTTTTTCAAATTTTTCTAGGTTATTTGCAAAATTGTCTCTGCAACGTCGTTTCGACGATGGAAATTTCGATAAGACGCGATTTATTCTTATTAAACTTCGAGGCACGATCGTATATACGCAGATCGTTTCGGTGAATCTCAGATGGCGCTATTATACACATGCTAAAATCGATCGAGGTCGAGCAAAAAGTTGATCTACGATGATCAGAGTCGTGTTTTCTTTTTCTTCGCAAAAAGACGTTATCCTCAGTTTTGCATTATTCACATGACGGCTGCGATGTGCGTTGGTGACACGCGTCCATCTCGCATGCTCGCGCAAGATGGAGTAATCGAAGAGAGAGAGAGAGAGAGAGGGATGAGAAGAAAAGGGATTTCTTCGACTCTGTGAATTCTCGAATCGTCGTAGACTTGACGATGTGCCAAGAAACCGGTATTTACTGGTTCAACATACGTGTTTTGCGGTATTGAATGTACGTATATTAGGGTGACCCATTTTGACGGACTATTTTTCGAAAAAATTTAAAAAAAACGAAAATACGTTAGTGTTTTTAACTTTATGAGTCCTGGAAAAAGGTTCGAGGAATGAAACATGTTTAAAGGGTCGCTGGAGAATTTTTAAAATTCCGAAAATGGGCAAAATTCGAAGTTTCTTTCTTTTCCAATTGTTTTTTTCTTCCACCGGCAACGATTTTAAATATTTGCATTTTGACATGAAATTTCTACGATATCTTTCGTTTCGAGCGACTCGTGAAAAACGTTTGCTCCCCCAAATTTTTTCGACCGCCCAACGAAAAGGCTGACAAGTTTTAAAACTCGAGGATGAAAAATAGTCTGTCAAAATGGGTCACCCTAATGCACGTAGAAGCGATCGCGGATGCTTTTGTAACGGTCAGTGAAAGCCGCGGAAATCATCGTTTGTGTCGCGAATCGCCAGGGACAACTTTTACACGTGCCACACGTGGGGAATGAGCAGAATCTTAAAAAACAAAAGTAAAAGAAAACGAGGAAGCTCGGCTCGATCTGTCCGAGCTCGGATCAGACGCGAGTCTCCTCCGCGGTGGATCCTGCGGCGATCGAGACTACCCGCGGAGCAATTAAATCGTCGAGTTGCCCAGGACGAGGTTGGATAACGCGACGGTCGAGGAAGGTCGAGTGAAAGAATGATTAAAAATGGAAACGTCGTCAGAGTTTTTCTCTCGCAGGCGACGCGTAATTGGTGCGACAATCAAAGACGGGATATTCGCAGCGTCTTGACGGTACAGCGAAAACGCAGTGTCTTCAAGCACGAAGACGGTAAAACACGAAAAAGACAGCATCCCGCTCGAACGATCATGAACCGAACAGTTTTTCGGACGAGTTTTCCGAATTTTCAAACACGAAGATCGTGGACCGATAATTTTTGTGGACATTTTTTGTTTTTCTCAGTTTTATCCGCGGCAACTTCGCGTACCGGAGATGATCGTTGGAGCAGTTTGGAAATCGGATTTCAAATCGCGTCCATGAGGCTGGGGAAAAATCTCGCGGGAGTGCGAACACTCGGTCGCGGATGCGAGTGGACCTTGGAGTGCATCTTTCGCAAATTGACGAACCATCGCGGTGTGCAGAGGGAGAGAGAGGAGGAAATAATGGAGTAAAGATCTCGAAAAGCCTCGAGGGTTTATTCATCATCGCTTGCCTCCTTATATCCAATCGATAATCACCGTAATAATCACTGTAAAACTTACGAGACTCGTTCGAGTCTCTCGACTCTTCCGTTCCGTCGAAAAACGACAAACGCGATGGATGCTACGCGCCGAGTGAAAAAATGAGAGCAATGCCGGGAGGCAATTTGACGAAGAGCGCAAAGATAATGAAAAGCGCCATTTTTATCGATACTTTTATATCATCGACGAGATTGAAGGATCAATGCGGTTTTTACACTCGGAGATGAATTTTTCTGTCGCGGTTTCGGCAAATTTTTCCTCGTTTTGCGAATTCTCGTCGGACTTTGCGACGCGAAAACTCACCTCTGGTACCGTCGTCTCGTAGGGCGTATTGATGAACTTTGGCGCATTGTCGTTGATGTCTGAGACGCGAACGATAACCGGTATGATGCGCTTTTTGTTCGTCGATTTGATGGTGCAAGACAACTGAAAATAAAAATATCGAGAGGTTGTCCTCAAAGTGCGTTTTAACCCCAAGGGACCAAAGTTTTTTTGATCGTACGTTTATCTGCCAAACGTAATTTTTCAAAAATTTTCGTCACAGTTCCGATATTCGAGGAATATCCATGAGCGTAAAACTTTCAACTGCTGGTACACTCATTTGCGAAGAGTCATTGAAACGAATGAAACTTTTGGAGCAAATAAAAAAGAAGGATTTTTACATCAAAGGCAGTTTTCATGAATTTTAATTACACAGCTTTTTTATTTGAGAATCAAACATTCGATTTTCATTATTTCAAAAAAAAATATTGCAAATTCTCGATTTTATTCCCGCCGGTATGAATTCGTAGATTCATATTGGCAGGCTTTGGAAAAAAGCTGCGAGATTGTGGAAAAGTTCGTAATTTTGCCACCCAAAAGACGTACGGTTGTGATTCTCGGTGTTTCAATCGTTGCGATTGCATTTTTTTGTGTCAAAATGGAGCAGCAAAAAAAAAAACGTTTAGAAATGGGATTCGTATGCGAAAACCGAAAAGCGTCAAGATTAATGAGATTCCTTTGGATTGGAAGAGAGTAAACCGTTAGACGAGACAAAATACAGCAGGAGAGAGGTTTCCCCATGAGAGAAGACGCATTCGCATTTATGTTTTGCTCTGAATGCTTTAAGGAGATATGTACAGACATAGTATGTACACGTTCAGTTCACCGTTTCGCCGAGATGGCAAGGAATGCAATTTTTCTCGTTAGAACGATAAAACGAAACGTTCAAGTTCCACGTGCGTCTTTTTACCGCGATCTTGGCTGTCAATTACATAAGGATTTGATTAACAATCCTTTACTTTCCACTCTGTGCGATAATTAAAATTTTCAAGCTCCATCGAGGTTTCCCATTTTGTTTCAAAGTGAAAAAGTAAAAAATATGACAAGTTTAATCGATATTGGCATCGGTGAATTTGGTGAATGAATTTTCGAAAAGCCAAATTAATTCAATCGTCGATAGTTTTGAGAGTGAATTTGTATTTTTATTTTGAAAAAGGGTAAAAAGAAAAATTTGTCGTTATTCGCTCACCTGGAAAACAACGTGTGAAAGATTCTCACTGTCCCTGTCCAGTGGTTGCAGGAGCCTGAGTTTTTTCCCCTCGAGCGTGAACAGCGGCGATTTCCCGGGAAAAACCAATTCGAGAGTCGTCTCGTTGTAAGGATCACCCGTTACCGGAAGTTCCTCGGGCACGGTGGATTGATCGAACGCTGAAGAAATTTTGACGCGATTATGACCTCAAATTATATTTATGAAAGTGACGTTGACAAAAATGTATCGTTTTTTGTTTTTGAGAAACGTTTTTTGATCCCACTCTCTATAAAAAATACCACAAGAACATCAAAGATTTTCAAAAACTATGGAAATGTCCACGTGGTGAATCTCTCGGACTCCCCGGAGGTTTACCAACGTGCAGGTTTCACACTGTTGCTCTATATACGTATGCACATCTTACATCTCCATAAAAAAACAAAAATATGTCACACGACTACCCTCGGCATTGTCTAAAAGAGTTTTCTTTTGATTAGGTTTTTTTGTAAGAAAATTTGATTAGCTAACCGGATTCATTCGAAGGCTAATGAAATTTCCGAAAAGGCTTTCTTTTTCATTTTTTACAATCGGCGGTCTTGCACCGGAGGTCCACAAAAATGAGGATGTTCATCCATAAAAATTCAAACGGAGGCTGCAGACGATAATAATGATGATCGAATAATGAGTTTATCGGCGTTCGTTGATGCGCGCGAACCGAGGGACTCTACAAGTTACGCCAAGATTATCATCGAGAGTTAACAAATGATGGCCGTTGGACGGGGTGGTCCGAGAGTTCACGAGCATCTCGGGTACGTTGGAACTGGATGCATTAGATCGTACGGAGGTACCGCGATACGCGTGCATCATGTGTCTCATTGCACATATCAGCGTGTACATACACTATAAAGGAAAAGATAAATGAGGAGGTACGCGCAAAAAGAGGAACTCGTCGATGTCCATTAAACTTTGTTCCCATTTTATACACACGTACGTTCGTTACGTATACATACACAGGGTGTCCTCGAACCCGAAGTTCATCACTCTAGATCGAAAGCCTGACGAAATTCCGAGTCGAAACGTCTTTTGGTATTTCTCGATACGACCAAAATCTGACGAGCTATCGATCGTCAAAGTTGGAGCGAATCGTGCGCGCGCGCTTCCCTCTCTCCGCAGCGATCGCCGCGTGCCCATTGGCCGAACTACGATGATCGATAACTCCACAGGCGTTCGTCGGATTAAAAAATCCTCGTAGACTTTTCGACTCGGAATTTCATGACCGATTTACCTGTTTACTTCATGTACAACAAATTTTGGGACACCCTGTATGTGTACGTAGCTCACGATGTAAGATTAATGTGTGAATTAATATATCTGTATATTGCTGTATTCATATGGCTGGCATTGAGGCTGCTGGCGGCATGGAAAATTACTTCCTGATGCGGTGAATGCTCTCACCGCGAAGCCTCATCGGTACCGGATAATTGATGTTACCCTTTATGAACTGGGGCGACTTGCACATGCAGTGGCGAACCAGCGAGAGATCAGAGAATGAAACATATGTACATACCGTCTATATATGATCAGTGAATATTGTGACAGAAATGCGTACAGCGCAACTCGTTAGTGACATTATATAGAGGCGCGTGTCTAATTAGCTCCTGTGTTCTAGCCTCCATATGGCGTACTTTATTATTAATAAAGGTTTTCCCGAGTTTCATACGCGTATGGCCAACGTGGAGAACGGTCGGTCTTGCACGTGCTTTTCATACAGTGTGGGAAGCATAAAAAAATAGCGTTTGAGAATTATTCGAGCATGTTCTGAACTCACAACCCGACGAGAGTCAAACGAAATTTGAATTTCGACCAAAAATTCGGAAGCAACTGAAAAAACGGTATTTCCTCTTTGACAAATGCATTCGTTTCTCGAAAAACGTATAAACGTTTTTTTTTTATGAATTTGGAAACAAATGTATGAAATATTCGGAATTATTGATATTTTCGTCCGATCGAACTTGAGATGAAAAAAATAACATTTTTCAAATTGTTCTCGAATCGTTTCTTTTCTTTTGAAGCAATTTGTTAATCACCTTGCGATATTGTTTTTTTTTCAATTGCAAAAATAGCAAACGCGACGGACTATCGGAGTCATTCGAACGAGAAACTCGAAAAGCGAATTAGTAAAATTGCATCATCAGTCCGGTTTGAGTGCTTATCATGTTGAGCGCCTGAAATTATCGTGGAGAGTCGATAAACAACGTCTCTGAGATTGCAAGATTTTTTCTCGTCCGCCAAGATGATTTTACATAAAGGTATGTACCGGAGAACGCGCGACACTCTTCGAGATCTGCCTTTCTAATCGCATATACAGTTCTTCCCACCTGTTCGTCTTGTCATAAATATTTGCTCATATAAATACACCACACACTATTCGAGACGGAATAAAAATACACTACGTATTTTAAAAATAAATATATACGCCATGCATTTTTATTCTCAAAAACGGGACTCTCAAAATTGAGTACTTCAAAAACGATGGAAAAAAAGGGAAGAAGAACTCACCATTCCCTCGACTCTCCTCGATGTCGAGTATTATGTTCGACTGACCCCTGAGTTCCTCGCACAAGCCTGAAATAAAAAAAGATAACCAAACGTGAAACATCATCTTTCGAGCAGGACCCCCAAATTGAAAAATATTTTTTGCAATACAGGCAATTATGTTCCCATGAAAAAATACATCGAAAATCTCAAAAATTCGATAAACTAAACAAAACACGAGCCGAAAAATCTGAGGATATCAAAAAAGAGATATAAAAAAATCATAATATTTCAGTCAATACCTCGGATCTTGAGGTGCTGACATACGCCCCCGCGTAACACCTTAAAACTCGATAATTTCCGCCAACTTCTCTCTTTTCCATTCTAAATAATCGCAACTCGTGAATTCACGTTGAATGGATTTTTCAATCAACATTATCCAACAAGTGCGTATCGAAAAATTATATAGGTGTGAGAAACAAGAAAAATGAGAAGACGTAGAAAAAAAAAGAAATTAAATGAAAACGTGACACGCGAGTCAATATTTTCACGTCCGAAGGGTGACCAAATTAGCGCAGGTGTTTTGTGACGCTTCGAGACACGATCACGCCAACTTGCGTTTGTTTCCTGTTCTAAACGATTGCAATTTATGATTTATCGCCGCGTTGAGTATGTGTCGGATATTTGAGGCTTATTACAGCGCACAAAAATGCCTATAACTGGTATTAATACGCGTTTTCTCGAAGGCTAATAATTAGATGCATCGCTCCGCGAGGCTCCCACTCTCTGGTGCAAAAGTTGCGGGATAATCAGGATTCACCGTTCATCCGACTCCTAGAGACGTCTCATATTCCCTCTACGAGCCAGCAAGTGCAAATCTCGCGATCATCTCTCGCCGCGTGAGTTCCGATATTATGACGCTTATATACCCGTGCACCTTGTATATCCTGCATATATATCGCATCTATATTACATACACGTGTAACACCGTTGTTCATACGATTTTTTTCGTTCATTTTTTCTTTTTCACCATCGACCAGCTCGACCTTTCTCTTTTAGCACGATGTCTTGCCTCGTGCTAAAATTTTATATTTCATATGGATGCATTATATATACAAATTATACGGTAAATATTTCCTGAATATTTCTCAGGAAGAAAAAAAATTCTCATATATAATAAAAGTAATTACATCACAATAGCAGGCATGCACGTATATAACTGAAATTTGTTTATAAAATCGGAATAGATTTCATGGCAAATTATGAAGATTCTGTGACACTTTGACTCTTTTTTTTCAAATTCATTATTTCGCTATGATTTTTCGCGTAATTGGCAAAGAGTTTCGTGGATAATATGTCAGTGGTGATTTTTCTTATTTTTCAATAATTCGTCACAAATAGACTCGTTCGGGGATCTTGCTGCGACGACTCGGCGACAAAAAAGTTTTCTTCTCTCGCGCCAGGTGCAAGAAACCTGACACACAAGACGCTTTCCGCATCGAGGAAGCGTGAATAAGCGGATTTTTATGAAACCCAAGCGAGGAAACTCGACGGGCTCGCGATTCTCGATGACGGATTACTCATAACGGAATACGAGACGTTTGTTCCTTCGCGAGATGAGGATTATTGAATTTTTCACGATTTTAACGTACTGGAATTGACAGCCCTTTGTAACGAGCATGATTGTTGAGAATCAAAATTGAATATGACCCTTCGACTATAAAAACGATAAGACGATGCTTCGTACAATCCCGAAAAAACCGAAAAGTAATTTTTCTTTTTACTAATTCGTAAATAACTCTGCGATATTGCCATTCCGTGAAATTAACGCGCTTTTTCCTTTCTGTATGATTGATTTCTTTTGCCGATTTTATATCACATGACATTCACCGTGGGTCAACGAATTTTGGATCAATCGAAATGAACCAAATTCCTCGAAACTTTAATCGAACCGACAATTTCGAACGCAAAGTTTAATTGCGTCTTGTTCACCGATCGGATTCGAGCTTGATTACACGAAAAAACCGAAAAAACCGAAAAGTAATTTTTCTTTTTACTAATTTGTAAATAACTCTGCGATATTGCCATTCCGCGAAATTAACGCGCTTTTTCCTTTCTGTATGATTGATTTTTTTTGCCGATTTTATATCACATGATATTCACCGTGGGTCAACGAATTTTGGATCAATCGAAATGAACCAAATTCCTCGAAACTTTAATCGAACCGACAATTTCGAACGCAAAGTTTAATTGCGTCTTGTTCACCGATCGGATTCGAGCTTGATTACACGAAAAGACCGAAAAAACCGAAAAGTCATTTTTCTTTTTACTAATTTGTAAATAACTCTTCGATATTGCCATTCCGTGAAATTAACGCGCTTTTTCCTTTCTGTATGATTGATTTTTTTTGCCGATTTTATATCACATGACATTCACCAGGGTCAACGAATTTTGGATCAATCGAAATGAACCAAATTCCTCGAAACTTTAATCGAACCGACAATTTCGAACGCAAAGTTTAATTGCGTCTTGTTCACCGATCGGATTCGAGCTTGATTACACGAAAAGACCGAAAAAACCGAAATGTAATTTTTCTTTTTACTAATTTGTAAATAACTCTTCGATATTGCCATTCCGTGAAATTAACGCGCTTTTTTCTTTCTGTATGATTGATTTTTTTGCCGATTTTATATCACATGACATTCACCAGGGTCAACGAATTTTGGATCAATCGAAATGAACCTAATTCCTCGAAACTTTAATCAAACCGACAATTTCGAACGCAAAGTTTAATTGCGTCTTGTTCACCGATCGGATTCGAGCTTGATTACACGAAAAGACCGAAAAAACCGAAATGTAATTTTTCTTTTTACTAATTTGTAAATAACTCTTCGATATTGCCATTCCGTGAAATTAACGCGCTTTTTTCTTTCTGTATGATTGATTTTTTTGCCGATTTTATATCACATGACATTCACCGTGGGTCAATGAATTTTGGATCAATCGAAATGAACCTAATTCCTCGAAACTTTAATCGAACCGACAATTTCGAACGCAAAGTTTAATTGCGTCTTGTTCACCGATCGGATTCAAGCTTGATTACACGAAAAGACCGAAAAAACCGAAAAGTAATTTTTCTTTTTACTAATTTGTAAATAACTCTTCGATATTGCCATTCCGTGAAATTAACGCGCTTTTTCCTTTCTGTATGATTGATTTTTTTTTGCCGATTTTATATCACATGACATTCACCGTGGGTCAACGAATTTTGGATCAATCGAAATGAACCTAATTCCTCGAAACTTTAATCAAACCGACAATTTCGAACGCAAAGTTTAATTGCGTCTTGTTCACCGATCGGATTCGAGCTTCATTACAGGAAAAGACCGAATTTCATGGCAATTAAAACGTCCACTGGCACGAAAGCATCGAGTTAATTTGACAATAATGAGTTGGCAAATAAACGCGATACCGAGCAGCGTAAATTTGTAATTACTCGATCGAACTTTGAAGGGAAATGACGCGAAACTAAAATTCGCTTTGGGATGAGCTATCGCAAACGCACTTTGCGAGAATTATCTTTGATATCCAACGAGATGAGCGTTATTCGCCAGAGGCATCCAGGCGCGACCAACGATGTCTGTGAAGCAAATGTCATCGAGGAGAAGTCACGAATGGTATGAGCTATAAAGTCGCAAATCTACGAAGATTTTTCGCAGCGTCGAGAGCAAAAGCGAAGAGAAAAGACGCGCTTTGACAACGGAGAAAAATCCCTTGGTACAATGCCTCGTTTGCAATGCACGCGGTGCTTTGAATCGTCCGAAGATTCATTCGTCATTGATGCTGCGAGCGGCAGGTGTGCGCGACCTTTCGATTTTCGATCCCAAAGTCGAAAAAAACTTGGGTCGACCGTGTCCCGAGGAGAGATGAAAGAAGAAAGAGGAAGACAAAGAATTCTCGCCATTATTCCGTAATATCGTACGGTGTATGGAAGTTTCATGGGACTCGCGAGGTCGCATCCTCGCGGGGAATGACCCGGTAACCTCCTGGTGAGTTCAGCCGCGAAAGCCTGACCTCCTTCGCATCTCGAATTTATCCCACAATCTCCTCTCACTGGGTTTGCATCGAGAACGGATCTTTTTGCGAAAAAGAAAATGGGAAAGCCGGCAATTTTCTCGAATAATTCAGAGTCTCTTGTGAAAGCATGGAAAAACGTGTTTGGTTGAAGTTTGGAGTCAAGGGCGATCGAGTCTTTGGCTGGAATGATGCAAGAATTTGTTGCAGACATTTTCGATTCTTCTTTAGAGTCTCATTATCTCGTATACACTCGTATGCCATTTGGGTCTTCGTATGTACCACCCGGACGTGGCAGAATAACAGCCAAGATTGAACTTCGTTGGATATCTTAGAAAGTCTTTGCAGTGTATGCTGCGGCGTTTGTTGGGAAGATGCGCATTAGAAAGTCCTCGATGGACCGCGATGGATCTGTGGAATGCACGTGCATAAATTTACGATGTGGGTTTGATGGTCGTTAAAGTAAATCGATCACTGATTAACAGCGATGGAAAAGCGTTTTGGATGATATTTAAAATCGTGGCTTCTCCGATAAATGTCTATTCGTTTTTTTGAAAGGTTTTGTCAACCAGCTGCGGCATTCCAGAAGTAGCGGGAATCAGTCGCAGGGAGGATTGACATTTTTCGGCATTTCGGGAGAATCTTTTTAAAAAAAACTGCGAAAACTTAATTCAGCTCGTAAAAAAAACGTAGCACCGATTTATGGGTGGAAGACTTCCGAATAATTAGCCTGATTATAAATTAAGAAGGGTGGAAATTCATTGCTCAAAAAAATTCGAAAAAAAGGATTCACCGGAGTCGAACGACGGAAACTTTGATACGTTTTCGTTCGAGTTCCATCGAAAAATCGTGATGTTTAAAATAATACTTAAAAAAATAACAAGTTAAAAAAAAACTGTAAAAGTCTCGTCATCAATTTGTCTCATACGCTTCATTTATTACGTGGAATATTAATTACTCGTATAATACGCTCGTTATTATTTCGGTTTTCGTTGAACGTCGTGTTTTTTTTTCACCATAAAGTTTCGTGCAACTTTGTAATAACATCGGAGGAAAAGGAATACATCGGTGGGAATAAAAAACGAAAGAAAGTGGTGTTGTTGACTCGAGCTCTGTGCATCATCAGTGGCAAAAAATGTACTCGTGTACGCTCCGGGCTACCGTTTTATTACTTACGGAAGGGAAACGTCTGTTCTCCCACGTGACGTGGGAAAAAAATCGTACTACGAGGGAAACGTACACGTTTTACGAGGATGCCATTCGCAGAGTCTTTCTACTTTCGTCATATATTGCGTACTTATTCTCGTTATTACTCAACCATTTCGTGGGCATAAAATAATATTCGTAACTTTTATTTATCGATCGAACTTTTTCCATGCGAGCCTTCCCGATCGTAAACGACGAATAAAATTTGTTTCAAACGTATCGTATAGAATATCCGATACTCCACATCTCAAGTATCACGCGACAACGTGAAAATGTCATGAAAATATTGTCAGCAATGTACCTCGAATTATTTCAATATTGCGATCGAAAATCGTCAAGTTATCGATGGTAATCGATATTCGATCGATTTTTCTGCGCTAGTGGACTCTATACTCGTCAAAACGTGGCACCGGAAATTCCGTCGATGCGCGATGATTGAAAAACGTTTATCGAGTATCCCATCACGTCGTGAACGAATTGCAAAAAAATCATTCGAAATTCGTCAAAATCGAGTAGGGATTGCAAAAGAATCAACGAAATTGCGATAGCCCGAAAGGCGTCCACCGGAAATTGCGATAGCCCGCGCGGGGAAAAAAACGTGCAAGGGTGATCGAAAACTTCGCGGTCATGAAAAAAAAAGCTAACGTCGATGAATAGCTCGAGAGTTCCGTTGCAGCTCCAGCCTTTTCCACTGTGCCGTTTCTCCTTTGGCTCTGGCGCCTGCCTGGTCGCTTTTGTACATTCGATTTTACAAGCTCGAGGCCTCCGAACCAAAGCCATGTACGCGATACCACACACACACACAGCTGTAAAGCTAAATATCCGTGTATACCATCGTGCATAACCGTTACGAGAATGTTGCTGCAATATCGAATCTTTCTTTCGAACGTTTGTGCTTAAACGTACATAAATCCGATATGCGATATGAGAAATCGGTTAATGGAGGAGGCCCGCGCATTTCGCATCGAAAAACTCGCGTTTTTTCATTCGCTGTGGAAAAATTAATTTTTATTTTAATTTTTTTGAAAAAAACGTTACGCTTCTTTAAGGTCGACGTTGGGGATTCGAAATTGGGGGTGATATCGAATGAGGCGTTGAAAATAAAACATGCGTGTATGTGCAGGCACGAGAGATGCGATTAAGGCGGTTTTTGAACCGACAAAAGCCGCGCGTCACGACTGATAAATCAATTATTTCGCGAGAGGTCACAGGATCGATATATTTTTCATAAAATCAATTCCCCCCCTTGTTTGCTTTCTGAATTAGTAGGTAATTGGCCCGAAGCTGGCAACACACTGCTGGGAACGTGCAAAGAGTGTTATCTGGACTGTAGGCTCTCCGGAGCGCCTTCCGGCGTGGAAACTTCCGGTATATTGTGGGACCACGCGCTGCGAAATCGGCCTCGTTAATGGAATATCGAAACGCAATCGGGTAAATCTAGTACTCGGACCGCACATGCACAATTAAATGCCCTGACGTTCGCTCGTATCTGCGTGCACGAGGGTTTCCATGTGGACAAATGTGGCCAGTTTCCAAGTCTACTTGCTACTTGGATTTTCTCTGATACCAGCCTCCCATTCTCGAGGGTAATTCGCTGGACATGCATATGTAGATTCGACTCTGCCTGAGAATACACACTCGCACGTGTGACACAGTACGTGAGTGTAGAACGTACATTAGGGTGTCCGGTATCTCCCAAGTCGACTTTTTCCACTTGGGTATGCGTCAAATCATCAGCTTACGGCCCAAAAACAATGTTGGAAAATTTTTCAAAATTATTCAATCTCAATTCAAAAGACATGGGGTTTCTGCACTTTTTAGATTTTTAACGTTGTTTTTCTCGCTTGTTATCTCGATTGTTGTCGTTTTATGGGTCCCCCTGATTGGTCGGTGGAAAAAGAATGAATTTCGTGGTGAAATTCCGTTTGCTTTCCGATGCGCGGGTGTCAGCGAATTTGACAGTTACGGGATTTTGACGGACTGAATTAAATAAAAAATTAAAACGCTGCAGCGCGATCGTCCCCTTCCCTGGTAGTTTATAAAATTAATGATCCGAAATAAAATGCGGGAAAAATGTACGATTATTATGGTTTCGTGTCGAGCGGCAATGATTGTGGGTGAATGTGAATTTTCATGCATCATTGGCTGATAGTATCGCGCGTATACAGGACGCGGTCTAGTTATTCGATTATTTCTTCTTTTCCTTCAAAATAAAATCTTTCAATTTAGTTATTCCAATTGAAAAATTGCAATTAACGAGTGTGCAGTTTCAGTTTCTTTATTCAATATCGTTTTTCACATTCGAGCTATTATCAGTATTGCCCCTAGGGTCTCTAAAGCATTGTTCATTTCTTTGGGTTTGAGCCGCTCTTGACGTTTATTTGCTTTTCAGCTGATTTGTTTTATTAACGAGTGTGGACGATTGAGATACATAGCGCGATTGTTGAACTTACCGGCTTTCGAGGTAACGTCACGAGGAAGCAGTAGCACGCTGAGAAAGCTCAAGAACCAGGAGATCCTCGCCTGAAAATGAAGGAATATAAATAAATGTTTTAATGTAAATAAAATCTTGGACCAAATCAGTCTGCTAAAAAACAAACGTAGCAGAGTCGATAAATAAACGAAATTTTTATCTATTTTTTCATGAAAAAGCTTTTGAAGTTGACGTAAGTTGACCGAAATTCGATGATGGAACCAAAATCGATATTTCAATTATTTTTCACATTACTAAGTTCAAAATATTCGAAAGTCATTAAATTACCGAAAGAAATGTTTAACCAAATGTTATATTCGAATCGTAATTCCTATGTCCCAATAAAATGTATCTCGATGAAAAGAATCTTGTACGAGTGATTTTTTTTTATCAGGCTTATGACGTAATATCCCGACAAACACTTCCTCCGCAGTTAATTAGAACTGGAAGTCCATAAGAGGGACGTTCCATGCACACGCAATACGACAAGCCTGATCATAAGATGAAAGTGCAGCTGTCGCTTTCCGGATCTCGGAGCGACGAGATTTTCGCTCTCCGACGCGAGAGGGAGAGAGAGAGTTGATCTCGATGGTAATTAAAAATACTATATTAGAATGGGTGGTCGGGAATGGATACCATCTCGATCTAATGGGAATAAAGAATGAGGAAGAGAAAAAGATTTTCGGATGACGGACTTTTGCACGTAACTGTGACGACCCTTGAGAAAAATGGGGTTTTTAATATACGCTTGGGACGGTAAAGTGGGAGCTTTCGTTTTGTTAAAAGTTTTGAGAAAATCAAATTTCCTTCAGCCACTGCTCGTGAAGCTGCAGCCTCTTGTGTGCAACTTTCTCACCCCCACAACGCGATCGAATTATTCCGCTTGTCTCTTTATCTGACCGCCTCTCTCTCTCTCTCTTCCTGCAGCCTTTTACTCCTCATTCTCTTTAATAACATAATAGTTCGCCTCGACAGATATCTCGTTTAATTTATAGCTCTCCTTCTCGAGTCGATATCGACGGGTCTGATTTCAGCATCAGCTGCACAGTTTCGAACGCAGAATGTCTCAATCGTGACAGTCGTTAGTCCGGCTGCTGCTGCAAGCTTTATGCTCATTTTTCCATCTGATTTTCTAAAGTTCGATCGTTCGATCAATTCCAGCTTCGAACGAGACGGGAGTTTCATTAGGAATGACATTTTTTCGGTGGGTCTCGTGGAATCCATCACTTTGCGAGGAAAAATGGATCGAATTTTTCGAATCGAGACATTTTTTTTCAATATCAAAGTTAAACAATTGTTCGTCCAATTTTATTTACACTCAAGGTGGAACGAGTCAGCTGCGAGAATATTGAGAAACAGAAGGAAACACGCGAAGAATGTCGAGGATAAAACGAAAATTTATCGATTCCCGCGAATGGATACGCGATTTAAAAAAAAGCACACACTGGACCCGCGTTCGCTCGAAATAAAAGTTGTACGTCATCGTGATTGTTCGATAAGTGCCTCAGCGTGATAGCACATAAATATATATTTATAAATGTAATAAAATCGTTAATGGGCCTATGAGAGCCAAGAATTCCAGGGCGTAGCCGCACTTCTCCGTCTCGGTAAACACGTACTAACGTATTACGCGATGTTAAAAGATCGAGATGCTGGCCTTCTCTTTACGACGAAGGAGAATTTTCCTACTTTGGTACTCCTCCCATCCTTCTGGGCTTTATTTTTCGCACAAACGCCCACATATAATCCAGCTTCAGCTTTACGTACATAAGGCTCCTTTGATGAGTGAATATTCCCATGCAATTTCGCGTCAAACTTTTCACGCTGCGAGAAATATCGATACGATAAATGTTATCCCATATTTTCTCTTCATCATTCGTATGGAGCAGAAAAAGGAAAAAGGTTAATTACGAAAGGGTTACGATTGATTATTTGAATTTGTTGGAAAAATCTCGCCGATACAATGGGCTTGTTCGTATACAACGGAGGAACAATTCTGAGCTCATTAGCGATGCAAAACCGAGCGATATACTTCTCGGTGCACAAAACTATAAATGGTACAGGGAGGATCAATGGCAGCACAGTATCGTTGCGTTACGCTAATAAGTAGTCTGTAAATATGCATACGGAGGCGGTTATTCGAGAGTGCACTTTTTTTTTCGAAACGCACACAGAGTGTACTCCGAGGGAGAGGCTGGGTGAGCAAGACTGCTGAATTACACGCGAGTGCATGTTACTGCCATCCGAGCAAGCTGAGAAACGTCGCGGAGTCTGCGACGTTTTTTTTTTTTCGTGTACCAGAGGGAGAGACGATAAAAATTCCACAAGAGGGAAGACGCGGTGTGTTTTATCAGGTTCGCGTAATCCTCGAACTTTTCTTTCGTATTCGCTTTACATACGAAAGGTCGCGAAACAAAAGGGCGCAACTCGCGTTGGAGTATTTTATGGCAGGATTTGTGCCTGAAGAGCAACGAGATTCGTCATCATTTTGCATCATTCTTTTTTTCCTCGGTCCCGGAAATTATTATTGCGCCAGGAACTTATTTTTGCCGCTTTCGATATATATTTCCGCGTCGATATCAGCGTTTTTTGAGTATAATTTTGCACTTTTGGGCGTGTCTGCGTCTTGTTATATTGGCGGATGGAAAAGTGGACGAGCTGCGGTCGTGCCACCACCTCGATTACGCGAATTCCTTGTAGCATATTGCCTGTAAAACAGTGCTGGGTTTGCTATTAACTGCATCGAAAGAGCAAGAGATGGCTATTGGAAAAGTGAAATGTTGCTCGTGTATTACCGCTTTTATGCGCGAATATTTACAGGGTGATTCACATGGAGCATCGAACCCACGGAAAACTGCGAATTCCGCATGTTTCCGAAGTATTTTATTTTTTCAAATGGTTCTTAAACGAGAAACACTATATGGAAACCCTACATTTCGGGCGGATCTAGGCGCTCCCGACTTTTAGAATAATAAATTCGCAAAAAATCATATAAATGTGGCACGCTTGGAAAAAAATAAATACCAAAGTACTTTTCGTCTCGAAATTTCCTTACGAATGTCGAATTATCGACGTCGAGTTTTGGCACATCTTGCACATGGTTTAGAGGGATTTTTAGAGTTGGAGAACATCGTCTGGAGTACAGGGCAAGAAATTTCCGTAAGTACACAGGAGAGAGATCGGAAGAAAGAGAAACGACAGATCGCAGCTCGTCGGTCACGCGAGCGAAGAAAGTTGATAGCTTGAGAATTCCGTGGATATTTGCCAAGAGATAAAATCGCTTGAGACATCATTAGTTATGGAATTTAAGGTATGAGATAATCTTGATTAGAACTCATCATATGTTGAATATAACGTTCACAAAAGTGTCATTGTATGCGGATTGCTGATATCGTATTATTTATCCAACAATCGATAACGATAACAATCGATCCAATTAATCGATAACTCAACGGGGATTCGTCGGATCGCAAAGTGCTTAAGGACTTTTCGACTTGAAATGTCATTCCCGATTTAGCGGTAAATTATGGGCACACATTTTTCGGACACCCTGTATATACGTGAAATTTCTGATCCAGGCTTAAAAAATCATTTTGCGGTATATTCGGCGAAAATACCTGTTATCTCGTGCACGTGCGTTCGTCACAGATCTGTGGGGAGTTTTTTTAAACCGAGGCGGAAATCGGATCGAGGGGGTACACGTGTTTAAGAACCCCTTGAATAACACCCTCGAGCTCTCCACGATAAATCTTTGCGCTTAGATGAAGACTATAAGTGTGTCGAGCGTAAAAGTAGAGAGACAGGAAGACTCAAAGATCGTCGACTACAAAGAAACGTACTGTACTGCCGCGTATGAGTATATAAATTCGATATATATATTCTTAAGCACGAAGATGTTCATCGAACTATATCGCGATTCTGCGCGCTTTCGTACCCTCGGGCAGGACTTTGAGTGACGTATAAAATCTCCCAGCATCAATTTATGCATTTTTGAGTATCTTACCGGTCTTAGATTCTAACGTGGATGAAAAAAAAAACGTGTATTTTAAATGATATTTCACAGATATTTCGATGGCGGTACGAGCCGAAAAAAACTGAGATGAAATGGGAAATTTTGAGGATTTACCGACGCTGGTGTTGAATCTCCAGAAAAATCAGTCAAAGCTCGGGCACATTGATCTCAAAAACCAATGACTTTGAAAAAAGACAAGTTCGAAGATCAATCGTCACGTCAAAGTGCTTTATGAATGATGAGCTTTGTGAAAAATTCGTAACGTTGCATTGAAATCGAAAATGAACGAATAAATTTGTGTACCGAAGTGTAACGGTCTTTCTTTCTGTCAGATTGTTGAATGTCGGCTTATTGCGATTATGGTCGCTCAAAAAAGTATAAAACCCCTTACCGATGAACGTTAATGAGCTTGTCATCGAACGCACCTGTTGGAATATACCGACGACATTAAGGCCATTATTAACGATTTATTCCCGATGCGTAACACCGGTTTTACGTGTTTCCATTCGTTTTTCTTTTCTCCTTTTTCTTCCAACCCACCCTACATACCGAGTTTCCGTTAATAGCAAAAATCGCGTCGTTAAACATACGCGATACTTTATGCGAATTTACCCAGCCTCGGATTCGATCAATCTCGATTTTTTCGATTTTTCCATACAATACCGATGACATTGAGATGATTCTTCGCCATTTTATTCAAACATCACGTTCATCATTCTCGAATAATCGAGCTAAAAATCGAAACGATGGCTTCTGAGTCAATAAATTCCATCCGGTGATCGATAAAATTGAGAAAAAAGAGGGAGGAGAAAAATCGAAAACCAATAACATCGAAAAACCATCGCGTGGAAGGTACGCGTCTTCCCGGTGATAATTTCGCGTAATGAAACTGACCTTTCAGCATAGAATTCCCCGGAGGAGAGCGAACGAGCAGCCCAGTCAACGTTCTTACCGATCACGACAACGAGATATGCCGATTCACTCTCTAACGAGGACGTCGTAAAATCACACGTCATCGTTGCCCTTTTTCGACATTATAATAATCGGGTTTGTAACACACGAGCGTAAAAAGTGTTCCGTGAAAGAAGCTGTATCCGAAAGATACGCAAAACGAGATAGACGAGAGAATTTGCTCGGTAGCAAACTTGTCCACAATAGCGAATTACTTCACTTTCTACAATCTGCCTTATTAATCTTTATATAAAAGCAAGTGGGTCTGTGTCTGTTCCAGGCCCTGTTGCATAATGCAAAAGAAGGTAGGGGGGAGGGGACAGGGATTTATCTAAGTCGGAAGCGAATTTCACAGAGCTCTTTTACCGAATAGTTGGTAGGCGAGCTCGATACGAAAGTGCTCCGCAAAATCGTCGTATACATGTATGCACGTGTGAACAAAAAAATGAATGTTTCAGAGATCGTTGCGAAATGCAATTCTCATGCAACCGCGTGTGCAGTGTCTTCGGAGAGGATCTGCGAAAAAAAAGAACGTGTGTGAAAGGAAACTGGACGACGTGTATATAACGAGAGTCTTTGCACCGGAATGAATGCACATTCCTATTTTTGTTACGTGTGCAGCACACATTGTGATCGTCAAGAAACACTCGAATTCATGGAGGAGAAAGAAATTAGTTGATATTATATATAATTAAATTAAATATTTCAGTGGAATTAATTTACGTAATATTCTCCGTTACACGAGGATGTCCATAAATTCACGTTGATTTTCGCAATGACGACGCGAAATATACAAAGATTGATGTTGATTCACGTGGAATATCATTTACTTGGTTGTTCAAAAAATTGTGAATAATCCGGATGAGTATTAATAGTTTATTTATTTTAATACGATATATCGGAGTTTTTTTTCTGTTTATACGAAAATGTCCATGCTGCTGTCCATGGGAAACACGCCCATGGGAATGAAGGAGTTTAATTGATACACTGTAATAAAAAAAAAATGTTTCAAAGAATATTTGCCATCCGTGAAATCACGTTAACTTTCACACCTGAGATTACACGTTTTTTTGTTTTTTTTCTAATAAAGACACATAGTGATCAATATTGATGCGAAAAAAATGTAATTTGTTTATCAATTCAACGAATTATTGTGAACAATTTGAATGAGCGTCGATACAATTCACGTCATATTTGATTCCATGCAATCTCTTGGTATTTATTGATACAATTAATACGAGCGACGTTCGAGTCTGATCGATCGAAGAAAATCCGCGATATTCGCGTCGGTATGTAAATTGCAAGTGCAATTATCGTTATTGACGTACGATCAATTGGCGAACAAGCGAATTATTCGTTGCTCGCGGATCGTCCATGCTGCTGTTGACTCGTTGGGCACCTCTTTATCGCTTCGGACACTTCCGTATTAAATTACATGCGAACCTAAACCACGGAGGTTACTGCAGGGAGAACCGCGAACGCAGATGCAAAACGGAACTCGTCCATCACCGATATATTTGTCCAACATCCTGTCCACGTGAAATTAACACTTGGTATGCATTTCCATCGATTTCTGAGGGACACAAGGGCGTAAGTGTTTAATTCAGCGGGCAAAGGAGATGCGGACACGTTCTTTTGTGTGGTATTACAGCCTTGGGGCACAAGGGATATAACACGATCCTCGTATTGCATGAAACGAGGGAGAAAATGGCCACTGCACTGACCCTTTACATAGCTGACCACTTGTATACATAAATATACGTATATATATATATTTTCGAGCATCCTGCAATTATGCAATAAAGGTATACAATCTGATGCATATAAAAGGTAGGATTGCGAGGATTGCGACAAGTGCAATGGAGCTGTTCGCTTTACGATGTGACCCGAGGCTCGAAAAGTTGTGCGATATTCCCTGCGTTTATTAATGTGTGTAACACACTGTGTGTAAAACGTGTGTGCGACAAGACACACAGCGGCACACTGTACCCTCGTCTCCAGCTTCAATAACCTTGCGCAGATTATAACACAACGGGAATCGGCAATTGTTGCAAGCTGTGGGAAATTGCACGGATGATTATGCCAGAGCAAACTGCTGCACTAACACGGTGTATCTATGCTCCATATGGGTATGATGTATAAGGCAATTCAGCCAGGATGCTACATCTTGATGACTTTTAATTGCAGGATCAGTCGATATACTTAAGCTTACCACGTTTATTCACTCATTTTTTTTGTGAATATATAAACTGGAAAATGGAGTAGGAAAATTGAAAAATTCGTCACTTTGTTATTTTTTCTTCGCAAGAACAGGAAAGGGTCTTTTTTATGTACGAAAGGTGGGTGAGTAAAACACCGTTTCGGAATCTTAATGACTTTTAATTGCAGAACCAGACGATATACTTAAGCTTACCACGTTTATTCACTCATTTTTTTTGTAAATATATAAACTGGAAAATGGAGTAGGAAAAATGAAAAATTCGTCACTTTGTTATTTTTTCTTCGCAAGAACAGGAAAGGGTCTTTTTTATGTACCGAAGGTAGGTGAGTCGAACACCATTTTCGGATCTTTATGACTTTTAATTGCAGAATCAGTCGATATACTTAAGCTTACCACGTTTATTCACTCATTTTTTTTGTGAATATATAAACTGGAAAATGGAGTAGGAAAAATGAAAAATTCGTCACTTTGTTATTTTTTCTTCGCAAGAAATGGAAAGGGTCTTTTTTATGTACCGAAGGTAGGTGAGTCGAACACCGTTTCCGGATATTAATGACTTTTAATTGCAGAACCAGACGATATACTTAAGCTTACCACGTTTATTCACTCATTTTTTTTGTAAATATATAAACTGAAAAATGGAGTAGGAAAAATGAAAAATTCGTCACTTTGTTATTTTTTCTTCGCAAGAAATGGAAAGGGTCTTTTTTATCTACGAAAGGTGGGTGAGTAAAACACCGTTTCGGGAATACGCTGGATGGAATAATTCAAATAATAATCAGCCAGCTTCTGCGTTTTATGCTAGTTCGGAGTCACCCTGTATAAGGTACACCGGAGGAAAATAAGAGAGCGACTGCAACAGAGCGGGGGAATGCACCTGTTTGGTCGTAGCCGTTTTGTTGCTTGCAAAAGTCCAACGTTGAGAACACCGCGGGGGCAAAATGCCCCCTCTTCCGTTATGAATATATTTACTCACGAGAATAATAATTTCCCAATCCGCGAGCAAAGTTACGTCTCAACCAGACTGTACAGCACCGCCAGATATGCAATTATCTTTCGAACGATGAAAAAATAATGAAAATAAAATGAGCTTGGATAAGTTCGTGAAATTATTGGCGATTTCCGGCGCAGTTATGGCCAATACGTGACGTCGGGAAATCCGTCACTAAAATTCAAACAAAACTGTGCGAATCTTTGCCTACACAAGAGCACAAAGTGCCAAAAGAACAAACGTTGGAATATATTCATTGTCCGCCAAATTTTTCCATGGCTGAATAAGGGTAGGGGGTGCTCATAAAAAATCATGAGAGAGGGTCACTCGCTCGATCTTATCGTTGATATAAATCCAACGACGATTCGCCTGGCTCGTCCTGCATGCATTACACCTTACGTGCACCTCGCTGATGTTCCAGCTTGGAATTTGTTACTTCAGAGGGTTCAACGTTGCAAAAGCCAATCTATAAAAGGATCCACTACGGTGTGGAGCGTAAGAGAGTAACGAACACCGGTGGAAGCGAAATATGCTCGGGGTGCGTGTCGAGCGTGATTATTTATGGCTCATTATAATGTGCAACTCTTTATATGTATACATACAAGTATATACGTATGTTTATATATATATATATATATATGTGTGTACTTGGGCTCATGTGCCCACAACGCGATTGCACCCGATCGTAAGATATCGATAAATCGATAAGATCGGAAGAAGTATATACAGGATATACTCGCCCCTAGTTGCTATACCGCCTACGATTTATCGAGTATATATATCGCCGCGCCTTTCGTCCCTGTCACACACAAACACGCACACACACACACACACCTGGCTGAAAACTCGGTCCCTTTTTTTTCGAATCCTCGTTCTTATTGTGTCTGGACGACTGGATCACGTGCTTAAGGACTTTGGATCTCTTTGATAGGGATGAAACTTTTGAGACGTTTCTGCATCATTCCAACGATGTGTTTGAAATTATATTAGGAATTTATATACGTTTCGTATTGTACTGTTATTTATTTATTTATTTGGTCATTTTATATTGTGTATTTACAGTAGAATCTCGTTCATCCGAACCCTCACTGTACGAATAAGCCCGGTCTGGATGTCTTGGGATGACCCAGGTTCCACTGTTCCTATATTGTGTCTCGGGAATTTTACGAAAAACTTTTTGTATGATATTTTCACTTGTGATTCAAAACCGGCTGGAAGAATCTTGAAAAAAGTTGCAGGGTGTTGTTGAAAAAGGGCAATTTTTCATTAAATCATCGTATTAAACATCAAGATATGGAGTATACCGCGTATGAAAAAAAAAACAGTTGAGAGTTTGACGTGTTCAATGAAACGTCACTGCTGCTTCGACTCTGTTGCGTTTTGCTTATTTATGAATCCACAGCTGACGTGATTTTCCTCTTTCAATCGTTTCTCCTACTGTATAGCCGATCTTATGAATTTACTTGCATGGAAATATACGCGTTTATGCGTTGCTCGAACGAATCGTACGCCTTCTTCAATCATGTATGAAACGCGTAGGACGATATTGAACGAGAGAGGGTGTGGAATATGAAACAAACGAGAGTAACGACAGCTAGAATTATCTGGAATATTTCCAATAAAATATTGCCTCGAATATCGGTAATTGTGTAATTTCATTTTCAAAAATGATATTCATTTTTTGTTTGCATAAAAAAGAAATATTTTATCAAGGTATTTTATTTGTGCAATATTAGCATACATGAATGCCTTTATGAAAATTTAAAAGAATATACAAATACCTGATTTTTTAACGGTATTTGTTATTCCACTAACATACTTTTTTCAAACCCTAGCGGGGTAAGTTGAAGATACAATTAAACCGGAAATATCGAAGCAAGTCGATTGTTATTCGATTATCGTAATAAAATGTATTTTTACGTTGAAAATTCGATTTTATGCCTCCCTAAAGATGGTAGGACAGTAGCATGCTGTAATTTTCCTGATCCAAATGTTGTCAGTCATCCATTAGAATTCAGTACATTAAGGCTAATACCATAGAATTTCAGCAAGTGCATCGGTGTATATACTTCTGCTTCTCCGGAATCGCATAAAACGAGATAGATTCCATCATGCGTACATCAGACTTGATCAGCGCATACAGACGTGCGCCGAGAGCAATTTATTCGCGATGGACCTGAAGTTTCCTGGAATTAATCCCATCCTATCTATCCAATAACCAGAGTACTCGGTGCGCATAGGATGCCAAAGCCGATAGTCGTACGTACGTGTAAATAGTACGAAAAATACACGTCTACATAAATTTATATATAAATATACAGAGTGTCTCAAAACAGGATGCTGATAATCTAGAGGTAGATTCCGAATGAAATTACGAGTCGAAATGTATTTCGGTATTTTTCCACACGATCAAAACCTGACGAGTTATTCATCGTCAAAGTTTGAGCCAATCGCACGCGCGCTCTCCCTTCTTCGCGCGACAGCGCACGCGTTCTATTGGTCCGACTGTATGAATTTATAACTCAACGGGGATTCGTCGGATCGAAAAGTGCTCGAGGACTTTTCGACTTGGAATTTCATCCCCAATGTGGCAGAAAATTATCAGCATCCACTTTTGGAACACCCTGTATACGCGTCCGTTCGAGATCAATCAATTCTCAATAGCCACGAGGTTTACTTTCCTGGAACTCGTTTCGTGTATCTCGCGTATTTATACAAGTGAGTACACGCGGCTAGAGTATTATCTGCGTCACTTAACCCGCTAGACGTTTACCGAGTATGCAGGAATCATCGTGATATGAAAAGTCACGGTGTATATATCAACCGTGGCGGAGTGTCATACATGCGGTGAATTTATTCGCGTTTTAATCACGGCGGACTCGTGTCGCCGTGAAATTTTCATCTCTCGACGGTTCTCAGTATCCAAAGGACCCTCGCACGCGAGCACTGCCGCGCAGCTTCTTTCCGCACGGACGACGTTATTATTTTCACGTAAGAAGCAATTAACTTCTCGGCAGTGCGGGGAAACTGGGCCACCACTTTTCCGTCGGAAAATCAAAATTTGATCATCATTTTCCCACAATACCTCGGTATTACACGCTTCTTGACGTTCCCCAAGTCGTATTTGATATCGCAGATTCCCAAATTCTCAAATTTGGGTTTTGGACCAAATTTGGTCATTCAATAACAATATTTTTAGGAATGCGCACAAAAGTGCCATAACACAAAAGCCACAGGCCATTTTTTCGTGAATGGTTGATTGAAAATTCATCCAAATACCTCGCGAGGAACATGATTTATACGTGATTGATATTTTCCGTCGGAAAATCAAAATTTGATCATCATTTTCCCACAATACCTCGGTATTATACGCTTCTTGACGTTCCCCAAGTCGTTTTTGATATCGCAGATTCCCAAATTCTCAAATTTGGGTTTTGGACCAAATTTGGTCCATCAATAACAATATTTTTAGAAATGCGCACAAAAGTGCCATAACACAAAAGCCACAGGCCATTTTTTCGTGAATGGTTGATTGAAAATTCATCCAAATACCTCGCGAGGAACATGATTTATACGTGATTGATATACAGTTCTGAGACACCCTGTATGTGAAAGAAAATTATAAAGGTATATGCGGATATGCACTCGCGAAACGCCAATTAAACGAGGGAAAGTATTTTTCTTTTTTTTTTTTTTTTTTTTCAACGAGAGATAACCTGGAACGAGTGATCCGGCGATCCCGTAGACCCTCGGTCGTAATAATGGAATAAAAAAACGGTCTATTATCCCACCGGAGAGATAAAAAGAGAGAGATGGAAGAAAATAACAACATATCGGAGCTTTATTCAATTAATGAGTAGTTTACTCGGTTACTCCGTTGTTACTCTCATTGGCTTACCTTCGCCAGTAATTTATCCGTGATTAAACGTTCTCCAGTGACCCTGGCTGCGAAATTAGTCGAACAAAAATAATTCTCTACTGAAGTAGCATACGATCTCTATCGATCATTCGCGTGAAAAAACGTTTTAATGGAGCTGCACCTTTGCGCTCACCGAGAATAAACACTCGTTATATTTTAACTTGATCGAATAATGGACGAATTAAAGAATTAAAAATCAATGATAAATCAACGAAGATAAGAGCAGTTCATGGGAAAGTTCATGCAAGAGGAACACATGGTACTTTTGGCGTCGTTATAGTTATAGGTGAATTCGTCAGAAGATTTCGCTCTTGGCGTAATTAATCTCGATTCAATTACCATAAAATTAATTCCCCGCACTCGATTTCTTGCAACCAAAAAATACATTTTTCTGTACACTTTTTCAGCATCTTTGGATAATATATTGAGATTCAATTGGAGAAACGTTCAGGTGACGTTTGAACGTTTAATGGGCTGATTCGTTTCTTGTCGTATATATCAATGCCATTATGTAATAATAAATGTTTCAGGCTTGCTGTATCTTTCTGCTGTATCCCATGACTTTTAACGTCATTTTTAGAAGCAAACTCTGCAGATAAAGATTTTCTGATCCGTCACATTCCTAGTTTTCAAATTTTCATTAGTGATCGTTGGAATAAAAAAACCAGGATGAAGCGCAAGGATCTCACAGGACGAATGTTCGAAAATCCGAACATGTCGAAAATTGAACAAAATCGTGTGTTAAATCTTCGTTTTTTTTTTCATTTATTATTCTTTTTTTCACGTCAAATTCATGCAAACGGATAATCAGCCGGATAATTACGTGCTCACGGAAAATCGTCACGGTACATCTGATTTTTTTTCTGATAGTCGGATTTACCGTTTCGGGCCCGGCTTGGTAGCTTTAATGGAACGAGGATGGATGAAATACCTGTGCTCATTGGCTGTAGGGTAGCGCCATTAATAGCGAGGCACACGCGGTACTTAGCGGAAGTTGGTTTTCGCGATAAGAGCGGTTGCCCGCGGGGGCGGATGGTGCATGCTGGTGTAGGTCCTGTATGGCACGACTCCGCGTATCGTGCAATAAAAGAGCATCGAAACGAAAGATAGGCGATGAAAGGAAGCAGCGCATATGCGGACTCGTCCGCTACTCCGTTTCTGCTCTCAGGGCATTGCGCGGAAAGTCCGGACAGACATTATACGCGATATATCCTCCCTAGGGGCCTCCGTCATATCGGCGCACAACACAATGCACGAGGATTATCACGGCAAGAACGTATGAGGATTTTGTCGGCGGAAATCCGAAAAAAAAGACGAAATGAAAAACGCGCCGAACGAAAAGACTGAATTTTAATGAATTTTCAATATTTTCTGATCACCGACACGATGCTTAAAAATCACACAGCTTTTTAAATGTAGAAGATTTAAGTATATTAAGAATAATTTCGATAAATAAACCTCTAATATCGTGTACAAATAATAAACAAATACGGGGCCAGTGTTTGTTGATGAATGTTTTTGTCATTAGTTAATTGGCGTTTTTAGAAAACGATGGGGAATGTACGCTGGGAATAGATGGAAAGAAATGAATATACCCGGTGTTTAAAGTCGCTGTAATGTACAGTTTGTGTGATATAGAAAGTTGCTATAATATTTCTTCGAGTATAACGGTCACATGCAACTGAAGATAGTTTATATCTCGAACGAGCCTATAAACCGCGCGCAGTCGCCGCCTTTTATACCGATAATAATACGCGGTCCACTGCGTGTGTTTTATCCTTCATAAATTACATACTCGAGATATGTGTATCTTAAGGTTGGTACATTGTCAGTTTTCTTAACGCGAGGATACAGCGACGAGATGCGAATCCTCTCCGAGAGTTCCCACGACTGCGCCGCTCGATTTTATTCGGCACTGCACAATTTTATTTTTGTCCAAAACGTTCCAAGTCGATCATCGATCCTCGAAAAAAAGTCGCATTTTTACGCTCGGTTTCAATCAACTGTGAGCGAAGATTCGTTCACCCAAAACGTGTCTTTCAAGTCGCTCGAAAGAGGAAAATTATTCACTCCAAATACGTCACGCGTACACAAAAAAGTGTATTTTAGAATCTTTTTGTTTTTTCATACGCAAATACATTCGATGTATATTTACCCACCAGGGGAAAATATAATAATATTCCATTGTCAAATTTGAATATACAATTGTACTTCCGCTCAACAGACGAGTTTCATTGCAGTTTGATATTCAAAATAACCGTAATATCGTACCGTACGACGAGGAAAAACAGAAATTCAACACAGGTATATATATTATCATCAACGGAAATTATAATTATACAAAAATTTGACGATAAAGTTCGTATTGTGCCTGCGTAAGTGGAGAAATGTCCTCCCGATGAATACGAGAAAATTTAATTATAATTTCGTTGTTCGAAATAACGGTAAAATCGTATTGGGAATAAGAGAAAGAATGCTGATCAAACGCGAAGAGTAGGAAATAATAAACAGTTTCGTAGACTCGGAATCGCCCATCCGCGATGCGACTTATCGTACCTCGCGTGTGTGTTTGAACTCCCTGTGCATCCGAGTATATCCGACGTGGTTTAATGTAACATTTGCAATCGAACGTGTACAATAATATGCAGATGCGTCTCGGTCATGATCCTTTCGCGAGTCCTTTAAGCCTCGCGGAGCTGTACATGCTTTTCTGTACCATCCTACGCGTTTCAGACGAGTACCTGTGTATGCAAAAGTCATACAGGTATCGTCCGATCACCGAAGCTACGTGTGTAATAATCCGTACACGCGTGAAACAAACTTCGCACGTGCCGATATTCCGTTAGAAGTCTTTCTCGTCATAAAAGACACGTGTGTGGCACACAAGGAAGAAGGAAAACCAAACGGAGGCGTCGTTTTTCCTCCTACGACCGAGCGGTTCGTGCGCGAAGCGTCGGAGGAAAAAAAGACAGTCGTAGCGTTGGAGATGACTTGTGGATTTTTAAAAATCCTTGTACGACGATTGTTTATAAATTTGCCGAAGAACGATAAATTACTGGTGAATTTCGTGTCTTTTTTAAATTTAATCGATTGAAAATTGTTGATTTTTTTGAAAACGTCGATTTCTGGGCGGGTCAAGTGTAATTGTTTATTGTTCATCTGTATACGATTCGAGAGATTGAATTTCCGAGTTTGTCGGGCGGAAATGAAACGAGAAAATTCATCGTTCGCGTCTTTCTTCTTCGGGTTATTTGAATAATGGTATCTGATTCAGTCCGCTCTTGAATTCTCGGGCTTTGCAGTGCCGTATAATGCATAATGCACGTATTATCCACGCATGTACTGTAGGAATAACGGCGACTCTCGTGTGCCGATAAAAGGTCCTGTAGAGTTCTGTGCATACGCGATACATATGTATGTGGCGTTCGAGTCGAGTCGAGTCCGACTCGACGCGGCTCAACTCGTCAAAATTCAAAAACTTTTAGCTCAAAAAACATACCTTCGCGGTCTTTTCTTTCGTCTACTGAAAAAAAATTTTTGTGAAATTCTTCGAATTGAGCTCTTTTTTCAAATGGCTTTTTTCTTTTTTCAAAACATCGCGCTTTCAGCCACTCTCCGAAAAAAACATCAACGATCTGCCGAGTTTCGAAAAGTTTGGCGTACGCGTATTTTGTGCAGCATTCCATATTACTAAGATTAACGATAATGTCGATAAATGAAAATCGAATCATGTGTTTTGTCAAATTGTCAGCTCGTCAAAATTCAAAAACTTTTAGCCCAAAAAACATTCCTTCGCGGTTTTTTCTTTCGTCTACTGAAAAAAAATTTTTGTGAGATTCTTCGAATTGAGCTCACTTTTCAAATGGCTTTTTTCTTTTTTCAAAACATCGCGCTTTCAGCCACTCTCCTAAAAAAACATCAACGATCCGCCGAGTTTCGAAAAGTTTGACGTACGCGTATTTTGTGCAGCATTCCATATTACTAAGATTAACGATAATGTCGATAAATGAAAATCGAATCATGTGTTTTGTCAAATTGTCAACTCGTCAAAATTCAAAAACTTTTAGCTCAAAAAACATTCCTTCGCGGTCTTTTCTTTCGTCTACTGAAAAAAAATGTTTGTGAAATTCTTCGAATTGAGCTCTCTTTTCAAATGGCTTTTTTCTTTTTTCAAAACATCGCGCTTTCAGCCACTCTCCTAAAAAAACATCAACGATCCGCCGAGTTTCGAAAAGTTTGACGTACGCGTATTTTGTGCAGCATTCCATATTACTAAGATTAACGATAATGTCGATAAATGAAAATCGAATCATGTGTTTTGTCAAATTGTCAACTCGTAAAAATTCAAAAACTTTTAGCTCAAAAAACATTCCTTAGCGGTCTTTTCTTTCGTCTACTGAAAAAAAATGTTTGTGAAATTCTTCGAATTGAGCTCTCTTTTCAAATGGCTTTTTTCTTTTTTCAAAACATCGCGCTTTCAGCCACTCTCCTAAAAAAACATCAACGATCCGCCGAGTTTCGAAAAGTTTGGCGTACGCGTATTTTGTGCAGCATTCCATATTACTAAGATTAACGATAATGTCGATAAATGAAAATCGAATCATGTGTTTTGTCAAATTGTCAGCTCGTCAAAATTCAAAAACTTTTAGCCCAAAAAACATTCCTTCGCGGTTTTTTCTTTCGTCTACTGAAAAAAAATTTTTGTGAGATTCTTCGAATTGAGCTCACTTTTCAAATGGCTTTTTTCTTTTTTCAAAACATCGCGCTTTCAGCCACTCTCCTAAAAAAACATCAACGATCCGCCGAGTTTCGAAAAGTTTGACGTACGCGTATTTTGTGCAGCATTCCATATTACTAAGATTAACGATAATGTCGATAAATGAAAATCGAATCATGTGTTTTGTCAAATTGTCAACTCGTCAAAATTCAAAAACTTTTAGCTCAAAAAACATTCCTTCGCGGTCTTTTCTTTCGTCTACTGAAAAAAAATGTTTGTGAAATTCTTCGAATTGAGCTCTCTTTTCAAATGGCTTTTTTCTTTTTTCAAAACATCGCGCTTTCAGCCACTCTCCTAAAAAAACATCAACGATCCGCCGAGTTTCGAAAAGTTTGACGTACGCGTATTTTGTGCAGCATTCCATATTACTAAGATTAACGATAATGTCGATAAATGAAAATCGAATCATGTGTTTTGTCAAATTGTCAACTCGTAAAAATTCAAAAACTTTTAGCTCAAAAAACATTCCTTAGCGGTCTTTTCTTTCGTCTACTGAAAAAAAATGTTTGTGAAATTCTTCGAATTGAGCTCTCTTTTCAAATGGCTTTTTTCTTTTTTCAAAACATCGCGCTTTCAGCCACTCTCCTAAAAAAACATCAACGATCCGCCGAGTTTCGAAAAGTTTGACGTACGCGTATTTTGTGCAGCATTCCATATTACTAAGATTAACGATAATGTCGATAAATGAAAATCGAATCATGTGTTTTGTCAAATTGTCAGCTCGTCAAAATTCAAAAACTTTTAGCCCAAAAAACATTCCTTCGCGGTCTTTTCTTTCGTCTACTGAAAAAAAATGTTTGTGAAATTCTTCGAATTGAGCTCTCTTTTCAAATGGCTTTTTTCTTTTTTCAAAACATCGCGCTTTCAGCCACTCTCCTAAAAAAACATCAACGATCCGCCGAGTTTCGAAAAGTTTGACGTACGCGTATTTTGTGCAGCATTCCATATTACTAAGATTAACGATAATGTCGATAAATGAAAATCGAATCATGTGTTTTGTCAAATTGTCAACTCGTAAAAATTCAAAAACTTTTAGCTCAAAAAACATTCCTTAGCGGTCTTTTCTTTCGTCTACTGAAAAAAAATGTTTGTGAAATTCTTCGAATTGAGCTCTCTTTTCAAATGGCTTTTTTCTTTTTTCAAAACATCGCGCTTTCAGCCACTCTCCTAAAAAAACATCAACGATCCGCCGAGTTTCGAAAAGTTTGACGTACGCGTATTTTGTGCAGCATTCCATATTACTAAGATTAACGATAATGTCGATAAATGAAAATCGAATCATGTGTTTTGTCAAATTGTCAACTCGTAAAAATTCAAAAACTTTTAGCTCAAAAAACATTCCTTAGCGGTCTTTTCTTTCGTCTACTGAAAAAAAATTTTTGTGAAATTCTTCGAATTGAGCTCTCTTTTCAAATGGCTTTTTTCTTTTTTCAAAACATGCCACTCTCCGAAAAAAACATCAACGATCTGCCGAGTTCCGAAAAGTTTGACGTACGCGTATTTTGTGCAGCATTCCATATTACTAAGATAAAATTTTATAGTATAGCATTTTGAAAGATTAACGATAATGTCGATAAATAAAAATCGAACCATGTTTTTTGAAATAATTCGTAGTAAATCTGAATTTTTCTCCTAGTTTTGACGTATTGCGTGAATCGCCAGCAGAAATGATTCTTGTCGGTGTCTTTGATCGGCGGTCGCGTGGATTTTCGTCTATGGTCGGTTTTCTTTGATGGAAAACAATGGAAAATTTTTTTACGACCGCCAAACGAAGGAGCGGAAATTTTTCGTTCGCCATCACCAACAGGATAGTGTACCAGATATTCTGAATCACACGGCGTGTGTAAAATTATTCGCGCGTTGAGAAAGGAACTCTTTGAGCTGGGTGATAATGGTTAGTGGATTATAGCGTGAGAACGGAAGACCCTTTGTCATTCCGTTTCACAAGATCATCGTTGTAACTGTGCCACTTTTTTTTCTTTTTTTTTTACATGATTCAACTCAGCACAGATCTCACACGCACACGACGTTTGAATCAACGAGCGGATGAATAATCTTTTATGTACAAAAATGTTCTACGATTTTCCATTCAGAAAGAAAAAACCAGCCAAGTGCAAGCACTTTCGCAATTAGTGTCTTTCTTCCTTCGATTATCCTCGAGAAAATTTCGAAAAAACTCGAAATTTCAATTTCGTGGTGATCTCGAGAGTGTTGCCTGTTGCCTGTTTGCCGATTCGTCATCGAATCATTGAAAAACGTATAGAGATTAAAAAAAAAAGTATATATTCAATTTGAATATTAAAAATCACTTGATTTTTTTTTAATATCGATCGATGATCGTAAGCAGGCTGCCTTTTCACCCGAATTTTTATCTGTGCCGGCGCTTCGCAAAGTGGGTCCCCGTTGGCTGAGCTTAATTTCCACAAGCATGAAAACAAATGGCAAATGGATACTTCCGGAGGCGAACTTTTTCTTCAAAACAACGTCTCGGTGGCCGGAACGTTCCCCCAAAGTTCGGTTTATCGAGATACGATTTTTAGCGACCAGCACATATTCCCATATACAGGCTGATTCAGTGCAGGCACGGGACTTTGGAACTGCGCTTTCCGGACAACGAGACGACCGCGCCATTTTTTTTTTCAATTCCCGATAACTTTCAAACAGGAAGCAGGCTGCGACACTCGGTTTTTTCATTCAAAAAATATTTTCGTCCCGACATACGCGCAAACACGGATTCTCGAAAAATTCTTATGAAATAAATGCATTTCAGGACGCAAAGAAAGAACCCCTAGATTTATCCGAACGCAACAAAAGTCCCCTCGAATTCTGCGAGTTTTATAAAATTTTGGAATCGTTGGCCGAATATCGTCCAAAGTACGCTGGTCCAGAGTTCGCCATCTGCACTGAATCACCCTGTATGTACGAGGATTATCCATGACCCCATTCTGTCTACAATAATTTAAAAACTATACGACGGGTCCAGCGGAGGTGAAAAACTGTTAAGATCACAGAGGAAGCGGGCAACGTAGACAAACAGAATCCGGGAGGACGCGAGATAGAAACAGATGAAAGTTACGAACTGGCTCTCCAAACTGTTGTTTAATGGACTTTCTTCGAGGGTTTGACGTTCTCGCGAAAATGCCCGCCCTTGTTTTTTCAACTTTTCGTTCCAGTCACGGAGTTGCAAGTATCGAAAAAAAAAGTTCTCTTTCTTGCACTCTGGACGTCCCCCCACATCCGTAATCATCGTGCATCATATATATATATAGGAAAATGGAAACTTGAGCATGCTTGGATTTTACCGAAAGACAACGACGAGAGTCGACGAAACATTTTTTTTACGATCGTAAAAACGACGAAAATTTTCCAACCGTCGTATCAATAATTCATCACGCGAGTCGCCATATACGGACGCGGTATAACACCGGATGAGGTCGAACTGATAAACTTTGATCACGCGTTCATCTCGAATAATTCGAATCGATTTCATTTTTCGTGTATTTACAACGAAAATTTTCAATTGACAAAAGCGAGGGTCACAAATCGGTACTTGGAAACATTTTAAACAAAAAAATAAAACAGGATGCTGTCAATTAGATAAATGAATATTTATATACGGTTAATTCTTTCACCGTTTTCCTTTCAATTTCTAATGTTAATTCTACGAGCAAAAACTTCTCAGAAATATCACTAGATTGTAAATAATAATTTTTTTCAGACGATGTTCAAATTTCTACCATTTTTGCTGCACGAGAACGGAAATTCTCGATTAAAACGTGACATTGATGAAAACACGATGATACGATTACTGAGGTATCGGGTATCGAAAGTCGATGAAAAAAAAAAAAAAATTGGTCGCACTAGATTTCTGTACAACCTGCGCTCCGATGATTATGATGTAATTTAATCCAGTCACCACAAATACCCCTGTGCGATATTGGCAGGATATCGATCAGTGGATTTTCAATACGGTAACATACTTTTCCCTATTGAAAAAAATGTTTCCTCTCCATTCTGCCCTGTTCACCGCCGAGTACGTGTAGTTTTTTTTTGCTCCACGGTGTCCAGTTATTGACCGTCCCAAGGGAGATAAAAACACACAGGCTATAAAAAGAATGTGGCTTTGATACATCAGTCTGTTTCTCGTGGTCAATAAGACACCCCTTGTTGAAGGCTGTGATGAGCACTTTAATATTCAGGATATGGCAAACTGAACGTACAGAGGCGACGGCCGGGCTCGGATACGAGAATAAGCTCGCTTTTATTTATACGAAAGGTATACGAGAGCTATTCTCGTCCGTGCTATACGGATTTCCTGATAAAAAATAGAAGCGACGTGTTATTTTTGAACCGAATGATGCTGTCACATTTACACGGATGCATCCTCCTTTAATGACGTATGGCAGGCATTATTCCAGGACCTCTGGATCACAATGAGCCTCTAAAGAGCCGCAATAATCTTCGAAAATTTTCGAATAATCGAAATCAATTCGAATCAATTTCAATCAAGAAGTTCCATTATTTTCAGTTGTCCAAATTCAGATGTACATTTTTGCGTTTGTGCAACTCGCGATAAAGTCGAAAAAGTCAGTGGAATGAAAAATAGGATTGAAAAATGGTATTTTCGTTGTTTTCCATGGTTTCAAGCTTCGAAACCGTGTGAAGGTTGCAAATCGACTTTAATGACAAAATTCCTCGATGTACGCGATTTAGGCAACAGATGTGAGTCAAAAATAGACACGGCTGTGATATAATCCTTCGCGAGCACTTTGACACACCGGTATACGCTTTTGCATCAGTCACATGGTGCGGACGCACATTCTGGAGGTTATCGAGTCAGTGGGTCATGATTCCCAAGCACCCAGCAGCGCATATCGGGGAAATATGTCGCAGCTTTGCAAACTCGCATTCGTGCGTCACGATGATCCCTCAGTGGGCAGAAACCTCGCGTTTTACGAGAGTATATGGACCAAAATGTCATCTAGCTGAAACATTGCGGGTGAATTCGTCCAGCATTTGACCAACCACTCCATTTTGAAACAACAAACAAACAACCTACTCGAGTCCGAAGAAACTCTCCCTGCTGTTATAAACCGAATCAGAAAAGTTCAAGGTCACAACGTGACGAAATATTCGCAGGATTCTGATCAACATAGATTTGAAACGACCCGATCTGTCCCAGCTGTAGGCCCGGCCATTTTGACGACGGCCGGACGTTAAAAGTATCACAAAATGGCCGCGAGTTCGCGCCTGCGTCAATCCACATTTCCCCATTCGCTGTACCCAGCGCGGGGGTTTAACCTGAATAATTCCATGGCTCAAACCGTGCGGATTGCGGACTTTTTGATTTTTATCGTGCCGTTTTATCTCTCACTTGATAATCCATACGGTGGCGTTTGCAAATGGCGCTTACGAATTAAATCGCATGAACGTGCAGCGCTCGTGTGCTCGTTAAAGTTCGTTTTTCCATTTTTAAATGGACAGAGTCCTTCAGTCATCGACATGCCTAGCAGGCGCTGGTACATCGCACTGCCGTGACGTATCGAGGCATGCTGCGTGCCAACCAAGGCGTATTAATGCCATTCTCGGCATACACGCGGTGCAACGCAATTTCGCACACGCATCACATGGTCCAGAAGATCTCTGGCTGTTCAGATATAACGAACGGTTAATCAGGAGACGTGTGGCAGCACCTTTTTGTCATTTAAATTCCATTCGGGGAGTTGAAAAGATATAACTGCGCGGATCGCGCGTGCAGCTTTTGTCGACAGTGCATGCATCGCCGCACTTTTCATCGAAGCTCTGCTGAACGCATACTGCGTGTTTGATTCGTCAGTTGACAAGCTCAGGTGTGATCTGTGCGTTTGATGACATTAGCGTCTAATTCTGCATGATTTCACTGCAGCGCGCCAATTTTCTCCTTGATTGAAACGTTTTGGACAATCGTGAGGGACGATCGATCGGTAAAATCTCGGCGGTTGTTGAAGAAAAAGAAAACTTGGCGATTATATCGATTAATCGACTGTAATCGAAGACGTTTCAGTTCGAAAATCATGGACCAATCGGAAAATGAAGAATAAGATGGCGGAAGTTGATGGGATATTTCGATTCGTGTCAGGATCAACTTTTTGAGGGAGCAATCGATTTTCTCCTCACTTTGGGGGTGGATCTTGATTGACTCCAGGTTTGAACACGATGATGTGGAAGAATATGAGAATTGGACGTTTTTTAAATTCAATATTGGATCGATTTAAAGCTCCGAGGCGAAGAATACGTTCGAGATTGCATTTGGAATGCACTTTGACTACCAATGCTACTGTGACAGCTTTGCATTGATATGGCAGGGTTGGAAAAACTTTGAGATCCCCCCTGGAGACATGAGAATAAAAGCCTCGAAATCTACGTAATAAAATTTAAGCGTCCGAAAGAAAAACGTGACGCAAATGATCCGGTTTTTCGAGTTGAAAAAAACGCTCCAAGAAAGTCGATAATGGACGTGAATGTGGCGTCGTGATAAAATGTGTATTAGTCGAAAATTCCTTCGTTCCCGGTTCATTCCATTCAGTTCGTTACTCGACCAACAGGTTTCACTGGATTTTTCTGACGTCAGAGGACATTTTTGCACGGATTATTTGTCGTCTTCATTCAGCCTTTCAAGCATTTCGAATTTCTTATGGATCCCCATGGAAAAGAATGCTTTTGTCAAAAATGCATATTTTTATTTCAAGCCAATACGTTCAACATTCAGTTTTATATCATTCGAATTTTGTATCATTAGCAATATGACTGAAAGCCTGAAAATGTATTGAAAAGTACGACAAAATGGTGCGTAAGCTTGATTCACATTCAATTATAATTGATGCAACATTTATTTTCATTTTTCGAAAAAATATCTCGATATCCACGCCTCCGTTCGAAGTCGCCTTCGAACAATTCGAGATCAATGTACCCCGTGAACAAAAAAAAACATAAATCCATCCAAAATGTGATTTTTCCGTGATGTAACGAAATATCCAAAGATATTAACGAAAAAAAGTCGCAGAATTATGATTTATACATTTCATTATATCACAAGATGTATTTTTTCATCCTTCGAAAAAAATATTCGCATTTGCGGAGATTCGTGATAAAACGACTGTACGTTTCATCATAGTTTCTTTATCGTCATCCATATGATTATACCTTCCCGCGTTTTTTAATGAGGATGCTGAGAGTCCTTACGGATATTCCGAGATGCCTTAGAATTTGATTTGATCAAAGGATCGGAGAGAGAGAGAAGAGCAAAAGACAGTTATAAAATGTATTCGTTATGAGAGAGGGAAGAGACTTTTGCTCCGATGAGCGCACGAAATTGTCAGTTGGATCGATTCGCGGTTCGACGACAGAATTCTCTTTTTTCTCGTTGCACGGATCGCTAACTTTCTCCGCATTCCGCCGAATCGATTCGAATCGCGAGATGAACGGTTCGGTAAATAGCTTTATCGAACTACCGTTGTAGTACTTTCAGAAGAGTGGGGAGGGATGCAAGCGAGGAAATAGGGTTGCAGATATTTATAAACTGTAATATACAAGTGCTCGGACACGGGTACGAATGTGCACCGAGATAAAGTTTTGCCCCTTAATATCAATTCACGAACGGAACGCCAAACCAGGTCGTGCGTCAATAATGGCAAATTACACGTAAATCACAGAAATGGCAGAAGATTATCATGCGAATCAATTTTGTTTTTATACTTTTAATCATACACTCGATTTCGATCCCGCATCCATCTCCTCTTCTTCCGCGGACGTATCGCAATTCTCAGGTGTCTCCGCTCGCTCAAATCGCCATCCCGTCGAGAAAATCGCACGGACGGGGTGGTATTTTGTACGCGGATTTTTATAGCGAAAGAGGAGATCACGATAAAAAAAGGAAATCAAAAATGAAAATAAAATTCACTCATTTTTTTTTGGAACAATCCGATTTTTGCTGCAAAAGCCATTACTCTCCGATAAACATCGGATTTTCTGTCAAAGGGTGCATAAGTTCATGTGTGAAAAATCACCCTCGATCCGACCGGAAGCCGATTACAAGGGGATGACGAGCCGAGGATAGTAATTTGTCCACCGTTGCCGCGGAATGCGAGAATTCAACGGAAAGAATCAAGTGGCGATATTTCACGTCGGACACAATTTTACACTCTCGCTGTGCGTCGTACCGACAGCTAAGGCTCGCAGCCAAAAAGCAAAGGAAGAAACTGCAAGCAAGGATTTATGATCGGCGACTGTGGATGAACGAAGCGCAGGCAACTTTTTCTACGACTTTTGCGTTTTGCAAAGAGCACCCTCAAGTGTGACTTATTAGCCCGGAGTCTGTCCAGCATCTTCGACGCGACAAACCTTTTTTCTATATGGATTTCAGGATCGAGGCTCGTTTATGGACGAAAAAGGAAGAAAGAAATGGGAATTTCATAAATATCGCCAAAAACGTAAATTCCCTTCTCCTTTTGTGTCAATTATATCGTAAACATACCGCAAAATCGTCTTTGGATCAACTTAAGGGGTTGGGGAGCGGAGGATAGAGAAATTTGCGAAAAACATCAAAGTTTAACGGAGAATCAGCTGCGATCCAGGGTCCTCGACGTTGAGCTGATATCCTTGAATCGAGACGCGAGGTGTCGTGTCCTACGCAGTGCTAATAAAGCGTGGGTAGTCGCAAACGCACTCTGGACCTCTTATGGTTCACCGGCAATGCGCTTTTCGTCATTGTATGTCGCGTTTCTCAGGTTGCACACCTTTTTCCTGCTACTTCGTACATTGTTGAAAGTGCATTGGATAAACGCGAGTTTACTCTCAGATATCTCGATGCTGATGCTGAACACCTGCTGTTTGTCACGGAAAGGGCAACGTTCTCGACTACGCCTACGCTTTTTACGTTCATTTTATCATCCTCAAGTGGAATAACAACAGAAAGGCGTCGTTGAACTTATCAATTACCACTGACGTTACGTGTTGCTACTTCATCAGCGTGGAATTAGCCTTTTTTCAACTGAAAAGGCTCGTGTTTGCGCGGCACCTCAAAAATAGACACGAATAGTAGAAAAAGCAGCAAAAAAACGTACCGCAAAATCAAGAATGAAGATTGACGTTGTATTTGATAAAAGCTCGGATGAAAATCGGATTTTTCACGAAATTCTAGAAAATCGTGACACCGCCGGGCTGAGAAAAAAATGTGTAGCCAAGATAATAGTCGGGAGGAAGTGCACAGACCTGTATGGCATGCATCGCCGGTAAATTCCCCGAGTGCGTGATTTTACGAGTTTTCACACGGTGTGCACCTAGGAGCATCACGATGGAACGCTGGAACACCCATGTTTCGCGACTACTCGTAGAGAGCTTGCTTTTTTTTCAAGTACAGAGTAAAAGCTTCGAGAATTCTTTGCCTTTTTTGGCTGAAAATCGTGGGCTCAAACACTGAGGTAAGGTAAAATAAAAATTATATTTGAAAAAATGCATTTTGTCGGTATGAGATGGTATTTCTTCAACGAGAGTACAGGAAACTCAAGTATGTTTGGCAGGCATTATTCCACCGATAATAAGATACCGAGCACGGTAATTTTGAACGACAACAATATTAAAAAGTCGTTAAAGAATAGTAGAATAAAATTCTGCCGATATTCCGCAACCTTATTCTTCTCAGGAATGCAAATTTTTCGGAATTTTTCATTTCTCATGGAAAAATTGTTGTTCGAAATGATCGTGCTCGAAATTTAGCGCAGGGCAGATTTTTTATTTATTTTTATAGCAGCGCTAACTACGCGAAACTTTAATTCTGTTTTACTCCTCGGTGAAATAATGTCCGTCGTACACCCTTAAATAAATAAACCGTGGAAGATCGCAAAGTAGGCTGGTACGTCGAGCAACAAAAGTAATACAAAAACACGAGCGGTGTACAGGTTGAGCGTTGGTAAACAAAAGGGCGTTACTTGCACGATGGTACAACCAGAATTGGTAGTTACCCTACCTCTGTTTTTTCAGCGATGAATATATAATATATTCCTGGAGATTTTCGCTGAATTGGAGTCAGAGAGCCTCAGCGAAGCTCGCTAGAAAATAAGCCAGATTCCCTTTCGATAGTCACAGCACTGTGCCAAGGTGTACCAAGAGCCCACGTACAACCCTCTGGATCTCCGCGTTCCCAAGCTCTTTGTTCGACATGTGAGCGAGTCCACGCAGTGGGTTGTCTCTATATTCTACGAGCACGAAGAAACGCCGTATGCAAAACGGGGCATTTTCTCTTGCCAGCGCTCGGAAGAGACCTCGAACTCGTTCCCGTGAGGCAAGATGAAAAAAAAAATCATCTCAGGAGAGAAACACTGAGGAAAGATCGTAAATGCCTTGGTTTTAGTATCGCAGCTCCTCGTCGCCGAAAGACGAGCGTTCGGAGCGCCCTCTGCGTGCGAGAGCGTCTAGCGTCAGCCTGAACGCCATTTTGTGCAACTCTCGCGGGACAACATGGCTCCCGGGAGCTTCACCTCTTCAACGTAAGGCAGGACAGTAGCTCTGTTTTTCTCATACTCAAAAATCCTCGTAATTTCCTCAATCTCATAAAAAAAACTCCAACAAAATATGTCATATTGTCATATTGAGCGTACTTGAGATATACAGTAATCGATATTCAAAATCGAACCTCGTTGAAAATCATTATTTTATACCATTGTGCGAAAACAAGAAAGAAAGAAAAATTGATTTTTCCGTTGCACACTGTGCGATCTATCCCGAGTGGATTTTCATCTTCCACATTGTATGTTTTACACGTGCACGCACCGACATTTATTATACATCAGAGGGACGGGAGCTCGACACGTGGGCGAGTCTCCCACAGTCATGGTCGTCTTGTATAAATGAACGATCTTTCCGTTAATATTATTATATATGGCTGACTCGCGAACTAATAAGGCTCGTATGTGCAGAGAGTACAAGAGTGTTTTGCCACAGTTCGAGTGCAGATGCAAAAGAACGATCATCATCCATCGCCGGGATGAGACGTTAATGAGGAACTGGGCGTTCGCTGACATCTTATGGAGAGGTTCGCGAGAACTCGTGCACGTGTCATTGGCTTCAAATCATTAGAGGATATTGACGCCAAAACTCTATAAGGAGAATCGACTCATCGTCTGAACTCTCGAAAGCGCTTATGCCTTTGATTACTCATTGTTTCAAGACGCCTCGAGTATTGTCAATTATAATTTTATCGTTCCTGTCGGGCATGAAGAGCGCGGTCGCGGTAATGTTTTATTTATATCGCCTATCCTTCAATATTCCACAAGTATATCATTTTATTTCACCTGAAACTTGAGGAACGACCCTCGTTTGTAATATACTTACGAAATATTATAACTTATGATTAAAAAAGCTCTTTGGTATTGACGTTATTTTTTATAAAAACCCGTAATTCGAATATTCCATTTTTAGCTAAAAAATTCCATCTTTTTTCACAGTTTATTTTCTTAAAACATGTAGTCATCGATTTTTTGAAGTATATTCTATTTCGTGGGTCGTCGTGTTCAAGACGCATTTTTTTTCGTCCCAGAGAGTTCCACGATCGGGGATTTAACGAGCTATTATGCGCTCGCGGGTGTCCTCATCGGGGATGCACCCGCAGTGCAATAGTTATGGGCGTTCGAGAGCGCGACGAAAGTGAATTGCGATCGCATTTATATCGATGTGCTTATACATTAGGGTGTCCGTTATTTCTGAAGTTATTGACTTTTTTCACTTAGAAGTATATATTCTGGTGAATATCTCATGATTTTTGAAAAATGATTTTTCAACTTGGTACACTCATATCTCAGAAAATCTATCGTTAAACAGGATTCATTTTTTTTTGCCATCGTAGTAAATTTCAATCATAAATATCTCTATGACGGAATAGTCGATACTTTTCTGTTTCGCCAGCAGTATACACACGGAAACACACCACATTTTCATCGAAGTCTCGGCATTTAATCAGCGAATGGCAATTTTTACGTTTTCGAGGTATACAATGGTCGAAAACGAGATAGAATTTTTTTAACCCCCCCCAAAACGTACATTTTTCGCAAAAACACGAAATTCCAGTAAGAAAACAGAATTGTGCCACGAAATTCGTCCTTTTTTCACCGACCAATCGGGGGCTGAATAAAACGACAAAAATCGCGGGAGATACTTTGTCGATAGAGGATCAACTTCCGGAATCCATCGACTTTTTACAGAAGGATAGCACGCAAGAATCGGTAGGTTCTAAAACGCAATGCAAATACAGAGTTGCTAGCCTTGAGAGGTAAGAACCAGTGGGTCTTGAACGCCGGCAGCTCGCCATTACAGCTTGTCTCTCATTGCGTACATGCGTTGACGTCTTTGCGGTTATGCATTCTTTTTTCCTCCATCAGACCCGTCTGTCCAATTAAATTGCAAAATAAAATTTTGTTTTTCGAATTTCGAGCCTCTGCACCCTGGAAAACCCTGTTTTTTAACACCCCATCTTCGATACCCGTGACGACGAAATTAACGTATTATCACATATATTAATCACTCAACAATAACATAAACGTCCAAATATTCAATCGAAGCGATGATAAAATCTAAAAATCCTAATAGAAAGCTCATTTTAACATTTTTCTTTGACGCGGAAAAACTTATTCAAAAATATCTTCTAACCAATAATGATCATAACATTTACAACGTTTTTATCGTATATTTGGGTTTTCATACAAATTATTATCGAACAGTGATGATATATTTTACGTAAATTATTCAATTGAATTGTGGATGAAAAGAAACGGACCTTGACAATTTATATGTCGTGTTTCGTCGGCGAATTTCATTTCGATCGATAATTCATTTATTAAAATTTTTTTTGAAAAAATGCAGTATCCTTTTTACAGCGACGACTGATACGTATACTGTGCATAAACGAAGCGGCGCGAATAGTCCACGGCAATAAACGTTAATGTCTCGCATGCCACCCCGTAAACGTTTACAACCCCGCTAATGTCATCGGGTACCTTATGTACGAGAATATACATATGCATGTACACATTTGTAGATATGTACATGCATATGCGTGTAAAGATTCGATGTAACTGTGCTCATAGGAGGTAAAAACGAACAATCCAATGCGAGAGTCGTTCCGACACGAGTAGGAACACACGGGGAGAGGATTTTTCGAACAAGGGCTCGCACTTGTTGCATTTCAACTCCGTGGGAAATGTAATCTTCTCGTTGCTCGACGGGCGATATTTCACAACATTTTTCTCTCGAACTAGGCAACGAGAAAAAAAAATATCGCAATATTATCGTTCACCGTCAAACTCCACGAAAGAGTCCTACATTTTTCGACGAATAATTTCATAAAATCAACGATTAATCAGGGAAATTCGGACACTCTGCGGATGAAATTGTATCTACGTGCCAGTACGAGTGCGTGTGAGTGAATAATATATTTTGCAAAAAAAAAGGAGTAAAACAAAGATGGCGAAAGAGTCTCGCGAGAGGGAGAGAGAGCTGTATATTTCTGAGAGGGCTCTCGCGTTGATTAATAACGAGGAAACGAGGAGAGTGCGCAATGCCAGATCCTAACGTTCAATATTTCACCGTATCCCATACATATTGGAAAGGCTATATATTCACCGTTGGAATTTTGCCCACGATCAACGGACGAAGAATAATCCTGTCTGCAAACAATCATGAAAGACAGAGAGCGAGAGGGGGAGAATATTTATATTAGGGTGGCGAAAGAAGAGCGAGAACGGCAGGGGTGGTAAAAAGTTTCTCAAAACGGAAATATATAGTCGTTCGGTGTGAAACACATGAAATAATGTTTTCCAAGTCCAAGCTCGATAAAACGTGCTGCGAATCCTGCTGGTGTGCACCAAAACCGCAGCGAAAGAAGGCTCGAACTGTTCGAAGGCTATTTAGCCCGTTAGATCGCGTGGGCGAAGGCCACATTTTGTCACCCGGTGTGTAGACGAAATCGACAGTGTATACATAAAACTTTTTCGTTAATAATTTATAGCGAGCATGTTTTTGACGTTGAAGAAGTACGGAACTGTATTATGCAGGTGCGTATACACACGTCGCGTTTCGCACGTGTATATTTCTCCTCTTTCACTCTCGTTGCGAATGCAACGCTGGCTCTAAGCCCTCTGCAATTTACCGGCTGACACTGCGAAATAGGTTGGTTGTATATGGGCTGATAATTATGGCCAGAGCTCTGAGAGAGCCACGCAACAACGCGTACAGTCGAACCTCACAGATCCACAAACACACAGATCGATAAATTCAGGCGCAAAACGCATGCGTGTGAATGTTTATGGATACATTAGGGTGGGTAAAAAAAGACGACGTTTTTCGTTTGCCTCTTGATGCACTGAAAAATTCAATTTTACCTCAAAACTGTTAAACTATTCCTAGCCAATCAATGCCTTCGATTCTTGTCATCGATACATCGTTTTGTCGGATGATTTAAGAACTTAAAAAAATATTTAAACTTCCAAGTGTGGTAATTGAAAAAATAAAAAGAATCTTCACGTGTTATGTAAGAATCGCGACGAGGCACCCCTTAATGGTGAGAAAAAGAGCTCATATTTGAACAGGGGTTTCTTGAACTGCCCAGCGATCAATTTTTCGGTGTATGGGGGAGAAAAAAAATGGTCGCTCTTTTAGCCACCCTAATATATACAAATATAAATACATAGTCTCAAGTACTGTGGGTAACTTTAGTTTTGCTGAGCTCACGGTTCCGTCCGGCTGTAAGGTGAGCACGAAGATGGGAGGCGAACGATTAATGTCCGCTTTAACGTATAACACATCACGGTTTTCATGGCGTACCTAAGCATGTGTTTATGAATGTGTGCCTTTTTGTGTACATACACACATGCACGAATGTTGTATACGTGTGCACGTAGACGTCAGTTTGTATTATATACATCGAGTTGTATGGTACAATATTTGTAGCCTTGAATCGCCGATGCAACCATGAATGGTTATATCTAATCGCCAATAACGATCACTTGGCTACCCATTGACGAGATTTTCTCACAAGTGTGGATGCGCGTTTGTGTGTCTGACCACTGTGAGCTATTACTACTGTAATGATCCAAAGCAGGCAACTTTCCAGCGGAAACTCTCGCTGACGACGGAAAAATGTTGAAACCTTTTTTTTTCTTTTCAAACGAGGGTAAAAATTCACTGAGAATGACGTTTAACGAGGTGCACTTTTATTATTCGTTCGCCTCTTTGCACGAACGTGTGAGAGAAGCGTATCGTACCCCTTGGATTTCACCTCGGTACACCCCTTTATTCTTAAGAACAATTAATAAAATATATAGTTTTTATGCTCTTCCCCCTGGACAGCCTCGAATTTTCAATGGCAGATATATACACAAATAACACATGCGTTTATGTGTAACGGCAGGTTTGCAGGTGCACCGTAATCCGACACACGAACCAGACGTACTACAGTCGATGCGTAAGGTAATTATCAATTAACCGCTTATAAGGTTCTTTCCCGTATGATTTGCAACGAGCATAACGCTTCAGTGAGAACCACCGTTGGGATGTGAATTTTTAGTCGTAAATAATAATAAGAATACCACCAGGCGGGTGAATGCGGTTTAACGTACACCGCGACTTGTTATTGTCTGCTTTAATAATTAGTTTTTGTTAATTCAGTATCAGCAGCCAGAAGCTACAATTATTATACATTTACCTGCACGACATACCGTACATTGCATAATAATTGCTTATTGTCGTTAACAAACATAATCTCGTTTGTTTCTCGGCAGTTTTTTAATCGTCGCGTTATTGCGTGTTCGATTAATAAAGCACTCTTCGAATTTGGCAAATGTACGGACCGAGTGACTTTGCACAAAGTGCTGATAATCTTTTTTTTAACTTTTCAACAACTGGTGAGCATCACGAACGAGAATAATCGGTCTGGGAAGACTGAAATCCATTTTCTAGACAATTTCGCATGTGACTGATTTCTTTTCAGATTTTCACAGAATTGTCAAGTACTCAAAACTCTCATTTCATTGTCGCTGAACAATGCCTGCTGTACATGCTTAATGTTGAAATAAACAATCCGTGTGTTCTTATTTATTCAAATTTTCAAAGTCCCACCTTGAATACGAAAGCCGAGAATGAGCGATACACAGTGGATAGCTCTCAGCGTCAAGGAGGAAAAGACAATATAATATGCCTTTCACCCCTTGCCACACTACTCGATCTAGGGCGGTCAAAGTTACCGTGAACTTTGACCTCTTTTGCACGACGGCACGCTGTAAACGCCGTGATGTTGGCGGAAGTTAATTTTCACATCCTTTTTTCTTACCCTCTCACGGAATATCGTACGTGCGGATATTCCGTGGATTCGCATGTTTTTAAAGGGAACGTCGCTAGCATTTGCTCACGCGTGTTTTTTTTTTACACAGAACGTGCCAATTGTGTGTAAATATCCCCTTCTTTTTGGCTTTACCGGATTGTACGTACAGTCTAACCTCCTATCGGCGTAGGCACTCGAGCGCTTTAGTTCACCGACGCCACCGCGCGACGTCGCCCCCATCGCTTCCACCGCGCCACCATTAATCGGTGCGCGACTCACGCGAGAGAGCACGATCGTAGCTTCGCGAAACTCTCGATTCACAACAGCTGTATCGCTTCTGGCGATTCTCTCGGTCTCGTATATCGCGAAATCCTTGTTTCGCGAAGAACTGCTGTGACAGCCTTGTGTATTACACGGCGCTCTCGGTTACCTATCGAGTATAATGATCACGAGATTTTACAATGCATTCTTCACTTCATCTACGTGCAAAACTGCAGTGTTGCACGTGGCCATGATTTTTTTTTCTCTATAATGAAATAATTATCCATAAATAACTCGGCGAGTGATTCTATGATATATTTTCCGTATCCGTGTGAAATGTCGCGTAAAAAAATTTGGTTTTCGATTACCATTAGATTCTCGTAAACCTCCGTAACAAGTAGGTCCTCTAAGGACATAGGAATTGCAAATTTCACGATTCAATCTCTCAAACGTTCTTGCTGGACGAAGATCGTGTGTTTTTGCATTTTCGCGAAGATCATGGACCACTCGATGATACCAAGTATTATCGATCGCCTAGCATCTGCGGGAAAAACGAACGACGCAAACGTACGTGTCTGCTATCACCGTTCTTCAATCTCATTTACATTGCGCACATGGAATGCTTCTCCGATTCTTCGAAGCTCTAATGACGCGTGCATGCGTCCGCGGTACCGCCGGACGAATGCAATTGGCATTTTATAAGATTGCCGATTTCGCGATTCGGTTCCGCGGGTTTAATTCGCCCAACCCTCGGGCGAATTTTTGCGATATTCCGAGTCTCTCCTCTGGGCAAGTCGCGCTCTTTTTCACTTTCTCATTCTGATGCGAGAGGAAGAGAGAGAGAGAGAGAGAGGCAGATGTTGAGGTTTCTTCTCGGTAGAATCATTCGAGACACGCGACTATCATGCATCCGACACTCGCGAGAGTCCTGCATACATCTCGCCGAGGTTTTTCACTCGCATAGCTCGCGTACATATGCACGGACGACTCGCACGATCCTTTTTTTACGTAAGAAGCGTATGCACGCGTGTGCGATTGTTCGTGTGCTTCTTCTAATGTATTTCTCGGCCTATTACAGAGACCGGACTCAAACCCGCGTATGTCTGATAGTTCTTCTCCATAAACGCCGCCTCTCCCGCGAGCGGGAGACGGAGACGCAGCATCTTCCGCGCGAGACGCAACATCAACCGAGAAAACCGGATTCACCAACCGTGTGTGCTCTCGCGCGATCTGCTAATGAGGAATCTCTTTACAAGGTGTCTTTGCTATTGCTCACGCTGGAGCTTGGAAGTTGAGGTAAGCTGGTGGAACAGAAGTCACCAGGGCAATCATAGTCATCCTTATTTGGATTGATAATCCACCGGTGGTATCGAAATATCGTTTTATTCCATCGCACCAATAATGGCAAAACATACACGTTTGAGTGTACGCATTGTCGCACTTTTCACCCAGCGACATTCGTTTGTTTACACCTTATGACCAGTCGCTGGTAATGTCATTTCAATAAACATTATTTGTTGTGTTTAATTACATTGACGACGCAGCAGGACAATCATTGTCATCCTCATTTGGATCAACAATTCACCAGAGATTTCAGAGCCGTATTCCATCAACGAACAATGAGAAAACATGCATAGTTCAATGATGACCGGTTTTGTTGCACACTTTTCTGGTAAAATCTGTCGGTTTACCAACTTGTGTTTGGTAACACCTTAAGACCAGTCGCTGGTAATGTCATTTCAATAAACATTATTTGTTGTGTTTAATTGCATTGACGACGCAGCAGGACAATCATTGTCATCCTCATTTGGATCAACAATTCACCAGAGATTTCAGAGCCGTATTCCATCAACGAACAATGAGAAAACATGCATAGTTCAATGATGACCGATTTTGTTGCACACTTTTCTGGTAAAATCTGTCGGTTCACCAACTTGTGTTTGGTAACACCTTAAGACCAGTCGCTGGTAATGTCATTTCAATAAACATTATCTGTTGTGTTCAATTACATTGACGACGCAGCAGGACAATCATTGTCATCCTCATTTGGATCAACAATTCACCAGAGATTTCAGAGCCGTATTCCATCAACGAACAATGAGAAAACATGCATAGTTCAATGATGACCGGTTTTGTTGCACACTTTTCTGGTAAAATCTGTCGGTTTACCAACTTGTGTTTGGTAACACCTTAAGACCAGTCGCTGGTAATGTCATTTCAATAAACATTATTTGTTGTGTTTAATTGCATTGACGACGCAGCAGGACAATCATTGTCATCCTCATTTGGATCAACAATTCACCAGAGATTTCAGAGCCGTATTCCATCAACGAACAATGAGAAAACATGCATAGTTCAATGATGACCGATTTTGTTGCACACTTTTCTGGTAAAATCTGTCGGTTCACCAACTTGTGTTTGGTAACACCTTAAGACCAGTCGCTGGTAATGTCATTTCAATAAACATTATCTGTTGTGTTCAATTACATTGACGACGCAGCAGGACAATCATTGTCATCCTCACTTGGATCAACAATTCACCAGAGATTTCAGAGCCGTATTCCATCAACGAACAATGAGAAAACATGCATAGTTCAATGATGACCGATTTTGTTGCACACTTTTCAGGTAAAATCTGTCGGTTTACCAACTTGTGTTTGGTAACACTTTAAGACCAGTCGCTGGTAATGTCATTTCAATAAACATTATTTGTTGTGTTTAATTGCATTGACGACGCAGCAGGACAATCATTGTCATCCTCATTTGGATCAACAATTCACCAGAGATTTCAGAGCCGGATTCCATCAACGAACAATGAGAAAACATGCATATTTCCATGATGACCGATTTTGTTGCACACTTTTCAGGTAAAATCTGTCGGTTTACCAACTTGTGACTAATCGCTGACAATATTGTCTCAACAAACATCATTAATCGCCATATTTGCTCAGATCAGTGACTCATTAATCGTTCTTATTTGGATTAGCAATTCACCAGACGTTCCAGTTCAAACGCGTGCACCTTTTATCAAGCAGTTCACTCCACAAACATTATTACTTGTTGTATTTCATTTCGCTTGAATCAATAAGATGAACTTTTACATTTTGCGACGATTAAAGTGCACCCTCTGGCCAGTTGATACCTGCGCTCGAGTGTCTTCAGGCTGGCACCTTGACGGGCCGAGTTAAGGGCGTTTTTTCAAAGATCAACGAATCCCCGCAAGATATCGAGAAAATCATCCGTCCCTTCGCGAATATTCCACCGTTTCCCCGTGGCCTCGAGGGACTGCACGGAAATTGAGAAGCGCGTGAGACACCGCGATGTTTCAGAGAGGCACTCGTAATAATTGGGAAAAAAACCAATTAAAAACTGGAGTGCAGCAAAGGGGCGCGTAATAAAAACTCGACCAGCTTACGTTGGACGGACAAAAAACACGGATTCTCCCTCCCGTGACCCCGTCGCCCGGAGCACTGGTGCTCGCTTAATATTCATACGTCTTGTTTTTCCGTTCACCTTGCACGTTTGAATCATCACTACGAGCTTGAACGGAGTCTGTATTACATGATCTTCCGAGAGATGCTCTTGCTGTAATATCGGAGAGGAAAATCAGGCTGGAAGCTTCGCAAAAGGTGTTTTGCAACGCCTGTGTCCGTCCAACGCGAGTGTTGCGACACGACGAGGATGATGCGATGAAAAATACCCGATAAATCGCTGTAAAAGCGATAATCGCTGGGCATATCGATGTTTTCCTTCAAATGGCACGAGGCGATTGCATTTTCTCGTGTTTCTTATGAAAAAGATTCTCGTACACGGAAAAACTTTGCGACACCACCGTCCGAAAGGCGCTTTCGCGGATTGTTGCATGTCGGGATAAAAATAATAAAATGCGCTGAAAACGGGCAACACCAAAGTCGGAAACGAAAATTAACGTCATTACGTCGTCATTATGATTCGCGGGTAATTGACTCGCGTCAAAAAAAAAAAAAAGAATTCCCTGAGGCTAAGTGTGCCTATTGCGTCGTTAAAAACGAGTCAAGTGGCCGATAACGGCGTCGTATTTTTGGATATACCTCCGGAGTTAATGGAACTCTTTGAAATCGTATCGTAATGGAAGAATGTATTGTAAATCGAATTTATACGAGATTTCTCACCATTGCAAAAAAAATATATGGCACACCCTCAAATTACAACATTTTCCGATTTTGCTATGGAATAAAAAATTGTCGGTACAAATTGAATAAATACTTTTTTTCGTAAGCACACGTAGATACTTACGTACGCTGTATCAAACGCGTATTAATAATCGTGGAATTTTAAAGACGCGCTGTTTTTTAATACGAAAAAGAGTATTTCTCCCGTAGCTTCCAGCGGGATTTTTCCTCGTGTTTATCAGTATTTTATATCGCGTATTCAGGATCCTGAAGTCAAGTGTCTTTCTCATTCGGACGAAATTGACGCGAGAGCCGCAGCTGTAATATGAAAAATTATACGAAAATCGCTGGTTTATTTGCATAATGCGACAAGAGTTGGGCTCTAAGATACACAATTTACAGTTATATTATTATAACGTGAAACGCGCGTACGTTTACGAAGGAATACTGTACAGGGCGTTTCGAAACTGGATGTTAACGATGTACCGCTGGATTCGGAATGAAATTTCGAGTAGAAATGTATTTTAGTATTTTTTTGTACGACTAAATCCTGACGAGTTATTAATCGTCAAAGTCGATCGATTTTCCAATGGCAAAACACGTCGATCCGCTGAATGCACGTCCTCTGGTGAACTCGTACATCCTTATTAACACTTTTCCTCTGTCGACTACAAAATTATTATACTTCACTCGTGAGCCACGTCCAATCAAAGACCAATTTTTCGCAGGCATCCCCCCGCAACACACAACGCCCAATCGATCACGATTAATCCCTTGCCTGCGATAGTGACACGCGCATGAGCAGAAAAAAGGCATTCAATTTTGGCACAAACAATTTTTATTTTTTTCCTTCAAAAAAGCTCACTCTTTCATTATATTTTCTTATTTTCGATTGCGTATTTAAATTCGCGATCATTCTTTTCCGTATTGACATTTCGTACCATGTATAACTCGAGTTGCAGAGCATGAATTAGCCTTTTTATTCAATTCTAACGTACACTCAAATATAATAATCGATAATCACGGAAATTTGCAAATATGCCCGCAAATTAATTTCTCACAGGGACTTTGCGACTCTCTCAAAATATCGGCGGTGCTCTTTTTTTGGCTCTCGGGAACTTCTACGCAACTTTATGCCGCACAGATCGTGAAATTGATTTTTGTGGAATCGTCAAACCTGTACTGTCAGTTTTTCGACTTAAGTTTCGATTAAAAAAAAAAAAAAAAAATTTTACTCGAAAGGAAACGATTTAACGAACGCTGCAATGCATGTGCAGTGAATTGAGGCTGCATGTGACGTTCCGTTTGTGCAGCTGGGCACGGTCGATACCAGCAGACGTCATTGTTGACTTAAATTTGACTATTTAAGTGCGGATGAGTTTTCTTTTTTTTTTCTCCCCTGCTGCACGTACGCAGTGATCAAAGTCTGCGTAACTATATCGAAATATGGAGTGATTAATGCTGGAAGCCGGCCGGTGCTAGACGAGAGTTGATTGGCCTCTCTACGAGGCCCCGGTAGCCTTTCATAAGCACGACGATGTCACAGACGGTGACGACTTTCAGGAAACTTCTTTTCTCTCCTGCGAGTACTTCCATCCTATTTGAGAATAAAAAAAAAAAATTGACAAAAAAAAATTGTTTCGCTCGTTCGCCCGGATGGAAACCAGTTATACGACATCAGAGAGCGAGACAGGAAAGCCACGAGATAGCGAACACGTTACGTTCAACCGGACAAGCCCCGTAATACGCAACAACGTCTAGGCAACGTGTATTCGTTTTCAATTTCAAGAAATTCACCAGTTTTGTCGCGATTTGATCGAGCAAAAAACGTCCGAACAGCCTTTTTCGAACGAATATGTCAAAGTTTAAGCGGAAATGTCGGTCGGAAAGTTGAAAAAATTCGATTAAAACTTTGTCGATTATTGACGCAATCAGAAATTAGAAACAGACGTTTAGCGAGGTTTCTCGCGTGATGGAATACACAAAAACGTGCCTTAAGGTGTTTTATACGCTTGTTCACATGCTTGTGATGGTCTTGTAATCTCTGCAACCGGAGCGAATTTTTATTGTACAAAATACACGTGTTTATTCGATAAAATACATTTTTCACCTTGAGGAGAATCTGAATTCGATGAAAATGGAATTTGTACTTGAATATCGCGCGAAAATTTTCGGGAGATCCGTCGCTGAAGGTTGATACGTGCCGGGTTTTCCATAAGGCTTAGCCAGCAATTATATTCGTGGGATAAGCAACTCCTCTCTTGCTTCTGCGAGAATAAATCGAGAAGGACTACTCGCAATCTGAATTTCCATCGTCTACCTTAATGCAGAATTTGCTAAAAGCACCGAGATACGCCAGAGTGCACATGGGACTGCACAACATTGTTGGCTTTTTGTTGGCATTTCGAGCAGCACGGAGGCTTCGCAAAGGGGTCGCTTGCTTTTGGGATTTTCCAGGACGACGATTTACATCATCGTCTTTATTTCTCTCTGTCGTTTGGATGACTATATACCCACGTGTTTGCGGCCTTATTACATAGAATTTCCTCGTTTGATGGAAACCTCCAACAAGGGTAGAACCCAGGTCAGACGTTGGTAAGACAAGTACAGTGAAAATACGACACAATGGACACGAATTACTTTAGCAAATGTTTGCATTTGAACAGCGATGGTAAATACGCGTATTTTGTCAAGTCTGCTAATTTAATATTCGTAATAAAAAACAGTGGTGAAAGCTTCAGGGTTTCGGAAAAAAAAAAACTGGTGCACATTAAAAGCTCCGCGACGAGAGTCAAAGGAGAAAAATGGAAACTCGCTCAACGATTTTTTGCACGAATTTTTTAACGAATTTCGCTGCACGCTGCGGAATAATGTTGAAACGTGTGCAAGGGTGGAAAAAATGCATCGAAGGCGATTTTTTCTGAAAATAAAATAAAATTCTGTTCATTCTGATGATTCTCCTCATTTTTCGAAAAGTTCGTTGATGAAATAATGATTTTGCAACGTGGTCGTTTCTGATTTTATATTCTTATTCTCGAGACTTTTATACAGAACGAATTTAATATATGTCACGTGGCTTTGGGATATAGCAATTAATTAAAGTATGCAAATGTCGAAGAGCAAAACGTGACGCTGTGTTTTCACGAAACGGCGATCGACAGCGCTGCAAAAGTGTCATTGAAGCAATGAGAAAGCTTTCCAAGCAATTTGCAGCTCGCAATTACTTCGATCGTTAAAGACCAATATTCGATAACACGTTAATTGGAAGATATTATTCTCAATTTTTCGAGTACGTGATCGAAGGAAAACAGAACAGAATATCATCGATAAAATTTTTTTTTTCATCATTTATATAATAATTTTTTCTTACAAAGAAGTTTCGCTAAACAGAAAAGTGTTGTTTGTCGTTTGAATGCTTATAAAAAATCTCAAACAGCAGAATGGCTTTGTAAAGTGAGTGCATCTGCGGTTGTATACTTTTTATTGCCAAAATTCGTGTACAAATATTACGAATTCACGATTGCACGTGTCTCAATGACAGCAATTATCCAAAGTATGCAAATATCGAGGATGAAATTAATTAGCATCGTGTTTCCACGAAGCAGCAATAAACAACGCCGCAAAAGTGCGATCAAAGCGATGAAAAAGCTCTCGGAGAGATTCCGCAGCTCGCGCAGCTTCCTCGATTATTTAATATCAATTTTCATTAGCTGCAATTAAGTGGGATCGGCGATAGGGAAACTTTTCCGAATAAAAGTGCCGTCGTTTTCGTCGTATGTATAACGAAACTTTTCAATATAATTCGAGTTTGAACGGATCCGGAAATGCTTTGAATATTGATGATATCGAGAAAAATGAGACCCTCGACGGGAAGAAAGTGTATTTTGTTATAAATGATTAAACGTATTTTTAAAAAACTTCATTTTCAGCAGGGGAATGTCAATTCGATGAATGCTGCAATTTTTATGACAAAAAAAAAGATAATAACATCGCGTTTGATCGTTATTAAGGAAACGCTAATTTTTTTTTAAAACATCGCTGAATTACAATGCATATCCTTTTCCGCAAGTCCGCCAAGTAGGCGCGGTTTGTGTTGCGTGATAAACACAATTTTCTACAGAAAAAAATCATCGCACAGGAAGGAAATCGGATAATCGATTTCATTAAGAGAAAAAAAAACGAAGCGCATCCGCTTTTTCCTCATCGTCGTCTCGTCGTCTTTGAGAACATCCTTGCCGCGGATATGCAAGGAAACTCGACAAACAGCCGGAAGGACACTCGCAGCGGAAGGGGATGTGCGTGTTTTCTGTTTCGCCGACAGTCGCAGGATCGATTTTCCCTCAGGGGAAAAAAGTAAAATCTCCGAAAAGTCCTGCAAGTCTAAAAGTTTAATTACTTAAATTCAGCCCTTTAATCACTTTTTCAAGGTAGTTGTCTCCTAAATGATATTTTTGACGGAATTAAAAAAAATTCATACCGCCGAAAAATAACGGAAATAATGTCCAACAGATTTTGTGGAATTTCAAGAAGATCGTCTTGAATCCGAGATGTTGAGAAAATTTTAAAAAGTTGATTTTTAGGAAAATTACGAATTTTTAAGAAAAATCAAAGGACGTGTCGTATACCATTGAAAACAGCAAGGGATGAACGTTGAAAAGTTGCCAGATTTCGCGTGCTATTTTGTCTGTGGGTTATCATGTAAATTTTTAAAGTTTCTGATGGTCATCGAGTTGACAACTACCTTAAGACCCGACTTTCTCTATCGCTGGGAAAATCCCGAAATAAAATTGGTACGAAAAACCCGGTAAAAAAAATGCTCTCCGGGACTTGGCATCATCGAGCTCTTCGGAGTATTTCATCTTTGATTGCATGACTAGTCAAGCACAAACGAAGAGACAGACGCGAAGGAAAAGTGCGTACGAGTTGCAGGACGGTGTGCAACCGAAAAATGCCTGCGGGGCATGGCATTCCGTGTGTTATCGCGTATTACGAATACTCGAATGTGTGTTGCTATACCGGGGCCCTCAAAACTCGATGTTGTCGATTTAAAGTTGGATTCAGGCTGAAATTTCAAGTCGAAATGTATTTTTATATTTTTTCGTACGACTAAAACCCGATGAGTTATTAATCGTGAAAGTTTCAGCCAACCGAACGTCCGCCCTCCCTTCTCCCGCGGGTACCACGCGAGCGTACGCGTCTAATTGGTCCAACTGCATTTTAATGAATAACTCAATGGGGATTCGTTGGATCGAAAGGTGCTCAAGGACTTTTCGGCTTGAAATTTCATTCCCAGTGTGATGTTAAAATGTCAGCATCCGGTTTTAGGACACCCTGTATATCGTTTTATATATACTCGACGATTCATGTATAATGCTCTGCAGATATGATACATGGTCTTGCGTGAATTGTTCTTGAAGAATATCCAGCGAGACTCACAGCTGAAACTGTCAGTCAGGATGCATGAATGCACATGAACAAGGTATACGCATTTTTATGTATACATATATATATGTATATGTAAATACCAAGAGGATTACTCTGTATGTACCCACGCGTCGAAAACTCTTAATTACAAAAGCGCTCGCATCAACGAGCATACATTTCGCGCCGCCGGGAATCAATGAGAATATGCGAGGAAAAAAAGAAGAAACGAATTATGGAAATCGGACAGGAGAGAAGCGGAGTGCATAAATTATTGTATTATATTATGCGATGGATACATGCCAGAAGGTAAAACCATACGCAGAAAAATATTTTCTCTGCTTTTAGAAGCATTTTTTTTAAATTTCAATCCAATTTTTTAGATCTAATATTACTGATGAAATTTTTCTTTTTTTCTATATTGTGCAAAAGAGATGATAATTACATTATTGTTATTGTTATACAATGTATTATGAGTAATAGTGATCAGGAACGATTGAAAGGTTTAAAATGTGTTTTCAAGAAAATACAAGAATTGCATCAAAAATGAGTATTTATCGCCCTGTCACTTTTCGATCATGAACATTCGAACGAGGCAGAATATTTTTTTTTCACCACGTCGCATGACCTACGACAAGAAAAAGCGAAATAGAGAGTTAGAAAGGCGAGCGTATGTGCAAGAGTTGAGAGTTGGAAGATTGATTCTCGGTGAGAGCTGACCCATGACTTTGGTCACGGCCTCAGAAAAGGAAAATATAATGACGAAGGCGATGGACGTCTTTGACATTTTGCACCCGTTTGTCTGTGATACATTATACGTGTTAGGGTGGTTGAAAAAATTCGTTTTTTCTTTTCATTTTCGAAGCTCTCATCGCAAAAGATGTTAGTTTTAGAATTGAAAAATTATTTATAAGATATTTCGTAAATCGTATATCTTTGTACCTGAATCTTTGTTATTTTGCGAGTTCTGTGGTGTAGAGCATTGAACTCGTCCGTGTACAAAAACTCTTCTCACCATGAAGTCAATGAAAATTTGGAGATTAAAGAAATTTTTTTTTTTCATCGTTCCAACAATTCCCATCATCCGATCATCCCATAAAGTACCGGTAAGCAAAAGCTCGTAATTCGTTGATATTCGAGTATCGGATAGTTCACCGGATAGCAGAATTTTCGATCGCATTAATGCCGCAGCAGCAGCTTCGAGCTAAGAAACGATTACCGTATATTTTCTGGGCAAGTGGACCGCAAGATCAGAAAGCGCAATGCGATCATACGGAATAAACGCCAAGAGAGAAGGAGAGCTCTCGGAATATCGAGACATAATTCCTACTTGAATATAATGACGCAAGTGAAAAGGTATACATACAGGGTGTCCCAAAACTTGTCGACAATCGAAAGTGACAAAATTTCATCCCCAATGCAGCATCAGAGATGAAATTCCATGCCGAAATGTCCTTAAGCACTTTTCGATCAAACGAATCCCCAGCGAGTTATTAATTAATACAGTTTTACCAATAGGACGCGTGCGCTCGCGCGGCTCTCGCCTCGAGTGGGGAGAGCGCGCTCGCGAATGGCTCAACCTTCGACGATCAATAACTCACCAGGTTTTGGTCGTATAAAAAAATACTCAAATACATTTCGACTCGGAATTTCAACCTGAATCTAGCTGCAAAATGTGAACACCAAGATTTGAGACATCCTGTATACACACGGCGAGATAAAATTCCTATCTAACAATTGATAGAGACCGATAATGCATGACATTCCTGTATTGTGCATACGAGGGAAAAAAAGAGAAAGATACGTGAAACGAGCTCTCCGCCGCGTGCAGCTTCGCGAAAACAATGGACGCGCGAGTTATAAGCGCGGACTCGCATTGCTCCGCAACCACTTTTGTACTCGCGATCGCAGGTGGAAGAAGCAGAAAACTAGCGGGGCGATAAAAGGAACCGCAGGATCGAGGGGGGAAAATGCTGCTGCAACCGCGGTAGCTGCTCTCTCGTACGAACATTTTATCGTCCCAAAGTAAATTACTATCAACGTGTACACGCGGTATAAAGTCATCGAATGTGCAATGAGAATGATGCGTACATTTTCGTTGAGCAACATTTCATTGTGGTCTGAGCCTTTCCACCCTATACGGTTAACATCTTTCAAAAAAATCCTTCAGAACGAATGAAATATAATTGCTAATGAAATCGATCAAAATGAGAAGAGTTTCCACGAACTTTGGCGATAAAAAATATAGAACGAAAAACAATTCGTTGGCATCAATTTTTTTCGGTTCGCCATTTATTTCAAGTGACATGACGATTTCAATTTTCCCAACTTTTTGGAATAACATTTTTTTAGCGAATTTTTCATTATATATATTTTTTTTCATTATTTATCGGTATTGACAATATTTTTTTTCATGGAAATATGAAATTAGCTGCATAAAAAAATAATCTACTTTTCGCGGGAGAATTTCGCGTCGTCTATTTTACTCAATAATGAAAATGCGCATTTTGCGAGCGCTCGCAAAGTATAGCATGCATTGACGCGTGTTAATTAAGTGCTCTCATATTCCTCAATTGAATTCGCTATTCAGAGTTCCAAATGGAGTTTCCAAAGTCATTAGCCGTAGAAGCGTACCATGTAACGTTTCGATGAAAATGTAGTGTCACATTCGAACGTGCCTCGAAGTTTCGGTTCGACTTTCTTGTCTTCAAAGTTCGGCATTCAATTGCAGGGATTCACTTCAAGCTTGCAACGACTTTGAGAGCATAAATTAGACGATTGGCAATTATTTTGGAGATCAATGAAATCCATTAATTATCCCTTGCTAATTAACAAATTTTAACAATTCGTCAATCATTTTTTGCCGTTTTTACCATCGCTGGGTGAGCGAAAAAATCCGCATTTTATTTTCTCTCCGTCCGGATTGTATCTCATGCAAAAAAATCTTCATGGACGGAGGCTGCGTTGCGATAATTAACCATGAGAATTCACGCGAGCGGGGAGATTCTGCGTCACGGGAAAATCGTTGAAAATGCAAAAAAAAAAAAACCTTTATAAAAACCGTTTAATTCTCGTGGGTTTCGTGACGAAAGTGAAGATTTTCTCGCACCTCCGCGCGATTACGATTCGTTGAATTCGCGATCGGCTGTCAACGCCACCGTGTTGCGAATAAATCCAACACATTCGCGATAAAAATGACCGTACGTAAAACCATTTTGGAATCAATGGAGTTCTCGTTTATCGTGACCCTGTTATTTACCCCTTAAAGCTTCACGACCGTTTCTCGGTGCGATCGAACGCGATAGCCGCACCTTCGAGAAAAAGGAAATGAAAACTAGAGAAATCGAAACCGCATCTTACGGTAAGACCGCGGTCAGTTACGCTCGTACAGTTGTGGGTATCGAACGCAATGAAAGAAAACACGAAAAAAAAAAAACGACAGAGAAAAGTAACGTGAATGATCGTTGGACCGAGAGAATGGAGAATCTGTATCCCGAGTAATTCTCGACTGTAAATTACGAAACTCCATTAGCCTAACAGTATACGAGTATCGGAGAAAAAATAAAACGAGCGAAATCCTTAGACTTCTAGCTTTCTCTCAAAGTTGAACCTTTGAAACGAAAATCATTTTTTTTTTTCATTTTAATTTTCATTCTATATTTCAATTTTTCGCATCATTGAACATTACGTTATAAAAAACATTTTAACCATATTTATCGTTTCAAGCTCTCGGTGGTTGACAAACAATCGTGAAACAACATCAAACGTACAGAGTCAGTAATCAAAATGATCAAATGTCAATTTATTTTAGACGACAAAGCGGACAATAAGGTTTAGTTGCTTTACCGAGATATAGAGGTACACGTGCACCACCTTAAAGAAATTACGACGATTTTTCCGCTCCAGCGATTTTTAAAAATCATCGCTCGTAAATGATTCGCGATATTATAGTGTAATATAAAACACGTAAAATGCATTATTATAAGGACGATTTAGGACGGATGATTACACTTGAAAACGTAAAAAAGGCAAAATAGTGTGAGAAATAATTTTTTTTTCGGTAGGCCTTCGTCTGACTTTGGTACAAAAGCCTGTTTGCGAAAAAATAAATGATATAATTATCCGCGGATTTTGCGTCGATTTTATGGTACGAAGCGAAGATGGTCCCGTTATCAATTGCATAAAAATGCATACCGCGGGCATACTCGTTGAGGAGAAATACCTGCATATACGCTCGTATTAGTCGCGCACGCACGATTCTGAATTTTCCACGTGCATTACGCGGCGCTTACGCGAAACGACCCTCGCACGCGAATAAGTTCCACGAGACGTTGTACGTTTGTAGATATTATGGGAATTACGTAATTTATCATGCCATATGTGCATTAACAGTACAGAAACGAGTTGATTCGTCAGAAAATTCCTGCAACGCGTCACTCGATATCTTTCGATTTGAATGAAACTTTGGAAAATTGAAACACAATTATCCCGGCGTGTGTATACTGGGACTTTAAAGGAACAGTCGAAAATTCGAACTCAAAATTCTTCCGATTTTCCCCACTTCTTAGACGATTGTTTTATTTTTATTAACAACGTTTTGAGTTAAGTAGCTGCTGGGCCATGTAGTAGACACTTCAATAAGTAACCCAGAATTTTTTCAGATTTTTTGGAAGCCTACAAAACCTTGTAAACTCGACTGTTCCCTAAAGTACCCAGTATACACACCGTGCACCGAAAAATATAGTGTACACACGTCGGGTTTTTTTTCATCGAAATATATAATTATATCGAGCGAAAAAATATTTTTTTTTTAGAAAATCCAAGTGACAGGAAGACCGTTGGCCCAAAAATGTCAAATTCGAGATAACAATGACATGTGTTATCACAAACTGAATTGATTTTATTTTCGTTGAATTATATAAAAATAAGATTTGACTATAATGTATCAATCATTATTAATAATAATTATCAGGCAGAAGTAATTCATCCGCGTGATGTTTGACTTCGAAAAATTGTATCGCGTATTACGTAGAACATTCGCTGGCGAATTAATTTGCTCCGAGCTGAAAATTTCCTTTGAGAACCTGGCATTTCTCTCTCGCTCTTTTATCGAGCGAAATTTCATTAAACTCCCAATTGGCGTGAATGTGGCCAGATCTATTTTTAAATGACAATATCGCGTAATTGGTTTCTCCTCGAAAAGAAACAACGTATCAAAAGGTAAACGTGCACGTTCGTGCTGGTTACGGAATATCAATTTAATGTTCGAGGTATCGAGAGGAAGTTTTTAAATCGAGGTTGAATTCTCGAAGCAAAGTGCCTGGCGCTGCGTAATAAATTGTTCCGAACACAAAGAGACCGAGAGAGAAACTGGATCAATACACATTTTCAGCGTCATTCATATAAGCATGACGCATGTACTCACGCGTTGCCAGAAAATCGAACGTGTGGCGTAAGAATTTGCCTTTGATGATACTGATAGTGAGAGGAATGATGATAGAGATACCGAAGCGACTATCTTACCTGAAAAAAAAAGTAATATCAGGTTTTTTTTTGGTATTTTATTCTTGTTTTTTTTTCAATATCTCATTGAATGTCAAATTTCCCAACTGACATGGAATTTATTTTACATTAATGAAATTGAACCGTTTGAACAAGAGGTATTTCAAAATGATGAAAAATTTCAGATGTATTTGGAGGAATTGAGAAATTAATTTAGTATGAGAGGGAAATACAAGTTCTCTAATTTCTTCCAATTCTTATAAGATCGCTGAGTGGGCTAAATTCGCATTCTATTCTGATCTTGTTCGGATGATATCTCTGGAATATTCTTGAATAATAATTTTTTCAAACAACGTGCATATCGACGTATTCTTGTTAAAACCCGAAGAATCGAGAAAAAAAGTAACATCAGGTTTTTTTTTGGTATTTTAAAATGATGATTTCAAAATGATGACAAATTTCAGATGTATTTGGAGGAATTGAGAAATTAATTTAGTATGAGAGGGAAATACAAGTTGTCTAATTTCTTCCAATTCTTATAAGACCGCTGAGTGGGCTAAATTCGCATTCTATTCTGATCTTGTTCGGATGATATCTCTGGAATATTCTTGAATAATAATTTTTTTAAACAACGTGCATGTCGACGTATTCTTGTTAAAACCCGAATAATCGAGAATACCTTCGAGGAAAAACGTTTATTAATCATTCCTTTCCTCCACCCCGAGAAATTTTCAAACCGAAGCCTCGGAAACACCACCGCGCTATATTTATTTCGATAAAAATCTCTCATAACATTTTAACCGTCTTCCTTCAAGTTTGTCTCTTTTTTTTCACTTTTGTGGAGCAAAATCTCCGCGGGATTTTATTTCACGGAGGAATAACTTCGCGACGGGCATATCACGGAGAACGTAGCCTCCATGGAACGGATAATAGGAAGGAACGTTAAGAATGTCATTGAGAACAATGCTCTCAAATATTTCCCTCCCCTGCTGCCTTTGGAACCTCACAGATATTCGCATCATTATTTTCGTATAATACGGAAACAGAATTCCGAGAAAAGCACTGACGTCAATTTTCACAGAGAAAAACAAACGCTTTATTAAATAATTTACCGACGAATAAAGTCACGTAAAAAAAGTCTCAAACACGAAAAGTTGGCAAAAAAACCACGTCACAAGTGTCAAAATTATAGGAAAATTCGGCAATATTGTATCAAAGGACGGCAGCGACCGTTAAAAAGGCCCGCCAAAACGCAGTCGATACTGTCGCGCTTGCGCCGTGCGCCTCTCCTCCCCACCTCCTTCGCGCTTTCGAGCAGCACGTGAGTGGCTCCTAGTTTGATCTGCTCGCGAACGTAGCCGCAGACGCGCGCGCACACACACTCACGAGATGGAGAAAAAACGAAAAATAACCAGATGAGAGACACGCGCAGTGTCGCGTGGTTTCTCTCGTCGCGCCTCGCGGAGAGTCCCTCTTTCTTTTTTGCTCGCGGGAGGAGAAGCTCGACGAACGTTTTCGCGAGCTAATGCCGAGACACGATCCGTGGCTGCGTACGTATCTTGAATACTCCATTCAATATACATCTACGTATTCACGTACATATATATATAGAGATATATATTTACGCAGAGACGAGGGAGACGTGAGCAAGTTGTACGTGTCGTGCCACCATGTTGTAAACACTCGTGTCATCATCATCGTACAACTACATGCATATTAGGGTGTTTTACATTTGGGCAGCATCTTGCGTCTCTTTTGTCCAAGTTGAAAAACTGATAATACATATTGAAAAAGAAACTTTGAGACGAGTAAAACGATTCAAGGTCAATGACCGACTGGGTCAATCGAAAAATTCAATTTCCAATTACATAACATGGGAAAATCGATTTATCGCATTAAAAATCGTTTTTTTTCCGTTGCTAAAACGTTTCTGTACGAGCTCAGGTGTCTTTTTTCCCGCGTGGATGTTCCTAGCGGTTTTTGACCCTTTTTTAAAAAATATCGTAAAGAAAAAAGCGATTTCTTTCCGATCCACCCCAATGTGTATACGTTGTAAGAGCGTTAGAGTACTTGGCGTAAAATGTATTACCCGGCAATTGAAGATAGACACCTCGCGATGGATATGGCAAAATTATAGTACGCGGTGAATTTTTTCTCCAATGTATCTGTGCGAAAATTAAATCGGCCACAGAACTCCGCCAATAGATCGGATTTTCGTTTCTTTTTCTTTTAATCTTCATCGCTGACTACTAGCTTGGATTTTCTGGATCGTTTTTCTTTCGGGGCTGGAGAAAATTTGGATTTTTCTTTAACCATCCTTGTGCATATATTTAAGCAGGTCATGCAATTTGAGCAACTCAATAAACATGCCACTATCATTGTACTACACAATCGTACGAAAAACGAAGTGCAAATTGACGAGGAGTGAGAAAATCGAGTCGTGTATATGTGCATCGGCCACAGAACTCCGTCAATAGATCGGATTTTCGTTTTTTTTTCTTTTAATCTTCATCGCTGACTACTAGCTTAGATTTTCTGGATCGTTTTTCTTTCGGGGCTGGAGAAAATTTGGATTTTTCTTTAACCATCCTTGTGCATATATTTAAGCAGGTCATGCAATTTGAACGACACAATAAACATGCCACTATCATTGTACTACACAATCGTACGAAAAACGAAGTGCAAATTGACGAGGAGTGAGAAAATTGAGTCGTGTATATGTGCATCGGCCACAGAACTCCGCCAATAGATCGGATTTTCGTTTTTTTTTTCTTTCAATTTTCATCGCTGACTACTAGCTTGGATTTCCTGGATCGTTTTTCTTTCGGGGCTGGAGAAAATTTGGATTTTTCTTTAACCATCCTTGTGCATATATTTAAGAAGGTCATGCAATTTGAGCAACTCAATAAACATGCCACTATCATTGTACTACACAATCGTACGAAAAACGAAGTGCAAATTGTCGAGGAGTGAGAAAATTGAGTCGTGCATATGTGCACAAAGATAAAAATTTACGAGTTTTCCATTCGGCGATAGGTAAAACGTTCGCGTTGGTTCAAAAATTGAGTCATTGCTGGCAAAGGGAATGAATGGCATCAAGCGACATACGCAAAACAATTACAACTAGCTGGTGTATAGCCATCGACGTGCTAATTGCTGCATGCTTTATCCGCGCGAATGTATACAAAAATACTTCCTATCACTGCTTACAAACGTACGCGCGGTTGCATAGATCACTCGCGCAATCACTTTGGTCGTTACGCAGTCGAACGTAAAACGCAGAAGAGAATGGGACAATGGTGAATATCGAGCGAGGTCGAACACCCACTTTATAAAAATTGGACACCCGAAAATGAATTTGATAAAAAAAACCTGTTGGCTCTCTTATTAAAGGATCCAATGTATATTAAAAGATAGACAGGACACATTTTCCATTTTGGTCCAGTTATTTTCGAAAGCTGAGGTTTCACAATGAAATAACAAATTCGACATTCCTTCGATCGAAAAGAACACCTCGTTGCAAAGTTGCTTGTCAAATGTTCAAATCGATTTTTCACTCGGAGTGAACGCAGCTTCTTTTTTGGTCCATTTCTCCGAAAGCTTTGTAGATGCGATAGTTTTATGTAGACACAGGATTCCGACGTTACGATCAAACACCCACTTTATAAAAATTGTACCCCCGAAAATGAATTTGATAAAAAAAACCTGTTGGCTCTCTTATTAAAGGATCCAATGTATATTAAAAGATAGAAAGGACACATTTTCCATTTTGGTCCAGTTATTTTCGAAAGCTGAGGTTTCACAATGAAATAACAAATTCGACATTCCTTCGATCGAAAAGAACACCTCGTTGCAAAGTTGCTTGTCAAATGTTCAAATCGATTTTTCACTCAGAGTGAACGCAGCCTCCTTTTTGGTCCATTTCTCCGGAAGCTTTGTAGATGCGATAATTTTATGTAGACACAGGATTCCGACGTTACGATCAAACACCCACTTTATAAAAATTGTACATCCGAAAATGAATTTGACCAAAAAAAACCTGTTGGCTCTCTTAATAAAGGATTCAATGTATGTTAAGATAGAAAGGACACATTTTCCATTTTGGTCCAGTTTTGTTAGAAGCTGAGGTTTCACAATGCAACACCTCGTTGCAAAGTTGCCTGTCAAATGTTCAAATCGATTTTTCACTCAGAGTGAACGCAGCCTCCTTTTTGGTCCATTTCTCCGGAAGCTTTGTAGATGCGATAGTTTTATGTAGACACAGGATTCTTTGGCGTTTGGAGCATAACTCCTCGCAGCATCTTCTTCAGTACTGGGCGCCACATCGTGGGCTAAATTTGCATGATATTTTCCGAAGCATGGATGACTTAATTTACATCAATTCCCTCGCAGCTTGGAGTTTGTGTAACGTACGACGGAATAGAGCAAAGCGTTACATCCTTTTGGCTGCTCGGGTACCTCAGGGCCTGTCCATCTTGTTGCATCTTGCTTCTTTGGTACATCAAAAACTTTGGTACAGCCTCCTTCGCGTTAAACCCATAGAATGTGCACGAGAGAGAGTTTCTAACCAACCTTGACATTTACCACGTGCGTTAACCGAGAGACAGATACCCGTTACCGTGTGTTTCACCTCGGGCCGTTTATTTTAGAAAGGTACGCGCGACGGTAAATGCCTCTCGGAAATTTTGAGTACAGTATCGTTTCAAGCTCGATCTTTCGATTTTTCGTGCTGTCTTCATAGCACTTCTTTGTCTTTTGGAGTTTGCATCGTCGGAATCCAACGAAATGCATGCGATGAACTTTGTTTTTCATCGTCAATATTCCACGTCTTGCTGCCGAATAATTTCAAGCAATTTTGCGAAATTATAAAACTTGCGAGAGAGAGAAGGGAAAACGTAGTGAAAATTCGGAAAAATTCACGACAAAGAGTTGGCTCTTCGTCGAGGTCTTTCGTCTCATCGTTCTTGAAAAAATAATGCGGCCATTTGGGATGCAGTGGTGAACTCTGCAAGAGGGGATTTAAGGGAGTTTCTGAGCTTGCAATGACGCTCAGGGCGTATGGAAATTCGGACGCCAGGAAAAAATTGGAAGAGAAATAACGACGTTATTTTTTAATAGCAGAAAAAACATTGATTTCCAGGTGTTTTCGAAAAGGTTTTTCGCTCGACTGGAAAAAAAGGGAAATACGAGCTCGTGAATGATCAGCAATCTCCAAAGTTTTTCACGCACCCGTCGATTTTCAACGAGATTTTTCGATGGATTGCGCGTGATGGGAAGATTCGCGACAAAGGGCAAACCTTTGGCCTCGGAGGTTAGCTATGGAAAACCGAATATTCATTTTTTCTTTTGCATTAAATCCTCCGATGATACGAAAAAAACGAAAATATTCAATTATCAATAACTTTTTCATGCAGTTTTCTTTTGATGACTTTGATGACTGTTGATAAATAAATTTCGTAAAATTTTGTTGAAATGCCGATAAACGTCATCGCGAGCTTTTAACCCCCACGCTGTGCCAGTCTGGAGAAGCGTAAAATAGTAAATATCCCACGGTATTGGACAGTCGTTGGATAATCTCAACGGGAATATCCTTGAAATTTTTTCAACATCGCAGAGAATTCAAGCGTGTGAAAATTGGCTTCGAATGGTGCTGTTTGATGTTTATCTTCGGGAAAGTGCATGCGGCCAGTAAGATTGACAAGAAGGCATCGTCTACTGTCTGAATTCCCGTTTCTACCGTTACACTCGATTCCGTGCGATTGCATGTCGAAAAGATCGATCTTGTTGAAAATGTAACTCGTATTGTAAAAAAAAAAATATTTCGTTCAACTATGAACAAGTAAAAGTGAAAAAATTAACCAAAAATTTTTTAACGAACATAAACGTGCTTTGACGAAACATTCCAGAATTTTGTGAACGTTGCATGTTTCAAAATTGGAATAAACAATAAAATAATAAATTTTAAATAAAATACCGATAGAAAATAATTCGATTTTTCATGAATAACGAATGTTTTTAATTGACCCATTTCTCTGTTTTTTTTTTCTTAATATCGCAAATTATGCATGCATCAATATCAAAGTTACAGGCTGAGGTGGAAAAGGCATATTCAATAATCCCTTCAGTTTATACTTGATTCGATTTTTTTTTACAATTGGATCAGTTTTTTTATTACCGAAATACGTGTCCTTCGAAAAAACATATTCCCTTCGCCAGAAGGGTCTCTTCGTTCTGGATTATCGTTCCCGTATTTTATGTACGTTGAATAGGTTTTAACGAGTTACTTGGTACAAAGCAAGGAGCCACCTTGGACGTCCTATTTCGTCAAATACGTCGACATCGTCAACGATCAGCGTGGCATGTCCCACTTCAATTGGCCAGTTGGTACGAGCAACTATCATGTGCTCCGAACTGGATGCTTTCCATTCATCAAGTATCACTGTACCAAGAGGCCCAAGGAGGATCTCAGTTTTGACGACAAATTCTACAAGGCCATCAAGATCATCAACCTTGGTATTTGCTCAATGCTTCACGATTCGTTTCACCCTTTTTCCATTACCATACGCATAAATGGGAAATGCGCATAAAATATCGCCTGGCGGGACGAAAATTTAACTCTGCTTAATTATTGACCGGAAGGACACACGAATTTTTTTTAATTTTTATTTCGAGATGCAGCCGCGTTAATTTTGCATCCGTTCGCCATCATGACCCCTGGTTTTTCTTTAATATACATCGTCCTTATTACCGATACCAGCATATAAAAGCCTACAAAAGTTTATGACCGCGGCAAAAGTCGCGTACAATTTGCATTTTTTCCGTCTGGAGATTCGGACGTAAATTTTGACATTTCCGAATCCGCGGACCTTACCTCGATTCGTCTTGCCGATCGAGAAGAAAAAAGAGCAAAACGTACGAAAGTCAAAGGACGAATATTCAATGTCATTCGTGTTCTTTTTCCTCTTCGATCCCCACAGGTATCCCAACATTGATGTACGGTTTGGCAGCGAGCCGGTTAATCAGACACGAGGAAACGGTGGAAACTCCTCGAGGCAAAGTAACGATTTTTTTTTTGCTGCCCGAGGATAAAGGATCGCGATATTGAATCGCCTTTTGTCGTCGATGAAACATCGATTATCGATTGTCCTCGATCAATGTCGTGAGAAAGGACCAAGGCGGTTGGTCGTCGAACGCAGTATCGTAGTGCAAACAAAATTGCTTATCAAATAAATGCCAAGAGTTTCCCAAGGTCGCGACTTATCGAGGGATATTCAGCAATCAGTGACGTTACAACCCCCGACAAACTAGTTTCCATCCAGCTAGCCTCCTTTTTCTGTTATTTTTATTTTATTATCATTTTTTTTCTCAACGCGGACTGCGAGCTACTCCGAGACGGAACTTAATGACTGTATTTATGGACGTCCTTAAATTGTTCGGGATTCCTGCACGCGGACGCGAGTGGAAATTTCCGAGGCCAGCGACGACGACAACGCGACTGTACGAGATTTCGATGCTACAAAACGAGAGAGATGGAGAGAGAGAGCAGAGACGCAGACTCTTCTCGTTGATTAAGCTACCGGTATCTGCAGAGGGTATTTGGTGTAATGGACTTTGATACTTTGAATTTGATTGAATCGCCGGTATCAGCGAAGCTCGCGAAAAACTTTTCACCCAGCATCCTCCTTGGTCCAGCGAAGATGCCAACATCCATTATCGGTTGATCTTACCGGTTTTGGAGAATTAGTTCAAATGCGATCCGCGGGGTATATGAAAATACAGCGTTTATCAACTTTCAGCTTTGTCCAATTGTTCGGCCGACAATTTCGATGTTTAAGCATCTATGGAACTATGGATAGTCGCATTAAAAATGTGTTGGAACGAGAATCGCAAGAGCCTAACGATCTTATGCTCGAGAATCGAGCAAGATATTCAATCACCGCGAAAATTTCATACTTTCGGAGCCCCTGGCACGCATTTGCTGAGGTTGTAAATATTTCATTATAATTATTATAAAAAAACGTACGAACGAGTCAACCGCAGAAGCAATGCGGTGGATTTCTTATTTTTTTCATTAAATTTAAATTTGAAATTTGAAAATTCACGACAAAGAGTTGGCTCTTCGTCGAGGTCTTTCGAGCGACGATTTCGATGTTTAAGCATCTATGGAACTATGGATAGTCGCATTAAAAATGGGTTGGAACGAGAATCGTAAGAGCCTAACGATCTTATGCTCGAGAATCGAGCAAGATATTCAATCACCGCGAAAATTTCATACTTTCGGAGCCCCTGGCACGCATTTGCTGAGGTTGTAAATATTTCATTATAATTATTATAAAAAAACGTACGAACGAGTCAACCGCAGAAGCAATGCGGTGGATTTCTTATTTTTTTCATTAAATTTAAATTTGAAATTTGAAAATTCACGACAAAGAGTTGGCTCTTCGTCGAGGTCTTTCGAGCGACGATTTCGATGTTTAAGCATCTATGGAACTATGGATAGTCGCATTAAAAATGGGTTGGAACGAGAATCGTAAGAGCCTAACGATCTTATGCTCGAGAATCGAGCAAGATATTCAATCACCGCGAAAATTTCATACTTTCGGAGCCCCTGGCACGCATTTGCTGAGGTTGTAAATATTTCATTATAATTATTATTAAAAAAACGTACGAACGAGTCAACCGCAGAAGCAATGCGGTGGATTTCTTATTTTTTTCATTAAATTTGAATTTGAAATTTGAAAATTCACGACAAAGAGTTGGCTCTTCGTCGAGGTCTTTCGAGCGACGATTTCGATGTTTAAGCATCTATGGAACTATGGATAGTCGCATTAAAAATGTGTTGGAACGAGAATCCCAAGAGCCTAACGATCTTATGCTCGAGAATCGAGCAAGATATTCAATCACCGCGAAAATTTCATACTTTCGGAGCCCCTGGCACGCATTTGCTGAGGTTGTAAATATTTCATTATAATTATTATAAAAAAACGTACGAACGAGTCAACCGCAGAAGCAATGCGGTGGATTTCTTATTTTTTTCATTAAATTTGAATCAAAATGAGCATCAACCATGAAATACATTTCACTGACTCATTGATGGCATACAATCAGTCGCCGAGTTTATCGCGGGTAAATCATACACGTACGCGGAGAAACTTGTTCCTTCAACGTTTTTCTCTCCCTCTGCGTTTCTCGAGCAGCAAAAGCGACTCGAAGCGTACGATCGGTATGCGTAATAATTTTTATTAATTATGACCATTCGTCCATGTGTGCGCAAGCGGATGGTGAATCGGGTCGTTGGACAAGCAAGTCTCCGGTGAGGCATGGACACGAATAAAATTGTAGGAAGAAGTGCGAGCGGAGGAAAGGACGAGGCTCGGACGCCCACTCCGTTATATCGCGAAATAAAAGGGGAGAATTGACATTTATAGAGAACAAACGCTGGATTTCCAATGGAAGCGATAAAACTTTTTTTTTTTTTTTTCACGGACGCTTTATACACATGCGTATATCTTCCACACGCCGCAAATTACACTGGGTGTCTCCCAGTGCATCGAATATACACTGTAAAAAATGTGGTGTTAAAATTAACACCGAAAGTGGTCCATATAGTTCCATTACTTTTGTGTTAACGCGCGGTGTTAACGCGCGGTGTTAAATAACCGGAGTTATTTATTAACACCGAACACAATAACACCAAGTCTCGGTGTCACTGCATAAAAAGTCGTCGATGTGGTGTCAATGGTTCGGTAATTTAGGAAGAAGTACCCGTAAATGGTGTTAAGCGATAGTAAAAATCTGTGTCAAAAATGACACTGGAAAGAGCTTTCAGAACACTGCCGGGTATGAAAAAATAACACCCAAGAATGTTGTTTTCTATGCATAACGGTGAAAATGCTTTATACAAATCGGTGTAAGCGATCAACAGTATATAGAAATCATCAACATTTATCTGTGTGTAACTTTAACTCTAAACGGTGAATAACAACAGGTAAAAATGTATGTTGATTCAGAACAGTGTTAAGCATTCATACGCAAATGAGTATGATATAACACCGGTTCTGTGTAAGTATTTCACACTATTACAGGGTCGCTGCATAGAATATCGCACTCGAACGTGTTAACTTTCCCCATCAAAATATTTGCAAAAATTTCGACAAAATAACTTTCGAAAATTTTTTTTTAACGTTTATATATTTATCTATATCGACCGATTAGTCATATTGGGTCGTGACATACTATAGAATATCAAATTTCGCCGAATAAAATTTCCTATTGCCGACACGGGGAATCGAACCTACGACCCTACCTACCTATCTACCTAACAGGCGCGCACGCTACCACTAAGCCACCGAGAGCTTCTAAACACTATATATTAAAATGTATATATTAATATGATAAAGTTCCACAATCTTCAGCATCGTTTTACGTCGTTAAAGTTCTATGAATTATCCGTTTATTGTGTACAAAAACATTTTGTTCTTGTCAGTTGCAATTTATTTTTTTTGTCATCCACCATGGAACCATGTATTTAAAGAACACTCGAAAGAGTGTACACAGATTGGTGTGAATTATCACCGGTATTAAAAAAATATTACCCCAGCTAAATATATTTTACTTCAACGAATAAGATAAAAAAAAAATGTAATTGCAAAAAAACGTATTTATTGGTGACACATATAACATACATAAATATTATAAAAGGTGAGGATTAAAATTTCGATAATGGTGCATGAGACTTTTAAAATAATTATGTTTTCCTTCGAATCTCATCGACCACAGATGAATCAGCGGACCGAGAGATTCAATAACAGAACTTCTCCGAATACAGTATCAAATTGACACCAACTTAAAACATAGTCTTCAAACTACACTATTATGGTACTTTTCAATTTCAAGTCTATATATAATGATGAATTATACATCAAGTATATATAATTCATCGTTATTATACATCAGGTATATATATATACTTGAAAAAATATTTATATAAAAATACATATATTCATATGATAGAAAATGTTTATTTCAATTAGGTCACATACAAAACATAGTCCGGCGAGGTGCGAGGGGTTGCATATGTGCCGCTTATTTTGAAAGTGGCCAAACTCCGTTTTTCAATATTTTCCGCCTATCATGGTTACATGTACAACTTCATGTTATTTAGCAGTACCCTTAAATATCTGGATTTTAAGAGAAATGGAGTTAGGCCACTTTCAAAATAAACGGCTCATAAATGAATAATACTAGCTGTACACCGCGCGGTGTGAATAATAACACCGAAAATGCCAAGTACGTAAGCTTCGGTAATTTCACTCTTGGAGTGTAGCGACGATACACCGAAAAGTGTTTTCAGATGTTCTTTACACCATTCGGTGACATTATAATCAAGTAACACCGGATGATTTTTTGGTGTTACCTTCGGTGTTACTTTCACTCCCTAAGTTGTGTTAAAATTAACACCGCGCGTTTTTACCACTAACACAATCGCAGTTTACACCGCCGATTTTTTACAGTGTACCGTCATTTTACTTGTACTAATTTTTCCACATCGATAAATGTTAATCGATACGTAAATTCTGGAATTTCGTTGAAAAAATACAGAGATTGCAGAATTTTTTTATTTATCGCAAAGGGAATGAGACTTTCACAAATTATTTTCGTAATCATTTTTATCGTCGATTCTCAGGAGAAATAATGATCGCCCGCAGTTATTATCTCGTACGTCTCCGAGAGTGCGACTTTTGTGCAAAATTACGAGATTTAGGCCACCAGAGCGGATACGAAAAATCGATATTTCAATTTTTCCGTCGATCGAATATACTCGTCTGCACGAATTTTTCCCCAGCTTTATCGCATCGAATTCCAATGAGGAGGTCGTCTCAATTCCAAAATCTCGTTGAAAAAGTACAGAGATTCTAGAATTTTTTCATTCAACGCAAAGCCAGTAAGACTTTTTCGAATTTTATTCGTAATAAATTTTGTCGTCGATTATCAAGAGAAATAATGATCGCCCGCAGTTATTATCTCGTACGTCTCCGAGAGTGCGACTTTTGTGCAAAATTACGAGATTTAGGCCACCAGAGCGGATACGAAAAATCGATATTTCAATTTTTCCGTCGATCGAATATACTCGTCTGCACGAATTTTTCCCCAGCTTTATCGCATCGAATTCCAATGAGGAGGTCGTCTCAATTCCAAAATCTCGTTGAAAAAGTACAGAGATTCTAGAATTTTTTCATTCAACGCAAAGCCAGTAAGACTTTTTCGAATTTTATTCGTAATAAATTTTGTCGTCGATTATCAAGAGAAATAATGATCGCCCGCAGTTATTATCTCGTACGTCTCCGAGAGTGCGACTTTTGTGCAAAATTACGAGTTTTAGGCCACCAGAGCGGATACGAAAAATCGATATTTCAATTTTTCCGTCGATCGAATATACTCGTCTGCACGAATTTTTCCGCAGCTTTATCGCATCGAATTCCAATGGAGAGATCGTCTGAATTCCAAAATCTCGTAGGAAAAGTACAGAGATTCTAGAATTTTTTCATTCAACGCAAAGCCAGTAAGACTTTTTCGAATTTTATTCGTAATAAATTTTGTCGTCGATTATCAAGAGAAATAATGATCGCCCGCAGTTATTATCTCGTACGTCTCCGAGAGTGCGACTTTTGTGCAAAATTACAAGATTTAGGACACCAGAGCGGATATGAAAAATCGATATTTCAATTTTTCCGTCGATCGAATATACTTGTTTGCACGAATTTTTCCGCAGCTTTATCGCATCGAATTCCAATGAGGAGATCGTCTCAATTCCAAAATCTCGTTGAAAAAGTACAGAGATTCTAGAATTTTTTCATTCAACGCAAAGCCAGTGAGACTTTTTCGAATTTTATTCGTAATAATTTTTGTCGTCGATTATCAAGAGAAATAATGATCGCCCGCAGTTATTATCTCGTACGTCTCCGAGAGTGCGACTTTTGTGCAAAATTACGAGATTTAGGCCACCAGAGCGGATACGAAAAATCGATATTTCAATTTTTCCGTCGATCGAATATACTCGTCTGCACGAATTTTTCCGCAGCTTTATCGCATCGAATTCCAATGGAGAGATCGTCTGAATTCCAAAATCTCGTAGGAAAAGTACAGAGATTCTAGAATTTTTTCATTCAACGCAAAGCCAGTGAGACTTTTTCGAATTTTATTCGTAATAATTTTCGTCGTCGATTCTCTCGAGAAATAATGACCTCCCGCACGATGTTATTTCGTAAAATCGCTCGTCTTTGAGAACACGATATTGAAGCAACGCTGAGAGAGATCGAGGACAAGCAAAGCAGATATGAAAAATCGGTTTTTATGTGCATTAATTTTTCCGCAGCTTGTATCCGTCTTATCGAATTCCAAAACAGAGATTGCGTCGTACAGCCGATATGTAAATTCTGAAATATCCCGTTGAAAAAGTTTTGCAGCATTAGCGACGAAGCGTGAAATCGTGCAACGTAGTGATTTAATTCGCTTCTCGATGGAACGAACCATTCCACCGAGTGTAACATTACGAATCGTAATGCCACCGCACGCTCGATATTTCACAGGGTGCAATGATGCGATTCGAGGGGAAACGTTCGTTTTTGGCTCAATTTAGCGAATTATGGGAATTCTCGTTCTCTCGATAAACATACGTATTTTCATTATACCGGAATGCAACGAATTTAAGGGGGTTTCCGGCTCTGATATTATTCATTTTGAACGGCGGTTCAATATTATTTTACGGTGAAACTTTCGCGATTCTCATGATATGCAAAATATACACCAATGTGCATGGGGGAATAAAAGTTGTTTAATTGACCAGTCGTCGTCGTCGTCGTCGATGTGTCACTTTCCCCTGCGTGTCCGCGCAATCTCCCGGGTCGGATACGAGCTTTCCCTGCAGCGAACGATACAGGAATAGGTATACAGGGTGTCTCGGAATGTTACGTCATCTTCGAAATGGTTTTTGAAAATATTGACATAGGTGACATCGATTGAAAAACGAGCCAGAATTTTTCGATCAAAAAGTTGACTCGCTGCGAGATTCGCGGCGCTCGACGCGAATAAATAAACGTTTCTTCGGGAAAAACGAAAAATGGCCAACATTAGGATGTCCATGAAAAATTGTGGTTCATTTTTCATTGAACGTTGCAACGTGGTTTTTTTTCGCAGCAATCAATTCGGCGAAATAATAATAATTATTGCAACCGAAAAATTGAAATAACGATTGAAACGTTCTTCGAAGCTTGTTTTTCCGAGGTTGCTTTTAACCGAGTGCTGCAACGCAGTTTTTTTGTCGATTATCAATTTGCAATATTTCTTAGATGTCATGGACTGTCATTTTTGCAGACTGATATAAATCTAAATGACAGTGTAGCAACGCGACTGAAATGGCTAAAAAAAAAGATAGCGCACATAATAGTCGCACTCGAGTCGCGGTAATTTCGAGATAGCTGGTGACTAGTCGAAAAAAAACTTGGTCGCCGCTCAATTCATAGGTTAATCGTACCGGGGATGGCAAGGGGAGGTGAAAAAAAGGTAATAAGCTTGTTGATAAGAACTCTCGATCGTTGGGCTCATTGTGGGCTCGTACGACAATTCGGCTGCGATATTTTCCACGAGACGAGGCTCCAAACTGCAGTGAAACGAAATTTTATCGGACGAATCCAATGGTGGTAACGAACAAAACGTTGGAATCGTCGACAGAAAAAAAAAATAGGAAAAAACACGTCGAGTTATTAATTACACGTGAAATTAATTAACATTGCCATGATTGGTCGTATTTTATTGCTATTGCTTGGATGCTTCGACGCTGCAATCTGCGCCGAACTTATCACTCTCGACGTCGATTTTCAATGGAGATATCTCAACTTTAAGTTCGACGGGCCCAAAAAGACAGTCGATGCCCTCATGAGCGGCGCTTATTATTTCCGAGATAATGTTCCGTACGACGTCGCAGTGGCGCAAGGTAAGCGAAAAACGGTGCTGAGAGGACAAATTTCGCATTCGAAAAAATGATCGATCGCCATGCAAGTGCGCTTGGGAATTTAAATGAACGTTTATCTCTGTGTTGATTGTTAATTTTTGAAAATTTTTCTTCCTCGGTTGGACGAAAAAAGCTAGCCCCTGACGGCTGGAATTTTCGAGCTCCTTCAAAACGCTTTTTTACAATCGTTTTTCGCGGAGATGCAGCGTTTCGCGACGAAAAATGACGAAACTCGGAGGTTTTCTGACGGTGCAATTCTATGTTCTTTTTTCAAGATTATATTCATTTTTCACAGGAAAATACATTTCGTCAAAAGATAAATTGATCCACGTTGTTGAGCAGCTTGGCGTAATAGTTTACGCTAAATTGTATCGATAAAGCAATTTTTTACCTGTATTTTTGGCTTAAAAAAATAAACAACGTTTTCCATAAAAGATCGAGAGAAAGAACTCGTGCAAACCCAACGGACTTATCAGAAGTCTCGAGTTTTTCGTGCCAATTCAATTTTTATTGAAAATTGACGAAACTGGCGTGAAAAGTCAACGAAAAAGTGTTATTTTCTTTTGAAATCGATGTATTTGTAATCAATGCTGAATTTTATTGCGAAAATTGTTGATCATTGTTTCGTTGAACGTCGATGAACATCGTCAGACGGACGAATATTCGTGACGATTGCGAGAAAGGACGGAGTGCCGGCTAGCTTGACGACGATAACCAACGAGACGGATGAAGTTGGTGGTAAATTATTAAGGGCCTATCCAGATTGGTCCTGGACCAACGTCAGCAACTGCGACAGCATCATCTCGGTGCACAGAATCGCCGTACGTAATTGCAATCATTGTTCCTCGGCATTTAAAATACTTGTACACGAATCTGCCTCTTGACTCGTGTGTTTCGAAACAGCAAGACGATTGCAATCGTCTCTGGGTTTTGGACACCGGAAAAGTCAACTTTAGAACGGTTTGTGCACCGAAATTGTTGGCCTTTGATCTGACGACCGACACGTTGGTCAAACGAGTCGACATACCGATGAATTTGGCGACTGATGCAAGAGGCACCGGTCTTTTGGTCAATCTGGTCGTCGACACCGGGGGAAAATATTGCACCAAAACCGATGTGATTATCCCTTTCCTCGCTCCTGCGATCTTTTTTTTCTCTCATTTTTCGACAAGAGAACGATTCAACAAATCGTTTCAAATTTGCAGTCCGTGAACGTGTATTTCACGAATTTGGCAACAAAAATAGCGTAAAATAGCATGGTACAGTGATTTTGAGAAAAAAAACAATACGAAGAAGTTATAAACTCGAAAATCATCCATCTCATTGAATTCCTCTCGTCAAAAGGTGTACATGGCTGACCTGTGGGGTTCGGGTATGATAATCTATGATGGAAAAAGCCTGTGGAGGGTGGAATCGCGAAATTTTGAGGCTGTGAAAGGTGCTGAAAAATTCTACGTTCGTGGCGTTGACTTTGAGTTGAACGAAGGTCTACTGGGAATGGCATTGACTCACGACGATTCTGACGAGCTGGAACGTCGCTTGTACTTCCGGCCGGTGTCATCGTACGAGATGCATTCTGCGAGAATCGTGGAATTCCACAGCAAAAAGAACGATCAATCTTCCATCAACTTCATCACCGAAAGGACCAAGCTGCGAGATCAATCTGTAGCTATGGCCTTTTCCTCGAAGGATGTTCTCTTTTTCAGCGAAACAACGGAAATGTCGATCGTCTGTTGGAATCGTAGAAAGCCATTTACCCCGGAAAATATCGTGAGTAGCCACGTTTTTCATCATTTTTCTCCTCATTTTCTTTGCGAACGATGAGAGATTGTCGGTGAGTTCAAAAAAAAAAAAATCAGCAATGACGAATGACGTTTGTTCGTTCGGGGATGATACAGGTCACGGTCTACCAGTTTCACAAGACTCTTCAATGGGCGAGTGGAGTCAAAGTCGTCTCCACCTCGAAGGGTGAAAAATTATACGTACTCACGAATCGTTTTCATTTAGAAGCGATTAACAAGATGAATTATACGAGGACCAACTTTAGAATTTTATCGGGAATGGTTGATGATCTTATCAAGGACACCAATTGCCAAGTTTGACGACGGTATTGGCACGAAAATGTGTCAAAGAATTTCACAGATATTTCTCAATCGATACCAAGTTCTTCCGCTCTGATTATTTTGGAGTAAAAAACACAACCCAGTTGTTAATCTCCTCAAGAGTTCTAATTGCCAATCAAGTATCCCAAGCGAGTATCAAAACGTAATTCACGGTGTAATAATTAGAAGCAATAAATCCGTCGCATATATCTCCATCGATTTACGTAATTATCAAAAATGTTTTCGAGTCAATACGCAGGTTATCCACACGGAATATTCTGAAAAAAAATGACGAGCCAGTTGCAACACTTTTGAAAAATCTTTATATCGTCAACTCGCTCAGTTTCCATTACCGTCAATTGCGTCGCGTGCTTGTGAGAACTCTGCGGAATCTCCATCGATGGCACTTTCGCAGCATCCGGCCACCAAGATTTATAGAGTTTAGATTGCGTTTGAAGGACGCTCGTTAGCGTTACAACTTTTCCTACGATGTAATAGTCCCCTGGCTGGACCACGCTCGCACTGATTCGCGCGGGAGGCATCGCTCGAATAATGTTTGCTTATTTCTTATGACATTTTTTTTCCACAAAAAAAAAAGTATAAGAAAAAGAGCCCAATGGAGCTCGCGTCGAGTTTACTAATCCGGATAAACTGGCTTGATGCATTGATTTTTCACGTGCAAATGCTTCGTGAGTCTTGTTCTCCCTTTGGGCGTTTTTTTTTTATTGAACTCTCTCTCGCTCCATCTCTCTTTGGCTTTTTAGATTCATTGCGGCTCGGAGGCTGCGAAGACGTCATCATTTTCAATGCCGACAGGCTCACAAGCTCTGCCTCGTGTTTTAGCACGCTCGATGCTTTGAATATACATAGAAATATACGCGTATATTTCTATAGGGTAGTCCCTCGGGATCGAAGAATCGCGATCGTGAAATGTGGGGTGAGACTTTCCGCGTGAGACGCGCGAGCGAGCAAGCACACACGATCCTGATTATCGATTCACGAAGGTAAGATATCGCGAGAGTTTTCGACGACTGCGTTCGCAGATGTGCCTTGTAACGCGATAACGAGGATAGGATGAAGCGTGCCGATCGCTGGACCAGCCTGAGGCAGAATAGTAGTCACGAATCTATAAAAGAATATAATGTCTTCCTGTTTCGCATCGAGACCTTTATAGTGGTCGAATTTCATTTTTTTTTGTAATCAAATCGATCTTACGAATGCTGCAATGATCGACACTGAAATTTAATGAAAAAAACCAGCAAAATGCTGTATTAATATATGATTTGTGTAATTATAGATAAACGCAGCATTTTTACGCAGAGAAATTTTGAAAAAAGCCTATGTCTGCCACAGGCTTTTTCGACGACTGCATTCGCAGATGTGCCGGTCGAATTTCGTTTTTTTTGTCATCAAATTGATCGTACGAATGCTGCAATGATCGACACCGAAATTTAATGAAAAAAACCAGCAAAATGCTGTATTAATATATGATTTGTGTAATTATAGATAAACGCAGCATTTTTATGCAGAGAAATTTTGAAAAAAAGCCTATGGCAGAGATGATACCGGAGAAACGAAAATAAAATTCCCTCGGTTCTCGTCGACAACCTTGTGACGGTCGAATTTTGTTAATATAAAGTTTGCATCATTTTGATGTCATAATCGAAGATGCAAAATGTTGCAGCGTCAATTTGATTTTTACTGAATTGTACGAATTATATACCGATACTTTTATGTATGCGAAATGAAGAATCGAGCTTGCTGAATGCTTTTCGTGTAATTATACGCACAATTTAAGGACGCTGTTCTATGTTCATGGAGATTGAACGTGTCAGGGTTAATTAATAAAACACGATAGCCATAGCTCGATGACATCCCGATCCATTTGCATATGTGCGCTCGGTTACAGCCGACCGCAGCATCAGAGAGATGCATTTATCGAGCTCACGATCTCCATCACGATATTGAACGGTTCATCGTTCGTTCGATGGAAATAAAATATCACGTTCAAGTTTCGTAACGTTGGATCTCGACGAAAACGCGAATTTTTCCAATTTTCCAATCAAAATCTCCGCCTATTTTGGTTCTCGCACCTTTTTACGCGTCATGATTGCGAAAATGGCTAAAACACTTGCTACGTTCGGGGCATTCCAATACTGCAAACTTTAGTATTACAAAATCGGAATAGTTAAAAACAGATGAAACAACAATATCTGATCCTCGTGAGTTTTTGCAGAATTCTTTTTCAAGGACTCAAAGGATACGCAAATATTTTTTTTCTAAAGCAACGGAACTTTGAGGACAGCTACAGCATCGGGACTTTGGTATCCGTATAAGCAGCCTCGTTCGATCGTTGGACTTTGCCAAGCTCGTAAAATTTTTATATCGATGTCGTTAAGGACGAAAACTCGTCCTTATAAACTCTTCCTTGCGTGTGTGTTGCTCGTCGAATGTATTCTCGTAAAAACGCTCCGGTATTAGTCCCTGTGGGATATACAGGGTGTTCCAAAAGCCGATCTGTCGATAATTCAAAAATAGATTCGAAATTTCGGCGCTATTGCGTTAATCGATAACTCAAAGGGGATTCGTCGGGTCAGAAAGTACTCGAGGACTTTTCGTCTTCAAATTTGATTCCCAATGTGGCGTCGAATCATCGGCGTCCAATTTTTGGGACACCCTGTATATGCGTCAATATCGGAGGCACATGTGTGTATAGGGGAATAGGCTCCATTGGCGCGAGATGAAGGAACAAAATAGATGATCCGATCGGGCAGTCAAGAGTGTAGAAAACTCGCCTTATCTGTGGCAATCGACAGGATGCATAATTGTAACGAGCAACCGCGATGGTTGTTCCTCGAGCCTCGACTACTACGCATAAAAGCACGTGTGTGTGTGTGTGTGCTTTGAAAACCCTCGATACCGCACCATACGACGAAAGTCGCGCATTTTTTTCCCAGTCATTCCGCAACGAAGATTTTTTCGACGGACGTTACGACTGAAATTCCAATACTGCGTGTTTTCATGCTATATAAAACGTTTGTTATTGAAACAAGTTATTTCAGCAAAATATTTATTACTCCAAAACAACATTTTATCAATTGAAGGATGAAGACGTTGCGAAACGTCAAAAACTCTAGAGTGTTATTCGAGAGAAGCAAAAATGCATTTTTCAATTTATAAAAATATTTAATGTAATGAAGAAATATTCTTTTTTTTTGTACGGCATTATTGCTGATTCGATATATTCTTTAGGGAGTTGAATTTCAATACATCTCGCTTTATGAACTATGGGGTTGCAAAATGGGCGTTTTCATGATTTTTAAAATTTTCCATCCTTCTGTTTTTTTTTATTCAAACTTTTTCGAGAGTCAGTGACATATAAATAGCAAACTATATGCAAGAATGCACGTTTTCCGTGGAGTGTACCGGCTCTAAAAGAGAGATCGTATTTGAGTTTTTCAAACCCCGATCCCGCGAGATAAAGCGTGGCATTAGGAGTCGAGGGTCGAAAGAATGGCTAATTGCCATTATTCCACCGCCCTTAAACCTGCCTCTGGCTTGCACGATGACGAATCACTCAACGGAGACTTTTAAAAAGTTTCATAAAATCTATTCAACGTTCCTCATAATGTTTATATTACCTAGATATCGTAAAAAATAATTCCATCCGAGTGTTCCCCAGTTCAAATGAAAAAAAAAACGTGTCGTCACTTTTTTTACGTCCCCTTTGCCTCCAGTTTCGAATGCTGTGAAAAAAAGGAAAAGACGCGGAAACGCGCTCCGTTTTGAGCCACGCGATCATTTCGCCGCTGAAAAAATTGCATTTTTATTTATATTTATATAATTTGAGTTTTTCAAACCCCGATCCCGCGAGATAAATCGTGGCATTAGGAGTCGAGGGTCGAAAGAATGGCTAATTGCCATTATTCCACCGCCCTTAAACCTGCCTCTGGCTTGCACGATGACGAATCAGTCAACGGAGACTTTTAAAAAGTTCCATAAAATCTATTCAACGTTCCTCATAATGTTTATATTACCTACATATCGTGAAAAATAATTCCATCCGAGTGTTCCCCAGTTCAAATGAAAAAAAAAAACGTGTCGTCACTTTTTTTACGTCCCCTTTGCCTCCAGTTTCGAATGCTGCGAGAAAAAGAAAAAGACGCGGAAACGCGCTCCGTTTTGAGCCACGCGATAATTTCGCTGCGGAAAAAATGGCATTTTTATTTCTCACACAGCGGTCGACTCAATGAGATAAACGCTGCTAGAGCGTATTAAATTTAATTAATGTACATTATATTTACAAGTATATCGAATTCCTCGTGCGAATCGTGCTGCACGATATTCACAATGGCTAATAACAAACGGGTGTGTAAAAGGTGACGAGAGTTATGGGATCCTTTGCAGCATCCTTGCTGAATATAAAGTACGTATACGTGTTGAGTCTCTCGAAGGAGGCGAGTGCTTAAAAATCTTCGACTATGGAGTTTGCATCAGGACGGAATATGGTGGAACGTTTTTCCACCCCATACGATCTCGTACACTCGCGATGGTGCATTATATAGAGCTCTCAGCGTCTCGACGCCAGACTAATGGATGTCGTAGATTTTTCGCAATTTTTCTTTCCGCTGTATACAGATATTCGATCTGATCCGAGGAGGGCGAGGTTCGAGGTGTGGTCCACGCAGCCTCTTCTCGGGATTCCGCGCAAGAGGCCATGTCCTACCTGCCTATTTAGCTTGGTTATGTACATAACCAGGCATATATATTTATAAACATATATGTGTGGATATGTTAACAGGTATCTCGAATATATACAATGCGCGGTCGCGGTCGGCTAATGGTCTCGTTATCGGTAATACCGCGCGACTCGAGCTCGGACCTCCCGATCGCTTCTCGACCATATTGAAAAATACCTGTTACACACCGGAGCTACGAGGCGTTGGGCGAAAACGTCTCCTCCTCGGAAGCAAACTCTCTCCGAGAGTTGAATTCGACCAAAGATGCGAGAGAAAATTTCAACGAGCATAAAAAATCGTAAATTCGAAAAAAAAACATACAATTCAATAACTATCCGATTGACTGCGACACGAGTCTCATTTTTTATAATAACATACGTTAATGTATTTAACGTATAAGAAATGAAAAATTGCCACGTGCAAGTTAATCGTAATTTAAAGGGCTCGTGTTTGAACCAGCGTTTATCGATTATTCTTTTGGTCCATGAAGAATTCTGAATTCGAAAATTCAGTTTTCATTCGATCCAAAAAATATACGTGTGGGATGGCTGAATTACCGATGCAGTTACTTGTGGTTTGAGAATTTTTTTTGTAGAAACAAATAAATATTTTGAAAGCCACTGTGCAAGATACGATATGTGGAATAACATGTGCCGTGCACTAAATTCATAAATTCAATTCAACGAGCATAAAAAATCGTAAATTCGAAAAAAAAACATACAATTCTATAACTATCCGATTGACTGCGACACGAGTCTCATTTTTTATAATAAAATACGTTAATGTATTTAACGTATAAGAAATGAAAAATTGCCACGTGCAAGTTAATCGTAATTTAAAGGGCTCGTGTTTGAACTGGCGTTTATCGATTATTCTTTTGGTCCATGAAGAATTCTGAATTCGAAAATTCAGTTTTCATTCGATCCAAAAAATATACGTGTGGGCTGGCTGAATTACCGATGCAGTTACTTGTGGTTTGAGAATTTTTTTTGTAGAAACAAATAAATATTTTTAAAGTCACTGTGCAAGATACGATATGTGGAATAACATATGCGGTGCACTAAATTCATAAATTCAATTCAACGAGCATAAAAAAAAAAAACATACAATTCTATAACTATCCGATTGACTGCGACACGAGTCTCATTTTTTATAATAACATACGTTAATGTATTTAACGTATAAGAAATGAAAAATTGCCACGTGCAAGTTAATCGTAATTTAAAGGGCTCGTGTTTGAACCAGCGTTTATCGATTATTCTTTTGGTCCATGAAGAATTCTGAATTCGAGAATTCAGTTTTCATTCGATCCAAAAAATATACGTGTGGGATGGCTGAATTACCGATGCAGTTACTTGTGGTTTGAGAATTTTTTTTGTAGAAACAAATAAATATTTTTAAAGCCACTGTGTAAGATACGATATGTGGAATAACATATGCGGTGCACTAAATTCATAAATTCAATTCAACGAGCATAAAAAATCGTAAATTCGAAAAAAAAACATACAATTCTATAACTATCCGATTGACTGCGACACGAGTCTCATTTTTTATAATAACATACGTTAATGTATTTAACGTATAAGAAATGAAAAATTGCCACGTGCAAGTTAATGTTAATTTAAAGGGCTCGTGTTTGAACTGGCGTTTATCGATTATTCTTTTGGTCCATGAAGAATTCTGAATTCGAGAATTCAGTTTTCATTCGATCCAAAAAATATACGTGTGGGATGGCTGAATTACCGATGCAGTTACTTGTGGTTTGAGAATTTTTTTTGTAGAAACAAATAAATATTTTGAAAGCCACTGTGCAAGATACGATATGTGGAATAACATATGCGGTGCACTAAATTCGGAATCGAGGTGCTCTTGTCTGCTCGTGTCAGCTCATTAATGCAGCAGCAGCAGCAGCTGCTGCAACTGCCGCTGCACGGTAGCATCGTCAGATCCAAGAAAGCCGACTCTGCGCGAAGCCTTCGGAATAATCGATTTCGAATCTCACTCCGAAACTGTTCTCCATTTTTCGACCGAGGGCATTCGGTCTTTCCGCGAGAACCGCGATGTATAAATACGTCTCTCGACAGTTCAAGCGGACTCTTTGTACCTCACGTTCCTCGCGATTGCGACAAACGTAAATTGCGCTTCAAAGTATATGGTCTTGCGGAATCACGGGTGTGAAATGCAATTTTGTGAAAATTTCGGAAATTTCATGTACAAAAAGACATTACGATTGAATTGGAAGTTCAAAAAAAGACACTTACGTCCAAACAAACTCGGAATCCCAAGTTTTTCGTGCAACATATTGATTCGGCTGATTGCATCGGAGATTTTTTTTTGTCTCGAAAAATCGTCAATTTTGGAAGCTCGAATGCAGAAATGTGATATTGTCACTCGATTTTTTTCTTCGCGGATTGATATTTTCACGTCTTTCGCCGTGAAAGCAGCTTCGTGTATAAAGTTTCAAGTGCACAGAATTTCAGTCCCGTGCGGCTCTATCGGGGTGTACTTATACGGGGTTTCCAAAAAGTGGATGCTGATAATTTAATGGTACATCGGGGAGACATTTTTGAGTCGAAACTTCCTTAAGCACTTTTCGATCCGATGGATTCCCTCTGAGTTATTAATTGATATAGTTGAACGAATAGGAAGCGCGCCGTCCGCCGGCAAAGGGGGGGAGCGCGAGTTTGATTGGCTGAAACTTTGACAATTGACGACTCGCTAGGATTTCGTCGTACGAAAAATACTAAAATACATTTCGACCCAGGATTTCATGCTAAATCTAATTCAAAAAAATCGACATCCTCTTTTGGGACACCCTGTATGGACGAGAGAAGCTCGCGGATTATCAAGGTATAACGCTTGGCGCGTTATCTGTCTTCCAAGCTCATTCCACACCGGAAATGAGAGTTCCTTTCCTCCCTCGTGTGAAAAGAAAAATCTCTCACCTTCGAGCGCTTCGCAAGGGAGATCTTACTCGTCGATCGATCAGCACTCGGAGCAAAGATGGCGTGCGTTGATACAAAAAGTGTCTGATATTAGTGCAACACCCGAGAAAATGCGAAGAAACAAAAAAAAACACGTGAAACTTTCCTCAGACAGCCAAAGACGAATAGGATAAAAATATATATCTCTATTATAAAAAGAAATGTTGAAATATATTATTTTTTCGTTTGAAAAACCCCGAACGTTAATGTCAATTAACGTTAATCCGCGGTGGTAGTATTTATCTATGAACTGCTGCGTGCGATGGAAGAATAAATCACACGAGTGTGAGATACATCGTGTAAATTTGATTTTTATGTTAAAACCATATTAACGAGTGGTAATTATACATTTTTTTCAAGAAATATTAATCATACATATTTTCTTCCATGGGGGTCGAGCCTAACGAAGATTCATCGTGGCGAGTATATTCATGGATGAATTAATTCGTTGCGATATATCCTACGGAAATTGGATTGTTTCGAACCGAGTCTTCTCTCGCGTATTCTCATTTATGAAACTTCAGCACACTCGACGAATCGGAAATGGGAGATGAATGAAACTTGTATCACGTGTTACCTATAAATTTTCAGAGTCCTGCCAATTCCCTTGACGGATAATTATGGAACGAAGAGGCAACTGCTAAAGGCGATTCTAATTAACAATATGTAAATTCGTCAAGGCGATTGTGAAAAATAGACACAAAGAGTGTTTTTCGGTTTTTCGTGTCCGAAGGAGAAATTTGAAAAAAGAAAAATGACATCGATTTATCAAGAGAGCAAAGATTTTTATGGATCGTCCGAATTAGCCCCAAGATCCCCTCGTTCCTGCTAATTAACCCTGCAAAAACTTTACCTCCAGCTTCGAAGGGTTCATTTAAAAACACGATAAAACTGCGGGCAAGATTTTAAAGCAAGATTATGCATCGTTCAGGAAGAATATACATTGACTAATCGTCGTTGTTGTCAATTAGATGGCACGGAAGTTATCTTTATTACAGAGTAATAAAATGCCGTTGTAAAGTTGGAAAAAAATGAAGAAAGCTTATTTTCCCTCACGGTGGGGAAAAACTTCCCCGGAGCTCAATCGAGACATGAAATTTTCCCAATTTTCTTGAATTATATTTCTCTTACGCGTATTTCACATACTTTTTTGTTCTTACATTTTCACGTCTACCGTGACACTCCCCGAAACTGCAAAAATCGTTCAAAACGTTGACGAAACTCTTGAATATCGAGAAAAATGAAAGAATTCGTTCGGCACGAAAGAAAAATGAGTCTTCCTGATTCTCCCGAGATTTTCGATGTAACTGATGTTTTTTCAGATTTTTCTATTACAGAAAGCTCACTTTCCCTCACGGTGGGGAAAAACTTCCTCGGAGCTCAATCGAGACATGAAATTTTCCCAATTTTCTTGAATTATATTTCTCTTACGCGTATTTCACACACTTTTTCGTTCTTACATTTTCACGTCTGCCGAAAACTGAAAAAATTCGTTTGGCACGAAAGAAAAATGAGTCTTCCTGATTCTCCCGAGTTTTTCGATGTAACTAATTTTTTTTCAGATTTTTGTACAACGTTGTCTCGCGATTTTGTTGCGATTTCACCTTGAGAAGATCCTACAGATTCACCGACTCGTAGACGTGTTTTGCAGATATTTTTCGCTCAAGTTTCATAAATCGAGCGATTACGTGAGGGCCTTGCGCGGGAGAGAGCGAAAAAGGTGGCCCGAGACGATTCTCCGTTGCGGTGATGAAGTTTTGCAACGTAAAAGTAAGTGCACCAGGGGATGGGGAAAGTTTCGTGCGAGAGGAGACTGTGTGTTTGTGCGGATGAGGAAAAAAAAGGATGAGCCTGCGGGGAACTCTTGCGAAGCGAAAGATGCATCTTCGTCATACATCGAGAAGAATAAGGTCGATGTTGAAGATGGCGATACTTTGGTACATTCTTATTGTTTCGGTCTAGCCTCTGCCGTACTTGTTCACATGCAGATGCGTACAGGTTTATTTCGACTCGGGACGAGCGAAAGGATGTCGCAAACTGGATTTCAAACGTTCGACGATACTCGGCATACGCCTTTCTACCTCCAAGCTGCGAACATCTGCACGTAAAAGACGCAAAGACGAAGAACCATCGGGTCGACTATAAACGTAAGTGTATATTTAAAATCCACCGCGATATGGAATATCCTTTCGAATTTATTCACGCTGACGCAAAGGGAAGACAATACCGCGGACGTTCCTCCATTTCCCCATCGCATACATCAGCTTTTTACAATAGAATGTCAGGAGATTATAAATCTTAGGGGAGGGGGGGGGGGGGGGAGGTTAATCCGAACAACCGATTTTATTCGTAAATTCAATGAAAGCAGATTTTATGTAGCGCCAAGTTTATCGATTCGACTTTGGCAATTAAACGTATGTGTTGCGATTTTACGAAAAAGAAATAATGAAATTATGTATACGGTGGTAAAGAATCCGTAGGAAGGTTTATATGTTCGATTATATTGATTTGTTTTAATGTATTGTAAAAGTAAATGTATTTTTCTTTTTTTCGTCGGAAGGACGTCCGATTTGACCCACCAAATCGACTCATTAAGCTTCAAGACGGAAGAAATAAGTCGTATTCGCTGAAAGACCTCTCGGTTGAACGTTTTCGTGAAGTCAAGAAATACGATATCCCACACGTTGACCCTTTTTTTTGCCAGATGGATATCCGATATTACTGCATTCTTTTTTTTCACTCAATTTGCGGATAGTCGCATCTGGTTGGCCGTTGGAAATACGAGCCTCTTGACTTTATATGCGAAATGCACATACGTATTACATATACACGGAGTCCGTTGAAGGAACGACCGGAAATCGTAGTGCAAGGTTTCAGCCAACGAGTGTGCACGTTAATACACCCAAAGTACCTTTGATGTATGAACGTACGAAAGTCTTTAACGTAAACGGCGAGGCAAATATGTTTAATGATGCAAATGCGCATCATTAAAATTTACGTAGCACTAGAAGGCAACAAAATCCACGGTGCTGAAGAAGTCGAAAAAACTTTGTACGCAAATTAAAGAGGTTCCGGCAAATTGCCCTTTTTTCCTCAAGTTTCGAGGATGGAGGATGGACGACGTGACTTTTTGAATCAAGAATACCAACGTTGAAGTTTTGAGTATCGAAACGTGACAAAAGTACGATTGAAGCTTCATTATTGTAAACCTGCATGTTATTCTACCCGAAAAGTGAATATTCCCATGAAATTGAAGTGTCCAGCTCCGAAATTTCAATTTCGTTGTATCACTTCGCAGCCAGTGAAAATCGTTATGAAACATCCCCTTGCATCTATATTCCACGCGATAGGATGCAAAATTATACAGGGTTTTCCAAAATTGAATGCTCAGGCTCCGATGCTACACTGGGGATGAAATTCCGAGTCGAAAAGTTCTCGAGCACTTTTCGATCCGGCGAATCCCCGTTCGGTTATTGATCAAGATACTTTTGGTCGTCCAAAATATAGCTAAAATGCATTTCGACTCGAAATTTCATCCCGAATCTAGCTTTGAGTCGTTGGCATCGGGTTTTGGAACACTTCGTATACGCATCTCATTATCTCAGTCGGTAATGATTGAAAGAACATTAAAACGCAGAGGGTATATCGCGTATAGAGAATTTTGAGAAGATGGTTTCAGGTTATTTTGGAAAACTTGACAACTTCTGTAGGAAATGAGCCAGAGGCTTGTGCGATGGGAGGAAATTGGCGGATGACTCGTGGGAGGCTGCGAGAGTCTGTTGATATTCAAGTTCACTCGGATAATACGGTAACAACGTACACCGAAGCGCAAACAAGTTGGCGGTAGTTTGATTCTCGGATTCATTCTCCCATGCGTTTTCTCTCGATCTTCGCCGCATTTGCGAGACGACGATATGAATATCAATCGGGTTTGGTACATACGTGCGGCAGCGACAACAACCGCAGAAACGTCGGCACTGGAATATATCCCCCATATACATACATATGTGTATATAAAATATGGATGATGTCATTTTGACGCTGGACGTGCAACGACGACGGGCAGCAACAACATCAGAGATCAGCATTTGTTATTATTCTTTTTTTTTAATTTCTTCTACGATGAATACTCATTGATCACGTGGGATTGGAAAATTACTATTCAAAGTGTGGCGATTTCCAAAATTGAATTTCAACGATGCTCCGATATCGTAGGAGATGTTAATGATATTTATTTTTTCTCTCTGATATTTTCAATAATATTGTCTCGTTCAATCTTGACGCCAACTTCACGCTACTTCCATAACGAGGATCAGCAGCAATAACATCATAAAATCGCATTTTTTAATTTAGATTGATTTTTTTTGTAACGTATATAAAATGTATGCGGATTGTCCCTACGATCGGAAAATATGAGTAATTCTCTTCTCGTTCGCTGATATTTCCGACAGTACTGTCCAGTTTGATTATACGTGGGATTGGAAAATTACTATTCAAATTGAATTTTTATAAGTGTGGCGATTTCCGAAATTGAATTTCAACGATGCTCCGATATCGTAGGAGATGTTAATGATATTTATTTTTTCTCTCTGATGTTTTCAATAATATTGTCTCGTTCAATCTTGACGCCAACTTCACGCTACTTCCATAACGAGGATCAACAGCAATAACATCAAAAGTCGCATTTTTTAAATTTAAATTGATTTTTTTTGTAACGTATATAAAATGTATGCGGATTATCCCTACGATCGGAAAATATGAGTAATTCTCTTCTCGTTCGCTGATATTTCCGACAGTACTGTCCAGTTTGATTATACGTGGGATTGGAAAATTGCTATTCAAATTGAATTTTTATAAGTGTGGCGATTTCCGAAATTGAATTTCAACGATGCTCCGATATCGTAGGAGATATTAATGATATTTATTTTTTCCCTCTGATATTTTCAATAATATTGTCTCGTTCAATCTTGACGCCAACTTCACGCTACTTCCATAACGAGGATCAACAGCAATAACATCAAAAATCGCATTTTTTAATTTAAATCGATTTTTTTTGTAACGTATATAAAATGTATGCGGATTATCCCTACGATCGGAAAATATGAGTAATTCTCTTCTCGTTCGCTGATATTTCCGACAGTACTGTCCAGTTTGATTATACGTGGGATTGGAAAATTACTATTCAAATTGAATTTTTATAAGTGTGGCGATTTCCAAAATTGAATTTCAACGATGCTCCGATATCGTAGGAGATATTAATGATATTTATTTTCTCTCTCTGATATTTTCAATAATATTGTCTCGTTCAATCTTGACGCCAACTTCACGGTACTTCCATAACGAGGATCAACAGCAATAACATCAAAAATCGCATTTTTTAAATTTAGATTGATTTTTTTTGTAACGTATATAAAATGTACGCGGATTATCCCTTCCGACAGTATTGTCTAGTTTGATTATACGACGAATCCGTTATTTTTGAGCCAGCAGGTTTTTTTTTCGACGAAGGGTAGTTCTTCGCAAGGAAGAACTTCAATCTCGCGGGCGACGGAGGATTCTGCAGCATCGAAAGAATTATATATCGCGAGACGCGGATACATTCGTCTTCATTAAAATTTCATCGTCGAAACGAGCAGCTAGCTCGTTTATCCATTAAACGGACCAGGAAGTCATAATTGTTTTTTCTCTGCAAACTATATACAACAGACTTTCACTGGACTCGCAAAAGGTGTCGAAATAATTTCGTAGATTATCGCTGTTACATGCAACGATATAAATATTTCAGATTTGTGCTCGAAGAATTAAGTTACGAGTCATACATCGATTTATTTGTAATCATTTTCTCAAAATAGGATGAAAAAGCGATTAGGAAAATGACAAATACGCGATAATCCGAAAATCCTTCGCTGTCCTTCTCCATGATCTCAAAAGTTTCTCAATTTCTTCTCATCCGCTTCTACACCGCGAGAGAAGCGAGATAATTTTTTGTGGTTTATAGCCGCTCGAAGATTAATCCCTCGGTCGCTCGTCAGAAGCTCCGAGATCTCAGAGGCTCTGTTGAAAACCTGTTGACATCATCTTGCACAAAGCTCTCTGGTCCATGAACATATTGGCACCCCCACAAAAAAAGAAAGTCCCACATCTCCTCGTCGCGCACGGAAATCCCAGATTAAACAGCAATTTGCTCTCCGCCAACTTGTCCCCTCCAACTTTGTCGATTTTTCCGAAGATTCTTGCTCCCCCCGTCATTTATCAATGACTGGACGTTTCTTTTTATTAATTTTTACGAATGATCTTAAAGTCCTCGCGACTGGTAAGGAATAAAATCAACATTCGTCTGACTTCTGGTCTACGTCCCCCTTCGGAGAGCCGATAAATTCATCATCCACCGGGTCGTGCACCTGGCGGTTCTACCTGCGCGTCCCGTCGAGAAGAAAAGAGCCGAGAGAGCTCTCCAAGACGATTTCCGTACGTACAAACATACTTGCATTGCGAACAGGCGTTCGCTCATCGAACCATTCTCAAAGAAGGTGATTCGGTGGTCGTAACCTTGAAATCCCCATCCCCAATCCCGGCCTCGTTTTTCACGTGACGACATCTTTTTTCTTCTCCTCTCTCGAGCTCACGTATGAGATTTCGGAGAAAAAGTGGGATGCTGGAGAGAAATCTGGTAGGATAATTCGTGGAAAAGAGTGCCGCACGGGGTGACGAATTCTCTGGGAAAATCCTCGACACTTTCACGTTTTTCGGATTACGGGATGACTTGTGTAGTTCCAAGTACCGGGAGTGAGAAAAAAAATCAAGAGAATCCGAGTTCTTTGCTGCTTCAAGGACACGCAAGATGGCAAACTGGGCCTCGTTTCATCCTGTCATCAAGGTCTGAGGAATTTGTTCCAGGGGTGTTCAGGGCTAACCAGCATTAATGGTCCACGAGACTCGAAGATTAATCGATAATTGCTCGTTGAGTGTAAACTGATTGGAGCACGATTGTACGTTATTTTTCCTCTTTTTTTTTTTCTTGAAATCGCAATGAGAGCAATCCCAACGCTCCTCGTAAAATCCTCCGAGCGGCGTGTTCGCTTCTATGCAAATCTCCAATTAATTTGATAAACGTTTGCTCTCCACGTCCTCCGGCTTAATATGCGCGTTATCCTTCGTTTCGTTCATACAGATCTCGATGTTTGTATACGTATATGCGGCGGCTCGTACACGTGCAATCGCATACACGCGTGCCAGAGCTTGGCATTCGCCGCACGACCAAAGATTGCGAGTCTATCGACACACGGCATGCCCACGGTGGAGAATGCCGAGACACATGTAGGAAAGAAGCATCGCCAGCGTACGTACAAATGTGGTGCATATAATATTATACAGGGTGTCCTGGAATTCGACGACGATGATGTCAAAGTTACACTCGGGACGAAAGTCCGTGTGGAAAAGTCCTTTGTCATTTTTTCACGTGACCAAATCCTGATGAATCGCGGCCAGTCAAAGTTGGAGCCAATGGGAACGCGCGCTCTCTTCCCTCTCCGGTGTACGTCGCGCCGCCGCGCGCGCGTCTATTGGCTGAACTGTATTAATCGATAACTCAGCAGAGACTCGTCGGATCGGAAAGTGCTTGAGGACTTTTCCACTCGGAATTTCATCCCCAATTGAGATGTAAATTATCGCATGTTGAATTCTAGGACGCCCGGTATGCATATATTTATATAGGAAATAGTTTATGGCGAGTTAACAACGACTCGTACTCGCAATCAGCGATTTATAATACGTTGATTAACCGCACAGCGACTGAGGGTCGATTACGCCCGAGTGGACTTTAATTATCACTGAGAAACTACCCGTAAAACGTCCACCCACTCGTGTTCTCGAATCAAAGAATTTTTCCACCATTAAACCGGTAGTTCCGGTTTTAAACGGGCTTTAAAATCGAAAAGAAGTTGACGGAGGATAATATTCACAGCAATGTGGAGAAACAATTGCGAGACGAATTTTTCTGAAGATTTTCAAAATCTTTTCCCTCTTCAGCGGTTTATTAGTAATTTTTGCATTTTGTTGTTATTCAAAATTACTCGCAGTATCTCGAAATTAGAATGCTATTATTGTTGCACCGTTATGACGATTATCGGATGGTTCGTTATTCAATTATCCAATTTGAATTATTCGCCCAAATTCTGTCCTCTCCCATAAATTTCAAAAGCCCAAGCTGCCAGAGTTCTTTCAGTCTATACCGAGTCTACTATCGGGTTTATCAAGCGATGGCTACGTTTCTGGCTTTGTGTATAACGGGCTGGCGGCAGAGTTGTCGAACCTGCTCTTTTTTTTCTGAAAAAGAGACCCAGCTGTCTGGCTGTACATTCAATATATATATACGTAAACAAAACTGTATACCATTAATAGCTCAGACACTGTGGTGATAGGTGAGACGTGGCAGACCAGAAGCTGGAGTCTGCACTCTACTCTTCTTCTGCCAGAGATTTCGTTGCTATGTTTGCTGCATTCGCTGCCAAACGCAGCGAACATTGCTCAACGTAGCAATCGAATCAACGACGAGTTCCAGACTGATCAACGAAATCCAGACCCTGGCGATTATCAACAACTTGTAACTTTGGCATCACGATCGTGACTCATCGTGTTTTATTTTTTTTCTTCGTTTGACTCGGTAAACGCGACATAAGAGGCCTAATAACGGGCATAAAATACGTCCGGAAGCACCGAACGTCGTCACGTTTTCCATGTTTATTTACGAGGACCCAGAACCCTTTTCCCGATGCGGCGACAGCAGGCAACGTGTGCCACAAACTTCCGCGTGTCGTTCGTCGCTGGGAATCCGCAGCTGGTGGTCTCCGCACATTTGCATTATACCATACAATCGTTAATCATCATTCCAAAGATTTTTCTACAACAATTGCGCTCCAAGGGACCAGCTGAACCATCGACGGAGGTGGAAAAACGATTTCCCGCGTATAGATAGTTGCAATTAATTTTTGCCTTACGGAATACGACTTTTATGATTGGCTCTACACCAAATGGTCGTTTTTCATTATTTCTTGTCTTTTTCATTCAATTTAAGGAATTGTAGTGGGGGCAGGATTGAATAAAAATGTATAAATTGTTTGGCAAATAAAGCGCTGTCCTGTAATTCGATATTTTGTAGTTTGTTCTCTTATTCAGCGGCGAGATGCTCGACAAATTGTCAAGATATCCTAAAAAAGACTCTGTTGGATCCGAGGCTTTGTACGTTTGTTTGCCGTGTCGCCGTAAAAACCAACATTGACGAGACAAAGAAGAGGAGAAAGGATCCTTGATCCCAACAGGCGCATACCCCGGGCCATTAATTTGAGACAACTGGTATTTTTACGAGTTTACATTCGCGTTACACATTGTATTATCCTCCTTTGTAAAGTCCGAAGACTTCTTTTTACACCAACAGGAAATGAGTCCAAACCGGTGCACGACACCTGCGGAAGTCAGGTAGAATTCTTGGGTTCATTGTCATCGTATCTATCCGGAGGCTAAGGCGGACTCTCCGGAGGCGCTTGGCGATCTTCGTTCCACCATGGCGAACACACGCAAACACCGTAAAACGAACTCTCCTTCCTCGTCTATACTTTGTCCTATTCCCGGGTCGGTTTCGTTCAAAAAGTACGATTTGTTGCGTACTCGAAGTGAAAGAAGAGAAAAGAATAAAATCGTTTGGTGTACGAAGCCGACAACCAGGAAGGTGGTCCTTCCTCCATAGATCTCTAGGAGGTAGCTAACCTCGCTCTCGTGATCAATGTCCGATCACGTTTCGCGCGCACTCTGCTGCCGTTCCAACTATGTGCGTTCAACTGCCAATAAGAAAAACGAGAGGAAAGCGGAAGATGGATAGACCGAGAGAGAGAGAGAGAGAAAGAGATCGGAATTGAAGATCCTTTTCCACCTCCCAGCTTCTTCCACTCGACCCTGTCTCACTTTCTCGTCCTTCTATTCTTACCATCCACCGCGACAATAGTGGCAACCGCATCTAGCCAAGTAATGTTTTGTCATCCGGAAATGCTCCAAGCAGAGTTTCATTTCAGAGATCCGCCGTGCGTAACGACCGATTCAAAGCGTTCTCTCCCAGAGCCTACAAATACCTCTCTTTTCCTATGGATCGAGTCCTGGCTTTTTCGTTTCGATGTCCGATGAGATAATCCGCTGATGCAACGGGACGTTCGAGGCTCCCAAGTACGTTCCACCATGTGGAATTGTGCGTGAAAAGACGATTCAGATTCAGAAATGGCATCGCGATCGTGGCTGGAATTGGATGTTATCCAAGTGATGCCATAAACGAGTGAAAGATTCGTTGGAGGCTGCGATCTGTTTCTTAGACTAGACATCGGTGAAACGGGAGAGAATTCGAAGGAAACCCGATCCTGTCTAGTTTGGCGGAAAGCAATCGTGCATGAGCGCATTATGTTGGCTCCTATTGCGCCTGCAGCTGTGCACTATTGGGCTCACCATCCATCTCCCGCTCGCTCGGGCCATAGGCCACGGGAAAGTAGGTATTTGTCTTCATTCGTTTCTCGTATCGTTGTATACCGGAGCCTCCGGCTGATTGCATGTACATGTACATGCGCATGAAGACAATTGTGCGCGTATTACAAAAGTGCAGGGAGTAACGAAAGGCGCGCCAGATACCGTACTCTCTTGGGTGAAAATCTACGTGGTATTTCCTGCGTGCAGATTTTACCTCAACGAGCGAGACTTTGCGGATTTGTTTACTGTTATAAAACCGCGTCGTCAATGTATAGAAAATGGTTATCGAACGGGATGCATGTCGCTGGAGGTACACCTGGCTCTGTCATCCTGATCCTGTCATCCGATCGCACCATGCAGGTACGTTATGGACCAACGCACACCGGTACCTTGACGCTTGGCACGGGTGTGACGGAGTAAATCGTCATTGATCAATGACGAAGGCTGATGGAATCCGGCAAAGTAGAAAGCAGCACGAAACACACATCTGGACAAAGGCGATACCGATGTCGCCCTTGTCTTTAGCTAAGGACTGACGACGCACGGTTGGAGAGCAACGGAGATCGATTGAATTTTTGAATAAACGGTCAACGACAATATTCATATGCACATCTCGGCAGTTGGGAAGTTTACAACAGAGAAATGATAAACATCGTTGAATAGTGTGATAAAAACGATTGGGAAATGAAAAATGGTAGAAAATCGTATTTTCGTTTTCTTCAAGAACGCTTTTCGGTCAAACCGGATGACAAGTGAGCCTTTGCAGAGCTGTACTGTTGGAACATCGTATGGTCCATAGAGGATATGATCATCGAACGTGATGCATACTGGAAATACTTGTTCGTCATCGATTCTTCGATGTATCGCGTCATCCCGACTGCAGCAGGCTCCGACATCGACGTGACAAAGTACGAGCATCATCGGACAACGAAGAATACTCGTAAAGTGTCCGGCGAAATAGAAAACGCGGTCCAAAGCGCAAGTTGACAATTTCGATATGTTTAAGGGCCCGTTCGGAGGTGAATTTGTTTGTAGAGCCTCGCGATTGGCTCCAGACTTTCCGTCAAAAGTCCGTCGCCCCAAGACACCATCTGTGGCAATGACTCCATAGTACCTTATCTCGTTCAACGTCGTTTGTTATCGCAATCAACGTAATAACCGCGATCTCGCTGGAATTTATATTCCATCGGCTGATTGGGATTACCTCGGGCTTTAATGTCCTACATCGCCGTACCGATTACCGATGGAACCCAACGATACAAAGTACGAAACATGTCGACAATTTCAATGGATTTGAGAGCACATATTCGACGCTTGAGGATCTACCCGTTGGGATCAGTTCCAAACTCTTCGTTCCAAGCATTTCGCGTAAAAATGCCAATAAACAGCAGTCTCTCGTGATTGCAATCTTAATAAGAAGCAATAAGATGTTCTTCCGAATGCGGGAAATGCCAAAGGCGATTAATACCATTCCTATTCTATCCCACAAACATTCTACGGTTGTTGTGTTATATATTTGGCATTTTTCGCTTGTCAGACAATACACGTGGCTATAGATCATAGCTCACCCGTTTGACCGTAAGATATACGGGTAATTAGAAAGAAGGAAAAGAAAAACGAGTAAATGAGACCCGTTGGAACGTAACCGCGACTCTCGGGGATCGATGGATTATATATGGTCTCGATACATGCTATATGAACCGGTGAATGGAGACTTGACAACGATGTTTATGTGTATACGTGTATATGTATGTTTTACCTTAAGGCATCTTGAGCAACATGCACACACGCATCCGTTACGGATCATGCTCGCGATTTATACTGTGTATAATAACGAATATATGTATACGTACATATAATATACAAATCGAGAACTTGTTTACGCCTCCGGGATCTCATCGTTGGGACAAGATCGTTAAGTATGTAAAAAGTGTCTTTAATAAAACGTTCGCCAACGTTAAAAATTGGCCGATATTTTTGCCTCGAATTCATTATCCCCCCCCTGGAATGAATATTTCGCGAGGAACCGCGTTGATTCACAATCGAATTGCACAAGTTTTTGGAACACCCAATTCGATGAGAGCCACGTATAGCTCGCTACTTTGGGATTGGGCGGAAAAAAAAAGATTACGGAAAAATTCGTTGGAAAGATCCTCGAGCTGCCAACGAGAATCGTATTTTTATAAATATATATCGAGGGTCACGGTGGCCCACACCGGAAGCCTTTTAAAATCTTGCGGTGAGCAATTAATCGATCCATGAGAGTAATTTTATCTCGGAGGCTTAAGAAGACCCAAGAGGGTTTACTCGGTATTATTTTTGCTCGACGAGAGGTCAATGTATCAACGAACAGCAGACACGTGGAATACATTATTGCATGTATATTTAAGGGTGTTTTATTTTTAGGCAACATTTTTCTTCATTTTGTTTAACTCGAAAAACTGATGATACACGTTGAAAGAAAAATGTTTTAGTATGTAAATAAAGTTCCAGGTCAATTACAGACTTGGCTGATCGAAATGCTCAATTTACCATTTAAATAACACGGGACGCGTTTTTCTCCGCCCTCGACATCATTTTCTCCTGTCCGAAAACATTTTTTCATAAGAAAATAGACTCAGTTATTCGTGTTTTTGATATTCCCGCATTTATTCGATTTTTCGCGTATTTCTTTTGCAACGATTTAAAAAGAGAAACGGAGAAAATGAAACACCCTTAAAAATACGCGTAAATACATGTGCATTTAAGTAGATAATAGATATCCAAAAGATGGTGTAAAGTGACACAGCGAGGAAATAAAAAAGAAAGATAAGGACAAAGACGAGAGGTAAGGGAAGAAGAATGGAGGAGCGAAAGAGGCCAAGCGGTCCATGACTGCGTGTTTCTCGCTGGTCCCCCGAGCTCTCCGCGGTGGCTGTGACTGGATCCAGGTGAGTCAAGACTTCTCGAGAGAGGTGTTTCGCCGTGGGCGCTGATATAACGGTGACGGTGCTCGGGTCGCCGGTGGCCTCCTTACTAAACGTGAAACATTCGATCTCTCCCGCCAGAGTCTTTACAACCAGCATCTCTTTCTGTCCCCCTCTCTCGTTTTATCTCCTTTTTTCGTTCAGGCACTACGTGCGCATACTTTTTCGTTTTTCAGTTTTTACACGGTCCCGCATATACCCGAGGACCGCAACTCGCAGCAGCCCGAGATTCGTGTAACTGTACTTATTACGCGTTTCTCTCGACGCATGTATGGATATGTATATATATATGTATATATATAGCATACATAGCATATATATGTATGCCGATGCGTGACCAAAACGTGGCCACTGCATCGATTCGAGTCGTTAATAAAATAAACTCTGTGATAGATTCACGTGTGTATTTTGGCTATGGACCACAGCATCCGCTAATAAAAAAATCATCGATACACGCGTTTGCTTTTCTCTTTTCGAAATTATACGACCGATTTTAAGGTGATATTAAGCCCCGTCGATAATCGAGCCTATTGCCCAAGGGGCATTGATTTCAGCGCCTGCGTTGAAATTCAAGAAAAATTGCGAAGCTTCGCCGGATTTTTAATTCATCTCGCAGGCTTTTTCACTCCCGTGAGATCGTTGGTTTTATTATGAGCAATTGTGAAATAATCGCTGCCATATTAAAAATCATTTGGATTTTGAGAAAAAGAAGCGTTATTTGTTCAACGTCAATGTTGGCCAGTTCATAGAATTTTATTTTCGAGAGATTGATGTCGGCTATTAAATAAACGACAACCGTATCGGCTTTATTTATGGTCCAGCGTGCGGCGTATGCTGTGTATGGGAGATGAAAAGAGAATCTTTTGGGACACATACGACTGAAGCTGTGATGATGCGCGCGCGAATTAACGTCCCTTTATTCTCGACGTTTTCGAGGATAATGTCTCGGGCTTTGGATTTGAGCCCAAAATATAATCACCGCGTTGCTGCGGTCCAGGAGGATGCGAGATTCAACGTCTTACGCGATCAATGGACGAGATTATTTTCTCGATCACCGTAAATTCGTGTATTAGGGTGGTTCGGAAAAAATTCTGTTTCCTCGGTCCCCGATAATTTGCCCATCGGAAAGATCCTCCCGAAAGGAAGCTGGGTGGCTTTATCCTCGAGCTGAAGGATCGGAGATCAAGTATCTTATCTAATTGACGTGAGAATCAAGTTTTCCAGGGTATTTTCCCGTTTTTCTGTATCTTTTTTTTCCCAATGAATCTTTCTCATATGGCGACAGAATTCTAAAAAAAAATGCTTTCCTCAAGGTACAATGTTTTCGAACGTCCGAAAACGTTGATGCAAAAAAAAAGAGGAAAAAATTCTCCAAAGCGTTTAGCACGTGTTTGTGATGAAATGAAAAAATCGAATGCCATCCGGCGAGCTCCGGGTGACTTTTCGGGATTGGATTTTGAAAAATGAAGAAAAAAATCGTCTTTTTTGAACCACCCTAATATACGCGTATAATATACGCGTATAATTTGTCTGTATAATTTATACGTTTAAAGAGACAAAAAAAAAGATACGAAGACGTAGAGAAAGAGGGCAAGAATTTTCGATCGTGAGCTACACGGTAATTTTCTCGAGAGCTTCAAAACGAGATTTTCCGGAACGTCGATCGACCCACGCGCCACTCGCCTCACAAACGCTCTTTTTACTCTCACCCTGACGATCTCCGGGAATATTTCTTCGATCTTAATATCCGCGATACGGTAATAAACACACAGTTACACGGAGAAATATGTTACGAGAGGAACGAGAGGATACACGGGCGGCTCTTTCAGCCGAAAGATCAGATGACCGGCGACCTTGTATTTTCTCGCATTTTTTCATAATTATACGCATAGTTTTTGCCAAACACAGACATAAATCTATATCCAGACACATATGTATTTATGGGTCATTTTATCGAGGGCGTAGTGTCGCACCGTGTGGTCTCAAAAGCTCATTTTATTGAGCAAAGATTCACCAGAGTCCGAGAGAAGATTCCCAAAGATCGGGGGAAAAAGCCACGTGAGGTCCTTCGATCGAGTTGTACGAGAAAAATCAGCAGCACTCGATCGTTACGACGACATGACGAATTATTTCCAAAGCCTGTATCTTCCGAAAAAAAAATTCAATTGTTTCAATTTTCGTTCAGAAATATTTGGTTTTTTTTTTATACCAATCACAGAGTCAAAGAGCCACAGCTCGAAACAACGAAATCTGTCGTTTTTTGATGCTTTCGTCGTCCAAAAAATCCGCAAACAGAGAGAGCAGTTATTGATTCACATGTTTAACATTAATGTGCAAAAATTCGTTCTTTTTCTCTTTGCCGACACTTCGAAGAACCTTCTCTCTTCATTGGTAAGAATTTTAACTGATTTCCCCTAGAGTTTTATTCAAAGTACGTACACGCGACGAGAGAAAAACCGCGTCGGGAACGCAAGAGCGTTATTTTCGTGTTATTTTTAGTGAGCGTATAAAAATACCAGAATCGGAGTATCCACTTTGAAATCGATTCCCACTCGACGGGTGCGGCAATGAATCGCCGGATAAATATCCGAGATACGAATTTCAATCTCGTCGCAAAAGTCGGTCGTTTCCGTGAGCGCAATTACAGCATCTGGGGCGTCAAAAAAACATCCCCATACAATAATTATCGATCGACAACGGTCTCAAATCGACGATCGATGATTTCGGACAAAAATCTGTGCAATATTCAATGCAATACGAACAAAACCCAAAAAAAAACCCCCTCCTTTCGTGATAAAACATCGACGAGAAAAGAAAATAAAATAAAAAATCAACGAAACTCCGAAAAAATGATTTTACACGCATGTGCATAAAAGACCAGCTGTCATCGTTTTGTCAGCGGACTACGAGTATGAATGTTTACTCGCAGCTGATGGTTATTATTATTCATCGAGGGCAAATACATAGGAGAGGTGGCAAAACGGCGCGTGGACTCTGCAAATTTGCGGTCGGTCGAGAATTGATGATGGAAAAAAGCGAGTGCATGTGTGTGTGTGTGTATGTACGTCTATGATGGACACGGGGGAGAGAAAACTCGAGAGATCGTACAGACGTAGGACGAGAGAGGATCTAGTCGGTATTTACTACGGTGCACCTGACGCCTTCGCCACACACACACACACACACACACACACACACATATAGTACACGGTAATGTGCACTCTGTAACCTGCTGTCACGCTGGTGGCTTCTGCCTGTTGCTGCATTGTGCACCAACCTGCGAGAAGAAATCACAGAGTCACGATTCTCCGAAAGAAGATCCGAGCAAACGTTCACCGCCTTTCGCATACACTTTTCACCCTTGCACTACGATCTCGATACAAAAGTATGCACAGTCTAGTATATATGTATACATATGTATATGTAGCATAAATACGATACAAATCGTTCGATATTGAAACCCATAATCTCGTCACTTGCCAGGATTTATTTTTTTGCGAATCCAAGGATGGAGGAAAAATCTAATCAAAGAGGGACTCGATTTGTAGACCTTTTGCATGGTTTTGCAAAGTTTGCGGCTCGTCGCTGCCTCGCTGTTTCGCTCAACCGGAATTTTTCGAAAATTTTATGTACCAAATGTGGAGAAATAAATTTGACGACGCGATTAAGGTAGTTCTATCGTTAGATTCAAATCGAGAAATTGTTTTGCAGTTTTTCTCACATACAAAATGGTTCGCGGGCTTCAGTTAAATAAGAAAAGTTGTTGCAAATCGACTAAAGAACAGCATACTCCAAATTCACGGTCATCCCAGGTGATATGTGCTTGCTCTATAATTACAAAAATTGCGAAAAAAATTTTCTTAAGATTTTTTTGGAAAACTCAAGAAATCTTCTTTGATGTTGCATAAAAATGTATGCAAAGTTTTAGAAGGCTTCACCACGTAGAAGCCAAGATATTCATTGATGAAAATGCAACTTTTAACACGCGCTCTTACGAGAGACTACCGAAAATTGTGATTTTTACCAATAAATATCTCAACTTCCACGTGGTAAAACCTTCCAAAATTTATTACACACGTATATATGACATCAAAGAATACGTATTCAAATTTTCAACAAAATCTTAAGAAAACGATAAAACGATAGAACTACCTTAAATGGGAATTTAACTCGTGCGAGTTTCGTTTGTCACTTTGCCAGCTCGTTGCGATGTTTTTTTTAATGAAAAATGCATTTTTGAGGAATTCAAAGTAACATTTTTCGGGTAATAAACATTCGACTCGTAACTTTACTCGTGGAGAATTTATATCTTTTACGTACTGATGTATTCGGTAATTGTAAAGAATGTACGATTGACACGGAACGCCCCGTATGTGAGGCGCGTTGCGGCGTGTGAAAAAATGTGTTCCATATTTTTTTGAATGCGGTGAATATTTTTATACGCGTGTGTTGTCCAAATTTGGCGAAACGAGAATGGGTCGTTGTTCGTCGAGAGAGAGAGAGGAATGCAGGAAAAATTCTGCGCGGGAAAAGTCGTTTTTCCCGTCAACGCTGCGCTTCCAACGCGCGATATTGTTCGGCAGAGTTTTATCGCTGGAGGGTATTTCCGGTACGTGAGTATGCACTCGCATTATCGTGGCACGGAATTAAATATCCGCAATTCCGTGAAAAATGTTTGTTGATTCAATGATAGGGAGGTTGAAGAAAAATCGAGATGAAAAAAATAGGGAAAATGGAGCATTAAATGCCATTTATCGGCGACGGTCGGATGGGAGTGTAATTAGCGATTCAAAAGTCCAAAAACGCGTCTCGCGTCGCGGGGGAATCGCGGAAATTCTCGAATGAAAAAATTGATTTATAAATTGATGAAAAATTGATTTATAATATTTATCGATTTCCATCGAGTCGAGAAGGGAAATAGACGAAGATTAGTCATTTTTCGGAGTAATTCGAAAACGCCAAGCGCCCGATGCATTTTTCTATTTTTTTTCCGTGAAAAACAACATATTTGTTTGTCTTAACATTGCAAATATAAATCATTGCTGCAATCGGCTTACTTTTCACGAGTAATTCCGTGAAAAATGTTTGTTGATTCAATGATAGGGAGATTTAAAAAAAATCGAAATAAAAAAATAAGGAAAATGGAGCATTAAATGCCATTTATCGGCGACGGTTGGATGGGAGTGTAATTAGCGATTCAAAAGTCCAAAAACGCGTCTCGCGTCGCGCGGGAATCGCGGAAATTCTCGAATGAAAAAATTGATTTATAAATTGATGAAAAATTGATTTATAATATTTATCGATTTCCATCGAGTCGAGAAGGGAAATAGACGAAGATTAGTCATTTTTCGGAGTAATTCGAAAACGCCAAGCGCCCGATGCATTTTTCTATTTTTTTTCCGTGAAAAACAACATATTTGTTTGTCTTAACATTGCAAATATAAATCATTGCTGCAATCGGCTTACTTTTCACGAGTAATTCCGTGAAAAATGTTTGTTGATTCAATGATAGGGAGATTTAAAAAAAATCGAAATAAAAAAATAAGGAAAATGGAGCATTAAATGCCATTTATCGGCGACGGTTGGATGGGAGTGTAATTAGCGATTCAAAAGTCCAAAAACGCGTCTCGCGTCGCGCGGGAATCGCGGAAATTCTCGAATGAAAAAATTGATTTATAAATTGATGAAAAATTGATTTATAATATTTATCGATTTCCATCGAGTCGAGAAGGGAAATAGACGAAGATTAGTCATTTTTCGGAGTAATTCGAAAACGCCAAGCGCCCGATGCATTTTTCTATTTTTTTTCCGTGAAAAACAACATATTTGTTTGTCTTAACATTGCAAATATAAATCATTGCTGCAATCGGCTTACTTTTCACGAGCAATTCCGTGAAAAATGTTTGTTGATAAAATATAAATAAAAAAATAAGGAAAATGGAGCATTAAATGCCATTTATCGGCGACGGTTGGATGGGAGTGTAATTAGCGATTCAAAAGTCCAAAAACGCGTCTCGCGTCGCGCGGGAATCGCGGAAATTCTCGAATGAAAAAATTGATTTATAAATTGATGAAAAATTGATTTATAATATTTATCGATTTCCATCGAGTCGAGAAGGGAAATAGACGAAGATTAGTCTTTTTTCGGAGTAATTCGAAAACGCCAAGCGCCCCATGCATTTTTCTATTTTTTTTCCGTGAAAAACAACATATTTGTTTGTCTTAACATTGCAAATATAAATCATTGCTGCAATCGGCTTACTTTTCACGAGCAATTCCGTGAAAAATGTTTGTTGATTCAATGATAGGGAGGTTGAAGAAAAATCGAGATGAAAAAAATAGGGAAAATGGAGCATTAAATGCCGTTTATCGGCGACGGTCGGATGGGAGGGTAATTAGCGATTAAAAAGTCCAAAAACGCGTCTCGCGTCGCGCGGGAATCGCGGAAATTCTCGAATGAAAAAATTGATTTATAAATTGATGAAAAATTGATTTATAATATTTATCGATTTCCATCGAGTCGAGAAGGGAAATAGACGAAGATTAGTCTTTTTTCGGAGTAATTCGAAAACGCCAAGCGCCCCATGCATTTTTCTATTTTTTTTCCGTGAAAAACAACATATTTGTTTGTCTTAACATTGCAAATATAAATCATTGCTGCAATCGGCTTACTTTTCACGAGCAATTCCGTGAAAAATGTTTGTTGATTCAATGATAGGGAGGTTGAAGAAAAATCGAGATGAAAAAAATAGGGAAAATGGAGCATTAAATGCCGTTTATCGGCGACGGTCGGATGGGAGGGTAATTAGCGATTAAAAAGTCCAAAAACGCGTCTCGCGTCGCGCGGGAATCGCGGAAATTCTCGAATGAAAAAATTGATTTATAAATTGATGAAAAATTGATTTATAATATTTATCGATTTCCATCGAGTCGAGAAGGGAAATAGACGAAGATTAGTCTTTTTTCGGAGTAATTCGAAAACGCCAAGCGCCCGATGCATTTTTCTATTTTTTTTCCGTGAAAAACAACATATTTGTTTGTCTTAACATTGCAAATATAAATCATTGCTGCAATCGGCTTACTTTTCACGAGTAATTCCGTGAAAAATGTTTGTTGATTCAATGATAGGGAGATTTAAAAAAAATCGAAATAAAAAAATAAGGAAAATGGAGCATTAAATGCCATTTATCGGCGACGGTTGGATGGGAGTGTAATTAGCGATTCAAAAGTCCAAAAACGCGTCTCGCGTCGCGCGGGAATCGCGGAAATTCTCGAATGAAAAAATTGATTTATAAATTGATGAAAAATTGATTTATAATATTTATCGATTTCCATCGAGTCGAGAAGGGAAATAGACGAAGATTAGTCTTTTTTCGGAGTAATTCAAAAACGCCAAGCGCCCCATGCATTTTTCTATTTTTTTTCCGTGAAAAACAACATATTTGTTTGTCTTAACATTGCAAATATAAATCATTGCTGCAATCGGCTTACTTTTCACGAGTAATTCCGTGAAAAATGTTTGTTGATTCAATGATAGGGAGGTTGAAGAAAAATCGAGATGAAAAAAATAGGGAAAATGGAGCATTAAATGCCATTTATCGGCGACGGTTGGATGGGAGGGTAATTAGCGATTCAAAAGTCCAAAAACGCGTCTCGCGTCGCGCGCGAAAGGAGCCTTTTAATTCTCAAGGTTTCCCTGAGAGGCAACGTTTTTTTTTTCATTCGCCCGGAATGGACTTTTGTATACCGAGACAGAAATGGATTAATTCGAGTCTGGAGGGAATACTGTTTTTTGCGCTGGACATTTTCATTTTATTCCCGAGATGAACAGCGTGCGAATGAGAGCTCGTGAGTTAATCGAATTTCGCGGAAGCGCAACGAGTTGCATCGGCTTCTGAATTTGGTCTCGATGCGAGCATGCCCTCGCGTGCTGCACTCGCTGAATATTAAACAGGAAACGAAAGAAGAGTTCGGACTGTTGCTGACTCGGCGAGACCGCGGATATTTTGAAATTCCCACGTTGAAAATGATGATTTTTTAATTGGAATCCAACGAAATGTACGGCAAACTTTATTCTTCATTTTGCATGAATTTTTCTCGACGTGAGACTCTCGGGAAAAGACGAAGGAAAGAATAACGAAAATTCCGGAGATTTTAATGATAAAAATTGACGTTAAAAAAAATTGTATTCGAGACTTTTTTTTCTATGCATGATACACCCACAAGTAGTGAAAATGCACATGGAAAATGCAATATTTCATCTCGCATTTTTGAGTAATTTTATTGCACGGAAATAAATTGGTTCGGATGAAAATAAATTCATTTTTTTTTCATCATAAAAACGGAGCAAGTATTTTCGGTAATTTTCTATTATTTTATGAAGGCATTCATGATCATAAAGATCGTCATTTTTATTTATTTCATTTCCCTTCGATTGTGCCCACACACGAGGGGAACATCGAACTCGACGATTCGCCAAAAATACCTCGGCATCGGCGTTTTTTCGTCTTTCGAAAAATCGACAAACCAACGTTTCACGAAAATTGCGAAATGTCGAAAAGGTCAGCGAAAAAGAAAACGATTACGCCAATTCGCGCATGGCAAACTCGTTTGGCGAGATATTCGAAAAATGCTCGGGGTCGTTTTGTTCAAATTTTTCTTTCTCTTCGTGCTTTGCACTTTTTTTAGAATTTTTTTTAGTATTTTTCAAGAAATTGTGATAACATTCGATAGATAAAATAAAAACGAAAAAAGATTATTTCAAAGTCTTCCCACGAATAAACTGAATTAAATTCCGATGAAATTCAATCGACATTATCGCTTTTTCATTAAATACAAAATGGCGGACGCAATTTGTCAACAATTCTCAGCGATAAATTGAGGGGGATATAATAGTTTCAATTTTGTCACAAATTTTACTGACGATTTCTTAAAAAACATATGTATATTTTGTTAGAAGAAAAAAAATTGAAAAACAATGCACTGTCGTCGAATTTCGTACTCACCATGGTTAAAATCGTTGAAACTTCAGTGATCAGCAAGCCACATGTCCTTAAATCGCCGCGATCGCGTCCGCACGAGACGTTCGCTTACGCTACAATGCATATGTGTATATATTATATAATACACACATGCACATGTGTATTTTAACTCACAAACTTTTTTCCGAGCATAACCTGTATCGCGCACCGTTTTGCAAGCGAATTACGAGAACGAGATACGGTTTTCAGAACGAATCACATGAAAAAATAAACTCACACTCGGCGAGAGAAAAGAAACACACTGTAAACACTTCACGAACACGTTGACATTACGAGAGGAGAAGGAAAAAAGCCTGACAAAACATACGCGAATTCGAAATACGTCGCGAAGTTCGTTCACCGCCGCGTTTACGTCGAAAAACGAGCGCGCGCGCATGCGCGATAATAACGCCGGCTCGCGTAAAACGTGATCTACATACGTATATTTCTATTTCTCCTCCGTGTATCCTCTTTCCTCCTGCGGAGTAAACCAAAGTCCTCCGTTTTCGAATTATTTCACTCCGATCTCGAAAAAACCATTCGAGACGAGCGAAAGAAGAAACACAATTGCGATTTAACGCTTTTTTCTTTTAATTCGCGTTCATAGTTTTTCCGTCAACCCGGCGAAATTTACGTAATTTTGCCGGCAGGTGGCGCATGTCGAAAAAAAATCGCGGTACGATGAAGGAATGGTGAAGAAAAACACAAAGAAAAAATGGTTCGGTCGAAACGAATTCGGATCGCAGGTGGAATCGACGGATTTTCAACCTGGCGGCAAAACTCGACTGAGGCTCGAGAGTGACCGGCAGGTAGCTCGAGCAGAGCGGTTCGCGGCTTCCCCCCCTCCCTCTGCCGCTTTTACACGCCAACCACACATTGCCGCTCTCGCTCGGTATTACGCTTTGCCTCGCGCGTACACGCGCACACACACGCGTCTTCTCGCATTCGCGTGTTTACACGCGCTCCTTCGTGTGTGTATGTTTTTTTCTCCCCCAAGTTTTGCCTTCGCTTCTACTCTTTTCTGTATGTCGTAAGAAATCTTCGTTCATTCTTGAGTTCACAGTCGCCGGCGACGCAGCAGCACGCGAGGCGAAATATGACTCGAGGGAAAAACAAAAGGGCGCTGCCGTCGCGGCGGCGATTACCGCCGTGTATAGTTTAATGTTTGTATACAAAAAAAAACCCGTCCAGGGACGGGGACTTTTCGACCTGCATAAACTTGGCTCGACGATATTGACATTTTTGTTTTTTAGCATTGCTATTCGATTATTTGTCGCTGATGTCGTTGGCGCGATAATATATGCTCGTTGGTTTTTGTCAATTCGAGAAAAATGCAAAACGAACATATAATATAATATGTTAATATAATAAAATATAACACTCGGCAGCTTTGACTTTTAATGTCGACGAAAGCAAGTTTACCGTCAGCTTTTTGATGAAAAAAGGATTAAAGTGCTCGTGTGTCGAAAATTTGGCATACATCTCGATTTTGTAATAAAAACAGAGCCGTTCAAGTTTTTTCCTTCATTTGCGTACACATGTCGAACAATGTGTGTTTACATCATACTTGACTCTTTCTTTACATAACCCGGTTTGGTGACACGATTATTTCAAACGTTTTCGCGATTTTTTCAAATTATTTCGCACGACGAAGCAGTAACGAAATGCATTTTTGAGATATCATGCGAGAGACATTTTTTTTAACCTGAATTTTTAAAAGAATTTACGCGAGTGTTTTTCACACTGAGAAAGTCAAGGTGTACCGGAAGGGCGGAGAGGGGGGGGGGGGGGCGGATCATTTTGAACGTCCGAAAGTGAAATTTTGACACTGCCTTAGTGCAACTTTGAAATATTGAGAATAACGTTCCTTTCTTTGACGAAACAAAATGGCTGCGGTGACTCGATTATCTCGAAACTGCCATGTAATTCGAAAAGTTATTCATGCAGTTATTGTTCGATCAAAATATGGCAAAAATATGATAATTTGATGTGAAAAAATAGGAGCTTGATTTTTTATCTTGCGCATGGGCATAACGCCGTGTCTTTTTTGCGTAGCCAATGTTTATGGAAAAACGTCATCGCGAAATCGTCGTTTATATGTATTTTTCTCGTTTATAATCGGATTCAAGTCGAAATCGGCAGCTTCGACGGATTAAATTGAAAAAAACATCAAAATTTGTAGCTTCGTCCGATCGAACGTAGATGTCGCTGTGCGCGCGCAACGGCGGTAAATTCAAACTGTTTTACCATCAACGAAGAGCGTACGAGAATTTTGCACGAAAAAAACCAACGAATGAACATGAAAAATGAAAGTTCTTTTAATCCATCGACTACATTCTCGGTACAAGACGCGAAATAATATTATTTCTTATTGAACTCTTCGAGAAATACATTTCGAACGATTAAATCTCAATTGCAACGGGTTCATCGTCATCGTCATCCTCTGCTTCCGCCTTTTCGCTCTTTATGTACAAGTTCGGATCCACTTTGAGGAGTTCTCTCTTCAGCTCGGTTGTGATACGTGTCCTTGAAAAAAAAAAAAAATGAAAAAAAAATTTCGCACAAAGTCAAAATTTAAGTTCGATCATTTTCGACGTGCTAATTGAAAATTTGCCAACCTCCATATGAACGGACCCGGACGATTAGGATGCAGAGTATTCAAATCTTCAATAATCGCCGCGAAATTCTCCTCCAATTGCTTAACTTCCATGTTGAGCTGAAAATGCCTTTCTTTCTTCATAATTCGAAACGTAAACTTTGATAAATTGTGAAAAAGCAGAATCGCCGTGAAACAGTCAAAGTCAAAGTTTACTTGTATTTACGAATTTTAACGAATTTTCCGTGTTATTTTTTCAAACCAATTCATTTCCAAGTTTGTGCGCGTTTACCTTTCCGAAAGTCACTTCCGTTGTTCCGTATAGAATTTGCCGCTCGTGAGGACCTCCGCTGTACTTGACGCCGTGTAAAAATTTGTGAACCATCGTTGGCACGTTGATACTCAGTGAGCCTGAACAAAACGACAGTCTAATTAAATGAAAAATTTGATGATCGATTGATTATTTTGATCTCCGATCGTAATACCGTTGTGGGCAGCTGGGAATTTTCGTCTCAAGAGTCCCTTGATTAATACTAAATCAGCCATTATATCCGGGTGTGCAACGACATACTCGTAGTCAGCCATGAGAACTTCTCCGGTCTAAATTCAAGCAAATTAATCATCGCTCGAAATTCATCATTTTCGATTAATCACTTTGCATCTCCATCGCACCTCCAGCAAAATCTCCGCAAGTGGATTATTTTCAAAAACACTCGCAAAAATTCTTTATTTGACGAAACTTAATTTCAATTACAAACATTTTTCATCGAAGTCATATATAGAATAGAAGCCAAAACGAGTTTGGTACGAACTTTCGGATCCTCCTCGGAGCAAAGATTATAAAAAAAAAGCGTAACTCCCCAATTTGTCAATTTTGAGGAAACTTTGTTGTCGAACGAACCTGTATCTTCTGCACTAGTTCCGATCCACCGGCGATGGCTGCGCCAGCATTTTTAGCATCTTGCTGCAGCTCTGGCGCCTTGCAAAGAGCAAGGACTTGCCGATTCTCACCGTGGTCGAAGAAGTGAGGCACCGCTGCGATCCTCGAGAATTTCCCGACGTTCTTGCTCGGTTTTGGCCCTTTCATGTCGAGCTCTATCATCGCTTTGACGAAAGCATCCGGCGCGTCGAGCATTCCCAAACTGTGGGTATCTTTGTGACACTGAATGGCTTCGCCAAAAGGATAAACCTTCATTCGGTGATACCTTCCGATCCAAACGTCGTCCGCGGGTATTTCGTCCTTCATCGAGTCGTCCTTTCTCACCATTTGCACGGATAAGACGCTCCTGAAAGTATCGGCGGTCGTCGGAAAAAATTCATGTCGGAGAATTTCGATAACTCGTGCAGCAAAATTGAAAAAAGTATTCAAAATACGATTTGACTCGAACGTGAAAAAATTACTATTATTATTATTGTTCATTTTAGGATAAAGCACGAGAGCGACGAGCGAGAGGAGTTTCACGAGCTTTGAGCTGTGTTTCATTGCGCCGTGCTTACTTGTCCAAGCCACGCTCCCTGTGCGGAATGAAAACTTTTTTCTCCACCACGACTTTGGACTTCTTCTTTTTCGCTGCTTTTCTCTCTCTGGTACCTTTGCGAGCGGCATAATTACGTATTTGCAGAAACGAGCTAGACGGCAGATGTGCGAAGTTGAGCTCGTGCCTGGCGCCGCTTCTGATCGCGCAAAAAGCACCGACGAGTTTACCTGCCGGCAGTGCATTGTCCGATTAAGGGTTGAAAAGACGAGACGTTCGGATAATGGCAATTTGTCATTGAGTGGAATGGCTCGTTAATGCTCATTCGCGACAGTCACGTTGTTGGAAAATGAAAAATAGTCGGACGTTTTTAGGTTATGTGTCGCGTTCCATCGTTTTATTTCGAGAAGCAAAGACAATTTAACGATCAAATAATCGCGGGTAATTGTTTTATCATCGTACGTCTGAGAAGTGGAAGATTTTTTGAGAGACAATGTTTATTTGATCACGAATTTACGGTAGAATGAACAGTTATCACTACCTGCGATCGCGGCGGCCATTTTTAGCGTGGCCGGCAGCAGTTACCCTTTGAGCACGATAATCTAACGATTATCACTGTAATCACTTATTACGAAGAGATTTATTCTTACGCTCGATATTAAAAACAGAGATGTAGATAGGAAATGGTTTATGTAAAAATGCGTGTTTTCAGAAAGACGACAGATGGAAAAAACGATAGCCTTAATAAAATAATGAAAAATTGAATGAAAACGTCAATTTACTCAAATCTTTTCAATGAAATTCGTTTATCAACACGTGAAAAGTTGAGAATTCAGCGCTGGCTTACGTAAAAAAGCAACTGCGCTTTTCCGCAATAATACACATTCTCATTGAAACGAAATTTTTTCATTTATCGACTGTAGACTCAATTCCCTTCTCGTGCGCGCAATGCATCTTCTCTTCCCCCACTGTTCCGCGAATTGATAACATTTCGCCGGTTCGCCGATTGTCGGCCGCTCCGGTGTGTTTCCGCGACGCGCGTATTCCAATCACGGTTTATTCGCATGATACGCGTTCAGTGCAGTTGATAAATGGTGGAATTGTGTTTGTCAAGGTAGTTTTTGTTTACGCGTTTAATTTTTACACTCGGAAACTCAAAACTCCTTTGTGCGTTTCGTGTGTGCGCTGAGAGGTAGATGAAGGTGCGTAAGAATAATACTAACGTTTCAATTGCCTCTTGAAATTTCCATCTTTTAACCTATCGGCACAAACATAAATGATGATAACTATGCCCTTACGATACGTCTAACGCGTAGCGCGAGAATGGAAAAAAAAACATCGCAATATTTACAAATGTCGCATCTTCTGACATAAAATATCAACGTTTTGTGTGAAATATCGTCGCTGCGATGATCCAACAGGCTGTATTTGCCGCCAACCCCGCGAGATACCAAAAATGCGGCGAAACCAAGTCACAGTGGTCGCCGGTAAATGTTGTCTATGAAAAAAAAAAAAAAAAAACCAAATTAATAAACGAAAACATTGAGGTTATGATTCGGAAGATAACGTACAAATTGTCAACGAAACAACTTTTGTCATTGTCAGAATGAATAAAAACGCAGCAGAGTTCGCGTTACCAGCGCGACATAACCTCGCGCGTGAAATAATAATGTCTCGCTCGCGGCTTTTTTCGATATCTCGGGCGCCGAACATCTCGCGAAACATTGCGGCATTTCTAGATAACTCGAGAAAACTCCGCGCGTCAACCTCTTCATCCTCGATGAAAACTGAAAAATCGCCAAATTCGCATTTTTTTCTCGTTTCACGTACACCTCGAAAATTCAAAGAAAATGTATTCAAACAATAGAGGACGAAAAAAAAACAACATTCACCCGATGCATTCGATGTCTCGTAAAGGATAAAACTTTGCGTCGTACGGAATATTCTTTGACATTGCACAAGTCGCAAGTGCGTCGAGTAGCGCACGAATCGGATGACCGAATGATTCAAAACATTTCACCCTCGATGCTCAAATTTTCGAAATTTATCCCGATCGTTATCCCAGCCCTTTTATATTCCTTTTTTCCTCAGAATTAATCGCAGCGCAAGCGCATAACTGTTAAGATTTTGAGATTCGATGATATGAAGATTACCCGATGTTTCCCATGGGTTTCTTCGTCGACATGGCCCTTCCTACGATACTGGTGCGCTTCGAATATCCTTCCGCACGGCGATTTCCCACGTTCAGTATCACGCTAACGCGTACCGAACGCTTCCCAGCTCCTGCTGTTCCCACGGGATCCGAAGGATCCGACGATCTAGGTCAGTCGCGCGCCTACCCTTCACTTTGGAAAAAAATGCAGTATACATTTTCCCAAGCGATTTAACATTCCGTAGTCGTATCGCACCAATTATTTTTCAGCGAAAACAAGCAACATTTTTGTTTAAAAAATGCCAAATTACAAGCTCATCGGTAGACTGCAAAAGTTCTCACGCCGGGGTTACTTTTCTTTTTGCAAAATTCATCACGATGATCGATCCGTCGTGACATCGATAACCCTGCGACCTTGAGAAAAACCATGGTCGGATAAACTTGTTGGTTTTGTTTTTATTATCGAAAGGATTTAAGATGTCCCGCCACAACAAGGACAAGTATGAGAACTCCAATCCGCGTCGTACGCACACCATCATGTCGACAGAGGATGCGAATTCGGGAAAGAAATCTTATTGGCCGGAGCTGGAGATAACAGGAAGCATAAGGAATCTTAGCCCAAATATATGGCAATTGACTCATTTGACCGCGTTATACCTGAATGATAATAGCCTGCAGAGGATACCGGGTGAAATTGGTCAGCTGGTACATCTAAGGACGCTAGATCTTAGTAGCAACAAACTACGTAGCTTACCTGCCGAGCTGGGAGATCTCATCTACCTTAAGTATGAATATCATTCGCTTTTATTTCTCGATAAAGACGCATAAAGTCGCGTAATTCTCTCCTCCGATTGTTTGATTTCATCATAACGTATTCGTTTTGTATCCTGTTGAGATGAAAAAAAAAAAATCGTTGATTATTGTGTAATTATACTTGGCCCCGTTTGATAAAACCTTCGTGGAAGTATAATTACTTATCCGTTGAGATTTTCAAATGGCCGTGAAACGCTGGAGGAAGTATAATACGGAATTCATTAATTGGAGCGGAATTTGTTATCCCCAAAGAAGAATGCGATAAATTCATCGCGATTTTCTCAATTACGTTTACGACGGTGACAATTTACGTTGCTCGTCATTATAATCGTGATCCTTTCCATGATTTTTACCGTCTTCTCGAGGAGTTGTCGTTGAATGAAGTTTCAAGTATATCCGGCCTTATTCGATAGAATTTTTATCGAAAAATCATCATTGTTGAAAGGATATTGCGCTGATTCGCGAATGAGGGTAAAACGAGTGAGAAATCGTGATGAATGACGCGATAAATTAATCGCAATTCGCTGAATCAGAATCGTTGAAATCGAATTCCTCTTTCGTCGCGATAGGCACGTTTTTAATGACGATTACGGACAACATAATTTCACGTTGCTCGCGAATTTCATCGCGACTCTTTCCTCCCTGGCTTTTCCGCTATTTTCAGACGCTTTTCGTCGAACGAAAGCGATGAAATTTTGCGAAATAAACAGAAGCGCGAGTTTTCCGAAAAATGGCGGGAAATCCGTTGCGGGCTTTCCACCAACAAGTGGGCGTCGCGAGTAACGAGAACGCGGATGATGCCGAAATTCGTCCAGGGAATTGTTGTTTTCGCGAGAAATCTCGAAAAATCGTGATTTTTTCGAAAAATTGCATTTCGATGAACACACTTTACAATTAAACATGTATAATTTAACATCGCCGATGATATAGTCGTATAATTACGTCGGGACTTTCGAAAAACGAAGTCTCAACGAAATGAGATTTTTTTGAAAATATCATTATCGCTGTATGAACGTTACGGCGACGGTCAGTCGTTTGTTTCCGGCCAACCAACGAGACGATGGAAAATCGAGAGAGCCGATTGGGCGGATCGTTTGGACTCTCGAATTTCCACCGTGTCGATGGTTTTCGCTAAAAAAAATTGGAAATTGAGCGGGAAAAAGGCGGAGATGGGCATATTCGCCGAAATTTTCTCACAAATCACCGACAATTTTCTTTTTTTTTCTTGTCTTTCTCAGGGAGTTGTTGTTAAATCAAAACTATCTTCGAGTGTTACCGTACGAACTAGGAAAGTTGTTCCAGTTACAAGTGCTAGGACTTCAGGGAAATCCACTGAGCAAGGAAATGATGGCGTTGTACGGCGAACCATCCGGGACTTACAAGCTGCTGTCGTACATGCTGGACAATTTACAAGGTGAGTCATTCTCCTCTCTTTCGTTTTTTTTTCCATCCGCAACGGAGCTTTTCGTATTCGCGAAAAAAGTCGACATGAAAATGTTCCGAAAACTGTTAAACTCGAATTCTGAATTTCTGAGCAAAAACATCCGTCGATTCAAAGATTGGACGCTCAAAAAATGAGAAAAACTGTTTTACCGATCGGTCGCTAAATGTCGCGTTCGATGTTCTCTCTCCGAAAACAACAAAATTCTTCGAAAACCGTTAAACTCGGAGTTCACGACGCTCTTTCAGCGGAGATTTGTCACGCGAACGATTGTCGCCTTACCGACCGAGCAGAGCCGTTGCGGCGCGATGGTCCACGCGCTCTTACGAGCGCTAAAAAACTGTCGAAACCTGTTTTACCGATCGAGCACGCAATGTTACCGCGGGCGTTGTCCAGATGGCGCCACTTTGACCCTCGGGCCGTGTTTCGCTGCGTTTTTCACTCGCGCGCGGGCAATTTGCCTACCGGCGTCTTTGCCTCTTCAAACCCGACGATAAATCATGCAATCTCCTCAATTTTTTCCCTGTTTTTTCGTGCAATCTTCGCGCTGGTCCCGCAAACGATCAATTTATCACGAAAATTTCACAGACTCCGGTGGAAAAAGTTCCTGGCCAAAGTTCGAGTGGAAACGACAATTCTTCACGATGTTGAAAAATTGACGTCGAAACTTTGGTTTTTCAAAGAATTATTTTCGATCGCTGTCATCATCGCCAATTTCGTTCGAAATTAGTCGCACGGCAATTATTTTACAACATATCTCGGAATTCCGTCGGGAGAAAAAAAACGCCATAGCGACTGTCGTCAAAAAAAAAAAAAAAAAAAAAATACCGCTCTTTTCCCATTGAACGATGATTATCCATCTTCGATCTTTGACGGAAAAATCGTTTTATTTTGTGGTATTCCCCGTGTAGAAATTTGATCTGGACGTCCCGACTTTAGACCGGGCCCTGGTCTGGATTTCCTTGGTTTGGCCTGGTCTTAGTTTTTAGGTAGGGGCCTGGTAAGGGGCAAATAGGGAAAATCGGGCTATTCTCGTCAATATTTCCATGTCAGAAAATGCTCATGGCCTGGTCGGGATTTCCATGAATACAATTCTGAGTTCTGAGTTATATACATATACTCCCGATATGCTCGCCTTCGTTGCGCCTAACGCGCAACATTCGTTGGTAAGGCAGTGCGACAAGGGAAAAATAGAATTTAAAATATTATCTTGCTTACATTTGAATTTTATGTTTCAATTTATTCCGTGTGCTCTACTTCCTTATTTCCCTACACAAATGTGTATGATTTCATATTGAGTCTCAGGTCGGTTTCCAACCGGGCTGTGGCATGGAATGACATTTGAAAACCAAGTAAGGGCCATGGCTGGGCATGGCTATTTCCCGGCTTACTGTTCTGAGCGGGTGCTGATCAGGCCCTGGTCATTTCCCGATTATTTCCCGGTGTATGGAAATCAAACCAGGCCCTGAGTTATTACCCGTTACATTGCTAGCCGGATCCCGGCCTGGCTAGCCTGGCTATGCCCCGATATCAAATCGGGAAAGCCAGTACTGGGCCTGACTTGTTCCCGATCAAAATTTCTACACGGGTCAGCGTGGAAAAAAAAACGATTTTATCGATTTTTTCATCCAACGATCGTTTTGTCCCTCGATGCTTCCCGTCCAGCGAGTTTCATCCGCGAGTCAGCCCCACCCTTAACGATATTATCGTCAAGCCCGTTGGAATTTCGAGGGGAAAAAAATGCCCCAGTTTTTCGCCGGGAAATGGCTAAATGATCGTTGAAAGGGTTGATTAACTCCGCGATGAGCAATCTCGACTCCGAAGCCTCGAGGGGATCCACGCACGGAACTTGTTAAACGATCGACCGGTTCAGCCCCTATCGAGCAGCCTCGCTTCGTAACGGTGGATATTATCCTTGCGCACAAACCAAAAGAAAAGAACAAAAAAGAAGATGGAGAGCGAGGAAGAAAAAAAAAAGACGCTCCTGCTCAGCATGGGGCACATTAGTGCCTACATAATTTCATTTCTTTTGACATCGGGGTCAAGTGGGTGTGCCGAGACGCGCAGGCGCTTGTTCTTCGGCTCGCTCGGGTGGGTGGATGAATCGCTCTGGCTTCTCTCTCGGGCGGGATATCGCCTGGGATAGAGGAGCCGGAGGATGAAAGGAAAAAACAAAACATTGAGAAAATGAGGATAGACGAGAGCGAACACATCGAGAAAGATTGCGTGGCGCCTCTCATCGAATGAAGAGTAAGAAGAGAGAAAAAAGCGAAGAAAAAGAACGCGTTACGACAGAGAGAGAGAGAGAGAGAATTGAATTGAATTGAATTGAAATGGTTTATTATACCTTAGTAACACTTAGAGGCAAGTAACAGACATTTGAATACACAAAGTGATAAGATTAATTCAAGTAGGCCTTGGATAGGCACCAGGTTAGAGAAAGGTGAGATTTGTCACCACTCACTCTCCGCTGGCAGCAAAATCGCCGCAGTAGTAGGTGGGGATTTGCGTAATTAGAAATAGAAATAAGATAAGATAAGAAAAGATAAGATGCGCCGGAATACGATTTTCAGCACAGTAAGCGAAAAACGAAAATCCGAAAATAAAGATAACAATACAATAATAAATACAAATAAAAAATAAAAATAAGAAATAAGAAAATGAGAAAATGCCGCAACAAGAACACCTGGTGTGGTTAATTACACAAACACATTGCACTTGAAGGTGCAACAAGAAGTTGCAAGACACTATGATACGCATCAGACGCGGCTTAGAGGCACAGCTCCGAACGCAATTGCACTAGCATATTGAAGACGCATGACAGGTAGAGAATAGCAGAGGAAAGTAGATAATGTTAAAAAGCGTAGAGTTAAAGTTAGAGTTAAAGAATTGAATTGAATTGAAATGGTTTATTATGCCTTAGTAACACTTAGAGGCAAGTAACAGACATTTGAATACACAAAGTGATAAGATTAATTCAAGTAGGCCTTGGATAAGCACCAGGTTAGAGAAAGGTGAGATTTGTCACCACTCACTCTCCGCTGGCAGCAAAATCGCCGCAGTAGTAGGTGGGGATTTGCGTAATTAGAAATAGAAATAAGACAAGATAAGAAAAGATAAGATGCGCCGGAATACGATTTTCAGCACAGTAAGCGAAAAACGAAAATCCGAAAATAAAGATAACAATACAATAATAAATACAAATAAAAAATAAAAACATAAAAATAAAAATAAGAAATAAGAAAATGAGAAAATGCCGCAACAAGAACACCTGGTGTGGTTAATTACGCAAACACATTGCACTTGAAGGTGCCACAAGAAGTTGCAAGACACTATGATACGCATCAGACGCGGCTTAGAGGCACAGCTCCGAACGCAATTGCACTAGCATATTGAAGACGCATGACAGGTAGAGAATAGCAGAGGAAAGTAGATAATGTTAAAAAGCGTAGAGTTAAAGTTAGAGTTAAAGAATTGAATTGAATTGAAATGGTTTATTATGCCTTAGTAACACTTAGAGGCAAGTAACAGATATTTGAATACACAAAGTGATAAGATTAATTCAAGTAGGCCTTGGATAGGCACCAGGTTCGAGAAAGGTGAGATTTGTCACCACTCACTCTCCGCTGGCAGCAAAATCGCCGCAGTAGTAGGTAAGGATTTGCGTAATTAGAAATAGAAATAAGATAAGATAAGAAAAGATAAGATGCGCCGGAATACGATTTTCAGCACAGTAAGCGAAAAACGAAAATCCGAAAATAAAGATAACAATACAATAATAAATACAAATAAAAAATAAAAACATAAAAATAAAAATAAGAAATAAGAAATAAGAAAATGAGAAAATGCCGCAACAAGAACACCTGGTCTGGTTAATTACGCAAACACATTGCACTTGAAGGTGCAACAAGAAGTTGCAAGACACTATGATACGCATCAGACGCGGCTTAGAGGCACAGCTCCGAACGCAATTGCACTAGCATATTGAAGACGCATGACAGGTAGAGAATAGCAGAGGAAAGTAGATAATGTTAAAAAGCGTAGAGTTAAAGTTAGAGTTAAAGAATTGAATTGAATTGAAATGGTTTATTATGCCTTAGTAACACTTAGAGGCAAGTAACAGACATTTGAATACACAAAGTGATAAGATTAATTCAAGTAGGCCTTGGATAAGCACCAGGTTAGAGAAAGGTGAGATTTGTCACCACTCACTCTCCGCTGGCAGCAAAATCGCCGCAGTAGTAGGTGGGGATTTGCGTAATTAGAAATAGAAATAAGACAAGATAAGAAAAGATAAGATGCGCCGGAATACGATTTTCAGCACAGTAAGCGAAAAACGAAAATCCGAAAATAAAGATAACAGTACAATAATAAATACAAATAAAAAATAAAAACATAAAAATAAGAAATAAGAAAATGAGAAAATGCCGCAACAAGAACACCTGGTGTGGTTAATTACACAAACACATTGCACTTGAAGGTGCAACAAGAAGTTGCAAGACACTATGATACGCATCAGACGCGGCTTAGAGGCACAGCTCCGAACGCAATTGCACTAGCATATTGAAGACGCATGACAGGTAGAGAATAGCAGAGGAAAGTAGATAATGTTAAAAAGCGTAGAGTTAAAGTTAGAGTTAAAGAATTGAATTGAATTGAAATGGTTTATTATGCCTTAGTAACACTTAGAGGCAAGTAACAGACATTTGAATACACAAAGTGATAAGATTAATTCAAGTAGGCCTTGGATAGGCACCAGGTTAGAGAAAGGTGAGATTTGTCACCACTCACTCTCCGCTGGCAGCAAAATCGCCGCAGTAGTAGGTGGGGATTTGCGTAATTAGAAATAGAAATAAGACAAGATAAGAAAAGATAAGATGCGCCGGAATACGATTTTCAGCACAGTAAGCGAAAAACGAAAATCCGAAAATAAAGATAACAATACAATAATAAATACAAATAAAAAATAAAAACATAAAAATAAAAATAAGAAATAAGAAATAAGAAAATGAGAAAATGCCGCAACAAGAACACCTGGTGCGGTTAATTACGCAAACACATTGCACTTGAAGGTGCAACAAGAAGTTGCAAGACACTATGATACGCATCAGACGCAGCTTAGAGGCACAGCTCCGAACGCAATTGCACTAGCATATTGAAGACGCATGACAGGTAGAGAATAGCAGAGGAAAGTAGATAATGTTAAAAAGCGTAGAGTTAAAGTTAGAGTTAAAGAGAGAGAGAGAGAGAGAGAGAGAGAGAGAGAGAGAGAGAGAGAAAGGAAGCAAGGGATGAGACGGAGGGACAGAGAGAGAGAGGGCGTTGCACTCGTCTGTTCTATTGTTCAAAGCATTTTTTCCCGCCGTTTATCCGCCGATTTGCCGAAAGGTCTCGTTCGCGTTCGCCGTTCCCTTCCATCTTTCTCTCTCTCTTTCTCGATTTCCCATTGTTTCGAGATTTTTTACCGTCGGTTACGTAAAAAATCCCTCTCGTCCCCTCACCGGATCTCTTCGTAATGCACAGCCTCGAGTTTCGAGGCGGGCCGACTCGGAATGTTTAGTGATTTTCGAAAAAACGAAAAAACAAAAAAAAACAAGGAAAAAAGGAGGCGAGGGATGTGCTCGAAGTTGGCATTTTTTCAAAATTGACGCCCGAGCGATTTTGTTTTTCCGAATCCACCTTCGGGGATGTTTCTTTTCATCGGCGTTATCTTTGAGCAGAATTTCGAATTTTTTTTTTTTCGAGCGAAAAATTCGGCTTTTTCGCGGTGAGGTTTTGACGAATTTGACTTTTTTGTTTTTTTTCTGCGACATCCTCGATACATTTTTTCCATCTTTCGCTTTTCCAGTCACAGCCTCTCTCTCTCTCTCTCTCTCTCTCTCCGCTTGTCCTACAAACAGTTCTTCCTCCTCCTCCTCCTCCTCCGCTTCCGCACTTTTCTCCTCTCCTGGAACTTGGTGCACTCGGTTGAATTTAACTCTTGTCCTGCAGATCTTGACTCTGTACTCGTGTTAAGCGGCTTAAGTGCACGTCTGCACGATTATCCCGACTTTTCGTTTACGCACACACTCGCGCACACAAACACGAACACGGAACCTCTCAATGTTACCGTACGTAACCTTAGCGAGATTTCGCGTCCGCAGCTCGAACGCTTGACCCATTTTCCTCGACGTGTTTGTGTGAAATACGAGCGTACACGTCCAGTACGCAAATATACACATAAATATATATATATATATCTCTCTCTCGAGTTCCATCAGTATGTCATTTCCTTGCAACAGACGGGTCCGACCGACTCTCACAATCGTCCGAGTGAAGAGGCGAGGAGCCTCTTCACTTCCGTTCACGGTCAGCGAGCCTTCCGGTCTGACCGATCAGGCGTTCGGTGCGAATCCATCCCTTGACCCGCATTTCGTCCACGCGATTATCCGAGAAAATTCATTTTATTGGGATTTTTATATCGAACTTATCGAAATAAGCGATTTCAGTGATAATTGGAACAGTCGAAATGAATAATTTGAGTAATCAAAATAGTTAGAATAGAATGTGAGAATAATGGTTGGAATAAATAATAATTACCGCGGTTTTTGGAAAAACTTGATAATGCTTAGCAACCTAACTTGATAATAGCGATAAATAATGTGGGCGAATTGTACACGCGATAATCCGAGAAAATTCATTTTATTGGGATTTTTATATCGAACTTATCGAAATAAGTGGTTAGAGTGATAATTGGAACAGTCGAAATGAATAATTTAAGAAATCAAAATGGTTAGAATAGAATGTGAGAATAATAATTGGAATAAATAATAATTGTGTCATAGCACCCTCCGTTCAACGGGAATTCACCGGAAGATACCGCTGTTTTTGAAAAAACTTGATAATATTTAGCAACCTAACTTGATAATAGCGATAAATAATGTGGGCGAATTGTACACGCGATAATCCGAGAAAATTCATTTTATTGGGATTTTCATATCGAACTTATCGAAATAAGTGATTTCAGTGATAATTGGAACAGTCGAAATGAATAATTTGAGTAATCAAAATGGTTAGAATAGAATGTGAGAATAATGCTTGGAATAAATAATAATTACCGCGGTTTTTGGAAAAACTTGATAATACTTAGCAACCTAACTTGATAATAGCGATAAATAATGTGGGCGAATTGTACACGCGATAATCCGAGAAAATTCATTTTATTGGGATTTTTATATCGAACTTATCGAAATAAGTGATTAGAGTGATAATTGGAACAGTCGAAACGAATAATTTGAGTATTAAAAATGGTTAGAATAGAATGTGAGAATAATGCTTGGAATAAATAATAATTACCGCGGTTTTTGGAAAAACTTGATAATACTTAGCAACCTAACTTGATAATAGCGATAAATAATGTAGACGAATTGTACATACTAATTGTATACGCGCCTTCATCCGCTCGGGACTTTTGGAGCGTGTTCTTTTCTCTTCTCGATTCGACTCGAGATTTCTTATTTTCTTCCGATGGGATTAGCATAAAGGACCACTCGTGCAGTATATACTTCGTCTCTCAATCTTCTGATACATTCTGGAAACTAGTTTGCCCATTAAATCCAAAATTTCTACCTCCCCAGGGCGCTTTTTTCACATCTCTTCCGTGCGATCATCGAACAGCGGCTCGAAACGCGTGTTTTATTCACTTTTATTTACCATCCACTCGGATTCTCGCGTATTAAAGTAACTCGATCGTTAATTGGGCGCATTGACCCGGCGCTCCGTCAGCTGATTATCGCTCATCGTCTCGCTTCCCGTAGAAATAGCCAAAACGAAAAACCGTCAAAGGCTCACTTCGGGGCCTATTTTGTTGCTCTTTTTTTCTTTTTTTATCAACTTTCGCATTCTCCTCTCACTCGCGCTCGAAACTTTCCACTCCGCCAGCTTCTCAGCGTTGTCGTTCGATCTCCGCTGATTGCAAAAGTGATCCACCGTATCCCCGTTGACCTTGAAAGATTTTATTCCTAAATATCGATTATACAATCGATATTTCACTCCCCCCTCCCCTTAATTCGGAAAATTCGTTGTTTTCGCCCTCGTAGATTCGATTTCTTTTTTTCCTAAACTCGTTTGGACTCTCGCGTATTGACGTGACTCGATCGTTAATTGGGAGCGTCGACCTCGCGTTCTATCAGCTGATTATCGCTTGTGGTCCCTGCGCGAGAGCTTTTTTTACGCGTTTTCACCTCGGGAGAAATTGCTGAAAGAAAAAAGAGGGGAAAAAAACACTAGCGTCGGAAGCAGAAGGCTCTTTTATCTCCCCTTCCCTCTCTCTCTCTCTCTCTCCAACGATGGTTTTAGATTGGAGACTTTCCAAAAAGTGTGGCTCTTCAATTTCGAAGGAAACCCGCAATGTTCCGTTCCGCTTTCCCTGCTCTCGCTCCGTTGATTCTCCACCGCATATATACATTAGTATACACGTAGATCGATCGCCTCGAGGTGCTCCAGGCGCCTTCCTCGCTCCACGCGTTCGTTCCTCCTCCTTTGAGACGCCGCCTCTTTTCTCTCCTCAAAGAGAGCAAAAAAAGAAGAAAGCAGGTACTCCTTTACCGAAAATTGATCGAAACTACCCCCCACCCCCGGGAATTTGGGGTAGGGGGTTGATCGAAATTTACGTGGAGCTTCCTCAAGTTCGTCCATTCAAACTTCATTCACGTTGCGGCTTTTATCGTCCGACGCACCACAGCCATGTCCGATCGTATGCTCTCTGCTGGCGAACGAGTCCTCCTCGATTCGCGTCGAAATGATAAATCCTGAAATTTTGATTTTATACCGATCACATTTTTCAGCAATCGAGACAAATGTATAATGAAAATTGAGGTGAAATTCGGTTGAAAAATCGGAAAAAATCGTGTTTTCGAGGTTTTCTTTAAAGCCTGAGTGTTTCTGCCCGAAAATCGAGTGAAACTTCGAGTGAAACCGAAGAATACGCGTGGGGGAGCGTAAACCGTCGTTTCCGTCGAGCGGTGAAAACTTTGACGCAATATTGTCCTTATTGCAAGTTACGAAACGCATTTGGGTGCTTCGAGGGCGTGTGAAAGCGCACGTCAAAGCTCGTCAAATCATTGTGTATTACGCGAGCAAAGTTTGCCGAGCGAAGCAGCGCTGTAATTGCAGCAAAGTTCAACATATATCATTCGGAGAATTTAACGCGTTCTCCGTCGTATTTTCTAAACGCGATTGCATTCGCGCGTGCAGGGCTGTCGCGATTAATAGCGAATTGTAACTCCGTTTTGGCGAGCTATGACGTCAATCAAAGGACTCGTTCGGGGTCGTGAGGACGTTTGAAAAATTTCGAAACGGTTAGTCGTAACTTTACCTCAGGCGATATTCGTTTAGGGTATTTTTAAGACCGTCCAAGGTGCAGCGACCGAATTGCAGGACTCTTTTGTTTCGTTGGTAGAATTTTTCTTGACTCTGCGACGACGGCGGTGATTTTCGTCCGAGTTGGTAAATTTCGGCGGCCGAATTGCGCCGATAAGACTGGAAAATCCTTCTCGGATCTTTTTGCACCCTTTGGAGGGAATTTCAGAGGGATTTTGTCCAGGGCGAGCCCCGGCGTACACGTCACGCCGGAATTGCTTCCCCCAAGGGACAATCCCCGGCGTCAGCCCCGCAACACTGCATAAAGGGTTTGTGACGTTGAGTTTCGACGCAAGCCAGAAACGCGGCAATTCTCTTGGCAACTTTTGTTGGCCCTTCGCGGCTGATCCGCTCCTTCGTATTTCCGATCGAACGTTTTCTCGTTCGTTTTCGACGTTTCTTTCGAAAATTTCTCACGCTCGACCGACGAAAAAGTACAGGCAGCCACAGGCTTCGTACCTCGGGCGACCGGGAAAGCGGAAATGAGAAAAACTTTGATGTATTTTTTCCTTTTTTTATTCACTGAAAATTATGATCGCGAGTCAGAGGAGGAAGTCGCTTCGAAACTCTTCGAAGCTGTATTCTTCTCGCAAAAATTCTCTATTTTTGCGTAGAAGCACGTAAAAGCCTGGAGATTTTCATGAATAATTCAATAATTACCCCTGCGAAAGCACCTCGCATGCATTTTGCGATATTTCGAGTCGTACACTTGTGGAATTTTTATTTATCTCTGTGTATATTAAATTAATTAATACGAAACTATCGTGATTTTTATCTCAACAGCGCGTTTATAGCCCTCGTCGTACGTGACGATCTTTAATTGCTGAAATTATTAACGCGTAAAGAACGAAGAAAAAAAAAATCGTTGAATCTCGAGTTTTTCAGCCTCGTAAGTGTTCATAACCTCGCGAACGTTTAATCATCTCATTAATAATTCATTCAAACGTCCGTTCGAGTCCAACCTCGCGGTGTTTCGATTCCTTTTAAAGAGTCGATTAAATCCGTGGCTCTCGAAACGTTATTGAGACGAGCGATCGGCGATCGAACGCGGTAATTCATGTGGCAATTAGTGAGAGTCTTTGGAAAATCGTTCGATTCATAAATTATCGATGTTTCTCGCGTAGATCATCGAGCGCTTTGACGCGATTCTCGAAGCGAAAAATCGTCGAATCTCTCGTGAAAAAAGTATTCCGGAACGCCCATGTACGAGCTCGTACAGCATCTCGATCTCGTTGTTTTTCATTTTATCGCTGTTGCTTTCCAATCTTTCTCCGAGCACGGAGAGACGAGTGTGAAAAGAGAGAGAGAGGGGGGTTTTATCAGCGATGGAGAGAGCTAATTGCGATCCTCGAGTCGATTCGTTAGTTGAAAATTAAGAAAAAGAAAAAGAAAATCGTAGACCGCGCGTATCTCGCGCGATCTCCTCGCGTACGAGAGAAAACACGATACGCGGCTGGAATCGCGATGATGGAAGATTAACGCGCCATGAGAGACCGCGTAATGCTGCGGTACAGTCCGTGTCTAGCGGTCCGGACACTCCGCGTGTACCCGCCGACGTCCACGATTTTTTTCTTCTCGCGAAAACGGGCAAACTCGCCTGTTTTCCTTCTTTTTTTTCACTCGTTTTCGCTTCCGGTAGAAAGCTGCCGGGAGCCTCTACACCCGTGATGGATCTTTAATCAACGATCTCTCGTTGGGCTCTCTGGATTTTCAAACGCGTGAAAAATCGACGCGCTATTTTGTTGAGACGGAAACAAAAGGGGTAGAAAGTTTATCGCGATTTCGAAAGAACTCTCCTGCAACGTTTATATTTTTTATACGATCAAATTTTCGGGAATGACCGAATTATTCGGGCGATCAATTTGATCGAATGATTTTCCATATTGATCGTTTTGGGAAACCTTTTTTTGAGCATGCACAAAATTGTAATCGACTGATCAACGCACGTACCTATACCGTTTTTCATACATGTTATTGCACAAATGTTTAACCAATTAAATTATTAAACCAAGTCATTTAATTGGTCAAATTAAACTACGAAAAATTCTGAAATCTTTCGAATTTTTTAAACCCCTCAGGACATGCATTTTTCGCGTTCGAGGCATGCAAAAGTCGAAATCACCACGTTCCGGAGCCTCAAAAATCGTACAGTTTTTTTTATTTTCCACAAGAAAGCGTCAAAATTAGAATATTCCAAAAGAAAACTGGCATAATTTCTCGTTCGCGAGCAAGAACGTTAAAATCCCGCGTATGGGCGTCTCCGTGCGTGAAAATCGTTGAATAGAAAACAAATTTGAAAAATTGAATGAAACGCAGCAGGCAAATCCGTCAAAACCGAAAGTGGGTCTCGGTATAGTTTCCGTCAATTTGACAGCAAGGTCAGGAACACAACTGGATAATATCGTCATCGCCACTCGGAAATCTGGGTCTCGGTGTGACCGATTCCGTTTCCGTTTTTTTCTCTCCTTTTTTTCAGTCCAATTTTTTGTTTCTCGTCGTCCTTCCCGCTCGTTCTTTTTTTTTTCTCCGCGACCGTCGATTACACCGCGATAGTTCGCGCTTCACGGACACAAGGATAGAGTTTCGGCACACGGGTAAAAGGGTTTCCAAAAAATATATACGTAACGTGATTCACCGGTGGCAAACGCGCCGAGTCACAAAGACGGCTCTGATGACGGTGGGTCTCGTCAGCCGTGTAATTACGGGGCCCACTGGCGTCTCGCTTCGAGTAATTGGGAACATGAGGCTCCCGCGATACGCCCACGAGACCCTCGGCTCTAAAGGGGCATGGGGACGAGAAGGGAGTCACGGTGAAAGAGAGAAAGTGGTGCAAAATACCGGGCAAAGAGGCACCACCATCGGGTCTCGCTCGTGAATAAACTCGGGCACCTTTTTTTTCAATTTTTATAAAGGGCATTCCGATTGAAACATCCAATCGAGCGAAATTTTCGTCAAAATTAAAAAACCACATGAAAAACCACATTTTTAATAAAACGCATTCCAGTTGACGATCCACGTTCGATCAGCGCGACGCAATTGTGTCAAGCGCTTGTTAAGAAGCCAGAAAAAACGCGATTTTATCAGCAAGCGGATACGGTAGATTAGCATTAAACGACGAACGTGAAGCATCCTCATTATCGTCGATGGAATATCGATCGTGGCCTGACCGACATCGACAGTTTCGTCTCACGTACATCGTCCGTGTGTCTGATCCAAAATTTTGCCAAAAAAAAAAAACCCCCAATAACAAAATCCTCCTGGTTATTTTTTATTTAACACGTTAAGCGCGATCGCCTTTTTTCCCCATTTTTCCGTCTTCCCGTGGGTCGTCGCGAGACTCGCGCGGTATTACGCGCGGAATCTTCAAACGTCCGCCATAAATTGACCGTAAAATCAATGCGTGTGTGCCACTTTTACTGTCATACGTTAGAGCAGAACGTCGCCAAAGAGTTTGCTGAACCCTCGTTGTATATTCGTATTATTTACACATATATACACATGTAAATGTTCATACGTATGAAATAAAGCCGAGAGACGAGAGTTAACAATACACGTTCGATAAACTAAGGATCCCGCCGACTGCTGTTGTATTATAACTTACTCACGTTTCTCGCATGGCTCACTTTCTATTCCTCTGTATATTTATATGCGCAATTTAATGAATACATACGTATGTACGAGCCATCGAACAACACACCCCTCTTGCTCCTCTCTGCAGCTTTATCCCTCGCGTTTAATATTAACCGCAAATTCATTCGTAATTGAAAACCACCCAGATACAGTCAGTCCAATCGTCAAATGGTCCGTACACAGCTACGGGTAAGTAATATCATGGAAAATTCAATCAAGTTTGTACAATGGCCATTTTATCTCCGTAGCGGAAAATACGATGTCATTATTACCGCGCGAATTTCGAATGTTTGACATTTCGAGAAATGGACTTTCATACAATTGAAAAATTCGTTTTTCGTATTTTAATCAGTTAAAAATGTCACGCGGAGGATATAAGAGGAACGTGGATGAAACGTTTTATCGTGATTAATATTTCGATTACACATTACGGAATCATTTACCGAAAAAAACCTTTACCTTCCGTTTTGACGGATTTTTGGGGGCGTTACGGAGACGACGAATCTCAAATATGCGAACAAATTTGTACGAATGTATTTACATTTCGTCATCCAATTTCGATACCAAAATTGATATTAAATTGATTATCGAATGTTTATGCAACATTTTTTATATAAAATTTTGGTAAATTGTGAAGAAAATGTCAAAAAAAGGCGTACGAGATTAGAATGCGAGATTGGAGTATTTATCAGAAGAAATATCGTTTTGAGAAATAAAAATCAGCGAGTTGAATATCTTCGATTCGGCAGGTAGCGGAAATACCTCGCACGCTTTTTTGCGTTTGTTTGGCTGTGATATGAATATCATGTATACGGCGTTCGTTTGCACATTTATTATTCTCCTCTGACAAGGAAAACATTTGAGATTCGGCGGAGATATTTGAGGGTGTTCGAGGAGCCAATCGATTTTGAATTTATCGATGTTTGCGCGATACGCAAAGTGTTGGCTATATACAAAGATTTTTTTATGTTCCAATATACATGCAGACGACTATATATGCACATAATATAGATACGAAGACCCTCTACCTATTCCAACACGAATACAAATGGTCGTAATACTTCCCTTGTACAGGACGTCCCAAAACTGCTTGCTGATAATTTAATGCTACATTGGGGATGAATTTCCGAGTCGAAAAGTCCTGAACCATTTTTCGATCCAACGAAGCCCCGTTGAGTTATGAATTAAAGTAGCTGGAACAGTAGCGCGCATGCGCTCGCGCGGCCTCCGCCGGAGAAGGGGGGACGCGCGTGCGCGCGTGGCTCAAACTTTGACGATTAATAACTCGTCAGGTTTCGATCGTACGAAAAAACACTAAAGAACATTTCGACCGGAAATTTCATCCCGAATCTAGCTTTAAATTATTGACGTCAGGTTCTGGGACACCCTGTATATGCTTTCGAAAGAGGGGATTCGCTTTTCTCCATATAATCGACTCCCATTTCGTCGTCGTCGTCGTCGTTCGACGTCGTCTCGAGAATCTTGCTGTACGCTTTTGCCGAAATATCGACCCGGTCTGTCCCTTTTTTTTTTTCTCATATATGCAGGACGCATATACACGGGGCTTATATAATCGGTGGGTGTACATATAAAAACTCTATGATGAATAGCGAACATTTATTCAAAAACACGTTTTTCTCTCTATTGACGTAAAAAACGAAACCGCTGAATACATAAATACCTACATTTGTATATACACATATATACATGTGTACATTTTTATACATGTATATACACGTGTGTCGAACGAAAACGAGTCTTTCGCTGACCCGCGCATTCGCTCGTTTCCTGCTTCGAATAATTAAACCACGATTATTTATCAAGAACGAGAATCAGCCTCGAATTTTTTCGTCACGCGGGCTCTTTATAAATCAACAAACAAAACCAGTCGTATTTTTTTCTAGACCAAGTTTTCTCTTTCGAAAAGTCTCAGTTACGCAGAGTTTATCGGCAGTTCTCGGCTAGTTTTTGTGTCCCGTCTCTGATCGGAGTATTTTCAAAAATTTTTCCAAAAAATTCTCACGAGGAATCCTTGTTTTTTTTCCCCAGTTCTCTCGTTGTGATAATTATCGATAATTTATACGTAGAAAGATTCGCATACTTACTTTTGGCCTTTTTCGAGGGTCAAAAGTACGATTTTTCGCGATGGAAAAAAGATTCAAGGTTCGCTTTCATTTTTTTCGACCACCCTCCTAATTTACGTGCGATATCTACGAAAGTATGGAGAAAAATGCGACAAAGTGACTCGTCATTTCTTATCTATGTCGTCCTATCGTACATCGGTAATAGGTTAGTCTCGTCCCTCGCATACGTGCGAGATAAATACGGAGGAGCAACGCTGATCTTTCCGTCTCTCGCTTCTCCGCATTCCCCTGCTCTCGTTTGCACACCGTATACATCAAGACGTCGACCCATTTCCGAGCCACTTTCACACATCTGCTGGCACAGATTTGTCCGGCGCCTTTCCCTCCTCGCGATCGTTGGGTAGCGGAAATGATGCATGTACAGAGAGAGAGAGAGAGAGAGAGAGACAGAGAGTTGAGAGATAAAAAGATGCTGATGATATTACGAATAATACGCAAAAAAAAAAAAGAAAATACGCGAGACGGTAATTACATTTGATTGCGACAATTACAGTCGCCGTTTTACGTTTTTTCGGTCCACGTTTAAGGTAGTCGTCGCGTCAAGACTGTTTGCTTGGGATTTTTTTCAAAAATTTGGAACGCAAAAAGACGTGCGAGTGAAATTTTGATTCCTTTCATTTAAATTTAATACAATTTTGTTTGATGATTCTCCGGATTCAATGAAATAAATTTTTCTGTGACATTACAAATGTTTATCGTATTTTTGTAAATTTGTCTTCGTGTTCTTCGTAAAAACGTTTCCATCGCTGCATCCACGATCGACCTGCCGTTTTCTCGAGTCTCATGGAAAATGACTCTCTCTCTTTCTCTCTCTCTCTCTCCATCTCTCTCGCTCGGCCTCGTTCGTGACACTCTGACGTTCTGTCATTTTTTCACTCGTAGAAAGTTCATCAAATTACGTTTCCAGGTCATAACGCGTACGTATCCTGCTAATAAAAAGTTGCAAAGAAAAGTATCCGGAAGTCGCTCCTCTTTCGAAAAAACATCGCGCGATTCTCGTCGTTTTATTCATCCCCCGATTGGTCGATGAAAAATGAAGAATTTCGAAAATTTTTGTGTTTCAAAATGCAACGGTAATTCAAGCAACTTTCCATCGTGGATAAGCGGCTATTTGAAATACGAAAAGCAACCGAGTAATTAAGCGATAACGCAAAAAGAACGCGATCAAAGTGGAACGAGGGAAACTTCGGAGGGAGGACAATGAATTTTTTACAAGCCCTCTTGGAATTGTTGATGAAAAATGTATCTCACGCGAATGTGACGGGAGCGAAAGAAAAAAGGAAAGAAGAGGTAGAAAAAAAAATGGGAAAGTGTGCAGATTGTAACGCGGGAGTAAGACACGCCATTACCGCACACATGCTTCAGCCTGGCGAATGCGGCGGCATACCCGCACCCACTCGCGCGTTATTACAGAGAGAAAGAGATCGGAGCCCTCGCGGTGCTGTGTGTTTGAGCGAGGCAAGAGCCGCTGCACGTACAATTTCCTGCCTTTCTCCGGAGGCAGCTTGGTAAACGAGGCGAATCAAACGATAAGACATTCACTCGGTACACACACGATATATTGTATTATATACACACACATATGTATATATGTAACATAAATTTCGAGCCCCGATACCAAAAAGAGGGATGCAGTGCAGAAAATAGACACTAAGAGAGAGCGGGAGAGAGAGAGAGAGTAAAGTTCATACAGATTGCCAAGAAGCACGCGCAGAGGAGCAAACGTGGGCAGCGGGCAGCCTCCCATTATAAAATGAGAGAGAAAGACCTCTTATCGTCGAGAACTAACTGGCTCAACCTCTTTTCCCACGTTTTGTTGCTTCTTTCGTTCGCCCTCGTGCCTCATTCTCCGCCATGATGAAAATAAGAATAAAAAATGTTTATTATACACGCGTCTATATTTTTCGCACGGCAGTGCGAGTATAGATCGCGAGTGTACAGAAACACCTACGGATGAGAGAGTAGGAGAGAAAATGTGACCGCGGCTTCGCGAAAATGCGCTCCGGCGGGCGTTTTCTTCTCCTAAAATCCACCGTTTCGATCTGTGACGCTCTCTTCCTCTCGGTTTATCTCACCGTTAGCGCGTGCGTTTCGTGCAAAACGCGAGGACCGCGTTTTTGCACTTAAACGTCATTCGAATGCATTTCGCAACGGACCGTCTCTTCATGAACGTGTAAATGAGTACGCTTGTATCGAGGAGGTATGCTCGCGTGACTTGAAAAATTGGTGTCGCTGCTGCATTTTTCTTTTTCTTTTTAATGAAACTACCAACACGGAAACTCGCATAGTACGATTGAATAATTCACGCCACGCTGGTTTGGCGGTGACATCAATTCTGAAAAATGTTTGTCGCAACTTTTGCCGCAATGATCGGCAATCAGGGTAACCCGAGCTTCGAGCAAAAAGATTTCGCTCCTGGAGTTTGGACGGATTGTGTGAAAAAAGGGCAAGTTTGTTGAGAACATTTTGGAGAACTTTCATCGCTGAGGTTCTTCCGCATTGGACTTTTTGATTTTTGAGTTTTCACGCGGTTTTTCGATCGCACCAAAAAACATTCTTCCGCTGGAATCCCCGTGTTCCCTCTGATTACGTTTTCGTCATTGCCGCGACATGATCAATGACACGGACGTCATTACCCGAGAATATCAGCCGACCCGACAATGATTCCTACCGCTAATTATCCCATCGCTGTCGATATTTCTCTCCTCGAAGAATGGAAATAATGATTCTTTCGCTTCCAAACTCACTTCGCCAACTCCCATCTCCGGCAACAAACGAGAATACCCTCCATTCCTCCGTGTACGTTAGGGTGTCCTTTATTCCCAAACTCGACTCTTTTCACTTGAGTCTATAGCCGAAAAATAATGTCGCGAATCAAGTCAAACGCCAGTATGCACTGCCCGGATGGAGATTCTTATAGATTTTTCGATACTTTTTCTGGCTTCTCACATTCGTTAAATTTTCAAAAAATGTTGATTCAGCTTCGACCATGGTCCTGTTGGATCCAAATCCTTCGACTATGATAGTGGTCGGAGCGTCAGGATCAACGAGTCATTCGTCATCGTTATTTAGGCAGGATTTACCGGCGTTTGCGACTTTTTTTCCATCGTCGTCGTTACGCAGTGCAGAAAGTAAATTTGAAAGACAACCGACACCCTAATGCACGTATACATGTATATGTTATTAACAATAGAGTGTAGCCTTTTGGCGTGAACAATCTCGGAAGTGCGGCCTACTTACTCCAGCATCACCACACCGCCACCATCGCACCTACAGCATCGCCCGAGCGTATTTTCCACTTGGGCGAACAACAAACAGGAACGCCCGGCAAATTTCTTTCCTCTCCTTCCGCTCTCTCTTTCGCGAAAGCGCCATTGCGAGAAACTTTAAATGTAGTTTCCACGGTAGCCGCGGTATATTCCGCAGATCCTCGCGCGACGCCCTCTCGCGTTCCTCCAATGTACGAAAAAACGTACACAGCGAAGTGGGAAAAAGTAGCGATAGGAACTTTGCGGGCCCGGAAACGAGAGTACACACCGCGTGTATTTATGAGGAAAGCTGTAATCTGCGCGATTCGAAGACGTAAAGTCCGCGACGCTTACCGCCTCTCGCCCTCCGGCGTTTCGTACTTGTGTATCGCGTTGCATAAAGTCTCATCGCCTCCGACTCTGAAGCGGCCACCTGTCAATTTAGGACGGTCGTTTTCTTCAATTAGCTCCACCCAAACTTTGGAATTCCAAGGGGTATACTTTCGTTGCGGCTCTTTCCACCGAGAGAGCTGCAACAATCGCGAAACGACGAGGAGCCTGAATGAAATGAGGAAACGAGGAACGCAAAAACCGCAGAGACGCGTCCACGCACGGAAAAAACTGCCCTGTGGAATTTACAGAAAAGTCTGTGAAATTTGCAGAATCTTATCTGTAAATCATTTTATGTAAAATTCACTAATCCGTACATGTTACTTTTACATGTTGAAATCTGTAAACCTAAATCTGTAAATTTGACATATTGAGTCTGTGATTATTACAGATACACTTCTGTAATAATTACAGAATACACTCTGTTATAATTACAGAATTTACTCTGTTAAAATTACAGAAGTTCTCTGTCATTATTACAGAAGTTCTCTGTCATTATTACAGATGAACTCCTATCATTATTACTGAAAATTTAAAGTGAAAATCAAATTCGTAAGTAATGAAGAAAAGTGAAATAGGTTCTCATAATAATCGACAGTAACGCTACTTTTTCGTACGTATGAGCAACGCTATGTAGTATATGTAAAATTCCCCTGATTACCCCTCTTCATTATTATAGTTATTGGGGAATGGAGGGGAATGGAGGTGTCAAATTACGTTTGATTAGACGGCCGTCCCGATGAACAAAAACAAAGAAAGTCAAGAGTATAAAATAATTATCGATAAAATTTCCGAGAACTGACGCATTATGAATATAAAATTAAAAAATGCACAACCAACAGATAATTATCTGTGATTTTTATTACTAATTTGTTCTTATTTGAAAAGTTATCCAACAATAATGATAGAACATTTTTACACATTTTACACAATTTATCATTCAATATTCATAAAATTATGTGAAATGTACAGAAATAATATGTACTTTCTACATAATCCCATCTGTAAAAAATACATATTTTCTCTGTAAATTTTACATAGAATATTAATCTAAATTTACAGAAAAAATATGTAGTTTCTACATAATTCCATCTGTAAAAAATACATATTTTATTTGTAAATTTTACAGAAAGTGGACTCTGTAAATTTTACAGACTTTTTTCTGTAAAATCCACAGGCCATTTTTTTCCGTGCGTATTCATTTCCACTGATACTTTTTATCGCTCATCGGTCATCGGTGGTTTTGAAGGACCTAGTCGTGTATCTTTTCGGATAGCGGGCCTGTCGATGAATTTGGAAGGCTAGACATGGCGCCGAATGCTTCATGTTTTTTTCTTTTGCTTTCCGCGGCGTCACCGCCGAACGAAATATATTTCGGTGGTCTCCGCTTCGAGTGGATCACCCTGTACACAGTCGAGCTTCGTTCTCGTCTCGTTTCGGCTCGACAATTCGACGTTAACGCGAAAATCCTGCAGTATTATTACGGTATATACACACAATAACCAACAGCATCCGTATACCCCTCCGTCTGCTCTTGTCCCGCCCTCTCGCGGTCGCTTATTGCACCAACGAACCAACAGCGAAGCATACCGGCGCGCCGCGTCGCGCTCGTTGCCTGAATCAGCATTAATCGGTGGACTTATACACACTCCAGCCTCCATGTAGCTTCGAACAGCTCAAATTTGCACTCTCGTGTAATCTCCTTATCGTTTATAATTCAAACCACCTCGGCACGAACGATCATTCGCGTATTCTTTGCCCTTCTATCTACGGAGATCGTAACTTCTCGCGTACCCGAAATTGTTGGCATTTGCGGTGGAGAAAATGAAAGATATTCTCAAAGGCTTCCTGCAACGGTTCGCGGGATTTACCAAAAGTTTTGTGGAGAAGGCTGAAACGAATCGTCAGTGCGGAATAAGCGAACGCAACGCGATTCAGAGGGCGGTGATAAAACAGGGAAATAACTTCCGTCTTGTGAATTGCGAATCTCGCGATATTCGCGCAACGTACCATTTATCCATACAGATTTATTTCACTTTCGGAGCGTTCGCGATATTGCTGTTTAATCCATTGAATGTTAATGCGCAAATATGCATAAACCGATGCGATGTACAGTGTATGCGTAGGTTTATTTCACGTTGATATTTCAAACGCTCTCCGCCCTACAGATAGCAGTAAAACTGTCGCAGCAAATTTTTATCGGCTCTCTCTCTCTCTATGCTACATTATTATTTCCACGTTGTTTATCTTCCATTTCCGTTACAAATGTTCCAAGCGCGTGTATACGGTGTCGCATATAATACGGAACGGGGACACGCGTTTATACGTATAATCCGTGCTGCCTGCTGTACAACTTCCGCTACAAATCGCGAGTTTATCTTTTTTGGCTCCGCTTGATATACAAATGCAGCGGCAATTAACGCTTTATCGGTACGATTTTCACAGTTTTATAAATTTTGCGTTTGTGTGCACACGAGATAACCAGAAAAATCGGCGAGACCATGAGTACTTTGGTTTTTCGTGAAAAAAGCTCTTGACGCGTTCCTCGAGAGGACAATTTGCAAAAGATCTCACGCGATCAATTTCTCTTACATTCTTTTGCAATCCTCCATTTTTTCCGGCGAAAATTGACAACTGTGGAGCAAATCACTCCACCGTCAGCCGATGATGACGACGAGCGGCTCGAATGGGGCTGCTCGGGACGACGAGCTCGAGAACAGCTTCTCCGGGAGAATACACCGGAAGTCGAGACAAAAGACGTCACTCCGTGTGTATTTTAACGAAATTAACGCAATTCCAGAGTATAAATGTCAAAGAAAGACACCCCCGAATGAGCCTGGATCATAACAAAGCTCTTTCCTCGAGATTTCGGTCCAGCACGGTATAAATATTTTCGATCGTCTCTGCATGTAATACGCGCAAAATCGTGTGCTCGCTCGGCTCGAATTTGCTCACCGGTGAAATGGTATTAGCCCCGTGCAAATCGTAATGCCCGGATGAGAATCCTACCCTCAAAGCAGCATCACGTGTACACATTTGTACGTAGAGAGGGGTAGAGAAAGAGGGAGCCACCGGAAACTAAGTTCGGCGCTATTCCGCACGACCGTACCGCGGTTTCCTGATATTAATAACCCAAGCGATGAGAGTTCCACTCTACCCTCGTGAAGCTTTCACCACCGCCTCCCTCCCGGAGCAGCCCATCTTCCATGCACCTTTTGCGCCTTCTCTCGACACTCTCCTTGATATTGCAAAGGCTAATTTCAGAAGTGGGCTATATGCACTTCCGGGACTATACCGGATATTCATTGCAATATGCAACCGTGAAGTATGAATATATGCACCTGGCGGAGATTCATGCAAAGCCAACAAGAGGGTGCCGGCCTCCCGAGAACTTGTTCTCCCTTCGCGTATCACCACCGCACGTATCCCGTACATGTGCAAAAACACACATCGTCTACGTCCGAATACGTGAATCGTTGCGTAAGCGGAGGTTGCAGACTGTGATTCCGCGCATACCGACGAAATTCTCCATACCGGAAGTCGACGTGTTACCATTATGCAACACGCGGAATCTTTATTCAAAACGTTTGAAATTTCACCTCATCTCAACGAGAAACGAGAAAAATAAAAAGAAACATTCCTTTCAATTAAACGCAGCGGTTGCGCGCAATTATTTTTGCAACCTCGGAGAACAAACGTGCGGTGGAGATATTTGACCTGGATGAGGGTAATTTTTTCCGCCATATGAAAAACGATGATAATTTGCGCGTGTTTGCAACAATACGGAATATTCCGCGGTTGCTTCTTCCGGCGTTGCTTTCTTTTTTCCGCCTGAATCGTTATCTCCGCGCAGGGCGAGTCACCAGGCGAACGAGTGTACTCGAGAACGGAGATTCAACGCTTTTTATAACCTTACATTTACGAACTCTGAATTTTTTATATTTCGAAATGAAATCGTAAAAAAACGTCTCGTTCCGTCCGCATATACGTTTGCGTATAACACGTTTGGAAGGGCAGTCATCCTGTATATCGCGTGACCTCCTTTTCACGAGCCTCCTCTTGATTCTCACTCGACCGAATCCTACTACTCGTACATACACCGTGAGTCGAAAAGACTGGTATTTGATAGCCGCACACGTGCTGCATACGCTTTCGAATATACAATACGATTTACACAGCGGAGCAACAGCATTTTTCAGTCGATGTACACGCATGTATGTACTCTTCCACGTTGAAATTCAAGGATCCTACGGGATCCAGAGGGTTCTGTAAATACCGTACAGCACCGTAATGGTTCTTGCAACGAGTGTGTATTCCTGACAATATGAGTTTCAGCGTCGAAGCATTGGCCCGCCGGTAATTCCCTCCTGGATGCTGCGGTGGTCCGCAACGGAAGACGATTATCGCGAAAATCCGAAAAACCCCCTTTTTCCTTGCGAAAATCATCGTCGAACGGTCGCTCTGCGAAGAAAACGCAAGAGCCCGGTTTGCGCTCGCCATTCCGTGATTAACGACTTTTAATCAGTGCTCCTCGTAAATCAATTTTGAAATAACGAGAATTCACTTGACAACTCCGGGTTTTCCATGTTAACGTGCATTATTATCATCATACCGTCTGGTAAAGCTTATTTTTACTGCTACGACACTGGCTTTTTTGTTGCTTTTTTGTTTGTTTTCGAGATAAAATTATCCCGCGATAGCACGCATGGAGAAGAATCTCGTTACCGCAGCTTCCCTACTTGTTCCTGCGAATCAATCAACGCATCTCCGGTGAATGTTGATACGTGTATTATTTGCGTTTCTACGCACACTATTAAACAGACTCTGGATGAAAGCTAATGCATGTAATAATAGTTCCCCTTTTCCTCGCTAGCTGACGCTGCATTGAATATACGCTCACTTATTAGAGAGCCCGAGTGTCAGCAGCAGCGGCTGCATTTACAGTGACGTGCAAAAGTTTACCAGGCTTCTCAATCTTTTTCATCGAAATGACGAAATATTTCGATTTTCCACTCGAAATTCGATTATTCGAGAAGACATATGCAATATGGATAATTGCGTGCGTTATTTATTCACCCTCCCTTCCGGATTGATCCGAAAATAAACGTTACGACGGACATTCAGAACCCTGAAAAACGTCCTCGAACTTTCCTGGGAACGAAAGCATTCTCGTGATCCCCGAGTGTAAATCGGTAAACTCTCGCTGTTTGGCAAAAATCGGCGCGATGGTACAGGAACAATTTTGACGAACTATCTGCTCCGTAGGTGCACGAAAAAAAGTGCAGCGGACACTTCTCGAGAATCGCAGAGTGAAAATCTTGCCGGTAGAGTACCGGAGTAGACAAAAATCGCCAAGTGGTGGAACGATCAAGGTGGCTGGATTGCACTTTGCTGAAAAACAGCAGCATCCGAAGAGCATCGGTCTGATCGAAATTTCTGTTATTCCGAATGGAGGGTTCAAGGTCAAAGTCGGGTTGCTCGAAACTTTTGCACGTCACTGTACATGACGTTGTAGATCACCGCTCGAACCTCGAGAGACGAATGTCCTCGGAACACCATAACGCCTGGTCGATCGACTTATCCATTTCGCGCCCGCAAAATTGATCTCGTCCCTCCTTCTCTCTCTCTCGATCTCCTCTTTTCCTTTCATCTCTGTTACCATGCACGCTATAGTTGCAGCTCTATCATCATCGCCCCGCACACGGCAAACTATACCCGATGGCCAGGTGTTCTCGATCCCCGAGTTCCTTTTGCCTCCATATTCTCCGCTTGTTTTTCTCATTGCTGCCATTAACCACCAGCGTTAAACGGACACTTGTCGAGCGGAGTCGATCTATAACGTCTTGGTAAATTCGCTCGACGTGGTAAAAGAATAAAAGTGATATTTTTATGTAGAAATAATTGTCCCCAGGCGGTTGCACGTCCTTCCGAGGTATTTCGACTAGGTGGATAGGTTGGTGGGTTTTTCATCTTCGAGAACTTTTGCACCGTCGTCATACTTTCCCATTTCAATTATCTTAACTGCTGCCCGTTGAAAACCATTGGTTTTCCTTTCTCCGGCTTGGCATCTCAATGTTTCCCATTAATAAGTAGCGTTTTCGTCGGGAGGAGTTTCGCGGCCATGACCCAATGACCGTTGTAAATCACTGTGCGAACTAAACTCGGGGTATGATATTCACCGGTCGGTGAATCGTAAACTTGGCCTCGGGAACGCTCGTTAGTACATACACTCGGTGTATACATCTTACACGGCCGTCCAAAAGTTTCCGGACGTTTTTACACCTTCTTTGTTGTCCCTAGTCATCCTAGCCTTTGTGTCATTGATGCGTTCACGAAAACCAAAGATCGGTCATCGATCCCATTTTAGCACCAGCACCTTCGGACCGATCTAGACTTTTCGAAAAATGCCCAGAGTTATTCGCAATTCGCCACCGGTTGAAGGTTTCTCTAGACAAAGAATTCAAGTTCCGAGTGGTGGCTTCAGGCCGAATTATGAATTTTCGCTTGCCAAGTAGTCGTTTCATTCCCATTCTCATTCAATTTCTCAAATGTCCGGGAACTTTTGAACGGCGGTGTATATGTATAATTGAATATACAGGTATATTTGAGTAGAATGCAAGTGCTCATTTCACACAGTCTCGGGAGTCTGGAAAGAGCGGTCTCCGGCAAGAGGATCATTTCTCGAATCGCTGCTGCGAATCGATACAACCTTGCCTTGGCCAGGCTGTAGATTCTACTCTTGCGGATCGTTAGCGTTGATCTTGCTCCGGCAACAAAAAAATATAGTGGAAAAGGAACGGAGGATGAATGTACATAGATCAAAGTATAAAGAGGAGCATGGCGTGCAGTAGGAAACCGCCTAGTAAAATTCTAAAAGCTTTGTTTATTATGCCGAGTGATGGGACCAGCCAAGGATTCCTATCTTGCTCGCTCCTTCTTCAGTCCCCATGCCTTCTTTTTGTACGATACCGATGCTCCCTGCAGACTTTACCCCACGGATTTATATGCACGTATAACCAAAAGGCATCGCCAGGCTCTGCTCCTGTTCTTTGATGGATTCGTTTTGTCGAACGTAACTGATCCTCCGCTGTCTTCACTCTGTCGTAAACATTCATTGCTCCTTTTGTTCGGCAGCATCGGGCTTTCGACTCTTGGCTTTCGCGTATTCCGCGAAAAGTATCGCGGATCCATCTTGACTCTTCTCCAAAACCCGCGCGCATATGGGTTTTGGAGAAGAGTTATGGGCAAGTTTTCAACGCGTGCATCCTGGAACATCGGGCTTTCGTTTTGCATTCAGCAACGAGACTTTTTCGAGATTTTTTCCGTCGAAAAACGCGCCACAAAATTGCGCTCAGTCTGGTGCACTATCGTCCGGGTCACAAGGTAAAAAAACCTTTGGTGCACCGTTATCAAGGTCATAATATCGCGCTCAAAAAGAAACCCTCCAACTCGGGCACGACCGGACCAGCGACCTCGTACAATTTATGTGTCGTATCTCCTCCGACTTATCTTTTGGATGGAAGGCTTTTAGCCGTTGGTCCCTGACGTAGTTCCGCTCACGTGCCGCCAAAACTTGGTCAGCTCGTATGATATACACGCGTGCAATAAAAACCACAACGGACGGGATTTTACGATATTGCGTAAATCTTGCAAAAGTCCGGCAACATGGCGAAATTCTTCGCTCCACAATAACGCTTCGACATCGCTGAACACATTCCTATCCTCCACGCCTCAATTGACTTTTTGTTGGGATTTTCCTGGGCTGTGTGTGTGTGTCTGTGGGTGTATCGTACAGCAGTGAAGGAGAAACCGAGTTCTCCCTCCAGTGTCCTCCAAGATTTATCTTTCCCGGTCGCGTTCTTCGCGGTAACAGGGACAAGAGGATGAGGAAAAGAGAACCGGGAGTGGGACAGGAATTGAAGTAAAGTACGTGGTGCGGTAAGAGAGGTTACTCGATCGTGAAGGAAGACGACGATCCTGTATATGTTATATGCTGCCAGCTCGGAAACTTCCTTCTGTATACCAACGTTTTCACGGTGTATATCGTCTATTCCTACGGCACGAAGGCTCCGCGCTCTCCACCCAGGAACCGCGACGAAACTACGACGAGTCTTTGTCCTCTTTGCGGAGAAGCCGCCCCTCGATACTTCGAGTGTGTACGCGATTCCATCGAGGAACTCTTGCCAGAGCAAGATCTCTCTTCGGCAGAACCGGAGAACCGGAACTGCATGGTCATCTGAGCAACTGTATATACACTCGTCGTGAAAACTTTCGATCGTTACGTAGTTGCGGGATACGGTTGAACGCAATGACGAGAATTCGTCCTCCGTTGCTGCAACTACCCTGCGGCGCCCTTTCCTCATCCAACAGCATCGCACAGATCCTCAATGCTGGCAATCAACTCCAATTACGTCATTACAATTCAAAATTCTGTCCCATGGTGCTTAACCCTTGAAAGCATACATTTTTTAAATGATCGTATAAGGGTGAAAATTCTTACACGGGGGTTTTCGGGGTCGCTGATTACGAATCCAAAGTCAGATTTTCGAAATTCAAGATGGCGGATCCAATATGGCCGACGCCAGAACGAAACTTTTATTCAAAAAGTTTTATAAATATTTTCGAAAAACTTTGGATTCGTAATCGGTGACCTCAAAAACCACTGTATACCAAATTTCAAGTTCTTTCCTTCGATAGATTCTTCAATAATGAATTCTTTCTAGAAAAACGTCATTTTTTTCAGTTTGTTTGTTTGTAAATCCTATATTATGAACAATCATGCCAATTAGACTGTATTGGTATGTTCTTTCATCCCTTTGGTAACTTAAAAGTGCAAAAAACCGTACCGGAGTAAGTTCAAAAGTGAATATATAAGGAAAGTTCAAGAAAATCGAGGTGATAACGTGGGTTACCACCATGCTTCTGAGGGTTAAACGGGAAGTGAAAACTCGCGACGAGGGACCTCTACGTAAGTTAGCTGTTAGCTCTGCCGGTCATTTCGATTCAAAATTCCTACCGCACAAAGTAGGCATACATTTTTTAAATGATCGTATAAGGGTGAAAATTCTTACACGGGGGTTTTCGGGCTCGCTGATTACTAATCCAAAGTCAGATTTTCGAAATTCAAGATGGCGGATCCAATATGGCCGACGCCAGAACGAAACTTTTATTCAAGAAGTTTTATCAATATTTTCGAAAAACTTTGGATTCGTAATCGGTGACCTCAAAAACCACTGTATACCAAATTTCAAGTTCTTTCCTTCGATAGATTCTTCAATAATGAATTCTTTCTAGAAAAACGTCATTTTTTTCAGTTTGTTTGTTTATAAATCCTATATTATGAACAATCATGCCAATTAGACTGTATTGGTATGTTCTTTCATCCCTTTGGTAACTTAAAAGTGCAAAAAACCGTACCGGAGTAAGTTCAAAAGTGAATATATAAGGAAAGTTCAAGAAAATCGAGGTGATAACGTGGGTTACCACCATGCTTCTGAGGGTTAAACGGGAAGTGAAAACTCGCGACGAGGGACCTCTACGTAAGTTAGCTGTTAGCTCTGCCGGTCATTTCGATTCAAAATTCCTACCGCACAAAGTAGGCATACCCAAAGAGCCGCGGTACGTCCGCGGAGATTCGCGAAAACTTTCGAAATTTCACGGCCGCGAAATTTCCCTGCTCCTAATCGTCCGAATTTCTTGCCTGCGAATTCGCTCGACTCGCCTTCGAAGAAAAGACACGAGTGCGAACACCCACCGTCTCCAGGAAATTACGGTAATTACGAACGCCATCAAGCCACGTTATGTAACTCTTCGTACGGTTTACACCTTCAGTGGCTTTCCTCTGAAAACCCTCCTCCTTCACCCGCGGTCAACGTCTATTACGGATGCGAAAGAAAAAATGGAACGCGGAATGTCCTCGTACTACGCTTCTTGCGCGCCGTTTGGCTTTGCGTAACGACCGCGACGCCGCGATGCCGAAAAAAACTTTCCGCCCGCTGACCAACGTTCGGTTGGCAAACTTTCGGCCCAGTCACGATATTCCGGCGTGTATTTTCCAAGGTAGGACAGCGGGCTCGAGCTCGGCGCGGAAAATGAGAAAAGGGGAAAAAAATATGACGTTACGGCCACTGACCAACGTCACGCCACCATACGGCAACGCGGAAAGTCGCACCCTGGCGATCAGTCGTTGCCAGATCTCTCCTGTGGTCCCTTTTGTTTCCTTCAACCTGCGAATGTTCCTCGTCGTTATGCGTTCCGTGCTGCCATTGCCATTGTGCCGCAGTGATTAAGCGCGAGAAAACCTGGTGAAATCGCGGTGCTGCTGGAAGCATCCTCGGCCTCTGCATCTCTCGCCGTCACGCCGTAACAATAATATCCTCACACGGAGTTTGCTTTTTGACGCTCAATCCTCCGATCTCGGCCAGACATCGCAGTCGTCCCAACGAAACCAGTCATTTAGAAAGGCAAATGAGCATTCGCCATTCACGCGATCATGCTCATTTCTTTTGGCCTAGATTCCGCATGATCACGCCGTTGCTGGCAATTCCAACACCAAAATGAACAGCAGAATTTCAACCTTATCGTCGGAACGAAAAATTCTGGAAAATACAAGTTTCTCCTCGTTTTGAACATCTTTTTTCCCAATTTTGAAAATGTCACGAGAAATTACGAATTACCGACGATTCCTGTGTACGAAAGTCGATGGAACACACAGTTGCTCCGATCTATCGAACGAAAGGCGCAAAAACGCGGTCTCTGACGCGGATGAATTTGCGGGATACGAAGGGATGATAACTCGCGTCAATTTTTCTCGATTTTGCTGCAACAATTTCCCAGAGCGACTCTTTGAAATTGCTATTCTCCGCAACCTTCCCTGTGTGCCTTTGAAATTCGCGTTCTGTCTCGGTCTCGTAGCCTTTGTACCACCGGAATATCTTCATTAATTTTCGAATAGAAATTCACACTTTGAGATATTTTCGAAAAGGGCAATCGTCGTCTAGTGGAATCGACTTGATCCAGCTGTGATCAGGAACGGAGGCTGCTCCGAGGGGTTTATCGATGAAATATCCTCATGATAACCGCTGACGTAGTTTTCCAGCTCTCCTACAATAATACCCAAAATCGATCGTAACTTCGACGAGCCACAGTTTGCTCCACAATTCTTTCGCCGCGTACAACCCTGGACCATCCATCTCTCGTGTCATAAATTGCATCAATAAGCATCGTTCTGCATTCACCGTAATTACCCTACGACTAAACGATCACCGTTGGGACAAATCTCACCGCGAAAAGGGGAAACTCGACTCTCGCGGAAATCGGCGGTTGTTCGAAAACGATTCATTTTTCCATCAACATATTCGCGTACGTATTTCTCGCTGATTTTTTATTCCGTCTGCAGAAAATTACGGAACGTACACGCGATATCTTCTCCGGATTGAGCATACAGCTCATGATTTATGATATATCCTCGCGGCACACCGTTCTATGAAAACGTTTCGCAAAGCACGTGCGTGTACGCTTGTGATATACACACACATATATATATCTGTCTATATACAGGTATGTGTATACGAGCCGCGTTTTATATCTCGTTTGCTGACCCTCGCGAAAGTCGCCTCTGGGTTCGCTGATCGTTAAGTCCATTCCGGCAATGTCAAGGTGATTCGAGCGGTCATAAGCGGAGTCGACGAGTGAGATAAAACGCCCCGGGGCTATTTTGCGTCTAGTGTGTAACCAATATGAGCGCGCGGCTCCGCAGAGTGAGTTTCACCTGAAGTATACATCAGGCTCCGGGCTATATTCTATTTGCATCTGATTATTCTCGGCTGTATAATACTCTATCGTCGTTTCGCATCTTCCTCCTGCTTCTATCGTCCAGTGGCTTTTTTCTCGACGTCCTCGCTCTGTTCTTCTTTCTTCCTTCCTCGTTCACCGAAGGATTTCGAACGAAGAAACCCAGGACAGGACAACCCGGGTGGACCCGCGCGATGAGCGTCAACCTCCGCGAGTCCTTCCTAATCGTTCAAAATCCCTTTTTTTTCTTCCTTTTTCAAAGAAGAATAGAAGAGGCATCGATCCTTTCGTGGCTTTCGCGGTCGTTTGCTCCGCGACGCGCGTTAGATAAATTAACGTCCGAACTTCGCGCGGACTCTCGTCTAATTTGTCATAGACGCTGCTCCGAAATAACCAGCAGCAGGCCCGCGGAGACTCGCTCGATTTGTTCACGGAGATGTTCAGCAGTCGGCTTCTCAGCTTCTTTTCCATACGCATTTATTGACCTTGCGCGTTCTTGCGAAGCCTGGGATGCTCTCAGTGACTATTCCCACATGACACGTGGGAGTCTTGTCGATCTTCTCGTGTCCGCGCCTTTGAGGTATCTTTTTTCTTTGCGTACTCCAGGGAATTTATGGTTTTCGTTGAAGGACGCGTTAAAGTTGCGACGAAAGGAAGAGCTTCCTGGAGGATGCGCAGAACGATATTTTTCATCGCGTATATATCAATCACGCGGGTGATCCTTCGGAGCAATCACTTTTTTCTTCACCTAGAAATGATTCCTCTGGAATAATCATCAATCACCTTTTTTTTGTCCGAATGACACACCGGATGTCCCTTTGTTTCGACCATACCTTCCGGCCATTTTAATTCGACGATTGAAATCCTCACGATCCCCCCTGATCCTTGTTATATTTATGGCGTTTATATGAGCGCATGTTTTTCCATCTTATATCGAGGGACCGTTCGCGTTTCCTTTTTTTTTTACGTACACACGCCGCGTATCCTCGACGCCAGAGCCATACCCGTCGTATAAAGCGAAGGATATATTTTTCTCCCAGCTGCTTTTTTTCCCGTCTATTCACATGGAATACTCGTGTATATACATATATAGAACGAGGGTGAAACGAACTCGGCTACGTGCCCGGAAATTTGGAATCTTGGTATCGACAGTTCGGACTTTTCCAATTAGAACGGACGGAGATTCATGACCGGGCGTTTGGGGTAGAGGAAAAGTGCCCTTTAACGTTGTACATGGAAAACAGAAAAAAAAAGAAGAGAAAAACCGAGGGGTATGGATCGCGGATATTTTTGCACTGTGCAGTTTTGGAAATTTCGTCCTTTCGTCCTTTTTCATCCCCGATATTTCGAAACATTTCAAAGATACGGAAGTACCCGTGTTTCCTCCCTCATCACCGATGAATGGACCGTTTTCTTCATTTTGAAGGACCGCCTTTTTCTCCGATAATAGCATACTCAAAAGAGTGAATTCGAAATTTTCGTCGCGTCTTTTTCGCGGTTTGAAATACTTCGATCGAAAGTTTCAAAAGCGATAAAACAAATGTCGCGTCTCGTTAACGAACGAAACATTTTTGTCGCAACGAGACACTTTCTTTTGGTGGTAACACGTGACCGATCGATATATCGAGGACATTGAAAGTTTATGATTCGCGTTTGAAATCGTATCTGCATTCGTCGTACGGTCGTAAGCCAATGCTGCGGTGCTCACTTTCACGCGGCACCGACTTTTTTCAGCAGTTAGAAAGCTTCTCCTCGGAATACACATTAGTTTCCTTTCGCGCGTGATAAGCAGCAGCGGCGGTGGCGAGCGACGAAACGGTATCGGTCAAATTTCCAGAATGAGGCCATTGAGAAAGTGACGATTAAAGTGTACGAGAAAATTCATTCTCTCGATCCGACGTCTTATTAATGCGACTTGTTTCTCCAAAAGGCTCCGATCGAGTCTCTCCGTCTCTGCCTCTCACTTTGATCGTTAATTATTATCTCAAGCGCAACCCAAATGCGACTCATTTGGGCGACAAAATTATTCTCGATTTAGAGGCTCGACCTTGATTCGCGCACACCTTTCGCACGTTTTTTCAATCTTTTTTCAAAGCCGCGACTGTCGGGCAAAGAACCGATTGAACCGCCAAACGCGAGAAGTATGAATGAAATTTTTTGAAATATTTAACGAATACATCATTCAAAAAAGAGAAAAACAAATGTTTTTGGGTGATAGACATTGTACCGCGATAAAAAGCTGCCAAGAGGATACAAATTTTGTCTCAATTTTAAAGGGTGGCTCTTTGGAATTTGCACGATTTGAAAGCTTGTTTTTTATTTCGTAACGTTACTCGACATGGGGGAAAAACATTTTGCGGATAAGTATTTCTGTAGGAAATTTGATGGCCCACAAAATTGCTCAGGAGCTTCGAGTCTCTGAGACAAATGGTTCAAGAGTTATACGGGTTTAAAGTTGATTACAGACATCAACTTTGATCAACGCTTTGAGAGCTCGTATAAATCTTGAAGCATTGGGATACTTGCAGCTCCCGAGCAATTTTGCAGAGCGTGAGATTTTCTACAAAAATGCTTATTGATAAACATATTTTTTTTTTATTTCAAAAAACACTGTTAACATGGAAATTTTAATTATTCCTCTCGGAAGGATTTTTTATTAAATACATGGAAACTTTTTTCACGACGGTAAATTAAAAAAAAAAATAAAAAATAGTTTTTGGAGCGATCTAATACACACAGATAGTAAAATAGTGTAGTATAGAACGGCAAAAGAGTTCAGTCGCCGCGAAAAGAGAGAAGGGAAATGACGGGGTAACTTTCTCCGGTGATTGTCCTACTAACCGCGATAATATCAAGCCGAAGATTTCTACGCTGGAGAGTCGTGTGCGACGGCGGTCTTTTCCACTCTTCGATCTCGCTTTTTCGGTGATTTTCCTCTTTTCCTTACTCTAGTTTTTATCGACGAATTTTCTTCTCTTTTTTTTTCACAATTAAACCTACTTTATATTTTATCGATGCGCCTTTAGCATCTTTTTTTTATTACACTTGATTTCACGTCGAGTAACAAAATGCTCCAAAAAATGCGGATAAACCGGAAATGAAATTCAGATATCGAAAAAAATTCATTCATATTTCTTCCGATCTTTCGTGAACGTTTTGAAATTCCGTATGATTCGAGCTTTCAGCGTTTCATGGAAAAAGAAAGAGAAATGGAAAACTATGAAAAAAAAATTCGGAAAAAGTTCACGTGTACTCCCAAAAATAATTGAATTTACTCCGTCTGGAAGCATGTTCTCTGAATACTTTCCGAATTTGGCTTTCTGTACCCTCCCCGCCCGACTGCGATCTCCTTCAGATTTTTCTACCGCTGCTGAGTTTACTCGAAATTGCTATTCTTTTTCGGTTCTATTGCTGGAATTCTGCCTTCAAAACATCGTTGATCCTCCTGCGATAAGTCTCGTACGAATTCATTACTCAAGCAGAATCATTGACAGATCACTCGTGTCACGGAGTAAATTTTCCATTTCGAAATTCGACGACGCGACTTTTCGTATTTTCCTTCAATATATTCGCGTTTCTTTCACTTTATCCCTTTTCTGACGCTCTGCCATATCGCCTTCTCGTTCAATCTGATACCGCGTCTACGTTTCTCCTTCCGGTGAGTTCCTTTTCTCTCGTTTCATCTTCATTTTTCGTATTTCTGGCTTCGAGGCTCCTCCTCAGAGTCGCGGGATATTTCCTCCGCGTCTGCCAAGTTGTTCCTCTCACAAGATACGAAAAAGTTGGAGATACATGTATATATGTATATATATGTATAACTGGGTCTCGTTTCCTATTCTCGCGTACGACCGATCTGCCCTTTTTTGCTTTTCGCTTCTCGAGTTTTCACCGGAGGTCTAAGGCAGGACGAAGAACCCTGGCACGCGAAATGGAGAATTCTTTATTTGTATCATTTTGTAATATATTCTTTTCTCTTCAGCCATTCATATACTCACAAACACACAGGCGCGCGGAGATGAGAATATGTTATGTTACATTTTCCGACTCGGAATTCCAATATTCTTTATTGTTTGGTCTCTTTTCTAATTTTCGAAGATGCACAAACGATATTAAATCACGATAGTGAATGCAGTCGCGAGTTTTGGCACGCAAAACGACTAATTCCCGAAAGCCGCACTTGCCAACGAAAAAAAATGGGAAAGCAGATCAATATCGGAATATCTATAATCAGCTGTGGAATAATTCGTGCAAAAGCTACGCGAATTTACCATGAAAAATGCTCTAATATATTTTGCGTACGATATAAAAAGCTGGCACTTGATTCTAATGTGCGATTGTTGTCGTTTTATGGGTTCCCTGATTGGTCGGTGAAAAAAAAATCGAATTTCGTGGCAAAGTTCGTGAAAAAAATAATTGCGTCACTTTTCGCCACTTTTCCAGAATCGTCGAAAAGCCGAAATTTCAAAAGGCCATAACTTTCGTCCAAATTTACATATATTGACCAATTGGGGGGGTTTTGAGACGCCCTCGAGTAGACTCGAAGAACAGTGAAAGTTAAGTGTTGTTAGCTGAATTCCTTCACCCTCAAAATCGATGTTGAAAATTCGCGAAAAAAATGCAAAGGGGAATGTATGGGAAAATTGGCAGAAATCGAAGGTCCGTCTTTGAAATTCTGCCAAAAATCGAAAAATGAAGATATCCTCGTGAACCAAACGGCATTTTGAAGCTATTGCAATTGCAAAGAGAACGAGCACAAGTTGGGGTGTCTATCTCAAACGAGAAAAAAAAGGCAACCATATTAGTGAACCAACTCAATCTGGCAAAAATCGGCGAAAATTTGTCAATCTTCAAAATTCGATTCAACAGTCTATATCGACGTGTTTTTTCCCGCCGATTACGGAAATCAAAATCCTTACTTTTTTTTCAGTTTTCTCATTGAAGTTCATTTTTAAGAATCAAAAGTGGGTCTTTCGCAAAAAAATTCATAATTTCTCGCGACTTCTCCAGGATCTTGGACAAGTCCGCTGCTAATTAAACTCATTTTCTTTCTTTCATATGGTATTATTGATCCGGAAAAGAGATGGAAGACGAATAATCGCTTCCCAGAAAACTTGATCAGAAATCATTCTCGTCTTTTCAGGAATAAAAAGAAAACGAAAAGCAGATGCCAATTAAAAAAAAAATCGTAAAAATGGAGTAAATAAATGAAGTAAAAAAAAATAGATTAACAAGGATGGATATTTCCTTCTATGTAATGGTAAATCTCGCTCTCTCCTTTGTCTGTGCCAAAATTTACCATAAAACATGACGTAATGGATTTTGTGTGCTTCTATTACGGCAAATACCTGGCACATATATTACCGACCCTGTAACGCTTACATCCTTTGTATCTTCGCAAATTTTTCTGCTCGCTGTACACAGACATTGGAATATATGTAAAACCTTTGCCTCTCTCGTTCCACATTTTCCCCTCAGAACGAAATCCCATCGCATACATCTGCGTCTTTCCGTATCGAACGATCGTTGCTCCATTTGCCTTTGAAAGCTCGTGTACCACAGACGAGCGCGATTCCATCGAATCAGATAGAATCCGATAAATGGAGAGTCGAAAGAGGATAAAAAAACAGAGTCAAAGAGGAATGATTCGACAGAACGAAATCAAACATTTACATTTTTCGTATATTCGCGGTTCGCCTTGCACAGACTCGTGACACACCGCGCGGACCTCATCTCGGTGCAGCATTCTCTTTATGCTCCAAGAATACATGTATTTGTGTATTTTCCGAATTTAATGCTTTTTCACATACAAATTCAGCCTTTGCGTCATACGAGAAATATCTGCGAACTCGATGTGAAGAGATCGACGATTACGCGAGATACGATCCCTTTAAGGGGTTGGGCCACCGTGGAAATTTCAAAAAATCGATTTTTTTTTACTCGGAAGATGCCCTGATACCTTGAAAATGATATCCTCACAGGTTTAAGGTGAGAAAAATTTCTGAATACTTCCATTTTACGTCCGTTCGAATGTCGATATCTTTTTAAGAAAAAAGAAAATCGTTCGCAGCATCCTTCACGGTTTTTTATCACAAAAATCATCCGAGCAAAAATATCGCTGCGCGCATGTTGAATTACTGAAGAAAAAAACCTGAATATCCGTGAAACGTCGTTAAAGTTTGCCCCATATCGTCTGCTGAATCATGAAAAAAACAGATTCGTCTGCTTTTCATCTTCGCAGCGAATATTTTTTTCTTCCTCGATTTTTCATTTCTATACGAGTTTTCGACCGCCACTCTGGCAAATTACATCCTATAGAATTCCCCTCAAAGAGCACAACGTCCAGGGAGTAATTGGCTATACCGGTAACGCCCGAGCTAGCAAAAAAAAAAACTTATTCCCCTGCATCTGAAATCCGTTTTCGTGCTTCCATCGCTCGAGAAATTTCAGGAAATTCGCAATCCTATCAAATAAATACATCCCAACGTGCTCTGCCGTTTCGCTCGATGATAGCCCTTGGAAAAAAAAACAATCAGTCAAGCAAAGTATAAAAAACTGCTTTTTCCTTTGTTCCGAAAGAATTTCCGTGTACGTCGATTGAATATATTCCCAAAAAAAAAAAACGTATCGGAGCAATGAAGGATAACTCACCCCCGATTCATACCCGATCGGCTGCCTCGCGATCGCTCGAAGGTGTATGCGAATTTTACGCAAATGTCACTCAAAACATCCACCACCAAAGCTCCACGTGCGTTCCGACTCATTCATCTTTCGCGTGAACAAATTATTCACATTTTCTCAGTCGCCTTTTTCCCTCAGTTCAGTAGATTGCGGGGCTAATTTTTTATATACTATACGACAACACGAAAGAGGAAGGATCGAGAAGAGTTGTTCTCGGTGGGTTCGCGAGGTATCAGTACGGGTCATCTCTAATTATACCAAAGAGAGGATTCATAGAAATTGTGACACCAGTGAGGTCTCTCGGAGTCACTTTGTGTAATTCAGGTCCGTGGGCGAGGCAGAATCTCTCACAGATATTTCGGTACATACAGCGGGCTTTTGGATATCCCGGTCATGCCTTGGCGATGTCCGAAAGCGTCTCTTTCTCCCCTCGTCATCCGGTTCATGTATATACCCAGCACGTATACACGTAAAGGAGACACGATAATGGAAGCACTGGATGCTTTCATGAATCCACGGAATTTCATATCATTCCTACGTGCCTGCTTTTCTTCCAGGATTTTGCGTTACTGTATTTTCAATGTTTTTCCCACAGGAGAAGGCTCGTGCGTGTATATCGATGTTCCGTATACACCTCGCGCACTTCTTGACCGGAAAAGCTTCCTTGATCATTCCGGAAAACGTAACACCGCAAAACTCCACCATTGTTGAATCTCTACGTTTTCGAAACGGTCCGCACATACCGTGGATATGAGTGTGTCGCGATTAATTATTATTTATGAATAAATCACGCGAGTACCAACATGAGAGGTCGCTGAAAGGATCCTCGACTGTTTTGCAGTAAATCTCTTTTTTTTTTCTTGTGATACGCGATCGTAAACATTGGAGCTTCTGGATTATTGACTTTTTCCCAATTTGCGAATTTTTCGGCTCCATTTAAGGTAGTTCTATCGTTTTATCGTTTTCTTAAGATTTTGTTGAAAATTTGAATACGTATTCTTTGATGTCATATATACGTGTGTAATAAATTTTGGAAGGTTTTACCACGTGGAAGTTGAGATATTTACTGGTAAAAATCACAATTTTCGGTAGTCTCTCGTAAGAGCGCGTGTTAAAAGTTGCATTTTCATCAATGAATATCTTGGCTTCTACGTGGTGAAGCCTTCTAAAACTTTGCATACATTTTTATGCAACATCAAAGAAGATTTCTTGAGTTTTCCAAAAAAATCTTAAGAAAATTTTTTTCGCAATTTTTGTAATTATAGAGCAAGCACATATCACCTGGGATGACCGTGAATTTGGAGTATGCTGTTCTTTAGTCGATTTGCAACAACTTTTCTTATTTAACTGAAGCCCGCGAACCATTTTGTATGTGAGAAAAACTGCAAAACAATTTCTCGATTTGAATCTAACGATAGAACTACCTTAACGTTCAATTGCTACCCAAACGATTCGGCCAAATTTACAAATCGGGACTTTTGATATTTCGTTGCAGGTAAGACGCTCCGGGAGAAAAAAGATTGACGAGCTCGTTGATGCGGATCTGCTTCAACGTGAGTAAGATTTTTTTGCGATTTTGTGGGTTTTTTGTGAGCACGAGACGTTCGAACGAGTTTTTTTTGCGAAGGAGTAATTGAAAAATATGAAAAATTGAAGGTTGAGAGAAACACTTGTTCCCGGAAAAGCGCTTGGGAAAATAGAAAACTCTATTCTTACCAACTTTTCACTTTTACTGTTCGAACATTTTGACATCGATTTATCATCGGTAAAACAGCAAAAGTGATAATGCCCGTAAAAGCAAAAATCTCAGGGGCCTTTTACCCAAGCGAAAAGGGGGTATAAGAAAAGACAGACCTCGATATTCTTTTATGTTTAATGAGAAAAAGAAAGGCGTCTCTTCCGGCAGGATCGTGAGCTTTTTGGCTGATCTTTTAATACAACGCTATCATGCATTTTTGAAAAAGTAAATGAAACATTTCAACGAATTCTCGTCGAAAAATATGAAAAATTGAAGAATGAAAAAAAAACTTGTTCTTTATCGGTAAAATAGCAAAAATGATAATGCCCGTTGAGCCTTGTACAAGGACGATGCAGAGCAAAGGTAAAAGCTTGTCGCAAAGAGCAAAAATCTCGGGTGCTTTTTACCCGAGCGAAAAGGAGGCATAAGAAAAGACGGACCTCGATATTCTTTTATGTTTAATGGGAAAAAAAAGGCGACTCTTCCGGCAGGATCGTGAGCTTTTTGGCTGGTCTTTTAGTACACCGCCATCATGAATTTTTGAAAATATAAACGAAAGATTTCAACGAATGCTCGTCCAGTGCGTGGCAAGGTACTTGCAAAAAATACTTTGATTGACACAACCGAGTTCAAACATGTACAATAAATGGAGCCGATTTCGAGCAAAGATGAGGGCTCAATGCACGAGAGCTTTTTGAGCCTTGAGTGCTTTTTGAGCCAAGGAAAGAAGATGTGTATGAAGAGAGAGAGAGAGAGAGAGAGACGTTGATAGCTTCCATGTTTAATGAGAGAAGACGACTCTTCTCCGAGGGTCGTATAAGCTCTTCGGACGGGCTTGTGGTAGAAACAGCAGGAGCTCCGCTCGAAAAGCACATCTGCGTACCGACTACAAGCTTGCTCTCCAGCGAGACCTCCGGATATGATGAGCATCCCGAGCGTGACTCCCATCATGCAAAAAAGTTGCTTTTTTCCTACGCTCAGCTCGACTCTTCCATGGTTTGCGCGCATATTTCGGTGAGAAGAGTTTTTCTCCCCGGTGAGCAAAAGAATGACGTGTATGTGCGTGTCCAGTGTGTGTTTGTACGTATATTTTTGTGTGCAGCAAGCAGTCTCACTCGAATTTATGCGCATCACACAGCGCGTTGTAAATTTTAACGCGCGCTCGACGCTGACGTAACTTTACCCACGGGAATCTCCAGAGTTTGGCCCTGCGGAACGTTCCGAGGTAGACGCCTGGGAATATCGGACGGAGCTGCGATGTTTCACCGCTTCTTTCCTTTTATTTATTTTTTCTTCTTTTTTCGTTGCTTCCCTCAGCATCATCATTAGGATGAAAAATATGTAAGAATTGCAGGTCGGAACTTTGAGCGATCGGGACGTCCGAGCTCTGAACAATTCCGTCAATTTTGCGAGTTACACGATCTTTCATCGATATTACGTGTCACCCGGACCGATTCCTTCGGCGAGTGACGGAAGTTGCAAGACCCGCTTTTTTGACTCAAAAATAGCCAACGTTTCGATCAGATCGAATTTCAGATCCAGCCTGAAATTGACCGATCATTAGTTTCGGATCAATTTACGTTATGGCAAAATGCAACCATCCCGGAACACGCGCAGGCTTTAACGGAACAGTAAAACGGTTTAACGATTACTTGTACGATTCCTACAAATTGCATTAATCGTCGATCATTATTCTTCAACGACGCCCGAACCCGAAAGACTTTTTTGCAACCGGCTCTCCTTCAACTTCTCAAGGCGGTCCCTTTTGCTCGATCTTTCAGCCTGATTACGCGTCTCGCGAACCCATTCGTTCGACAAGTAACGAAAGTGGAACTTTCTTTTTTTTCCCTCTTTAATATGGCTCGCGTCCTGATGAGTAGAAAATTCAGATCCACGATGGCGTTGAACAGGATTTCCCTTTGAATCAATTTACATTGAGGCAGAATGCGACCATTTTAGACGTCGAGCATAGGCAACGCAATGAAAAAGTGGAACGACCGTAGGTTCTTGGGTGATTCGGAGCTATGACCTTGATCGTCGATCAATCAGGATTCCCTCAATTTTTCAAGTTGAACCTCGAAATATATTCGCACATACTCGGAAAATTATCCAACGAATAAAAGTACCGAATGGTTGAGGGGAATTCTCGCCTTGACCGCAAACCTCATCAACTGCACATGGACTCGATTTGCGAGTGACGACACTCGAGGTATCACATTTCTTTTCCTTTTTTTTCCGGTGCGATATATTAGATTATTTTCTGGCTGTCAGGCATTCGAGCCAGAGAGGGATGTCCTCGGAGCGAGCTTTCTCGGTATCCTCGCGGGAATCTCGAACGAGATGGGAATTTTTAGTTGACACAAGGTCGGGGTACATATGCACGTTTGCGGTATTCCGTAAATCCATGCTGTATAGTCGTATTCCGTATGTATAGAATTAATTTCGTCCCTCCTCCGCATACTCACGTTGATTTTTTTCTTCCTTCTTCTCTGTTTCCTTTCGTTCTCCGCTCCTTATCCTCTTTGTCATTCGCACATACGGGGTGTCCTTAAACATGGATGTCAATCATTGAAATTCAGATTCAAGACGAAATTCCAGGGGGGAATATACATTTAGGATCTTTTCTATCGACGAAGACTCAAGGGGTCATTAATCGCCAGAGTTTCGGCCGATTGGAGGCAGGCTCTGCCTTGTCCCGCGGGTACCAGGCGATCCTACGCGTTTTAAGAGTCCAGCTATGTGAATCAATAACCCAACGGGTGTTCGGTGGATCGAAAAGTGCTCAAGCACTCTTTGACCTTGAACTTTGTTCGGAATGTAGCATCGAATGATCGGCGTCGAGTTTTGAGACACCCTGTATGTACTTTTGTCGATTTATTCGTGGGTCTTGTGCGTTTCGTCTGATAGTGACATGGCGGTGGAACGAAAACCATCGGTTGTATATACAACAACAACAAGGAACGATCGTGACGAGAATGGAGAAAAAATTATCTGATGCGTTCCGTGCATCCTTGGATAATATGCGGCGCAATGCCGAATGCCGACACGAACATGAACACGAAAGTTCCTCCGCACCCGCACCCCACCCGTTAAACCATTTCGATGGGTTTTCGTGTTTTGCACTATGCGTCGTAAAGTTGTTATATTATTTGTTGTTATGTACGCACGCACATGTCGAAAAGATCGTGCGAATCGCAACTGTTATCCTCCTTGCGCTGGCATGTCCATCAATTGGCCACAGCGAGCCTTCCACCTTCTGATCCTCTTCCTCGGCTGCCGTACACGTGTGCACTGCGGGACAACATATTCCCGCGTCGCAAACACAGCCGCCAGTGAAGTTCGCACTCTTCGTACGTGCGGCACAAACTTAAATAAGAGAAAGAATGCATTTTATACGGATCTTCGTTCTCGAATGTGTGGCATCTTTTGGCAAACATGTACGATGCCTAGCGATGATTGCAATTGCAGTTTTTTTTTCGTTTTCAATGTGCAAACACGTTGTTTCTTTGAGGCAGTCCGTAAGAACTCCAAATAGTAGAACGGTACTTTTGGCTCTTTTTCCCTCCGGTGGTCACGAACATCCTCCTCCGCTCCCACGATTTTTCACGTGTACAAGGTGAACGCTCAAGGCTCGTCGTGTCCCACCTTGCGGTTGTAGGCAGATCCGTCGGTCGAAAAATGGCACCGAATCTCACGTGGAGATCTCGGATAGCTGCCATGTCGGTCAGAGACGTGTGTTCTTTCCACTTTTTCGTTCATTCGAGGTCCACAATCCGAAAGATCGCTCCGCGATGCCACGTCTGACGATCTTTCGTCGTGAGGGGTTTGGTCCCACGGGGGCAAGCATCTCCGACCGAAAGGCCCGTACACTGTAAAAAATGTGGTGTTAAAATTAACACCGAAAGTGGTCCATATAGTTCCATTACTTTTGTGTTAACGCGCGGTGTTAACGCGCGGTGTTAAATAACCGGAGTTATTTATTAACACCGAACACAATAACACCAAGTCTCGGTGTCACTGCATAAAAAGTCGTCGATGTGGTGTCAATGGTTCGGTAATTTAGGAAGAAGTACCCGTAAATGGTGTTAAGCGATAGTAAAAATCTGTGTCAAAAATGACACTGGAAAGAGCTTTCAGAACACTGCCGGGTGTGAAAAAATAACACCCAAGAATGTTGTTTTCTATGCATAACGGTGAAAATGCTTTATACAAATCGGTGTAAGCGATCAACAGTATATAGAAATCATCAACATTTATCGGTGTGTAACTTTAACTCTAAACGGTGAATAACAACAGGTAAAAATGTATGTTGATTCAGAACAGTGTTAAGCATTCATACGCAAATGAGTATGATATAACACCGGTTCTGTGTAAGTATTTCACACTATTACAGGGTCGCTGCATAGAATATCGCACTCGAACGTGTTAACTTTCCCCATCAAAATATTTGCAAAAATTTCGACAAAATAACTTTCGAAAATTTTTTTTTAACGTTTATATATTTATCTATATCGACCGATTAGTCATATTGGGTCGTGACATACTATAGAATATCAAATTTCGCCGAATAAAATTTCCTATTGCTGACACGGGGAATCGAACCTACGACCCTACCTACCTATCTACCTAACAGGCGCGCACGCTACCACTAAGCCACCGAGAGCTTCTAAACACTATATATTAAAATGTATATATTAATATGATAAAGTTCCACAATCTTCAGCATCGTTTTACGTCGTTAAAGTTCTATGAATTATCCGTTTATTGTGTACAAAAACATTTTGTTCTTGTCAGTTGCAATTTATTTTTTTTGTCATCCACCATGGAACCATGTATTTAAAGAACACTCGAAAGAGTGTACACAGATTGGTGTGAATTATCACCGGTATTAAAAAAATATTACCCCAGCTAAATATATTTTACTTCAACGAATAAGATAAAAAAAAAATGTAATTGCAAAAAAACGTATTTATTGGTGACACATATAACATACATAAATATTATAAAAGGTGAGGATTAAAATTTCGATAATGGTGCATGAGACTTTTAAAATAATTATGTTTTCCTTCGAATCTCATCGACCACAGATGAATCAGCGGACCGAGAGATTCAATAACAGAACTTCTCCGAATACAGTATCAAATTGACACCAACTTAAAACATAGTCTTCAAACTACACTATTATGGTACTTTTCAATTTCAAGTCTATATATAATGATGAATTATACATCAAGTATATATAATTCATCGTTATTATACATCAGGTATATATATATACTTGAAAAAATATTTATATAAAAATACATATATTCATATGATAGAAAATGTTTATTTCAATTAGGTCACATACAAAACATAGTCCGGCGAGGTGCGAGGGGTTGCATATGTGCCGCTTATTTTGAAAGTGGCCAAACTCCGTTTTTCAATATTTTCCGCCTATCATGGTTACATGTACAACTTCATGTTATTTAGCAGTACCCTTAAATATCTGGATTTTAAGAGAAATGGAGTTAGGCCACTTTCAAAATAAACGGCTCATAAATGAATAATACTAGCTGTACACCGCGCGGTGTGAATAATAACACCGAAAATGCCAAGTACGTAAGCTTCGGTAATTTCACTCTTGGAGTGTAGCGACGATACACCGAAAAGTGTTTTCAGATGTTCTTTACACCATTCGGTGACATTATAATCAAGTAACACCGGATGATTTTTTGGTGTTACCTTCGGTGTTACTTTCACTCCCTAAGTTGTGTTAAAATTAACACCGCGCGTTTTTACCACTAACACAATCGCAGTTTACACCGCCGATTTTTTACAGTGTACATCGAGTCGGCGTTTTGTTTTCGAAAAATCTTCTCCTCCCTTCCTTGTGATATCTGCTCCTGTGTATACGAAAAAAACCGTTTTCGCCTGGCGTTTGATCTTGCTTTGACGGGTAGACATACTTAACAGGGTGTCTTAAAAATGGATCGCGATAATTTGGGGGAAATATCGGGGATGAAATTCCGGGTCAAAAAGTTTACAAGCACTCTTGGATCGGAGGATTCCCTGCAGAGTTATAAAATCAATGCATCTGGACCAACAGGGAAGGGAGGAATCGTGTCCGATTGGCTCAAACTTTGGCAATTAATAACTCGTCAGGTTTTCGTCGCACAAGACGACTCTTAAATACTTTTCGACGCGGAATTTCACTGTGAATCCAACTTTGAATTGTCAGCATCGAGTTTTGGTCCACTCTGTACACATACACGTTTATATGATATTTTTTTGTGTTTTCTTCATTCTGACGTTATTTATCCTCGTTCCAATCAAATATCGGCTGCTGAAACAGCAGCTGGGACTCTTTTTGGCGCTCTACCGGATTGCATCTGCCATTCACGCGTGCTCCACATCTCCTTTTTTTTCTCTCCGTTTCTCATTGGTTTTGGCATTTTTTTTTTCTCGTGCCCGCCCTACTTTTTCCCTTTTTCGCGGCATCGAACCTGGCGACACCGCCAGCCGAGCTGATTGTTGATTTTTTTTCTCTTTCCCGCGTTTCATCCCTGTGTCGCGCGTCTATCCGCTGCCTGGCGTGTTGTCCAGGCGGTCTCCCAGTCCCGCCGCGTATCTTCGCAATTTCGCTTACGTTTGAACTTCTCGAGGGTAACAAACGTCCGTCCGGCTTCGGCGGACTGACAGAGAAATTGACGGTTGATTCGCAACGATGCAGCAATTTTCTTCGCACTCTGATTTCAATTGATCGTCAGGACGATTGCGAGGAACAAAAATCGTGATAAGTTTTGTAGTGCCGCGTGTAATACGAAGAGCACGAAGCTGACGACATTCAGATTTCTCGTTTGACCTGGCTGGCTGCGCTGTCGCTCTTTCTTCGGGTAGAAATTACGTAAATAGAGACCCGGATGAGAGAGGAAAGGATTTTTCAATGTAACGAGAGAGAGTTTCGAACGAGTCCCGAGAGCGACTCGAGAGCAAAATCCAGCATGGGTAAGGTTACATCTCTTATCGCCAGCGCTTCTGAAGGATTTCTTGCTTCCGACCTCTTTTTTTTTTACCTCGGTCTCATCATCGTTCCTCGGCATTTCTCTCTCTTTCACCTCCATCCGACTTTCCTCCCTCTTTCTACCAATTTTACTATCGTTGAATGTTTTTTTTTACGGTCGGTAACGTTACATTTCATTCCGCGAGGGTTGGCGCGGGTCGCCGAACAATGAAAGTCGAAGAGGAACTCGTGGACCAGCCCTCAAGGCTTTTGGATCGATTAAGTACCGTCCAAGTACATATGTACTTTCGTACATTCCGCAGTCCTGCATATGTACTTATATATACATAAATGTAACCGCAAAAACACACTTTTATGTATGAGTTATACGAAGATGATCGTCACAGCTCTGTCACTGGGAGAGTTCAGATGAGTCTCAAGTGGAATCTTCACGAAGGCATATACAGCAAAAAAAAATTAAAATTGATTCCAAACTTAGCGTATTTTTCGCGTAAACTCAATAGTTCGGTCGGAAAACGCAAAAAACGATTTTTATCGAAAATCCCTGTTTTCTCCTTGAAATAATGAGGTTTCGGGAATAAAACCACGCGATTCGTGCTCAGCGGGAGATTTCCTATCCATTAACCACAGGAAGAATAATAAATATTCAGAATTCAAAATTGATCCCAAAATCAGCGTATTTTTCGCGTAAACTCATTATTTTGGCCGGAAAACGCAAAAAACCATTTTTATCGAAAATCCCTGTTTTCTCCTTGAAATAATGAGTTTTCGGGTAAAAAAACCATGCGATTCGTGATCAGCGGGAGATTTTCTATCCAATAAACACAGGAGGAACATTAATTATTCATTTTTATCGAAAATCTCTGTTCTCTCTTTGAAATAATTAGTTTTCGGGTAAAAAACCATGGGATTCGTGATCAGCGGGAGATTTCCTATCCAATAAACACTGGAGGAATATTAGATATTCAAAAATTAAAATTGATCCCAAAATCAGCGTATTTTCCGCGTAAACTCAATATTTCGGCCGGAAAACGCAAAAAACGATTTTTATCGAAAATCCCTGTTTTCTCCTTGAAATAATTAGTTTTCGGGTCAAAAACCATGCGATTCGTGATCAGCGGGAGATTTCCTATCCAATAAACATTGGAGGAATATTAGATATTCAAAAATTAAAATTGATCCCAAAATCAGCGTATTTTCCGCGTAAACTCAATATTTCGGCCGGAAAACGCAAAAAACGATTTTTATCGGAAATCCCTGTTTTCTCCTAGGAATAATTAGTTTTCGGGTAAAAAACCATGGGATTCGTGATCAGCGGGAGATTTTCTATCCAATAAACATAGGAGGAATATTAATTATTCATTTTTATCGAAAATCCCTGTTTGCTCCTTGAAATAATCAGTTTAAGTAATTTTCACATTTCTACTTTTCGCAAATCAATAATAGAACGAACGAGTGTGCGTTTGATTGGATTCATAGCGAAACTTGTGTTCCATTTTTTGGTTCGTTAAGAGGCTCAGGAAAATGTATAGCTATGATACTCCAGCGAGTAGTGCAAAGACTCACCTCCGAGGAATCATTTGTCAGAGTAAAAAGTGCCATTTTGGCATCGACCGCCGATAACTCTGCGACAAATGATCACGTAGGGGTCCTCGGTAGCTTAAATCAAGCAGGGAGAATCAATGTAGAGGCTCATCAGGAAGAAACTGGAGAGAAAAAATTAGCCACGTCCTTACGGACGAGCAAAGGGTAGTTTTGGAAACTTTGAGGCAACCTCGAGCCTCGATACTCCTCAAGCCTTTTTGCCAAAACTATTGGAATATGTGCAGTTATTCAAGGCATCCCCTTTTGGCCATGGCTGTACACGTACAGACTCCGTCGTCTGCTCGAAACTCTCGAAAAAGAGGAAGCCAACTTTTCATCCTCAATTTCTTGCTTCTCGTTTTTTTCTCTATTTCGTTTCATTTCATTTTCCGTCTTTATACCCCACGTGTCTTTCCTCCCGCTTTTTACCCAACTTTTCAGCTCACATACGTACATGTACACGATTCCCTCATTCGCGTTTGTTCGAGCTTACAACTTTCGGAGACTCTCTTTTATCCGAAAGTGCGTCTCTCTTCTTTCGCGATGGACATTTTCTCCGGTACTCGATATTGGAGAATCACACGTCGATGTCTCATCAATGAGTTCTATGTGGGCTTCTCTACGGTAAGTACATAAGCCAGGAGAATGGAGTTTCGAGGTATATGGCGATGACACGAAGATGAGATCTCTCATCGTTGTCCTCTTCGACATTGACGACGCTCATCTTCGATTTTCCGCAAAGTGTTCGACGTACGATTATTGGAGCGCATCGAGGCGATTCCGGATTCGCCGGAGGGAGCGAGTATGATATTTAAGGGCTCTAATACCGAGCCTGGTTTTCTTCGTACTCGGTCGACGGTATAGAACGAGAATGACCATTAGAACGATCGGTGTGCTTAGTCAGCCCTTCGTACACTCGAGGCGACCGGCTGCGTTTTATTTCCTTCGCCCTTTCGTGCTTTTCCCCTTCAGAATTCGCGAAGCGCACACTCCGGTGAACATGATCTCGTGAGATCGAACCGTATGTAATGGATTGCACATGGACTGTACGCTTTTTCGGTTTACGTATAAGCTCTGCCACAGCGAAATTCTAATATCGATTTTATACGTATATATTCGATTTATGCATTATACTCGTTAATGAGTGAAATGTCGTGCATGACGAATCGAAATCAACATTATGATCTTGGAGATCGCATCCTTCGGCTTCAAGGAAGATATCAATCTTTTTTTAATTTTTCACATTGAAATTCGGGAATTTTCATAGCCTCTTTCTTCTTTTCGCGAGCGTCATGTTTTCGAAAAATTGATGAAAAAATATTTGTTGAATCGTAGATTATTGACAATGACGGAAAAGTGTACCGTACGTTTCGTGGCACTCCAACGATGCAAACTTCGAAAGCGTGGAAATATTTATGAAAAAAATCAGTCGTCTGGAAGATGAAGAGAAAAAATGGATTTCCATTTTTTCAAATACGACTTATTAACGATTAAGGGCGTTCCTTGGAGTCGAAATATTGGGAGAATCATGTTGAAAATCTTCTTTCATCGCTAGGTAAATAGTTCTCGGCCCTGGAAGCATCCAAATAATTTTTATATTTTTACTTTTGGCAATTCCACGATAAAACGATACGCTGACGCTCAAGGGCGTTCCTCGGGGTTAAAATGGTGTGAAAATGATCTCGGAAATCTTCTTTCATCTCTACGTAAATGGTTCTGGGCCCTAGGAATGTCAAATAATTTTTCGATAATTTTTACATTTCTACTTTTCGCAAATCAATAATGGAACGAACGAGTATGCGTTTGATTGAATTCACAGTGAAATTTATGCTCCATTTTTTGGGTCGTTAAGAGGCTCAGGAAAATGTATAGCTATGATATGGCTGTGTAGACTTTGTGCCTGCGAAAAAATTGAAATGAATAGAAGATCAAATGGAACTTTAGTCGCTCTAGATCTCTGCTCGTACGCAATCTGCTGTACATTATCGCTGCCAGGCAGATTATCAACGTTTTCTCGCGTCTGCGTTTTCTCTATTCATCATTAAATTATCTCATGGCACTCTTAAAATTATTTCTATCCTCTTGATTCGATCTTCCTGCACCGAGAGTTTGATAAATGATATATACAGCACGGCTGACGTGTGAAGGATTCGATGGAAATTTCATTCATTCACGGATGCGGCGGAATTTTACTGACCAACGCAAGTGAAACTTAAAAAAAAAAATTAATAAAAATAAAAAATGTTGAATTACGTTCTTGCCAATTCTTTTTTGTGTTACACAATGCGTTAGTAAATTTCGAGACGATTCATTTTCAGCGCTGTGAATTTCTTTAAACAAAAGGCGAATTGTTTTAAAAATAAGTTGAAATTTGATTTTTTTTCTCTGCATTCAATGTGCTCTGGATGCACTGGAACGGACGTCTGCTTTCAGCCAAGTCCACATTAACTCCCTCGTCGTGTGTATTTCCTTCATTCCTGCGGATTCACCCTCGGACGAATCTCCTTTTTTCTTCATTTTTTTTCTCTTCCCATTTCGGATCATCGGATCCGCTCTTTTTCATCCGTACTTTTCTTTTCTATTTTACCCTTTCATCCCTTTTTATTACCTCGTCCTCGTGTTCATTCACCGAGGTCGTTTCCTGCGTCTATCTCGTATCGGAAATTAAAGCTTCTTCAGTCCAAAAAGGACACGAGTAACCCATATAAAATCATCAGTCAAGCAGAAATTGGCCTGCAGCGAGCGTTTCCCAGCTACGTCACCTTGGAAATCACGGAAAACTTCAGTCTCTTCCACAAGTTAAATTTAAAAAATCTCCATTTGATTCGACAAATGTTTTTCGTTGCGTAACATTATATAACAATAGCACAAACAAATGATATAATTATAGCACAAATCCGCTCTTTTTTATCCGTGCTTTTCTTTTCTATTTTACCCTTTCATCCCTTTTTGTTACCTCGCCCTCGTGTTCATTCACCGAGGTCGTTTCCTACGTCTATCTCGTATCGGAAATTAAAGCTTCTTCAGTCCAAAAAGGTTTCAGGACACGAGTAACCCATATAAAATCATCAGTCAAGCAGAAATTGGCCTGCAGCGAGCGTTTCCCAGCTACGTCACTTTGGAAATCGTGGAAAACTTCAGTCTCTTCCACAAGTTAAATTTAAAAAATCTCCATTTGATTCGACAAATGTTTTTCGTTGCGTAACATTATATAACAATAGCACAAACAAATTATGTAATAATAGCACTAATCCGCTCTTTTTTATCCGTGCTTTTCTTTTCTATTTTACCCTTTCATCCCTTTTTGTTACCTCGCCCTCGTGTTCATTCACCGAGGTCGTTTCCTGCGTCTATCTCGTATCGGAAATTAAAGCTTCTTCAGTGCAAAAAGGTTTCAGGACACGAGTAACCCATATAAAATCATCAGTCAAGCAGAAATTGGCCTGCAGCGAGCGTTTCCCAGCTACGTCACCTTGAAAATCACGGAAAACTTCAGTCTCTTCTACAAGTTAAATTAAAAAAATCTCCATTTGATTCGGCAAACGCTTTTCGTTGCGAAACATTATATAACAATAGCACAAACGACAGGATTTTCGAAATATACTAAGCGCATAATATTATATTTATTATATTTTATCATATACTATTATTGTGATTATTATTGCGTGTTATACATTGTACATGCAATTCGAACGTCGAAAGTTTATTTCATTCCCTAACGAAACATTTTTCGCGAGGCAATTTCCCTAACGAATTCTTTCGTTCGTGATCCTCCATTATTTAGTCCGTTCCAACGAAACCTGTGTGAGAAATTAGCTCGTGAAAACGTTGCCCATCGCTGAACCCCAACGTATATTACGCGACTACAGCCCGCATAGTCCACCTGGACAAAGTTCGTAGGATGTCGGGGATGGTTATTTCTTTCCGTATTAAAATCAAAAGCAAAGGGAACAACAGATCTCACGAATATAATAGAGCAGCCCTGCATAATCGCTATTATGTTATTTACAATGCTGTTGAGAACAAAAAACATCATTGCACTGTGCAACTTTGCCGTCTTTCGCGGTCTCATTTTGCAGTTGAAAAAAAAATAGAACTCGTTATCGTCCTTTGCTAGATTTTCCCACTCTACTTCCGGTTCATTGCACTCCTCTTTTCCGTTCGTAATCAATCGAGTATGGGGGAAATCACAAAAAAGAAAACCGAGAAATAAAAAATGGTTGGACAGCGATGTTCTGAGGGTTAATCAAAGTTTAACTGTACACCGATTTGCACTTATACCATACGCATTAGGGTGTTGAACAAAAATCGAGTTCTTATTTCGTTTTTGAGACTCTCGTCCCAAGAAGCGTTTCGGAAAAAATATCCCCGCAGGAGGATTTCGTTGTACCTTTGTCCCGGACCTGGCGCATTAAGGGTCGATTTTTCCATTTGAATAACGCGAAAGAGTTGTCGAATTTTTTTGTGTGTTTCTGCGTGAATTTTTTTTTCAACGAATCTCGCAGAAACTCAAAAATGACGTTGAAGTTTGCATCGTTGGCGCTCAAATTGATGACTCGTTCGATTTTGGACGTTTAAAAAAATAACGCAGTTCATTTCGATTTGGAATTTCATCCGCGATCCAATTGCAATTTATTAGCATCAAGTTTTGGGATTTCCTGTATATGCGATATGTCTGGTCCATGTCAATTTCGCGTTTTCACCTCTCATTTCCCATTAATGGCGCATGGGAAACGCGCGAAATGTCCAGACGGAAGCGCGTGAGAACCACCGG